>CM031242.1:953059765-953683247 GCA_018340775.1 Taxus wallichiana var. yunnanensis
ATTGTTAAGTGCATTTCCTCGACCAAAACCCTTACCTCTACCTATGTTATGGGTACCGTTGGTTACATTGACTCTGAATATGTAAGAACATCAAGGCTTAATGAGAAATATGATGTATACATTTACAAAATTGTTCTTTTGGAGTTGCTGACGGGAAGGAAAGTTGTGGATAATGACTCAAATTTGCTTCATTTGGTAAGATTTTTGTTTGTTATTTTCTTTCGAGCTTACTGACAATACGGTATTTAAGTATTTTTAAGGTTTCTTGTGCTGGAGTCATGGAAATAGTTGATACGAAGTTTGAGCAACCTACAGGATCTTGGGATTGTATTAATTTTTTGAAGTTAAGAATGACGGTGGTTGTATTGATTTTGAAAGAAGGCTTTGGATTTGTTTCACCAAATGCAATCGATGAGTTTCTATCTAGATCAATTCACTTTTCCAATAGACTCTTGCTCGTGCTAAAATAAGAGCTTTGGAACATGGGGGATGAAGACGGTGTTCTTGATGAGGCTTTAAAGATTTTTAAAGAAATGAATCAAAGAAATATGGTGTCATGGAATGCTATAATTGCGGGATACATGCAAAATGGTGATCTTGGTGAGGATTTTAGGTTTTTCAAAGAAATGCCTTGACCAGATGTCATCTCATGGAATGCCATGATTGTAGGATATGTGCTAAATGGAATCAATGAAAAGGCCATGCAGACATTCTAGATAATCCATTTGGAAATACTGTTATAATTTTTGTGTAATTGTTAGTGGGAATATTTGATGCATATCATATAATTAGTATGCCTATAAGTGGGTATTCAAAAAAATTCTTAGAAGAGAGAACGCTTATATTTTTATTATATGCTCTCGAGACCATTATCAAGCCTAGAAATTTTTACATTTTGTCTAAAAGAATAGTAGGATTGATTCTATCAATCTTGGGCATTGTTATAGTTCTTATTTCCTTTTGCTTACTTGCAGATTCCTTGAAAGTTACTTCGCATTATCGGTGGCATTAGCTGTTCTATTTGTGATGATCATTGCCAAAATTTTGGTTTTCAAATTGTTTAGTGGGGATATCCACATGCCAAGATTGTTACCTATGTTTTGGGGTCCGCAGAATGCCTAAACCCGCACCGCCATATTGTGCTCACAACTTTGGGGGTTTGGATATATCAAAATGAAGCCTTATAAATAAAAATGTAACATTTGAGGATTTATGGCAACAAAAATTCATACAAGCATTTCCATGAGGTATATGGAGCTTCTTGCCTTACTATATGTTTGTTTTAGAAATTGTTTTCTAGCTTATCTAATCCATTTTTAATATCCTGTGTGGTGTATTACATCTGGCTTAAAAGTTGATCAAGTTTTTATGAATGTATTTCCTTGGGTTGTGAGCTCAAAAAGTGGTTGTTATTGCTTTGTTCTTCCTTGAATTAAAACTCCAGGAAGAACTTCTCCATGCATCCAGAAATACATGCCCTTAATTTTGCATCCACAAACATTGTGAAGTGCTTGGGGAAAATTTGGCAGACTCGGCGAGTCTCATGTCAAGACTCGTGAGTCCCACTTTTGGCCTTGACAAGGCCTGTTGTTTATCATTATTTTTTATGCATTTGGCTTTAAAGTTGATCAAGTTTTTATGAATGTATTTCCTTGGGTTGTGAGCTCAAAAAGTGGTTGTTGTTGCTATGTTCTTTCTTGAATTAAAACTCCATAAAGAACTTCTCCAGGCATCTAGAAATACATGCCCTCAATTTCACATCCACAAAATTTATGAAACATTGTGAAGTACTTGGGGTAAATTTGGCAGACTCGACGAGTCTCATGTCAAGACTCACGAGTCCCGCATCTGGCCTTGACAAGGCCTACTATTTATCATTATTTTTTTAACATAAATTTAAAAAAAGAACAAATTTGAATTTTTTGAAGACTTCGAAACCCATTCTGCAAGAAATAGTCATCAATCATAACATAGCAGAGCTCTGGAAGCACGCTTCAATCTATACAACACCTTTTTGAGGCAACACAGTAGATGAGTTTTGCTCTCTTTTGCATATCCACGTGGCTACTCCATATAGACTTTCCAAGTCAATTCATCATTAACAAAAGCATTTTTGACGTACATATGATGGACATTTTACTTAAACTAGGAAAACAAAGCAAGGACATATCAGAGGGTGATCACTTTAGTCATAGGTGTTAAAGTTTTTGCATAACCAATTCTTTTTTCACTTGTGTACTTCAGCCACTCATCTGGCATTTGATGGTAGGTTCCCCTTTTGATTCACACTTAGTATTTTAGATCCATCTACACCTAATAGCTTCCTTTCCTTCTGATAATTTTTTCCTCGTCCAAGTATATTCCTATGAATTGGTTTGATTTCTTAATCCATTTGCAAGTCTCCCCTTTGCACCTCACTTTCCTCAAAATTGGAAGGCTCCTCTGTAGTCAACACTTGAGATATGAATGCATAATTAAATGTTTTGCGCGCTCATCTTATTTTCTCTTCCCTTCTTGCTCAAGAAGTTGTCTCTCGAAAACAAGCTACAAGTATCATTTTGGTATACTATTTTGTCAGGGATTTGCTGCAATCTCCTTATATGCCAGCTCATCATTGTCATGTGCAATAGTACTCAACAAATATGACATTTTATTTTTCCATTGAAGTGTTGGACTCTAGTTATTCTGGATGTTATTTTGCCCTTGTACATTATGTTAGCATACACAAGGCATGTGAACTGTATGATAAAATGCCTCAATGAGATGTGATCTCATGGACTTAAATTATTGCAGGATATGCATAAAATGGGTTTATTGAAAATGCCTTCAAAATTTTAGGCCAATGCATTTGACAAGTGCAAACCCATCCTCCACAACCTTTGTCAGCATACTCCCTTTCTATACCAATATGAGAGCCTTAGCACAAGGTATGAACATCCATCAAAGTATAATGGAAAGTGCATTTTTGTTTGCAAAATGCCTCAAACAGATGCAATCTCATGGAATGCCATGATTGTAGGATCTGCACAAAATGGCTCTGACAATGATGCTCTCAAACTCTTTGAGGTAATAAAGCACTCCACAATGTACCCTATCCATTTAAGGTTCATTTATATTTACTTGCATATTTTGTCTCATTTATGTTTCTTGGAGAGCTAATATGTTAAAGCACTGAGTGGTTCTTTAAATATACTTTGACATCAACACTTGACATTCACTACATTCTCAAGAGTGAGTGTTAGCAAACTTACATGTCTCACTTGCATTTGCATTCGATTATTACGAACTAACTAATATTTAACATCCCTTCCAATGTACTACAACATTTTTTTTTGGCTTTAATAGAAAATCAGAGTTGTCAATCACACCCCTTATCAACATCAACTACAAAAGAAATAACTATCCCTCTAAATCAAATAACATATTCTGTTCGGCATTCACATAACATTGTACACATGCGATTGCTAGTAATAGGAAACTATTATATTGCATGTGGCGGATCCTATACATTATTTCCAGCTTCGATCATGAATAGGTACAATTTAAGTATGTACATTTCCTGCAAATAATAATATTATTGTATGCATGTGGCGGCCCCCATACATTATTCACCCTAAAATGTATCAAGACAGACCTATATACATTCCCTGTTTCTGTATAAGTGGCTTGGACATGGAAATTCACAGATATTTTCAAACTCTGGGTGGCCGAATCATCAACTACACTTGTTTTTTTGTTGTTTTTGGTTAGCAGTCTCGTCATCCCATTGAGATTTCCATAGAAAACTTAGATCTAGAGAAGCCTTTCTTTGTAGCCCTTTCCTCCAGGTTCCACCTGCATTGTCCCACCTAATTGTCTGTCCTCAATAGCCTGGAATGAAGCTACTAGATATGGCTCAAGGATTGACCTGCTCAGTCACTTCAAGTAAAGACGATACTTCTTCACCACACAAACAAAAAATTCTTGTTTATTTCATAGCAGCAAACGATACTTAGCCCCACAAATTTATGAATATCATTTACATAAACTAGGTACTATAGAGAGAAAACAATACTCAGACACGTTTTGATTCCTTTTTCATTGTGACCGAATTCACTTTCAACGTAGCCTCCCTTTCCTTGTCGAGATTACATCTAGCATTCCCTTCTATTAAAATTATAGCTATGGTCAGTTTGAACTTTATATTTAATTAATGTGTATTTGGTAATGTTTGTTGCTATATCTGTAACACATTAAATCCACACATCAGAGTTTAAATATTTTTATATTGCTATGATTACAATCAACCTAAATTACTGGGAAATTTGGTAGGCACCTTTTGTATATTATTATACTTATGAAAAATAATTGGAGAGCTTGAAAACTAATGGGAGTAGCAATTGGTTATTCCTGAAACTAAAGAATTTTACTAAAAGAGGAAGGATCACTTCCTAGTTGGTCTCAACTATCAAACTCTACAGATTTATTCCAGCATTGGGTTACATAATTTCATTGAAGAATGTGGGAATAATATACCAAGATTCTTAGTACATTTCACAGTGTATTGTGTGAATGTAATGATCATTCTCTGATTATAAACCCACAATTCCTAACAAGATTGATAAGTATGTTTCGGAATTAGTTTTGTTAAGGTAAAGTCTAAAAATACATCTTCTATTGATAAAAAATATGTATAATGGGTTTTCATTGCGTAGAATCGTAATTAAGTATCATCATCCTAACTAGTCTTGGGAAGAATATCTTCTAAAAGATAGGCTGAAATGTCATCGGGTGCATACAACAAGGGATCTTGATTTCCCTAGAAGCCCGCATTATCAAAGCCTTGTTGTTGTGGATGCATTTCAGCAGACGCTGCAACAAGAGAAGTCATTCCATAGTCTTCTACAAAACTACCAAATAAATCAACATTGATAGTTACCATCTTTGTGCCTTTCGTGTTGCTTGTGCTTCCCTCCAGTAAGACGCCTTGTTTTATCATGGATCCAACTAGTTCTGAGCTCTCGAAAGTTGCATTGGGAAAGATATTAGATAGCCCATTGCTCGGACTACATGCCTTTGAGTGTTTGGAACTAGAATGCTGACTTTTCTGTCTAAATAAGGACATTCAGGAAGCTAGATCAGTCGCCTCATAAAAGAAAACACTTTTCTCATTACTTATAACACTTTATTACTCCTATTTCTACCATGAAAGGATTAACATTAAAACATTTATATGCCTTTATGAGAAATGTATCTACTCAATAGGTGGACTGCTACTCAGCTGAAAAAAATTCTTTACAATCCCACTTCGACAACATAATATTACTATATTGCATTAACACATACAAGACAATTTAGAAACTTATGTTGGCATTATAAACATTTATACCAATATCCTATTAAACCATATTTATATGTTACTATTTGACTATGATAAATGCGTGAAGTGTATGATGGAAACGTCGAGAGGGGATGGAGTAAAGAATGAAAAAATGAGGAAGTGAAATAGAGGGAAAGGATGAGGGGAGATCAAAAGGGGTTCGATGGAGAGGGAGGAAATTGTGTTCCAGCTGTATGGTCTTTATCTTTCACGTATTATTCATGGCGGTGCAATATGCGTTTGAAGAGGACAAACTACAAAATGGGGAAGTTTGAAAAGGTTACATGTTCGAGACCCAACTGAAATGATTGCTTATTGGAGCACTTTATAGCTTCCCTTTTTAATTTAAAGATGGTGTAATTATCATGAAATAGGAGATGCATGAATAGTCATCAATAATTGAGTTCCTGTGATGGTAGGGCAAACCTATATGGTGTGCGAGTCTTGTATATTGAGACTCTGTAATGATATTACTTGTATAATTCAGATTATGAGCATAAATAGAACACCAAAGAACACAATATTGTAGATAAATGATCTCAATATGTAATTAAAATAGCTTCGCCACTTCAAGGGGGCAACCTCTAAACCATACAATAAGACTCAAATGCTTGAATGATGATGAACTACTACCTACAATCCCCTATATATATTATTCATATGTTATGGCCATCACCAAGGCTGACCTACTAAGCATGAAAAAGTATAAATGATATAATACAATAATATGGTAAGCCACAAGTCGCCTACTCATATATCTAATACAAGCAATAGGTTAATAGTGTAACATGCCCTTCCCCATCAAACCAATGTTGTCCTCAATGTTGAATAATCTGGATGTTGCTGCAAAAACCTTCATCCTACCGGGTCACATATTCTATGCTCAGATTCTTCCACTTGATTAGATATTCCTTAATGTCTCTGCTTCTCGGCTTCTTAGTACATGTTTGCAGAATCTTCTTTGGCTCCAAAATGACTCTTCCTTCCTCATCAAGTTCTAGTAGCTCTGTTTGGGCTGTAAATTTTTGTCCAATAACCTTCTTCAAGCAGAGAAACATGGAATACTGGATGTATGCGTGAAGATTGAAGCAACTCTAGTTTATAAGCAACACTTCCAATTTTCTGTAGAACCTGATAAGGACCATAATATTTACGAGCAAGTTTGTTGTCCCTTTTCTGTTGCTTCAGGGACATATGCTTGTAAGGCTATAGGCGTACAAAAACCTAGTCACCAATTTCAAAATGTCTTTCACTATGGTGTTGATCTGCTTGTTGTTTCATATTGTTTTGTGCCAATGCTAACTTCTCCTTCAAACCAGCCAATACATGTTGTTGATGTTGAATGTGTTCCTAAACATCTCTGACCTTAGTTTTCACCCTCAAGGAAGAAGTGATAGATGGTGGATGGTAACCATATAATGCTAAAAATGGGGTCATTTGAGAAGAGGTATGAAAATATGTGTTATACCACCATTTTGCAAGTGGTAGCCATTTAACCCACCGTTCCTGCTTATCTGATACAAAACAACGTAGATACCCCTCTAAGCATTTGTTGACCACTTCTATTTGCCCATCAGTTTAAGAATGGTAAGATGAACTGTGAGCTAGCTGAGTACCCAAACATGCAAATAATCCTGTCTAAAAATTACTTGTGAAAATAGGATCACGATCACTTACAATTATATTTGGGGTTCCATGTAGCCTTTGAATTGTCTCAAAAAAAATAGTTATGACTATACTCATTTGCGAATGGATGTGACAGGGCACAAAAATGGTCATATTTTGTGAGTCTATCCACAATCAAAAATATCATTCTTACCCTCTCGAATAAGGAAATCTGTGATGAAATCCATGAATACCTCCTCCCATCTCAATTTAGGTATTGGTAATGGTTGTAATAGATTTGGTCTCTTAATGGTTTCACATTTGTTACATTGGCACATCAAACACTAATAAAAAATTTTTACATCCCCCTTAAGTCATTCCCAAAAGAATTCTCTTTTTATTCTATGATATGTCTTAAAAAACCCAGAGTGTCCTCTAATAGGTGATGCATGTAGCTCTGCAAGAATCTTATGCTTCAACTCAGAATCTTTACACAAGAATAACATGTCCTTATACCATAGGGCATTACCTTTCCACTCAAATTTGTTAAATGTTATAGAGCCTTGCTTGATATTCTATATTAGAGATTGTGTATCCTTGTCCTGCTCTCATTCCAATCTTGCTTCATCCACCCAATCGGCCTTCAATATGGACATTGCACATAGTAAGGCATCTGCGGATGTATCCCTTCTGGATAGCGCATCAGCTACTTCATTTTCAAAATCATAACCCAACATTTTTGTTACCCACTTTTGTTGTTCCTCAGATGATAATCTTTTCTCCAAAAAGTATTTGAGACTATCATGATCAATTTTTACCTTGAAGTGTCTACCCATTAGATAGGGCCTCCATTACTTGACCGCATTGCATGAAGAATAACCATCATTTATTTCTCGTAGATAGGTTTGAGCAGATCATTTACTTTGAATTGGTGACTCTCAAATTTGATTGGTCTTCCTTCCTGCATTAGAACTACTCTCAATCCTAATCCTGAAGCATCACATTCAACAATGAAGGTTTTTGAGAAGTTGGGAGTAGCCAAAATTGGGGTGGTGCACATGGCTTCCTTCAACTGCTCAAAGGATTTAGTGGTTGCGTCTATCCAATGGAAGGCATCCTTCTTTAGCAATGCAGTGAGTGGAGCTGCAATTCTACCATATCCCCTCACAAATCTTTTGTAGTACCCTGTTAGTCCTAGGAACCCTTAGAGATTTTTGAGAGTTTTGGGCCTTGGCCATTCCACCATAGCTTTGATCTTCTGAGGATCAACTTTGACACCTTCATGGGATACAATGTGACCCAAGTACTCTACCTCTTATACACCAAAAGAACACTTAGATGGATTTGCATAGATCTTATGTTTCTCCAAAACTTCCAACACTTTATTTACATGTTGCAAGTGTTCTTCCCATGTCTTCTTTGTAAATCAATATGTCATCAAAGAAAACTAATACAAATTTCCTTAAAAATGGTCTAAAACCAATGTTCATCAAACTTTGAAATGTGGAGGAGCATTTGTAAGACTAAAAGGCATTACCAAAAACTCATAATGGCCCTCATGAGTCAAGAAAGCCGTTTTATTAACATCTTCCTCTCTTATTCTAATTTGATGGTACCCGAACGAAGATCTAATTTTGTGAAATAAATAGCACCATGCAATTCATCAAGTAAATCATCAATTACTGGAATATGAAACTTATCTTTGATGGTGTACTTGTTGAGTTCTCGGTAATCTAGACACATCCTCCATGTTTCATCCTTCTTACGTACCACCACTCACGGTGAAGAATATGCACTCTGGCTATGCCTGATGATACCTGCCTTCAACATTTCCTGTACCATTTTCTCAATATCACTTTCCGGGAATAGGGGTATTTGTATGGTCTGATGTTAGGTGGTTGGCTCCTTGGAATCAACCGAATGGCATGATCACAATCCTTACCTGTTGGTAGTCCCTTTGGAATTGCATAAAAAACAGACAAGTGAGCATCAACAATCTTCTAAAGATCGGGTGACATTCAAGACTACGTATTTTGTACCTCTATGGAAAATAACTTTGCTACAAATCCATTTACTCCTTTTATGAAAACCTTTTACATCGATGAGAGCTAATAATTTGTGGAGATTTAGCTACCATCCCTTTCAATTGTATTGTCCTTCCTTCTGAATGAAATCACTTGAACAATGCTCGAAATTCATTTCTATAGTACCAAGGTTGTGAACCATTGAACACCCAAAACAATATGTGTCCCTCCCATAGAAATAAAAAACATATGTGAGTCAAACATGTAGTCTCCCATGGAAAGCTTGATACTATGACACTCTCCTATGCACTTGACTATCCCACCATCCGCAATCATAACTTGCATTTATGGAGCTGGGTAAATAAAACAATTGAGGTGGGCAACTAACTTACTATTTATGAAGTTATGAGTACTCCCTGAGTCAATCAACATAGTCCCCTTCTATTTTTGAGATAGCCAATAACCTTGAGTGTTTGAGGAGTAATAATACCGATAACGCATGGCAATAAATTGTAGGTTAGTGATCCTCTACTTCATCTCTTTGGTTCCTCAATTTCTCTTATAATTTTAGCTTCCTCTTCATCCTCATTTCCTCCTTCAATATAGAACAACTTCTTTTTAGCACATTTTTGTCTGGTCCATATTTTTATGTAATTAAAACATAATCCTTTTGCTCTTTTTTCTTCCATTTGTTGAGGAGTCAGTCTAATTGGTCGAGTGAATGATGGGGAAGGGGTACTACGGTCTCTGGTGTTAGTGAAAGGTTACCTCCTACTGTAAAGAATTTTTTCCTCTGCTCTACGTGCCATGATAATAGAATCAGAAATCTTGAGTGGATTAAACATACATACCTCATGCTCAATGTGGTCCTTAAGACCCCAAGAAATAAGTCATTCAGGTTCTCTTCTGTAATATTCTCCACCCTTAAGGATAGGTTTTGGAATTGATGCACATAATATTTGACTGATCTTGTTTGTCTTAACTTTTCCAATTGACTAAAGTAGTTATCTGAAACACTAGAACTATAGTGCAATTGCAACTCCTCAGTAAAAAATTTCCAAGTGACACCAAGACCACTCTTTTACCTCTGAGCACATAACCATTGATACCAGACGAATTGGTTTCGTTCAAGATACAGGGATGCCAAGGTTACCTTTTTTCATGATGGGGTTTGGTATAACTCAAATAAGTTATCCATTTGATTTATCCAATTCAGTGGATCATTCCCATCAAATTTGCGCATCTCCACTTTCGGCATCATGTTTCGTGGTTACGAATAAGTTGGACTCCAATTGGGTTGGAAAAGTGATCCAACATGGTTATTTTTCCCATTATTCTGAACTGAAGATATTCTGTGGTTGAGTTGGAACTGATTTGGGACACACTGTTTACCCTTTATATGTTGCATGATATCATCCAATTTGTTGATTGATGTGGTCTATGTCTCCTTTGAGGCCATCTTAGATTGACATTTCGCGCAGTTCATACTCGAGTTGGCTCACCTTATGATCAACTAATGTAAAGCCTAGTGATGAGGAATCTATATTTACCCCTTCTAACTTGAACTCTTCTATCACTACCCCATCTTTATCTAGGGTTTTACCGGAGTATTGGATTCTTTTTGGCTCTTATGGAAGGCCTTATCATGATGTCAAACCCTAGGGTTTAGGGTTTCATGTAATGAAATTACTTGTATAATTTGATTAAGAGCAATAATAGAACACCAAATAACGCAATATTTTAGAATAATGATCTCAATATGCAATTATAATAGCTTTGCCACTTCGAGGGGCAACCTCCAAACCATATAATAAGACTCAAATGCTCAAATGATAATGAAATACTACCTATAATCCCTATATATACTATTCATATCTATGGCCATCACCAAGGCTGACCTATTAAGCATAAGAAAGTATAAATGATATAATAAAATGATATGGTAAGCCACAAGTCATTTACTCATATCCTAATACAAGCAATAGGTTAAGGGCGTAGCATGCCCTTCCCCTTCAAACCAACGTTGTCCTCAATGTTGAATAATCCTGGATGTTGCTGCAGAAAACCTTCATCCTCCCAAGTGGCGTCTTCTATGCTCAGATTCTTCCACTTGATCAGATATTCCTTAATGTCTCTAGTTCTTAACCTCTTAGTACGTGTTTACAGAATCTTCTTTGGCTCCAAAATGATTCTTCCTTCCTCGTCAAGTTCTAGTAACTCTGTTTGGGCTTCAAATTTATGTCCAATAACCTTCTTCAGGCATGAAACATGGAATACTAGGTGTATGTGTGAAGATGGAGGCAACTCTAGTTTATAAGCAACACTACCAATTTTCTGTAGAACCTGATAAGGGCCATAATATTTAGGAGCAAGTTTGTTTTCCTTTTTCTGTTGCTTTAGGGACATCTGTTTGTAAGGATGGAGACGTACAAAAACCTAGTCACCAATTTCAAAATGTCTTTCACTACGGTGTTGATTTGCTTGTTGTTTCATCCTATTTTGTGCTAATGTTAAATTCTCCTTCAAACTAGCCAAAACCTGTTGTTGATGTTGAATGTGTTCCTCAACATCTCTGACCTTATTTTGTACCCTCAAGGAGGAAGTGATAGAAGGTGGATGGTAACCATATAATGCTAAAAATGGGGTCATTTGAGAAGAGGTATGAAAAGATGTGTTATACCACCATTTTGCCAGTGGTAGCCATTTAATCCACCTTTCCTGCTTATTTGATACAAAACAACGTAAATACCCCTCTAAGCATTTGTTGACCACTTCTGTTTGCTCATTAGTTTGAGGATGATAAGATGAACTATGAGCTATTTGAGTACCCAAACATGAAAATAATTTGTCCAAAAATTACTTGTGAAAATAGGATCACGATCACTTATAATTATCTTTGGGGTTCCATGTAGCCTTTAAAATGTCTCCAAAAAAATAGTCATGTTGATCAGTATCTTGGCTACAAATGGATGTGATAGGGCAAAAAAATGGGCATATTTTGTGAGCCTATCCACAATCACGAAAATAACATTCTTACCCTCTGAACAAGGCAATCCAGTGATGAAATCCATGGAGACCTCCTCCCATCTCTAGCTAGGAATTAGTAAGGGTTGCAACAGACCTGGTGTCTTAATTATTTCCCCTTTGTTCTGTTGGCACACTAAACACTCTGATACAAAATTTTGTACATCCCCTTGAGTCCTTCCCAAAAGAATTCTCTTTTTATTCTATGATATGTCTTCAAAAACCCAAAGTGTCCTCCAACAGGTGAGGCATGTAGCTCTGTAAGAATCTTATGCTTCAACTCAGAATCTTTACTCAAGTATAACCTATCCTTATACCATAGGGCATTACCTTTCCACTCAAATTTGTTAGATGTCATAGATCCTTGCTTGATATTCTATATTAGAGATTGTGTATCCTTATCTTGATTCCATTCCAATCTTGCTTCATCCACCCAATCGGCCATCAACATGGACATTCCACATAGTAAGGCATCTGCGGATGTATCCCTTCTGGACAACGCATCAGCTACTACATTTTCTTTACCCTTTTTGTATATGATTTCAAAATCATAACCCAAAATTTTTGTTACCCACTTTTGTTGTTCCTCAGATGATAACCTTTGCTCCAAAAAGTATTTGAGACTATCATGATCATTTTTTACCTTGAAGTGTCTACCCATGAGATAGGGCCTCCATTGCTTGACCGTATGAAGAATAGCCATCATTTCTTTCTCATAGATAGGTTTGAGCAGATCTTTTCCTTTGAATTGGTGACTCTCAAATGCAATTGGTCTTCCTTCCTGCATTAGAACTGCTCCCAATCTTGATCTGAAGCGTCACATTCAACAATGAATGTTTTTGAGAAGTTAGGAGTAGCTAAAAGCTAGGAAGTCTTTGCACATGGCTTCCTTGGTGCTCAAAGGATTTAGTGGCTACGTCTATCCAATGGAAGGCATCCTTCTTTAGCAATGCGGTTGAGTGGGGTTTTATTCTACCATATCCCCCGCACAAATCTTCTCGTAGTACCCTATTAGTCCTAGGAACCCACAATTTTTTTGAGATTTTGGGCCTTGGCCATTCCACCATAGCTTTGATCTTTTGAGGATCAACTTTGACGCCTTCATGGGATACAATATGACCCAAGTACTCTACCTCTTATACACCAAAAGAACATTTGGATGGCTTTGCATATAGAGTATGTTTCTCCAAAACTTCCAACACTTTATTTACATGTTGTAAGTGTTTTTCTCATGTCTTACTGTAAATCAATATGTCATCAAAGAAAACTAATACAAATTTCCTTAAAAATGGCCTAAAAATAGTGTTCATCAAGCTTTGAAAGGTTGAGGGCACATTTGTAAGACCAAAAGGCATTACCAAAAACTCATAATGGCCCTCATGAGTCCTGAAATCCATTTTATGAACATCTTCCTCTTTTATCCTAATTTGATGGTACCCCGAACGAAGATCTAATTTTGTGAAATAAATAGCACCATGCAATTCATCAAGTAAATCATCAATTACTGGAATAGGAAACTTATCTTTGATGGTGTACTTGTTGAGTTCTCGATAATCTGGACACATCCTCCATGTTTCATCCTTCTTACGTACCATGACCACTGGTGAAGAATATGCACTCTGGCTATGCCTGATGATACCTGCCTTCAACATTTCCTCCACCATTTTCTCGATCTCACTTTTCTGGGAATATGGGTATCTATATGGTTTGATGTTAGGTGTTTGGCTCCCTGGAATCAACTGAATGACATGATCATGATCCCTAACTAGTGGTAGTCCCTTTGGAATTCCATCAAAAAAGATTTGCAGTGAGCATCCACAATCTTTCGAAGATCGGGGGCATTCAAGATTCTGTATTTTGTACTTCTATGGAAAATAGCTTTGCTTTATAAAGCCATCCACTCCTTTTTGAGAACCTTCTGCATCTGATGAGAGCTAATAATCTATGGAGACTTAGCTACCATCCCATTCAATTGTATTGTCCTTCCATCTGAATGAAATTGCATGAACAATTCTTGGAAATTCATCTCTATAGTACCTAAGGTTGTGAGCCATTGGACACCCAAAACAATATATGCCCCTCCCATAGAAATAGCAAACATAGGTGAGTCTAACATGTAGTCTCCCATGGAAATCTTGATACTATGGCACTTTCATGTGCACTTGACTATCCCACCATCCACAATCATAACTTGCATTTCTGGAGCTAGGTAAATAAAACAATTGAGGCGGGTAGCTAACTTACTATTTATGAAGTTATGAGTACTCCCGAGTCAATCAACACCATCACCTTTTTGTTTTTGAGATAGCCAATAACCTTGAGTGTTTGAGGAGTACTAATACCTGATAATGCATGGCAAGAAATTGTAGGTTGGTGATCCTCTACTTCATCTTCTACTGGTTCCTTAGCCTCTCCTATAATTTCAGCTTCCTCATCATCCTCATTACCTCCGTCAATATAGAACAAATTCTTCTCAGCACATTTATGCCCTGGTCTATATTTTCTATCACAGTTAAAACATAATACTTTTGCTCTCTTTTCTTCCATTTGTTGAGGAGTTAGTCTAATTGGCCTAGCAAATGAAGGGGAAGAGATACTATGGTCTCTGGTGTTAATGAAAGGTGGCCTCCTACTACAAAGAATTTTTTCCTCTGCACGACGTGCCATAATAATAGAATCGAGAAAGCTTGATTGGCTTAAACATACGTACCTCATGCTTGATGTGGTCATTAAGACCCCAAGAAATAGGTCATTCAAATTCTCTTCTGGAATATTCTCCACCCTTAAGGATAGGTTTTGGAATTGATGCACATAATCTTTGAGTGATCTGTTTGTCGTAACTTTGCTAATTGACTAAAGTAGTTCTCTGAAACACTAGAACTATAATGCAATTGCAACTCCTTGGTAAAAAATATCCAAGTGACACCTAGACCATTCTTCTGCCTCTGAGCACATAACCATTGATACTAGACAAATTGGTCGGGTTCAAGATATAAGGATGCCAATGTCACCTTTTGTCCTGATGGTGTTTGATGTAACTCAAAGAAGTTCTCCATTTGATTTATCCAATTAGGGGGATCCTTACATCAAATTTGTGCATATCCACTTTTGACATCATGTTCCGTGGTTACGAATAAGTTTGATTCGATTGGTGGAAAAGTGATCAATATGGTTAGTTTGTCCATGATTTTGAAATGAAGGTCCTCCTTGGTTGATATGAGCTGAATTTGGGCCATCTTGGTTACCCTTTACATGTTGCATGATATCATCCAACTGATGATTGATTTGGGCTATGTCTCCTTTAGAGGCCATCTCAGATTGTACATTTCACAACTCATACTCAAGTTGGCTCACCTTATGATCAATTGAGGTAAACCCTAGTGCTGAGGAATCTGTATTTACCCCTTCTGACTCCATCTCTTCAATCACTACCCCATCTTTATCTGGGGTTTTACCCGGAGTAACCAGATTCTTTTTGCTCTTGTGGAAGGCCCCGTCATGATGTCAAACCTTAGGGTTTAGGGTTTCGATACAATTTTGGCTGAACAGGAAAAAACACAGAGAAGATACTAATACTATTTTTTGAGAGATTTTCGAAAATGTAAAGAACTTGAAAATTTTCCACATCACACGTTAGGGAGTGATTTTATTAAAAACCTAAATTTGTAATAAAATTTGAAAAATAAATCAACAAAAGTCTGAAATTTTCAGGGAACCTTACTTGAAATGTTTCTCAACTTTGGTAAAAATATCCCCACCATTCGCTCTGGTTCGAAATATGTGGCGGAAACAAAAAATTAGGGTTTTTGCCCTAATTTTGGCCCAGATCATAGCTCTGATACCACTTGTAATGAAATTACTTGTATAATTCATATTAAGAGCAACAATAGAACACTAAATAACAGAATATTTTAGAATAATGATCTCAATATGCAATTAGAATAGCTTCGCCACTTCGAGGGGGCAACCTCCAAACTATATAATAAGACTCAAATGCTCAAATGATAATTAAATACTACCTATAATCCCCTATATATACTATTCATATGCTATGGCCATCACCAAGACCGACCTATTAAGCATGAGAAAGTATAAATGATATAATAAAATGATATGGTAAGCCACAAGTCAGCTACTCATATCCTAATACAAGCAATAGGTTAAGGGCGTAGCATTTCGATACAAATTCGGTTGAATAAGAAAAATACAAAGAAAATACTACCAATATTTTTTTGAGGGCTTTCCGAAAATGTAAAGAACTTGGAAAAATTCCACAAATTTCAGCCTAGGGAGTAATTTTATGAAAAACCCTAAATTTGCAATAACTTTTACAAAATAAATTTTTAAAGTCTAAAATTTTCAAGGAATCTTACCTAAAATTATTCACAACTCTGGTAAAAAAATATCCAATAAATTCTCTCTGATTCGCAAGATATAATGGAAACAAAAATTAGGGTTTTTACCCTAATTTTGGCTTGAATCATGAACTCTAATACCGCTTGTAATGAAATTACTTGTATAATTTAGATTATGATCATATATAGAACACTAAATAACTCAATACTATGGATAAAAGATCTCAATATGCAATTAAAATAGCTTCGCCACTTCGAGGGGGCAACCTCCAAACCATACTGATAAGACTCAAATGCTCGAATGATGATGACCTACTACCTACAATCCTATATATACTATTCATATGTTATGGCCATCACCAAGACCGACATACTAAGCATGAAAAAGTATAAATGATATAGTAAAATGATATGGTAAGCCACAAGTTAGCTACTCATATCCTAATACAAATAATAGGTTAAAGGCGTAATGTGAGACTCCATTAATCATGCGAGTGCAATTTGAGGCTAAAGTGCTGAAAATAAAAAATGACGAAAAATCAATATGTTAGAAGGTCAAAACTCATCCAAATTCTTCTTTCCATTAAAACTTTGTAGTGGATTTTTTTTAGTTCTAATCCTGAGTAAATAGGCAATTCATTAAGAAACATTAATAATTGAACCCCTTTAGTGATTAGTCATATCAGTGGCAGGTATATGTTATCTCTTGGTTGAACTTGACTATTTAAAACCTAATCAAAATGCTTGTTTCTTAGCCTCAATATGCTCCACATGATCCGATCCTTTTAGACATGACAAGCTCTAAGAGAGACAACATTTGATTTTTTAGATAAGACATAGACATTAATGGAAAGTTGGAAATAAAAAAGTGAAAAATAAATACTGCATGTTATACACCTTTTCCATGATTTAAATATATCACTTAAATAATTTATGTTACTAATGTTACAATTTATCGAATCAATCTCAATTGCATTATTCATGCGAGCACAATTTATGCTTAAAAGAGAAAAAATAAATAATGGGAAAAATGCAACAAGTTTGAAGTTCAAACCCAATTGAAATGCTTGTTTTTATGAGCACGGTATAGCCCCCTTTATAATTCTAAGCTGGAATAAATACAAGGGAATAGACGACGTGTGAACAATCATTGATAATCGAGTTCACATTATTCACATAAGTGTACTTTACACTTAAAGGTGCCAAAATAAAAAAGGAAACTATCAATACATTCCATGTTCAAAACCCAATTGAAATGTTCGTTTCTTGATCCGATCCTTCTAGACTCATGGCAAGCTCAGAGAGACACCACTATTGGCTACACTTATCATGGGGTTTTCTATTATAAATCATTAATGAAAAGTAATTCTACTATTTTGTGGGATTGTTCTGAACACATTATTACTTAGTGAGATGTCATTGATGGTTATGAAAATTATAATATTAGATTTGTGAGACCTTCAACACGTTCGATTAAAAAAACTATTTATTATTGTTTCATGTTGTCCAGTTGTTCATTGGGGTAGCTAAAGGTCACTTATTTATCAAGTTGCATGGATGACAAAGGTCGCTAGAACAATCGTGGGATCCCATTCTCGAACAAAATCATGAACAAAATCATCCTAAATATCATGAAAAAATTATGGATTTTTTTACACGAAATCCATATCATTAACAAAATCATCATAAATATCACAAAAAGTATGTGAAGTCTCCCATATGTGGTGATGAGGATGTGCTCTCGATTGTTTATGCCAAAAATCACAATGATCAGAGTGCTTTCCCGGTGGTCCAATGTTTAGGAGTTTGGCGATTTTGCTTTGCCAATGCAACGAAACACGGTAGTAGTCTGGGATTAGTAGAATATATTGTCATGTGGGGAAAGCCATGGTCCTTGCCTTAAGAGTTGAACCCTTAACCCACATGAAATATAAAAGAAAAAGAAAAACCTACACTGTCGAGAATTTGGGGGGAATACCGATGCGGTAATGAGCCCTATGCCATCAATTTTATTTAACTTTGTCACATCACATGGACACAAACGTGAGAGAAGGCCGTGGTTACAAATCGGTTTTATCGTAGGCAATTAATTTTGACCCCGAATTATCCTCTATTTCCACACGGATGATAACGATCGTTATGTAAAATGAAGTTCAAATGAATCGCACCATTTATTTTGATTTATAAAGAAGGATTGTGTAATTAATAATTCTAACAAATTTGTAGTCGGCGGGGCTTGATATGTAATCCTCCAGCACAATACTTCACTAACCAAGCCAACCATATAGATCACTGTTAATGGAGGTGGAAGTTGCATTTAAAGTTAAAATCTGTTGGTTTGTTTTCATTAAAATTAAAAGAACACTTTTCATACCCGTCACCTCTTTGAAGGAGCTTTCAAGATTTTTATGTATTTGATTGATGACTGTTGTGATTGTCATGCAGAGGGTGGGTATGGATTTGGAGCGAAAGGATTGATTACGCAGTGTCTTGTTAAACACTCGAGTCATGTCACTGAGGTGAGGAGAGTTCTTTATGCGAACGCCATCGACTTAGGGCTGGTTTAAGCTTTGTGGAAAGTCGGAGGTAAGGCCTAGATCTAAAAAGATGAATGTTGAAGGAGTCAACATGAGATCTAAACTTGTCAATATTTTCTTAATAAGACAAGTTTAATGTAAGAAATTTAGGATCGCATGACGGTTAGGATATGGTTTGAATTGTTTTTAATGGCATTGGATATAGGCAGTCCAAAACCGACGGTGGGCCATTTTCTATGATTTTAACCGTAAATTATGGGTTAAAATTTTAGGATACCGTAGAAAATGATGAAATAGGAAACTTACGGGTTATGGGCCATGTTGGACCTCCCAACTAACGATTGTAAATATGAAAAATACAATGAAATCTAATGATTTAATGATCAATTGTAGAATTTAATGGTAGTGTCTAATTATATCTATATTAGAAAACATTTGTATTTTACGTAATGGAAGTGTAATCACTTGGACAATTGAATCACTTGCTACTGCTAATGTCAAAATGTCGGACTGAAGACACCACTCCTCTGCACGCTTTCTCCACTTGAGCTTTTATGTTCTCTATCATCTCGAAACCTCTCACCGAATTGGCATTTGGTGCCGCCATTTTCGAGCTCCGTGAAATTTGGGGTGTCGCCAAATCAACAAGAGTACTAAACCGTCACAACCTGCAAATGTTACAAAGCAGATATCGTGAATAATAAAATGTTCAAGAAGATAGAAAGAAGTTGACGAGTGAGAAGAAGAATTATTACATTTATAAAATAGTCACAAGAATGAAGGTGAAGAAATGATGCACCCATCCCCAGTTGATTGGCCACAACTTGCTTGATCGTAGCATTGACTATTGTAAAAATAGAGGGACACGTCTTTCTCAGAAATGAGATGCCTAAAGTGACCATTAACGGTGCTCGACCAAAGTCCGACCATAACTAAGCATGTATGACAAGCTCTAAGAGAGACAACATTTGATTTTTTAGACAAGACGTAGACATTAATGGAAAGTTGGAAATAAAAAAGTGAGAAATAAATACCTACATGTTCTACACCTTTTCCATGGTTTAAATTATAGCACTTAAATAATTTATGTTACTAATGTTACAATTTATTGAATCAATCTCGGTCGCATTATTCATGCGAGCGTAATTATGCTTAAAAGAGACAAAATAGATAATTGGAAAAATCCAACAAGTTTGAAGTTCGAACCCAAGTGAAATGTTTGTTTTTGTGAGATGAGTATAGTCCCCTTTATAATTCTAAGTGGAATAAATATAGGGGAATAAGCGACGTGTGAACAATAATTGATAATCGAGTCCACATTATTCACGTAAGTGTACTTTACACTTAAAAGTGCCAAAATAAAAAAGGAAACTATGAATACATTCCATGTTCCAAATCCGGTTGAAGTACTCGTTTCTTGATCGATCCTTCTAGACTCGTGACAAGCTTGGAAAGACACCACTATCGGCGACACTTATCATGGGGTTTTCTATTATAAATCATTAATGAAAAGTAATTCTACTGTTTTGTGGGATTGTTCGGAACACATTATTACTTAGCGAGATGTCATTGATGGTTATGAAAATTATAATATTAGATTTGTGAGACCTTCAACAAGTTCGATAAAAAACTATTTATTATCCTTTCACGTTGTCCAGTTGTTCGGTTAGGGCATTAAAGGTCATCTTTATCAAGTCGCGTGACGACAAAGGTCACTAGAATAGTAGTGAGAGCCCAACTATTTTTAATTTTTTTACACGAAATCCACAACATGGACAAAATCATCCTCAATATCACAAAAAACTCTGTGAAGTCTCCCCATATGTGGTGACGGGGATGTGCTCTCTGATTGTTTATGCCAAAAAATCATAGTCAGAGGTGTTTTCCCGGTGGTTCAATGTTTTGAGTTTGAGCGATTTCACTTTGCTAATGCAATGAAACACCAGTAGTAGTGTGGGGATTAGTAGAATATATTGTCCTGTGAGGAAAGCCATGGTCCTTGCCCTAAGAATTGAACCCTTAACCCACATGAAGTATAAACAAAAAGAAAAACCTATGCACTTGAGAATTTGGCAGGGAAGAATCGATAGGGTAATGAGCCCTATGCCATCGATTTTATCCAACCTGTCACATCACATGGACACAAACGTGAGAGCAAACATCGTTTCAAATCTATTTTATTATAGGCAATTAATTTTGACCCCGACTTATCCTCTATTGCCACATGGATGATAACGATCGTTATGTACAACGACGTTCAAATGAATATGCACCATCTATTCCGATTTACAAAGAAGGATTGTGTAATTAATAATTCTAACTAATTTGTAGTGGGTGGGGCTCGATATGTAATCCTCCAGCACAATGCTTCACTAACCAAGCCAACCATATAGATCACTATTAATGGAGGTGGAAGTTGCATTTAAAGTTAAAATCTGTTGGTTTGTTTTCATTAAAATTAAAAGAACACTTTTCATACCCGTCACCTCTTTGAAGGAGCTTTCGAGCTTTTTATGTATTTGATCATTGTTTGTTGTGATTGTCATGTAGAGGGTGAGTATGGCTTTGGAGTGACTTATCCTCTATTTCCATATGGATGATAACAATCGTTATGTAAAAGCGATGTTCAAATGAATTTGCACCATCTATTCCGATTTACAAAGAAGGATTGTGTAATTAATAATTCTAACTAATTTGTAGTGGGCGGGGATCGATATGTAATCCTCCAAAGCACAATGCTTCACTAACCAAGCTAACCATATAGATCACTATTAATGGAGGTGGAAGTTGCATTTAAAATTAAAATCCGTTGGTTTGTTTTCATTATAATTAAAAGAACACTTTTCATACCGTCGCCTTTTGAAGGAGCTTTCAAGCTTTTTATGTATTTGATTCTTATGTTGTGATTGTCATGCAGAGAGTGAGTATGGCTTTGGAGCAAAAGGATTGATTACACCTTTGCATCTATTTAAACATCGAGTCATGTCACTTGAGGCGCAAGGAGAGTTGCTATGTAAACGCCATCGACTTAGGGCCTCGTTCAAGCCCGTGGTAAGGCCTAGATCTAGAAAGAAGAATGTTGAAGGAGTCAACAAAGATCTAAACTTGTCAATATTTTCTTAATAAGACAAGTTTAATAAAAGAAATCCAGGATTGTAGAGTTAGGATACAGTTTAGATTTATTTTTAATGGCATTGGATATAGATAGGCCTGGAAACTTACAGGTTGTGGGCCATTTTCTATGATTTTAACCGTAAATTATAGTTGAAAAATTTAGGATACCGTAGACAATGATGAAATAGGAAACTAACAGGTTGTGGGCCATGTTGGACATCCCAACTAACGATTGTAAATACGAAAAATACAATGAAATCTAACGATTTAATGATCAATTGTAGAATTTAATGGTAGTGTCTAATGATATATATGTTAGAAAACATTTGTATTTTACGTAATGGAAGTGTAATCACTTGGACAACTGAATCACGCGCAGCTAATGTCAAAATGTCAACACAAGACACCACTCCTCTGCACGCTTTCTCCACTTGAGCTTTTATGTTATCTATCATCTCGAAACCTCTCACTGAATTGGCATTTGGTGCCGCCATCTTCGAGCTCCTGTGAAATTTGGGGTGTCGTCTAACAATACTGAACCGTCGCAACCCTGCAAATGTTACCAACACATATCGTGAATAATAAAAATGTTGAAGAAGATAGAAAGAAGCTGACGAGTGAGAAGAAGAATTATTACGTTTACAAAACAGTCATGAAAATGAAGGCGAAGAAACGATGCGCCCATCCGTGGTTGATTTCCCACAACTTGCTTGATCGTATCAGTGACTATTGTAAAAATAGAGGGACCTGTCTTTCCGTAAAATGAGATGCCTAGCTCACCATTAACGATGCTCCACCAAAGTCCCACCATAACTATGCATGCAATACTACTCTTTGAACAAGCCATTGCTGTTGGATGAATACAATCTCTCAACATCACCAGCTTTTATATATAGGAATTGAAATTGTATGGAATCTTAGACGACACCCTTCAATTATTTGTTATCCTGTTGGAAGGGTTGTTCAATATGCCGGCTTTGACCATGAGAGTAGTGATCGCTAAAAATATATATCCATGTTTTATCTTCTTCAACTGCTTTCTCATTATATATTCCATTTTTATTGATAAATTATAATTCGTGATGTGGCCTTCTCGGTGCATTGATGATTTCCTACTATTTCATCATGTTCGTGCAAGAAATGTATATGAATGACGATTAGATTACAAAATTTAATGGGAACAATTTAATTTAGATCATGTTGGGCATCCGTTTCAAGTAACTCGACACGGGTTGTCCCCTGGAAATAGTAGTCAACCATTTGGTCACTTGCTGGGGTAGAAACATGGTAATCTAAGTTAAAACTTATTGCATGTCATTATAGATTAATACGCATGTTAATCCTTTCAAATTCTAGTTAATATACACTGCAAATCCCATAACCAAAAAAAAAAAAAAACCAATCTGGAAAACATTCACCAATCTGCAATCATGCTTTGAAAAAAATGGTAAAAGATTACACAACTGACAAAAAAATACTATTACATTATATTTACTACCTGTTGCCAAGGAAGAATCCGGACACTGAATACTGGGCACTCCCAAGTTTCCAAACCATTCTTGGGGCCATTCAAACGTCGTATCATCATGGTTACCAAACACTGAAGCCCAAGGTATGTTCTTACTCCTGGTGGGATAAATAGCCTATTCCTAGTACTTGGTTGCGTTCTTGATGGGTATATTGTTAGCTGGTAAACTACAAAATATGCAATACCAGTTACACCTTAAACAATTTAATTCATGTTGAAAATTGAAATGTTAAACTACCGCTACTATGTTATGATTTGCTTTCAAATCCATTAGAAGCATGAACTCTCATAAAGTGTTGATAAATCACAGACATGAATTAAAAGCATGAAAAACCCAAATACAGGTAACAAAAACCACATATTCTGATATACTTCATGAATTTGTAGATAAGCCACAAATGCTGAAATGCCCAATTACTGCTAACTTGTCAATATGATTTGATTTGCTTTCAAATCCATCAGAGTTGGCTTGGATATAGATATTCTTTACAATGATAAGATTCCGGTTGAAAAGATATTGTATGAATCGTATAGCTTCAAAAGTACCGTATCTGTTGTTTGCTTCTCCATGTATTTGACAACATAATAAATGTTGAGTGGGGAGGATAGACCCACGCAGGGGTTAAATTTGACGCCCACCTATGCCTGTCAAACAATTTTTGGGTGACGGTAATTTTTCAATACCGTCCTTCAAAAACACAAAATAATGTTATTTTTACTAATTATTCTATATTTATTATATCTTTTATAATATAAATTTACATATTTTTTTATAATATTTATACAAATCTATATAAAAATGATGGTCACGTTTTAAATATGCAAGTTGTGTGTGACGGTTAGATAAGATATTTACAAGTATTTTACGTCCAAAATCACAAAAAACATCTAAACGGCCATCAAATTTAACCCCTGGACCCACATCAAAAAAACCAACCAAATCGGGTTAAGTGCTCTTCAAACCCAACGCGAGAACATGGAGGCGACCCACCTCATATGCCTTTGTAGACTGTCATTTTCCTGCACAATAATACATGCATCCGTCATATTTCAACGCAAGTATGAGAATTAAATCTATGTCGTCGATTTCAAAAGTGTCATAATCGGTAAAGGGCCATTCAAGTGGGGCACGCCTTCCAACATAATAATTGCAATTAATTTGTTTAGAGAATTTTTTAATTAATTGGTAGAAATATAGTTCATTATTTTGTCATGCCATCCATTAATGTTATGCATTTGAATTCTAATATTGATTTTTGTAGACATCATGTATGGGTTTTCATATGCATGTTTACCAAAACTACACTTCATGGTGGTTAGAAATATTTTGGATTTTTGTTCAGCTCGGTTGTATGGGCTACATGTGCCTTGTTTGGTACCAAGAGATAGGATTTGTTAATGGAATTTTTCCATAGGAAGCAATCCTAACACGTCCCAAGTTGGATGTTAGACTATGTATGTGAAAGGTTTTTAAAGTAGCCTAATGAGTGTCCTCCCCAAATTTGTATCCTATGTATTATATTGATGTGTTGTGGTGTCCTGACATGTTGCTTTTTTGTGCAGCTATATTGGAATAAAATGAGGACTAGGAACACATCAAACATCCCAATACCCCGTGAGACACCGACATGGACATTGTTTGTGAAAAAAATTCATTGTGAAGAAAAGTATTTTAGAAAGCAATTTGTGATTCATGTTTTGTCTTTCATAGAAGAAAAAATATGAGTAGATCCGAGATAAAGAGGACCTTATGAAAACTTTTGGTGTTGTTGAACCTCAGAGATTTTTCCTTTTGAAGTTTAATACAAAAAAACATACTCGAGAGGTTTTGGTCTGATTTATGATAGTGTACATCATGCAATTCAATACGAACCGGGGACCAAGTTGATTCAGAATGAGATTGATGTTCCAAATCCTAAATCTAAGAAAGATTGTCCAAATAGAGCCAAAATATTTGTGGAGTCAAAAATTCAATGGTTCAAAAAAAGATGCAAAATAGATAGTTTTTGTTTAAATGTACTCTTGTTACCTTACTTTAAACGATTTAAAATTTTACCCTTGCATGCACTTCTTGTCTTTGCTTTGAAATAAGATATCATTTTTCCCTATGTTTTATATGGCATGTTTTGTGTTAGTCTATATTACTTTTGTACTATTTCTTCTTGGAATTATAAGGTATAACTATCCCATGCAATATGTCGTTTCTTTTGTTTGATATATTGAAATGTACTCAAATAGAACTACGACATTAGCTAAATATTTGTTTACTAAATGTTTAAAAGATAAACTTATTTTAAAATTTCGTCAAGTTTTGTATGATGTATTTTCTTTCATTTATAATAGTCATAAATTCTTTACATTTATCTCCGCTTACATGAGTCAATTTACACCAATTTCTAGGAAACACAATTGGGAGAAGACTTTGGGACACTTTCAACATTGTTATTACCTTGGACGTAATATTTCAACAATAAGGAAATGATCCACAACAGATCATCTTCCGAACGATGTTGAAAAACATTAGAAATGTTGAACCTTATTTTCATGATTGGGAAACACTCATGAAGCAGATAAATGCATGCTTCAACCAGGGCGTAAGGGAATCCTTTGATTCAGAAATCCATTTATATGCAACAAACAAATTTGTTCATCTGCATAACAAGCAAATGCTTAAATCTTTATCCAGGCCCATTGCACGAAGCATTGTTGAATATACAAGGCGCTTAGGATTAGAAGATGCTGATGATGACCAATTGGATAATGAAGTTCTTTTATGTATAGGTCAATGTGTTATGTTACTATGTAATTTGTGCATTGAAGCTGGATTAGTGAATGGTTCTCTTGGTACTATACAAAACATTATCTATGCCCATTGGCTCAAAACCGCCGCTTGCCCATGTCTGTAATAATATATTTTGAAAACTATATTGGTCTTGCATGGGACCCAATAAATCCAAAACGGTTCCCGTATTACCCATAATAAGAGGCAATCATAAATAGGTTCCACTAAAAATGGCTTGGGCACTTACCATACATAAGTCTCAAGGATTAACTTTGCCTAAAGCAATAATAGATATTGGAGATGTGGAGAAACCGGGATTGACTTTCATAACATTATCACGAGTTAAGTCTATTGAAAATTTGAGAATATCTCCGCCATTCTCTTTTGAGCGCTACTCTGAAATCAAAACAAGATATGTGAAACAAAGACTGCTCGAAGAGAAACGCCTCCGCATGTTGTCTTCAATTAGTAAAAGCTAGGTATATCTATGCTAATTATAATTAAATTGCATTTTTTTATTCTTTTCAAGTAAAATGTTTATCATTCAATTGCTTTACATGAATGCTTGTCAAATTAATTATAGAATACATTTTCCACCAGTGTACGACACCAACAATAAATGGAGCCAAGCCTTCCTTTGAAGTTCAAATACAGAGTTATCAACATGTACTTAAATCATATGTATCTACACTTCCATTCTTTGTGCCTCCAAACTATGATGCTAATAACACTATTAATTATTGCAGGATCTTCCAATCACAATTGACCTTCAACACCTTGGATGGCTACCTGAATCTTGGATGGCTACCAAATCTTGCATGATTTACATCATAGTTCCATATACCACATTTTTTACCAATTTATTGTCCTATATGCCTATCGACCTCTCACAAACACCTTTGGATGCTTTTGCTAGTTCTGATACTCATTTGTAAGAGATTTCAATCTTCCTATTAGTTTGGGATCTGTCTATAGTCAACAGTTGACCTGTGCATTTGATTATGCTCCAAATCCTCATTCATCTTAGCGTGAGAGAACGAACTTGAATCGACCTCATTACAGTGGAAGTTTGCATCCACGTCAGAAAGTAACTTGTAGAGATGATATTTCCATCATTCGACGTGTTTCTCCTCCTGTTGTTCAAAATCTTTGAAGGTTACAATACACCATTCTCATATATGAGATACGTCTAGGAGAACAGAACTACAGTCAGGACAAGACAGTCGATAACATAATTAAAGGCGAATTTATTGAGCTTTGATAAACATTCGTCATTCAAAGTATCTGTCTCAATTTGGATTTGTTTTAGAATCAAGATTTTCAAGATTTTCATTAAGGTTTCAGAGTATTCAAGGTTCAGGCGGTTGTCTGAAATTATAACACATGCCCACGGTGTATCAGACCACCTCAACACGGTATAGATAGTGAACTCACATAGCTTCGATTCATCTCAGCTTTGACATCAACGAATATCACATTGAAATATGCATTGAATTCTTCTCACCACTCACAGTCTGTCAAAACTTTTGTATGCAACCGAGCTCCTGGATCAACAAGACCTCCATGCAAGCATTCTTCTTCAAGTGCGTTGTTGTCAAGGTCGTTTCATGCATAACGCCATATACTGGCTACCCGTAACATCTGGAGGACGTGAAAAGTGGAGCCGTTTGAACAGCTGTGAAGCAATCTTCAGCAGAATTGAAGTGGACTTAGCAATATCAGTGATCCATGTGTCGATAGCCTGGTACATGTGTAGTCGAAGTTCTTTTTAAAATCTCCGAGTGTTGTTGCATCTTTTATAAGTCATCGGGTTAGTTTGTTTATAGTCGAGTCAATTCTGTCAATAGTTTTTGTTTCGTTATACGTGAATTTAGTATTTAAGCTATAGCTCTTCATTACACATTATAAGACTATGTAGTTTATAGCTTTAGCTTGGTAAATTTATAAAGTTATTTAGTCTTTTTTAATTATTGGAACCACCTTTATATTAAATTATAGACAAAATAATACAAAGTGTTACATAGTAAGGGGGCGGTTCGTTGTGTTTACAACCTCAAAAGAGAACAAATGCCACGAGGCATGAGCACAAAAGACAAGCCACGATTTTGAGAACAAATGTCACGAGGGCAGACAAAAGACAAGCCACGAGGGCGAACAAAAACATGCCACTTAGGGCTACAAATAATGGCCAACAGGTGAAGAGAGAGCACCAAAAACTACATCATAAAATAAAATTAGGCACAATGAGTCATGACTCCCGAGAGGAGGAGGTGGATCATCTCGCGACGGAAGAAAGCCGAGGGAGCGCGGCTCGTCGATAGGTAGATTGAGAAGCCAACCATCTTGGCCGGGCATCTGAACACTCAGCAGAACCATAATTCCCCACCCAGGGGGTGGCGAGCCACCAACTGGGAAGCCCCGCCAGGCGGAGAGCC
This sequence comes from Taxus wallichiana var. yunnanensis, assembly GCA_018340775.1. Taxonomy (NCBI): domain Eukaryota; kingdom Viridiplantae; phylum Streptophyta; class Pinopsida; order Cupressales; family Taxaceae; genus Taxus; species Taxus wallichiana. The sequence goes on from CM031242.1 coordinate 953,088,529, forward strand.
CTAGTTGGAATAGCCAGCCACCGCCTTGCCACGCATCGGCGGACTCCAACCAGGACTAGAAGAAGAGGGCCCTAGGCGAGCCGATGGCAGAGAGGGCCGGGCGCTTCTAGAGTGGTTGCGGGCTAAGTGAAAATGATATAACTACATATTTTTATACGTGTAACATAAACTAATGCACCTGGGTGTCTCCAAAACCTTTCTTTTTCCTATGTACACGTGTAAGTTTCAAATAATAATAGCTTTTAAACTTGGAATACTAAAAATAAACTACCTCAATTTATTGAGAAAGATGTAAAGACAAAATGGAGTTGGGGGAGGGTGATGATGGGTGGGGATGGGGTGGAGGGGGCTAAGAATAAGAATGAGGACCATCAAAATTCAACAAACATACCAACAATGCATATTTATTAAAAAATACACTAAAAACATACAAATGAATAATTAATAAATTATTTAGGACCTTTTAGTCTTATATATTTTTGTTCGCTCTAAGGCGTATGTGTAAGAACACAATACAAAGTATAAAAATGATATATTATAAGGATATAACTACATGTTAGTATATTTGAAACATAAACTAATGCACCAAGGGTCCTACAAAACCATTATTGTTTCTATGAACATATGGGTAAGCTCAAATAATAATAACCTTTGAAACTTGGAATAATAAAAATAAAATACCTCATTTTGAAAATAAATATGTGAATATTGAGTGGATTTAGACACCCGATTGGACATGAAGCTGCACATCTAAACATAATGTGAGTCAATTCTAAATCATTGGAAATTGGAGTTAGGAACTCTATCAAATATGGACCTCGAGATCCACAATGTTGATTATGAAAGAACAATTACCTAGAATCATGTAAAACTCATATCTCAAAAGAAATATTGGTCCTCAAGATAAAGCAATTATGATAATGAGAAAATCAATGTAGGTTTTTCCTAATAAAATCCCAAAGTACATGTAAGATATGGACCATGGTCACATAATGAACATAATGAAAGTATAAATCACACACACACACACACACACACACACACACACACACAACACAATATAAACCACATATAAACACGAGTAACACGATATTAAGAAAAACTAAAGGCACAATGTAAACATAAAATACATGACAAATATTCCAAGAAATATAAAACATGTAAGCATTGATATGAATATGAAAGAAAATTATATATATATATATATATATATATATATATATATAGTGTGTGTGTGTGTGTGTGTGTGTGTGTGTGTGTGTGTGTGTAAACGTAAAACACATATTACATATGATAAAACACATGACAAACATTCCAAGAAATATAAGACATGTAAGTATTGATATGAATACGAAAGAAAATTATAAACTTGAATCAAATGATGCATAAGAAAAATACATAAGGCAATGGAATCAAATTAAAGCATTATAAGAGGTAAGTGGAAACCAAACAAGGCAATACAATAACATCTACAAATAAATCAATAAAATCACATCTACGAACAAATGAAATAATTATAAGATGTATAAGGAGAATATTATATAAATAAGGGGTTCTAAGCCACTCAATAATCAAGCCATAGTAATTCATCCTTTAAAGCATTATTTTCATCACTATTAGCTTATGCCTAGTTGTATTATTTTCACACCCCTTTTCTTTATTTTCACTTTTTGGGATATAATTATGCACTTTATTACACCGGAAGGCGTATCCCAATTGGGTGTTGCCTTGATCAGTCTGACAGATGTCAATAAATAGACAAATGTGATTGCTGCTGCCATATACGTTGAAATTCAATGGTAGAGGTTGTGGCATAGGAGTCTCGTGGATCCCACAACGAAAAAAATAGACCAGTCATAGAAAAGCACACAGATTGTGCTTGGTGAGGAGTTAATCCAGCCATTGCCGAGAAAGGATGCATTGTAGCCATTGATTTGTTAGAAGTGGGAGATGTACTTCGTTTGCGTTGAGTTTGTCGAGGGAAGAAGGCATGCGAAATGTGGACGGGAGAGTGTCGCTCAAATGCTTGGCGGAATCAACGAGGACCTCCATATCCTGCTCGAACCCAGGCCTCCATAGAGTGGTGGAACCTCAGAAAAATGGAGGTTGCAGACATATTTCTCAGTACAACGTTTAATAGATCTATTAATAATGGGTGACGAGGATGCCGATAATAAATGGCTCTACACTAGGCGGTCATTCTAATAATGACATCCATTATTATTTCACGAAATGATCTGTGTGAAGTGGTGAATAGGAAGAGAAAAGGGGCATGAACTTCTGCATTATTTTTTTATACGGATGCCCTTTAATAATTTTATTTTTCCCGAAATGATTTTTTTCCCAAAATCAAATCATTTTGTGGTAATAATTTTTAAGGATTTGACAGTTAATGAACTATGGCAGTTGCAGATAATGATCAATGAAATTTCTAATCATATCTTTTCTTTGCATGTTGTTCAATCATTTCCAGAATGTGTGTCGGTTCTGTGGTTGCATGAATAGATGGAATTTCATTGTGCAACGTAGTTCGGGCTATCGTAGAGCCGAAGTAGCTGACTGTGGTTTGAGAATGGAGAGGTTATGTTGTGTGTGGCAGAAATTACAAGGTGGGTTTGCTTCTTAAGGAGGTTTGGCCTCCATGGAAGTGGTTTTTTCGGTTGTTTGTGGATAAATCTTCACTATAAATGTCTTCCTTTTGGATTTCTTCCCTTATTTCTCAATAGAGTCCGGGTTGTTGATGCGACTGTTTGGTGTGTTTCTCTTTGGTAAGAATTCCTTTTTTGGGTGAGCAAACCTTGCTTCCACATGCCAAAAGATGGAAGTGTGTGTGTCTGGATTAACTTCTGTTGCCTATATTGCAGGTTTCTCTCTGCGAGGTGTTTTTTCTTTGCAGGCTTTTATATCTGGGGTCTTCGCCAGGTATCTATAAACAATCCCTTTTAGGCTTAAAGTTGTTATCAGCGTAGGAAAAATGTCATAACCAAATATAAGTTTACATTTTTCTCATGTTTTATTTATTTTTAAAAAAAATGGGGAATGCCGTTAGAACATAAGTATTTGTTTGTCATCGTCCACTCTAAAAAAACTGCAAACCAAATATAAATTTGATTTTTCCTTAGATTTTCTATTTTTTATACAAAAGTTTGGAGATTGCCGTAAGAATTTTCATTTTTTCCCTTCCCCGAAAAAGGATAAAAGTAGCCACAAATATTTTTCACAAAGTAAAATGAATTTGTTTGAGCACTGACAAGCTTCATAGCCTAAATGTTTGACATGTAGTTAGAAAAAACTGTGGATATACTTAAAAACAGTATGGATTGATTGTGAACCACACACGTAGTATGTTTTGTCTGTAATACTAAGCAGTCCTTTTAGGCTTAAAACTGTTATCAGTGTGGGCAAAATGTTTGACATGTAGTTAGAAATAACTAGTGGTCGCTCCTTGTGGAGCAAGATTACGCCGTAAGTGTGTAGAAGGTGGTATTTTTGTTGTTTGGTTTGTGTGTATGTTTTTGTGGGGAGGTTTAGTTTGTACATAAGGCTGGTGTATTTTGTTGTTTTATATAGGTAAATTAAAAATTCATAGGAAAACACTTTAAAGATGAGCAACATTAACTTTGCATCTGCGCAACTTGCATAAGAATTTGAATATGAGGTTTCTTTTAAATTCAAGCAAAACTTGTAAGTTCCAATATTGTAGGAGATGAAGAACTATTAATAGTCTAACCATCTTGTTATGGCTAACTTTTGTAGGTTTTTTTGTTTTTAGTGTATTATGTTTTCAGATAGCGTGGTTTTCTAGAAACACATCGAGTAAGGTAGAGCTTAGTATCAAGGCTCTAGAAGCTTAGAAACGGTTCTTTAAATGCATCCAAAAGTTGTTTTTATATTGTGCTGAAGTTTTTTTCGTTAAAATAAAATTCCTGAAACTAAGTTGTTATTCTTTGGTGGTTGTGCATCATTTTCGTGATCAATCATAAAAGCAATGATATAGGAAAGTTTAGAAATGATTAAAAAAATGTTTTGAATTGGATCAAAAAATTGATTTATAGTCTATAAAATGTAATAGCTGAAGGGTTGTGAAATAGATTAATAGGTTTCATGGTTTATAGTTGTAAATGTTTTTTTTTAATGTTGAATCACCTATTTGCACGCATGTATTTATTTGGTACATTAGGCGAATGTAAGTTGAAATATGGGGCATTCTACTATTGGTTGTCTTTTTTTTTTTTTGGTATTCGTTGTACAGTTTGTGGTATGTACATGTGGAGGCTAGCAGTGTCTTACATTGGTGCTTGCTCGTTATAGGGGAGTGGGGTTATAATATTATGTGTAAAATTGTTCCCTAAGGATCTGGATGGTATCTTCACTGGAAATGGTTGTTTGTTGCAGTGTCTTTTTTATTGTTCTAATTTCTGTTGTGTAACCAGTGTTGCATAGATTATATCACTGTCTACAGGCGTGGTGTCCATATTGTGTTCTTGTGTGCATTCAAATAGTAGTTGTTGTATACGGGTACAGTCAATTCTAATACGGTTTGCTATGGCGTCAAATTTGTTCGTCATCTTCGTAGTGCCTACAAAGAGGTGGATAAACAATGTATTAGAGGGATTTTCCAATAAACTGGTATTTGTTTGAATAGTATGGATCTATGTTATAGATTAAATGGGTGTTTTTATTGAAGAGAGACAAGGGTTCATTACAAATAAGAACATTGATACATACATCATATTAGATCATATGTTTTCAGTTTTTGTTGTGTTCTTCTAGAGGTACAAAAAATTAAACCTTTATCTTTACTTGCATACAGTTAGCTCTTTTTACATAAGGCATGAAATTACATTTATTAACGCATTTTCTTAATAGGAAATTGTGTGTAGAAGTGGGTTTACTATCTATTGAAGTCAACTATGACAATCATTTGTCCAACCAGTTACTGATGTCCACAAATTTGTTTTATGCAAAAGGAATGTAGACATCTCTAAACTTTATAATTATATCTTAATTTAGTTTTCAAGAACTTATAGACTAATGGAAAGTTCAATAAAAACTTATATTACATTTTAGACAGTCATGAAATCGGGGTTGTAATAGTTTCCACATACCTTATAATTCAATGAGCAACAATAAATTTTGTATTAGAAGTGGAAGATGTGAAATGAAACATGATTGTGTAATTCATGGATGTTATTCATGCTCTAAATAGTCAAGGTGATGAGGTTTTAAATACTTTAAAATAGTTGAAATTGGTAGATGCACAATCCAACTGAATCATTCTTATTGGTTTTATACGTGTGTATAATTAAGAGTTCTATAATATAGGAATAAAATACATGTTGATAATTAGGTAGAAAATTTACATTCACCATTTTCTGATATGCAGGTTTTGTTATCGTTAAGGATATTCCCCTTGATAAAGTCAGGGTTTTGTTTAAAATGCTTTAGTAAAGGACAATAGATTTGAAGCTCACCTTCTCCATTAATAGTAAATCTAAGACCTTTCATTTCCAAAGTTGACTGCATTAATGCCAAACAAACCCTTTTTAGGGATTTCAATCCAACTACAACCAGGTATCTTTTTTATTCCTTTATTTTTCATTAATACGATGGGTGTCCATACGCTGTGTTAATGCTCACATTTTTCTATAGGCTAGGAGGATGCTGACAAAGGTTGTGGAGACTGGTTTTACAGCTGACAATCGTATTTGCTTAGAGGTTTCCAAGAATTTTTAACAAACCCATTTTGTACATATCCTCCTTTACTACTGTCTATGAGACCACATCTCTCTGAGGCATTTTGTCAAATAGTTGACGTGCCTTTTATATGCTTCCACATTTTGTATATGTGTCTATTAGGGCATTTACAACTATGACATTTGAATAAAATCCATTTTCGATTATGCTTGGATGGATATCCATACCCTATCCTAAACGTCTCATTTTGGCACAGGCTGCTATCAAGGTATCTTGTCACAAATTACCTCAAAAATTAAAGTGCACTCTCAAAGGATTGAAATGCTTCTTGCAGCCTACATATTAAAAGGTTTTTCTCAAGCAGAACTATATCATGAGCTGATAGGTGGTACTGCTTGTAACTCCAAAAGCACATGTTTCGACCTTCTTTCCAAATTTCACTTACTTGGAAGGCTACCCTGTGGTTTGAAGGATACAATAAAGGGAAAACAGATTAAGATGATACAAATTTTCATGATGATAATGTGTTTTATTGCAGATTTTGGAAACAACATGTTGTAGGATACCGAATTTTCATTTGAATACAAATTAGTTGGTATCATTGAGATTTTTTCATCATAATATTTCTCCTGGTTTATACCTCATTTTCAAGCTGACTGCCAAAGTTCTATTTGTTTTCCTTGACCAGGCCTATCTTACAAGCTACAGCTGCTAGACACAATAATTAAATCTTTAATCACTCTGGTTATTCATGGGTCTGAGAGTTGAACATCGAAATTATGTCATTGAAATGTCAGATTTTTTTATTTTCCGAATTTGTAAAACTATTTCCACAGTTTCTAACAGCTCATATTTATAGTCTTGTATATCCATTGTCAATTTGTATACTAAGCAAATTATTTCCTCTAGTTTTGAGCAGGCTTTCAGAAATTCATATTTTCTTTCTTGGACAGAGTCATGTTTTTGAAATACTTATAAATGCTATTGTCCAAATAATTGAAGGGAATCTATGCAGTGGGTTTTCCTGTTTTTTCATGATGTTTTGTCTTTCAAATACAAAAATGAAATAGCCAAAAACGACAACCACACATATGGATGCCAAGAAGAATGTACCTGAAAGCATTTTCCTACCCCACATGTTCCATGAAGTACTTAAGAATTTGAAATCTACATTGGAACTCTGATTAGCTCTAAAACTACCAGGAATTGCAATACATATAATGTTATCTTCTTATAGGTAAAATCGTGACACTTGATGCATTACCTTCCTTTCACATTGAACTCTGAATCCAAAAGAAAGAAACCGGCACCTTCTGCATTGCCATCTTTGTCACCCATACATGAGATTAAAATATCCCCAGATGCAAGGCAGTGAGCAGTATGTGGAAATGCCAAATTTGTTTTGACCAAGATAGTCTCTGGCTCAATGGTTTTGTGAAGGACTGGTGCTCTTGGATTTTCTCCTGTATCAACAATATAGACACGAGATGACCTGTGCATAAAATTTCAGGTTATTCATAAATCCAGCAGATTCCAGCTTATATATCATGCATGTAAAGAAACATTCTGCATCATTGAAACCAAGTTCAGATAAGAAATGCCTGTGGAAACGGGAAAACAGAAATCAAATTATCACAGAAAGTTGCACAAAGTGGCTAAACAGCTATAACAGGATACTATAGCTTTTCCCTGACTAATGGAAAATAGTCATCATGGTGATGACTTATAAAATAATCCATAAAAAGTTAGGTTGTGATAATAACACATTGATAATAATTATGAGAGGAAGAAGGTTTATAAGGCAAAAAGAAAAAAGAAAAACAGATGCAAAAGTTTTGCAAATGGGAAAGAGGCTAAAGGGTGAAAATCTCAAAGTAGAGGTGCCTTGAAAACAGAGAGGGGAATTCCATTTCTTCAATGTTTTGACAAATCTTCTAAAAAAAAGCTCTTCAATCAAGAAAATATATGGGAGCAATAATTGCATTGTAACCTGTAAGAAGCCACTTACAACAGAGACGGTAAAATGAGGTAACGCCTTTGAACAGAAGAATCCCCATGGCAAGAGCTACATGCATTCCATCCAGAGTGATGCAACTCATCACCCAGGTGAGTTACAGGCAGGCGATGCACTATCTTCGAATAAGAGGACGACTTCGGATCCACGTCTATCATAGCTAAGTAGTCAGGCTTTTCTCTTCCGGTACCTAAGCCAAAAGCAGTATCAAAAATTGATTAAAAAATCATAATTCAATCAGTATTTCGTTATGGAATCTCCTACATTTTCAAGAATGTTAAATAAAGCCCAAGCTATTGAGCAGAAAATTTCAATAATTAAAAACATGCAACCAGCATTAATTGTTGGAAGAAGGATGTGGGCCTAAATTTGGTGCCTAACTTGGAATTTTGACCTCCTTCCCTTAAATTTATTCTGCATAATCTGATGTATTTTAGCATCAAGCTGTAACCGTTAGCAGCTTCTGATGCAAAAATCAGCCGAAAACCTACCCCTCCCCAGTGCCCACATGTCTGTTCTGTGGATTTATTGCAAGTATAATGATTAAATAAGTAGTAAATAGTGTATGATTGAGGGAGATTCCTGTGGCTTTGAGATTACGCGCTCTTAAGGAGAGTAAACAGTTAAGTGGATTAAGGCTTATACCTCCTATAAGGCCTGTCACTGAGAAAAGGATGTCTACTCTGTCAGTCTCCAAGGATTTAATGAACTGGCAATCATTTTTTATATTCAGTGAGACTGGTGCATTGGGGAAACTGAGCATCTTCTTTTTCTTCTTTTTTGAGAAAAGTAACAAATCAATCTTAAAACAGGGTTACATGGAAGGTCTCTTCTTAAAAAAGCCAACACAGCTAACAAATGTTTTTTGTCATTGAGTCAACATCTTTGTTGATAACTTGATCTTGTGCAGCAGTTGAATAAATTATACGGTTAACTCAATTTCCGTCTTTTCCCTTGAATACACTTATGAAGATGCCAAGGAATAATAGAAACAGACACACCCAATAGAGTTACTGTACCACTGAGTTTTCGGTGACCATCAGAACAATCCTCGACAATAAAAGAAAAGAACATATATCCTGTAATTTCAAAGATTTGTGCTTTCACGATCCATAACATAAAATGAAGTTTTTGGATAAAATTATGTTAGAATTTTTTTATCGACGTTTCTGATCATTTCACCTGATCCAACATCAGAATCATTAGTAACTTGTTAGCAATACCAAACAAACTGAAACTGAATATATATTCAAAAGCAAAACTAACTTTTAGTGTTATTCCTAAGTTGTTTATATGATTCTCCAGTGCAATGGAGAGTGTACACAAGATTTTCCAGTACAATATATTTGCTTCGGATTTTCATCAGCAAAAGCCCCAACAACCATATCAATGCATCCAATTGAGTTGTCTGAAAATTTGACGTGTTCAATCTTCTATACATTTGTATCCAAAAATCTTGTTCTCGTTATTATGGACTGTGGAAAAATCAATCCCTCAATATTTTTTCAAGTTACAAGCTTGCGACCACTCAAAAACAAGAAGAGCCCATGAAACTAATCCTCATATGAAATCATATCCAAATTGTAAATAAGTTCGTATGCTCCAATACAAATGGGTATGTGAATAGAAAAGGACAAAACAAATATTTACACTTCAGCTTAAGAAAGTTGCAGAATAAAAATAAAAGGAGGCCAAAAAAAAAAGAGTTGAAACTCAAGCTTGAGAACAGAAGAACAAAAGGAAACGTTGGAATGCATCCTTGCTCAAAGAAGAAGAAGAAAACTGATGTAGATCCATAAAAGAGATCATTAGCTATTATTACAACTGTGGAATTATTCTTCTTTCAGTTGTTAGACCTACCTTCAAATTTTGTAATGGTTTGAAAAAAGGGAAGCAAAATTTTCAAAGGGAATGGTGAGTGCAGATAATTTTTTAGTTTATGTGTAGACAGAGTTGAAGGCCAAATGTCTATCAATGCATTACAGAGTTATAAAGAAGATATTGAAACATACTCGTGCTCCAAAATGCTTTCAGGTGATTTCTCTACCAAAAATTACAAAAATTTACAAAAAAAAGGAATAAGAGATGGAAAACAGTCGTTCATCATAAATAACCTTGAAGCAAAAGGGAACGAACAACCACAGCTTTGAACAGACAGGGCAATATGAACCACTTTGCAGTACACAATAAAGTGCAAATTGTCAGGTTACTAACCCCATATTCAGTATGGTGATCTAGCCTTTGTTGTTGCACAAGCTACATATACTATTGTGCAAGCTACATATACTATTGTGCATGCTACATATACTAATGCCACACCAAGTGAACATATGCAAAAGGGGCATGGTAAACATGCAGATCTAGCTTCTAACGGTGCATCTCCAGCAAGTGAAGAAATGCAAACAGGGTATCCATCTTTGCTTACAAGTTCTTCTTTGGATACATATTACGGCACTCAACAACATTCAGGTGTAGGTGGAGTGCCCCTTATACCTGCATCATCAGCAGATTCGGCATAGGAACCAAACAGATCTGATCCCATACCAGCAATATCTCCAACATTGTCACCAACATTATCAGCAATAACGTAGACACATTTCAACAACGAAAATATTATGATAAATACCAACCCATGTAAATCTGAAGGAATAAATGATATATATAAACATAGAGGTTGACAATTTGTAGTCGCTCATGTTTATCTTATTTTATGTTGGATTAAAGCTAAATTCAATCTCACCGCAGGGTTACGTGGATCATCTTCAGGAATGTTCCTCTCAACCTTTCCAACAAGATCAGCACCAACATCTGCTGCTTTGGTGTAAATACCACCACCAACTCTGCCAAATAGAGCCATGGAGGAACCTCCAAGACCATAACCGGTAATAGCTTCAAAGAGACCCTCCCAGTCATCTCCATAATACATTTTGAATAGATTAATGGAAATATAAAGCACCAACAACCCATTTTTAGCAAGCAAAAATCCCATTACATAGCACCAGACCTAAAGGCAGTGATGAAAGCTTTTCCATGAGGCATTTTGTCAAACAGTTCACGTACATTGTTAATGCTTCCACATTTTGCATACATGTCTACAGGGCACTTGCAACTACATCATCTGACAAAAGTCCATTCTCTATTATGCTTTGGCGGATGTCCATACCCTGTTTCCAAGCTCCTCTTTTGGCACAGGCAGGGAGTGTCCTCGAGATGATGATGTGACCTGAAACAACAGAAATGGCATGTTCATAAATGACGAGGAGACCTCCAGCTGTACAAACCTATTTGTTTTCCACAAAACACCAAAAACATGGTCCTTCTCATCAGCCCCCCCATTACTTACATGCAGAAAACTAAAAATTCACTTGAATCAGATGACACAAGAATCAGGCACCGTCCTTGAGATCACATCTCTTCGAGGCATTCTATCAAACAGTTCACGTGCATTTTCAACAAATTCATATTGTGCATATCCTGCAATCATGGCATTCCATGAGCCCACATTTCTTTGAGGCATTTTATCAAACAGTTCACGTGCCTTATCTATGCTTCCACATTTTGCATACATGTCTACCAGGCAGTTGCAACTACATCAGTCAAAATTCCTCTATCCATTATGCTTTGATGGCTGTAAATGCACATTCTGCTTACTACACACAACCCCTCTGAAGATTACATATCTTCAATTATTGCAGGCCTGTATTTTCACGAGCATGGTTTCACAAGGAAAGACTAGTTCAGTCTTTCATTGCTCACAGGTGATTTTGATCAAGTGAAAGAACAAGACAGTTTCTCATGGAATATAATTATTGCAGCATACAGAAGACATGGTTATCCACACAAGGCATTCACACTGTTTCACCATATGCAACAAACAGGTCTTCAACCCGATCAGTTTACATTTGCCAACATACTCCTAGCCTGTGCCAAAATGGGAGGTTTGGAACAGGGTATGGACATCCATCAAAGCATATGTGCGCAAAACTAACAGCGAACCCAAAAACCTTGATGCCCTTCAAAAATACGTGGCAAAAGGAGGTGCACGTTCCTGCAACGGGGACTGGGTGACAGGTGGCTGCACCATGACAGGGGAGGTCGAAGTTTGCCTCAGCAGGAGAGCATCGTCGTTGGAGGTCTATTGCACTATAGCCACGCCTCCGGCGTAACTATGGATATACTTAAAAATAGTATGGATTGATTATGAACCATATCCGTAGTATGTTTTTTTTAATACTGGATGTACAAATAGTTGTCTTTTTTTATAAATAGTATGTTGTGTATGTGAAACATATATGTTGATAGGTGTAATATATGTTAGATAATTCTTATTTTATGATTAAAAAATTTATTTCTTGGTTTGAAAGATAATGATTGAATTGTTTCCATGTTTGCGGTGGTCAAGATTAATAGTTAGATTATTTCATAACGGTTTTTTTGCATTGGATGAACATTAACTTTTATTTCACATTGCACTGTTGCATTTCCTTTAACCTAAATGGAAATGTAGGGGCATGTGCCCTGCCAAGGTCAGGAATTGGAGTGTGCTGAGAGGTTCTAATCCTCTCAGAGGCCACTTCAATACGTCCCACTTGTAGGGCGTCGAACTATGCTTTGGCAGGGTTGTTTAAGTTGTTTGTCTTCACTATTTTCAATCTATTTTGCTTTCTGTATGATAGCTCATGTTTTATTGTTCCCTCTCGATTGGGTGATGAAAACACAAAGTAAAATTTCATTCCCCTTTTCGGTGTTACTCGACAATAAAACCCCTGCATAGAGATGAAGAATTCAAAATAACTTAGTTTATTGTGAATGTCTTGCATTACATGCACAACCACACCTAGAAAAACTGTAGATTACAGAAATGGTCAAGGAACACCTTCACTTACCAGTGAAATATATCATGTATCTTTCAAAATTTCACATAGTTGATTCACTATCGAGAGGGTTTTGACTGGTGTATGACACAACTGTTGATGCCCAAAAGTGTGAGCCCCCTCAAAAATTGAAGAAAATGGGTGTTTTTGTTGATAAGGGAAAAAACAGATTTTAAAAAAGGAATGTGCCAAAAAAATCCCTAATGCGCACAATTTTTTTTTGAGAAAAAAATGATATTTAACATTGTATATGTTCATTTTTGGCCTTGAAAATACCTTATGTAAATTGCATACCATAGTTATCATTTGTTAGTTTTTTAACAGTAAATATGTTTATGTAAAGAAAAAATATATGGTTACTTTGGTTATCTTTTAGTGGTCTCTGTTTGGGCACATGCTTCCAAAACACATGATGGAAGGTAAATTTGAATGAGAAGTATAGAATTTGTTTTTATTACTATATATTTTAATGAAATTAGGATTTTTTTATAATTTTTATTAAAAATGGTGAATAATTTATTATTTTTTTACTACGCCGAAAAGTGTGTTCTCGTGAGAAAACCCAACCTCCTCTCGAAAACGACATAGCTATTAATGGATGAGATTTCATGGTCGATGAAGCACGGATTTGAATGGCCCCTACCCATGTCCGAGAAAGGTAGGAATGTTAGAGATAAAGACATGTAGATGTGGAAGATGAAGATGGAGCAATATTTATTGTTCTTGCCAATTAATTTCTTAAAGCAACGTAACACCATACGCGAAGGAGGGAGAGACATTGCGCCAGTTAGAAATTAAGGACATGTGCGAGAGTCTGTGTGTAGGTGGTCATACCTCTTTTGTCACCATGAACACGGGAGTATGGTTGCCACTATTTTCCCAAAGACGTATGAGCCATGGTGAGTATGGTCCCCACTATTTTTCCAAAGACGTATGAGCAGAAAAATAAAAAAATAAAAAAATTCTTCGTAGGGTTTTGAATTTTCTATTTGTCTGTGTCCATTGTGGATCATTTCAGTAAAGAAGTCTCTGTTGCTCCTTGGATGTGACTTAAGTTGAAGACGATGCCTACACTTTCAGCAGTGTGTGAAACCTATTTGTATATCATATGTGCACCGAATCTCTACTACAACTATTATGATAAAAAAAAGGATGCGTATGTGAGTTTAGTGTGTTCTTATTTTATTTCCTTGAATTTCACCATGCAGAATACTAATTTACAACATTGTCCTTTGTATCAGGAAGGGTTGGCAACAATCCATTGCACCGTAAGAAGAAAAACATTATCTATAATAGTTATTCATATCATGAACATGATTAGAACAAATAATCTATTTAGAACCATACATGAAAAGCTATAAAGTAAGGTTATTTATATTTGACATGTCACAATTGTTGATGGAGATTGGAAGGGTTAAGGCCCCGTAATGTATGAGAGAACTGGAATTTTGTTAGCATATGTGAAACATATTAGAATTGGAGCAGTACTAAGGACACAAGAGAGTGAAGAGCTTAAGTAGAGCAACTACCAGAAAAAATAAACCGTGCAGGAAGATCATATTATAGATTAGGATAAAGACTAGTTACAAAAGGTAGGAACTCCAAGTAGCTATGCTAGCATATAAAAGAATCTTTATGTAAAATTATTACGTAGCAATATTGAAATACATAGTTGAAGACTTCAAACCCCATGATGGTCATTAGAGATTTAATGACGACAAAGAAAACATATATTGTAGCTTTGATAGCTAGGGAAAGTAAACATATTGTTGTTATGGCTTTAAGGTTATTGGCAGATGTATAACTGTAGTGTAGATATTAAATATAATATATAGCTAGACACGCTTTCAACACAGAGACCATACCATTTATGTTAGTTGTCTTGATCCTGTAAAATACATAAATGAACAAACAACTTTTTTCTTACAGGTATTTAGAGTACAAACTGGAGCTAAAGAAAACAGCTTTTCTGATGTGATCTATCTGGATGCAATCAACAAGAAGTACCTTGAGGAGGTCTCTTCTTGCAACATCTTTGTGGTGAATGTATAACTTATTTTGATTTGTTTACTTACTCATTTGTGAATTTGAAGTTTGTTTATGTGCAAATTAGCAATTTTCTGTACTTGTAGTGCAAATAATCTCTTTTGTTAACAATCACTTAAGTGGATTTCTCTATTTCCATTGGTTCTTTATAAAAATTGGTACTACAGGATAATAATGTTTCTACTCCATCACTGCATGGAACCATACTTCCTGGAATTACTAGGAAATGTATAATTAAGGTGGCTCATAGCCGAGGTTATGGGGTATTTATATGTATTCAGGTTTAAATGTTTTTTTAATATTCCTAGTGGTCTTCTGTGTGCATCAACTTAAGTCAATTATGATAAAGCAGAGTTGTCAGTATAGAATTTTTAAATGCCATTGTGGATGGAACTTGTGTAGTAGAAATTTGCATCTCAGTGATGAAACAAACTTGTCTGTATAGACTTTAAATGCTATTGTGGAGATTTAAATCTCAAAACCCCTTTATTTGTGCAGGTCCAAGAGCACTTGATATCTGTAGATGAATTGTTTGATACAAATGAGGTGTTTTGCACAGGTATGGCAGTGGTGGTCTCTCTTATGGGCAGCATGGGGGAAAACATGCAATGGTCATATGTATTCATTTTTGTGAATATGAAATAAAAGCCATAAAACAAGGATTCCTGTAGTGTTTCATATGAAAAAGTATTCGACAAGTATTCAAAAAAATTGTATTCATTTTAAAGAACTATTACTTGAAGTATTTAGAATAGAAGATGACATACGTTTCATCAATTTGTAAGTTAAAATTTTTCAATTCTAAAAGAGTCTCTGAGTATCTGAGAAAATAGTACATCAATGAGAGTGGGGGAAGGAGTGAAAATTTATAATCAAACATATTGTTGTAGGACCAATGCAATACATATGCAAAAATGCACAAAATACACTATAACATATTATGTGTTAAGAAATTGTATTTGTTAAAATAATATGACATAAATAGAAAATGTTTAAGTGGAAGAACATGGCAAGTATAAAATTATAAAAACTACACTTTAGACAAAACAAATTTAGTATAAAATTTATTTGAAAAGTAATATGTTAGAAAAAATATGTAGTTGTGGATAGATGGACCATATACACAAATATTTTATAAGTGTTTTAATACTTCCATAATGACAAAATAATTAATAAAAATAATCGAAAGTGAAACGGGGGAGACGGTAGAAGAAGAAAAAATAAACATACAACAAGATAATAGGTATTTGTACTTTGAAAATGAAGAACAAAAGGAAATAGTGGGAATGGAAGTAGTGGAAAAGATCTAGATATGACACAAAGTGGTGAAGCATGAAAAAGAGGGGCCGATGGAGATTATGAGGGTAGTGTTAAGGACATGGAGCTTTACTTCGCTTTGTTGTCAAAACTTATTCTGCATAATCTTTATTTAATGATTGAAGACTCCCAAATCAATCTGAAAGTATATTTTCTCCTAATAATTTAATATTTTCATTATAATAAACTCATAGAAAATATTTTCTATAACTAGATTTAATTTATTGATTTATATGCGATGAAACCTAATTAGAATAATATTATCTTAAAAACAATTTTTCACATTTACAATTAATCCCACAGATCAATTTAATCTAAAAGACATTAACAATTATCTTGGTATCACTTCTTTAAAAAAATATTTTATAAATAACTATAACATTTTTTAAACATTATGAACTATACAATTTATATCAAAGAATCAACCATCGATATATATGGATAAGTTTGTATTGTGTTGGTAAGGTATAGGCCTTTCCATACATAACACTATGGCTAAAATGAATTGATAGAAACAAAAATAATTGTTTGTACGAATGAAATTTCTTTGTACATGGTCATGGTATGGTCCATAGTGCTCCAATTTTACACAAAACAAGTTTGCAATGTTCAATTCTGAAACAATATGTTCTACAACCTTGCAACCTATTATATCTCCAAGACTTTAAAAAAAAAACATTTTGTGCATGTACAACAATTTATGCATTTGTATTATGTAATTTGTCAAATAGTTGTCAAGCCTTTGAATGCTTCCACCTTTTGCATGCATGTGTATCAACGCATTCACAACTACAACATCTAAAAAATTGGATTTAAATTACTTTTTCATGGGTTCCCATACCCTGTCTCGATGCTCCCAATTTGGCACAATCCGAAAAAATTGATGTCGAGTTGGGTCATGTGATTGGGTTGGAATTTCATTTGTTGCATTTGGTAAATCTATTGAGAAATCCCGTGTCTTCATTTTAACTGAGCCACTATTATCATATTCCATGAGAAGACATTTGTCCTGAATGATTTTGTCAAACACTTTGTGAGCGTCCAACAAACTATAATAGTTATAATATATGGTATAAAAATTTATTAGCACATTAAATAGTTTAAAATTATTTTGTTATTTGTAATACACACACAAAAATATTATCAGTTGCGTATATAATATTTTGTCAATTGTTATTGTTTATCGACAATATTCAATATATGTATTTATTATATTAATTAATGATTAAATATTTAAATGAGCTAACAATTGAAATATATGGTTTACAAGTAGATTAGTAGAGTAAATAGTTTACAAATATTTATTTATTGTTCGAATATATAAACATAAATTATTAATAGATTATAAATAATAAATTATTGATAATTCTTGTTTACGTAAAAAAATACATTTCTACAACAATATATGGTATAATAACTACTTGCTCCGTAGAAACTCTTTTCTTTAAATTTGTTTAAGGATATCATTTCTTATGTCGTTATCATTGGGCCATATTTCTCTATTACATTTGCCATGCAAAGTAAACCTATGCATTGTGATTTTTATTTCTTCGAATATGTGTGTTCACTTACAGTATACGAGCCTTTTGAATGCTTCCACATATTGCATGCATGTGTATCAACGCATTCGCAACTACAACTTCCAAACAATGGATTTCGATTACTTTTTCGTGGGTTCCCAAAACCTGTCTCGATGCTCCTAGTTTGGCACAATCTGAAAAAATTGATGTCGAGGGTCATGTGATTGGGTTGGAATTTCATTCGTTGCATTTGGTAAATCTGTGTCAATGTCTATTGAGAAAGCACATGTCTTCCTTTTAACTACTATTATCATATTCCATGAGAAGACATTTGTCTTGAGTCATTTTGTCAAACACTTTGCGAGCATCCAACAAACTATAATAGTTATAATATATGGTTTAAAGGTTTATTAACACACTAAATAGTTTAAAATTCTTTTGTTATTAGTAACATATCGATCTACATATAGATGTTGCCATGAGAAAACACAACCTATAAATGTCGCTTCATTTTCCCCTTACATATTTTTAAACGTTACAAGTGGTTACAAGTTTTAGTTTCAGATCATGTGTAGCATAGTTATGTGATTTACGTTACTGTTGGTTATTGTGCAGAACTATAAGGCGTTCCATGTGCAATTTGCATCATGACCGCAACCTTGACATATGGGGGCATATCTATTTTGCTTTTGTCTACGAAGGTTCCTTCGATCCACCTGCTTTTCTTTTATTTGTCATCATTGGATTAGATCGATACTTGGGGCCTCCTTGGGATGTGGACAACCCCTTCCATCTTCCTATTCCACCATTTTCCATAGGAAACCGAAATAAACTACCACTTAAAATTGCTTGGGCATTTTCAATACACAAATCTCAAGGGTGTACTCTGCAGTGAGCCACTACAGACATTGGAGGAACGGAAAGACAAGGCCTAACCTTCATGGATATATCAAGAGTTCCCTCATTGTCGGTCGTTCATATTTATCCTCCATTTTCATTCAGTCGTTACTCCAAAATGTCCTCCGCACCTCTACTGCAGTCACACTTACTAGAGGAATCCCACCTTCGTTCCCTTCCTTCATTTCTCCCATCTTGAGCCGCATTGTCGGTTCCCTCTCCCTCTGTTGCTCCTCTTCTCGTCTCTTATTGTGTTACTCCATATTCGTTTCAACTTGTTCCTCCTTTTATTGTCTACCCACATGCATTTATCATACTCCTTTTTTATATATTCCAGTTTCCTTCGCCTCACTTCCGTCTCCAACTTTCGACGTTATCGTCGCACACCTCGCGTGCGATTGCTAGTTTATTAATGTTTAAGAAATTGTGAAGCAATATTAAAGATTAATCAATTAACAAAAAATAGCCCTCTAAAAAAATCCTTAAGTAAACATGTAATTTCTATATGTTCATTACATGAATACTTCATATGACCCTAAGAAAATGAATATGACAATGAATTCAAAGCAGATATACCAAAACTCATGTAAGACTTCGAAAAAATACATACTAAGGTCAGATGGAACAGTGTCTCTCATCTTTTAGATGTTATAGATGCAGCCTGCATAAATAAATATAAAAAAAAAATACAAGACAAACCAAATACATAGTTAGAGAAAGTTAGAATAGTATTCTATTAAATCTGATTGAGACAAATCATTTGTTTAAAAATTGGAAAAGTTTGGATATCTCGGATTAAAGATTTGTGGAGTTAGAATATTTGCACTTTTATTATTAACCAAAGTTATTCCAGAAATACCTTGCACTGCATTGTGGCATACATAATCTGCATTTGTTTTAAGTTTCATTGTTGAGCCCCTTACAATTTTTTGTTGGCTTTGGTCTTCTTTTAATATTCACCACCTTTGAACCATTAACTTCATAGGTCCACACCACCAACACGAAAAACAAAAATTAACAAGCCCAAAAAATATGTCTGATACTTTAATTCGTATAGAAATGCTCTTTCCAATCACCAATTTTTCACATGTTTCCTTTGTTGCCACCTTATGTCTGTTTCCATATTTTAGTTTTTTGTATTTATTGTTGTTCTTGACTTGCCAAATAAGTATCATGTCAGGTATCTCATTTTTCCCTGATTTTTGACCAACACATATTTATAGAACAGTGCAGCAGATGCATGCATGGTTAATTTTAATCTTTTTTTTAAAGAGTTTAGATGGTATGGCAATTCTGTTTTTGAAAACATATTTTTGAAAGAAACGAGATGGTTAACAATTAAGTATTTGTAAACATTTTTTTGGTACCTAATTATTAAATGTGCAGTTATAAAAGTGACAAATCTATGATGGTTTTGTTTGTTGTTAGGTAACCCACTCAAATGCATTTTTTTGAAGGTTTTCATGCTTGGAAAACTGGTTGCAGTTGTTAAGATTGTTTGTCAAGATTTGTGACATTCAAATTAGAACACTTACAGCTTTTCTCGTGCTTGGTAAAACATGTGATCATTTCTGTTTGCAACTGTCGTTTTGCATTTTGGATACATTGGTATAATCCTTGGTGTAAAACCGGAGTCTCCTTTAGTGTCATCCAATCCCATTGAGCTCAATTGATACTCTGTAAGTATTTGTGTTGGCCTTTTAACAAGTATATATTTATTTTAAAGCAAGGCCTTTGTAGCTGTTGTGACCTTCCATCTGGTTGGATTAACTTTTTTCTCAAAGAAAAGCTTGTGTAGCTACTCAGACCTTCTGGCTGGGTGGATTCCCCTTTTCTTGAATCAGAGCATGTCTAGATCCTATTAATAAGTGCACTGGAAGCTCAAAATGCTCTTAATTATCCCGACTGAAATATAAACATTTTGATTCATCTTATGTCAGTTTTATTTGCATGTTTAAATGACAACTAAGGTTTCTAGAAGACCAATCCTTATATACCTTGTGAACACTTGCAGATTCTGTGTCACATTGCAATCCAAGAGGGCTCATGATTATCAATGTAATTTCTTAATTGTGTCCATGATTCCATCCATCCTTGCGTCATTTAATAACATAAAACTCTTAAGAAGTCTTATTTTTAACTCTTCTCAGATTGATTATCTTTTAGCATTTGCCTCAATTATTTCATTTTCTAAAAATGCTTCCTGTATATTGATATTATTCATTGATCGGGTGGTTGTAAATGTAAAATTGTTCTTGACATTTATTTCTATAAATGATTATAGCCTTGAAAATCGAAGTTGCTTAGAATCTCAAGCCTGAAATCCAAATGCTAGAAACTTAATGAAAGTCTAACATGTACATCACTAAAGATATAAAGGGCAAGTGGAAGTGTAATTAAATTATATGCAAGTAATAAGCATTTATTGGATTGCATTTTGAGAGATGATTTATATTTATTGATGTTTTTGAACTTTTAATATTTTGTATTTTTTTTGACGGAGTACATGTTAATCTTGGCATATTGTTATGTAGGAAAAATTATGTTTTTGTAACTGAAATTTGCTTCTTGTTTACTGCAGTAAATGCATAATGTTTCTTTGGTAGGGCATACTCTAATTCATTTATTCTCAATTCACTTATGATTAGTGGAAGGTGACTTTCTAGGCTCATCAGAGGGTGGATTTGATTGTCATTTATTGAATAAAATTTTATGTGTTAGGTTCGGATTGACTGAAAATTGAAAATTTGATTGATCTCTTCATACTTATCGGTGATCAAATTTGAAGGGCTCCCCATATTTTAATTTGTGAGTTAGGTCGAGCTTTATTTGTGTGAAGTGAATGAAGATTTTGTTAATACGAGAAAATAGAAAGCTAGCAAGTATGAAGTTTTTTTCTCTAACTATTATTTAATATTTTGTTTATAAGAAAAAAATTAATTAATTATAAAAATTATTGTAGCATATAATTTACATGACAAGTAAATTTTTTAGTTAGCCTTTCTAATGAAAAGTTATAATATTTTTATGCCTTTTAGTATTGAAGTGTAATTTCAAATTTCAATTTTTTCGAGTGTAAATTTCCTTCTATGATGATTAGAAAGGCGTTTAAAGGGAATTGACGACTTCAAATTCGATATTACAAAGGCATGCGGGTATTACACTAAGCGTGCGAGATGAGAGAAGAGTTTAGTTGAAACTTTACCTTCATATGAGTGTGTGTGTTGTGGAGTTTGAGGCAACGTGAGCATATGCTTTTCATGCAATCCAAACAATAAACATACAAACGAACCATACAAAAAGAAAGGGATGGCTACAATTTAAATTTACAACATGAGAATCAACGTGTTTGTAGACACTAAATCATGCACTTTGGGTAAATATTTAGTCCCAGTCTCACACAACTATTCATATAGTTTTTGAGTCAAAAAGAGTATTAAGTAACCCATGTCTTTGGCCATTTTACTTTGCTTTCTGTCGTTACTGTCGATCTTGCACCTGCACTTTCCTAGTACATATTTTCATATTGTATTTTCCCTATTGCTGACTGGGGCGCCAAAAGCTCCCTGGTCCTATCCGGGGCACATCGATCCTCTTTGACTTTACTCTCACCTTTTGGGAACTTTCTAGCCATTTGAGATTTCTATATTTTTGGTGGTCATCCTTTTCGAGGTTAATTATGAAATTAGAACAAGAAAACCATATAAATATAAAGTTATGAGACCATAATGAGGGACCAAGCACTAAGCACTTACTATCGCCACCTAAGGCTACATCCATCAAATGAATCTAGAGCTCTATTTACATCCATATAGCTCCATCACAAGGGACAAAGGATGGTTCATCTATATCACACTTCATAGGAGGGGAGTTCATTATATTCCATGCACCATTTACTTACATTCTACATCTAGTTATTGCTCGCTACTCATAAAGTGGTACTAGCACAAGAGTATCTAGGGCACAGTTTTCATGCACACACACCTAGAAATACATTAGGTATGAGATGTAGTGCAGTGCTTAGTTAGTAAGTCCACCATTTTGGCCACTGAGGATAGTCCGATCCCTTCATATGCATCTTTTTTTTAGAGTTTTGATTCTTTGCTTGGGGTTTTGCAAGCATTTCCTCCATCTACGATTTGAAGTGACATCCAACGAAGTTCGGGAGACAATCACGTGACATGAAGAAAACACAAGCGATCATTTAGCAACACCTCAAAGGAGGTTCCCTGGTCATTTCTATAGACCAAGGCGCTCCGATCTCAAACGAGGGTGTCCTGTGCGCCCTGTCATTCTCTAGGTGCCCAGTCTGGTTAGATAGCTCATATCCGCACTTTCTTGAGCTCTATGTGGTGGTTTCCTCCTCCTGCTCGAGAGGGTATCCTTTGCGACATGGTCATGAGACATATTCAAATCAGCTAAGGCCTTCTTAACCCTCTTTTCACACGGGGTTTCACATTTCATTTGTTTAGATGCTTGGGTGTATTTAAATATTTATTTGTTTGTTATTTAATACTTCTATAACATCATATCGAGGCTAATATAATTCCCTTTTAGTTTAATCATTGGTGAACCTAAAATCGATCTTCACGCTTAGGATCCTCATTTTCCCTCTATAATGGGTCAAATTTCTTTGTCTAATTTACTTAAGATGCATCCCAATTGCCAGAATATTCTGCAAAAAGCCCTAGACACCATGTATCTTCTTAAAGATACCTTGCCACACAAAATAATCCCTATTTTTTATCGTTTATTTCACATCCCTAGTCCTCGTGATCCTCCATCTAATTAATCTATGTTGGACTCAATTCAAGATTTAAATTCTTTATTTCAAGACAAATTTAAGGC
Organism: Taxus wallichiana var. yunnanensis; assembly: GCA_018340775.1. Taxonomy (NCBI): domain Eukaryota; kingdom Viridiplantae; phylum Streptophyta; class Pinopsida; order Cupressales; family Taxaceae; genus Taxus; species Taxus wallichiana. Next base: position 953,111,742 of record CM031242.1, read on the forward strand.
TATGGAATCCACAATTACATCTCTCAAATCTAAAATCCAACATCTTAAGGATGCTTCTTAGGCTCATGTTTGTTCTCCCTCTCCATCTCATCCTCATTCCATGTCCACTACATGTGCTCATATCAATGAGCCTCAAGTCATACCATTATTGGATCCTCTCACCTTTGATTGCAATATTAAGCAACATGACATTCTTACTAAGCTCCTTAGTCATCAATTGATCACTTTTCCACCTACTCATTGCTATCCTCCTTATCGGCTTGCAAAATATCAAGGTCGTTTGTATTGCAATTATCATCGAATCAATGGACATAATGACAATGATTGTTATGCTTTACAACAAAGAATCAAACATCTTGCGTGTCAGGGATTTATCTCATTTGCTGCACAACATCTGTTGCATGTCCATTTATAAATGCTACATCTCAGTGGGTTCCTAAATCTGATTCGTTTATGTCTAATGAGCATCACACCATCACTTCTAGTGTTCCTTCTTTCGTCACTCAATCACCACCTATGAAATCTACTCAAGTCAAGCAACCACCTCTCCAAATTAGTCCAACACTTCCTCCTACTAAGTCACCTATAGTATTACCAAGCCAAACTAAGAAACCCCTCTAAAGATCAATGCAACTCCTCCACCTCTCAAGTCACATGCGGTCAACAAACAACCCCTCCTTACACAAGACAAGAAAACTCTAGCTAAAATCTTTCAACTCTCACAATTTAAGGATCCTATCCAGTCCTCGCTTTAACGTCCAATCAATTTTGTCATAACAACTACTTTTTACATTGATCCACTTAGTGTCTTTTGGCTAGAACTCCATCGCTTACATACGTGGGGGGTATCATAACTCCTCCTCCCTTGCATTGTTATCAAATGTTGATATCATCTCATGTATTTGATGCTTTGTGCTTGATGACTACTCTAAGAATTGTTACAAACCTCTTGATACATTTGGATCGTCACTACCCGATCACAAACTCTTGTGCTTCAATTCACACTTGACTGTTGAGGGTTTCCTACACACATGAACCCCACACACTGCACATTCAACATTACACATCATATATCTTCACACATATTATAGTACATCTCACATACTACATCTTACATTTACTCTACATCATGTGTCTTTCAACCTTTGCACATCTACATACCACATATAGTCTACAAGCCATACTATTAGTCACTCATCGTACCTATATTATCTACACATCTTGCATTGCATACTATATATCACACATGGTACATTCTACACATCACATGGTCATCTCTCATCATTGCATATACTACACACATCTACTTGTACACATTGCACTCACTACCCTATAACGCACTCTAGTCTCATGATCCATACATTGGATTGTTGAGGGTATACATCACAAATGGACCTAATCACATTCAAGCATTCATCATTCAACCTTATATCATGTGACATTCCTAGTTTAGTGATATACGCCATATGATACATCATCACTTCTGCTTGCATCACTTAGTGGTATACGCTTGAGCTACATCGCCACTACCTTATCCTCATCTTGTAGTGGAATACACCATATGCTACATAACCACCTCTTTAGATAATCTCATCATGATAAACACTTTATGCTAAATCATCACACATCTTCATCTCTAGGTCACATATCATCACCATGCATACACATTCACCACAGTGTGCTACACATAACTCATATCTCAACCATTTCCCAATGATGCACTCTCGTTTACGGTTCATTCTTAAGCGATGAGGGGGCATAGCCAAGTGAATCTCATTGTATAAAATTCCATTCACTCAGGGGGAATGTGGCTCCTATCACTCACTCTGCATTCCATTCTATCCATCCACAACATGCTACATATCTTGGTCACATTACTTTTACTTACATTGGCTTGTACATGTTAGTATTATTACACATGCTATATAAGTATCTTGTATTTCATTATCATTACCATAAAAACATGCATGTTCACATCCTTTTCTAGTTGTGACCACAAATGCAGGTCTTTTATAGGCAACAAGGATGCTTAGCACACTACCAGTCCCACATCGGCTATTGGGGGCATCCACCTTTCATACACTACAGGTGTTATTGTTTCATAACACACTACTTTATTGGTTATACACACTTTTGACATACACTTTATCTTTCTATCATGCTAATGGGTGCTTCATGAGCAAAATTTGTTTTGCAGGATTACTTGCTACCCCGACTATATGTTTGTTTGTAATTTCTTGTCATTGTTTGCTATTGTATGTGGGCCTTGCCCTTTTTTGGTGTGTACAATTGTTTGTTTTTCTGTGGCCACTATGGCCTTGAATGTCTTGCGACATTATGAGTGATGTCCCATGTTCGCAACCCACTTTTTGCGGTCTATGATTGGTTTCTTGCGTGTTTACTTGTATCCTAACTTACACATGGTTTGCATAGCTTACACTTGTTTTCTATAATATTGCATGCTTCTTCATACTAACACTTGTCTCCAGCCACTTGTTTGTATGTGCCTTGGTTTCTACCAAGAACATCCCCCTATAGGTACAGTTTCCATGGTTGGTCCTCTTTTGGGGCCGCATCCTCCCAGTGAAAATTTTAGCGGCGAATATTCGTAGATTGGCGAATAGTAGGATTTCTAGAATTTTTTTGGCAAATTTTACGGTCATGCCAATGCCGAGTTTCACCCAAAAATTCCACAAACAATAATCTATCCCATGTGAATAGCCAACGTATATCCAATCCCAATGTATATTTCAATATTGATTCGCCACGTGATCGACGGGATGGGATTTTAAAACATTCTTGTTTCGCCAAGAAATCTATGGAACCTTATTGGTCCTTTGGACTCATTCACCAACATGCATGAGAGTTTTTAGGAATGTGATTAAATTCGATATATATATATATATATATTTGTGAATTTGTGAAGTAGTAGAAAAGGATTTAGTGAACCAACATATTGCAATTTGCTTACAAAATTTCAAATAAATCAAGGTCTTGTTGGGGCCCGACTACTGCATTGCAGTTTACATCCTAGAAGCACTTACTGTAGGTGAGTCTATTTGAGACATGTTTTCATTCATGTCACATTAATTTATTTGTAATTCTACCTTTGTAAGTTATTTATGTCATTTTTTGATTTTACGGTATCACGAATGTCATGACACTATAATGCCTTAGTTGATTTTCATCCCATAGCTCCTGTAACTCAAAAATTGTCCTTATAGTGCACTAAGTATATATTTCATTGCTATAATTTTCATAAAATGTATCCTACATATGATTTCTAAATCATGTTCCATTTTATTTTGTTACAAAGCTTGAACATCCTCATCCTCATAACCACTATGATTTTTTATGTCATCTAGAATAGTCCTCGCATACAGAGAATTATAACTATTTTTCCCATCTTAGATACATCTATGTAATATATATTATATTTAAAATCACTTTGTTGCTCTGTATATCCCTTGTTGTATCTTCTTTTAATCTTTTTGTTCTCTCTTCTACTACTACTACTACTACCACACACACACACACACACACACACTGCGGTTTATTCCACGACCATCCTTTGTGAAGTTTGGTAGAATGTTTTCACATGTCCCACCTTAGACCATTGATCACGGACCGTTGACACTACCTCGTGACTTGTCCCACAGCGAACCTAAAGGATATATAAAATGTGGCACATTCCACAAGTTTCACGTCCACTAGGGGAATTTCCTTGGGAGACTGACAAAATGGTGATGCATGACATAGACCTCTTGCTCCAAACCCGAAAGTTTACCATCTCGTGGCTCATTCCATGGGGTTCACGTCTGCTAGGAGGATTTGGTTGGGAGGTTAATGGAATGTTGACACGTGGCTCAAGATTACATAACCATTAATTTCAACAAGGTTGAATGAATGAATGAAGGATTTTAATAACGTCCACGAGACCAAACAATCTATGATTCTCATTCAGAAAAAATTCATTTGAAGGTTCTCTTCCTCAACATTTTGGCTTCAATTTTTCCTTATGATTTTTAAAAGAATAAATTTAGTTGAAGTAACTTGTTGCCTTCATCTTTGATGACAATTTATAAATTCTGTAACTTTTCAAAGATCTGCTTTGTCTTTGGGTGTGATCCATTTCTGCACAAAAAGCATGTACTATTTTATGGTATTTGATCCAATTATATCGGGGATATTTTTAATTCCTACATCTTTCATCGATCTCCTCATCATGTGAAAATTTTCCCACCTACCCCCTTTTGCATAGATGTTTGACAGAAGAACATAAGCGACGTCATTTTGATAATCCACTCAAAAAGAAGAGTTTCTGTAAATATTGCTAAATTGCTAATGATAGAGATGACATTATATGATAGGAAGAGAAGCATTTAAAAATCATCAAAATGTGCAATATAAATAAGATAATATGAAAAATCAAGAATTATTTAATATTAATCAAAATATGTCATGTTTATTACACAATAAAAAATTCATACAATGAAATTTGTAATAAGTAGATGACATTATTTCTCTTCTTAAGGACTTTAGTCTCACTTACTTAGCTTTTTGTTGAATGAAATTAGTTTTCCTTTCATAATATTTTCATAGTGTTAATATGAAAATGGTAGTAATATTGAGATGATTACTTTGTTCCTTTATCTAGGAGTAATTTTGAGCAACCAAACTTATAGACTTCTAAAAGAATCATATTGTACCTCTTATCTTGTCACTAGGTTTTCATGACAACTTTCTTAATGATACATTGCTTTTATCGATTCTTAAGATCCTCATCAGACCTTCATCATGGCAGGTCTCAAAAAAGTTTCATGACATTGACTGAATCTCCTTAAAACCCTGAAACTCTATCCATTGTTTCTAGTCTTCTGATCATGCCTTCATATTGCTAGATACTTTCCTATAGATCTTCATCAACATGTCTCTAAACATTTTTTTCTTTCCTATATGGTGATCAAACCCTGAACTTTCATCATGATACTAGAGTCAACCTTGTCAACTTGATTTCTAGCCACATGATATGATTCTTGACTATTCCTTTTGAATGCGTCAATCTTTGAATAATACACTTACGAATTTAAAAAGTGGTTTTCTCACCTTCTTGACTTCACAAAGCCTCTCATACTCAGACTTAAGACACAAAGTGCCCTGATAATATAGTCAACATATTTCTTTTGATGCTCCTCATGAATGAATCAAGCCTTAGAAAAATTGTTAATTTTACTTACTCAAGGGTATACAAACTTGCAAGAGCTTTATAAAAGTATAACATTATTCCTTGGTACAGACACAGCTTCATGAATTGTGAGTATGTTAAAACCTTGATCCCTTACCTACAGTCTATATTATGCTCTTCAAAATATTACAATCAACTTGCACTTATTACTATCATAGTTACTTTATGGAAATATCCTTCAAGTTTCTTGAACACATTCTCCAAGTAGGAACACGACAATATACAAAGAATACCCTTATCATAGTTGTATCATATGTGAAACATCATATCAAAGCATTCAAGCTTCTCTCAATATTAATGACACTTTATCTAGCTTTGACACATTGAAATTTCATTGTCAAGCCAAAGAACCCTACATACATTCTCAACCTTGAATTCACAGTCTCATACCATAATGAGTCCTAGATGGAAGACCATATATTTCTGTCTCAGCTCCTTTGAAATGATGAAAAATCTTAGTAATTGGATCTTCTTATGAAAAAATCATACCTCTAATGAATCAATAATCTCTTCATGAGTAGATGCACACCTTATTTGGCTTGATGAAAACATTTAGAACCTCTATACAACAAGACAAACCTCTATACATTATGACAGAGCTTGGTCATCAAGACTCCTTCATTAATCAACTAAAGATAGATCATACCTTGGATGAATCAATGAACTCAAAGTCCTTCATGAGTAGATACATACTATACTTTGATTTCAAATTGAGAACAGACCTTGAGATCACCTATTTCATGTTTGATTAGCTACAACAGAGACTTCTTATCACTAGAGTGTCTTATCATTAGAGTGTCTTTGGTTGCTCAACAAATCATCTAAGTTGCTTGTTCTCTTCTCAAACCTCTAATACATCTTCAATTTTCTTGATGTATGCTCTAATTCTAACTGTAGTAATATTCTTATTCCTTCCAACTAAGTTATATGAGAGATAGCTAAAAATATCACCTCATCCTTTCACTTTGTTCTATATCAATTTTTTCTTTCAAAAGAGTCAAACCTTGTGATTTTTGTACTAAAACATGTAGATCAGACCAATACAGATCAAGTGCATTGAAACTAAATAAATGGTAGGCAATCCTTATCCAATTTGATGTAACATGTCAATCAAGCAACCATGAAAAATTGTGGATTTTTTTGTAATTTCTTCTTATACTAATGTAACACTCTTGCAAAAAGTAGTACATGTTAAGTGACACAATATTATATAGCCCATGTCAAAAATCACTTGAAAAGCATTCAAATATCTTTGAAGAATTCCATTGGGATTAGTTACATTTTGTTCTCCTTAAATTTCTTATTTTTACATCTAAACTTCTTCTAGGTTTCCATGATGACTCTTCTTTTAAATTATTATTTCATATTTTTCTATTTCTTGTAAGATGCAATGTTGATTGTTGTCTCCTCTCATATGTCATTATTTTGTGCATTTTTTGTCAATTGACATCCATTACATCTTGAGATGCATTATCTAGTGTTTTGAGAACATGATATATGGATATTGAAATCACTTCTTTGTAATCAATGTTAACATTAGCAATCAGTCAATGAGAGTGCCTTTGAGATGCTTCACAATGAATTTATTCTCTATGTTGTCTTTCTACCTAAATCAATTCATTTGAATGCATTTGCATGTGTAATATTTTTCTTTATACATATTTCTCATGTTGAGATGTTTGTGCACATATCAATATCATTTAATCTAACATGTTGTATCTTTTTTCTTTCAATTCTACAGGATTCACTAATTCAGAAAATGACAACTAAAAAGGGAAGCTTAACCTCGGGAAAAAAGCTATTCCAACCCCTCCTAGTAGTGGTATTGGCATTTGAAAAATAACATCTTATTTTGAGAAACCATCTAAGGAAACCCATCCTTCTCCAGTCAGAACCATCACAATCAAGGGATAATGATTACATTTAAAATGAAACTCATAATGAGAATGTGTTCATTTTTTATTTGCCTGATGTTGTCAATGACAAAAACAATGAAATTCCTCCCCTTGAAGACATTCCATTGAATGATGTTGAGTTTGACACTGTACCACCTACCTAATTGAATGAAGATGAAATTGCATCACCTACCCAAGTGAATGTTGGAGGTGAAAATTTTGGCAATCAACAAAATTTAAATTCCACCAAGGAAAATACTCAACAAACACCTATTTCTGGAAGAAAGAGAAAGGAAAGAAAATGGGACTTGGGAAGGATTTTCAGGTTAGATTGGGTTTCTAAGTTTCCATTTATTAAACTTGTTGAAAATGAGAATAAAGCTAAACCTCTAAAAGAATGCAAATGTATAATGTAGCTAGAAATTGGGTAGGGAAAAGACAATGTAACTTAAGTTGGATACTATTGAGAAGCATGTAGGAAAGATATATGAAAAGATAATTGTAGATGGCGTTGAGAAGAATGTTTCCAGATGGAAAACTATGGATGATTTTTTGCATATTAGGTATGAAAAATAATTTTAAGAGCACAAGAGAAATGAAAGAATAGTTGCAGCGAATGGAGGGACAATTACCTCTCAATTCAACAAGATCATTCAAAATAGTCTTTTGGGTAAAACAATTCAGCTAGCTACTATTTTTCACATTTTGAAAAGAGGTCATCCTATAATAGATTTTCCTAAAAAAGAAGATGTTGTATTTTCTTGGTGTCCCACACTTTCCTCATTCTCACTGGTCAGAAAGTAGTGGTTGGGATTGGGAAAAATGCCTAGCTATGGTTGAGAAAGAAGACTTGAAAGAGAAACTAAAGTCTGCATGATACATATCTTTGTCTATTGATGAGGTTACAACAGTAGAGAGAATACTGGTTGGAGTCAGTATATTCTTGAGAATTATGTGAGACAATCTGTTGGTGCAAAATCACAGCACCCCTGGGACTCTGCAACGCGATGGGTTGAAAGTCTCAGTGCGACTGCACAACATGGAGCTTTTCCCAAGTGTGGGACCTCGCGAAATCGGAAAAGCTCTCCGGATGAAGGCCGGCTCCTATTCCTCTGTTCAGATGCACCAATGAAACGCAAAGGGTCTACCAAAAACCTATTCTAACTACCAAGGAGACAGGGAGAGAGAAATGCATATAAATAAACCTAAGCTAAGGGGGTGATGCACCGAGGAATGAAGAACATATGTCTTGCCAATTAACACAAACCAATAAAATGTAATGCAAAAGATATGCACAGATAGCCAGATTCACAGTGAAGATCGGAAGGACGCAAATAAACACGTAGAGGGAATAGAAATATCCACATATATGCATTAATTTGCTCCAAAGGGTGATACAACACTGCAAAATGCCAAGAGGCAAGGTTGCATTACAATTTCGAATGGGAAGGTCCTTTGCTCCACAAATCCACCTGCCAGGGAGAAGAAGGGAGGAGGCACAAAACAAAAAATGTCCAACATTGAAAAACAGCCTCTCCTTTACATTTTATAGAAGAAAAAGAGGAGGAGGAGTGAAAAATCGAAATTTGTTCCAACCACCTCCACATCCGCACCTAACTCATCTCATTATAGCGAATTTGTATCGTATTTTGAATCGGGTTTGAAAGAAGCCCCGACATGTGTTTGATGCTTGCGTTTTCCCGAAACCCGCTTCCGCCGCCATTTTCCAAGTTTTCCTTTGTGTCGGGTTTGGAGGATGCCGCGACATGTATTCGCCTCATGCTTTACCACCTCCAAAACCCGATTTGCCTTTGTAGTGTGTCGGGTTTGCGGAACTCTCAAGCATCGGGACATGCCTTGCGATTTGCATGTTTCATGTCTCATGTTTCCCGAAACCCGAAACCCGAATTCCTTTGTGTCGGGTTTTGCGACCCTTCCGACATGCTTTCATTTCCCTTTGTGTCGGAGTCCGGGAGGTCCCTCGACATGTATTCCGACTTGCTGCTCGCCCGACTGGTTTCCCGACTTAGAAACCCGATTTCCTTTGTTGGCGGGTTTTGACGACCATGCGACATATTCTTTGGTGTCGGGTTTTGGAGAACCCCCGACATGCTTTTGCGCCATGCGAACCCGACTTGCAAACCCGACTTGTCGACCTGATTTCCTTTGTCGAGGACACGTGGCGACGTTTTATTGGCTCGCGGGCCATGCGGGCCAATCCTTCCATTTTGACCTTTTTGACCAAAACTTGGCCAAAAATCCAATTTCTTCCCGACGCCCGCCATCTCCCCTGGGACACGTGGCAACACCCCATTGGCTGCGGGCCAAAACTCAAAATTTCCCATTTGCGCCAAACACTTAGAAATTTTCCAAGTTCTCCTCCGCTCTCCGCCACTTTCAAGGACACGTGGCACATTCTGATTCACCGGCGGGGCCGCGGGCCAAATTTTCCCTTTTGGTTTTTTTGCCGCCCCAAACTTGGCCCAAAATCTGATTTTTCTCCCGACACCCGCCATCTCCACGAGGACATGTGGCGGCTTCCCATTGGCTGCAGGCATGCTAGGGGAAAATTTCCCACAAAAACTCCGCCGAGCCGTAACTTGAAAAATATGAGGAGTTAGGGGGAAAATTTTACCTTTCCGGAAAGCTGATAAAAAGCTCTATCCAATGGTGCCACTTCCAGAAACTTTTGAGTGCCTGAAAATCGAAAAATGGAGACTGAGGCACAAGATAAGGGGAACAAAGGAGTTGGCCATAAATATGAGCGCGGGGGCATATTTTTGTCAACAATTTGGCGACTCAGCGGGGTCATCTGCCTGCTAGATGAAGATACCGTTGCCTGAAGCATCCATTGGGCATGGAGTCATAAGTAAGCCTGAAACTGATCTGAAATTTGAAACTTCCCTCTGAACCGCTTGAAACCCATTGAACTTAGAGTTGTTCTCACCAAAAAGCCACTGAAATGAACCGTGCCAGAGCAAAACCAGCAACACCAAAACTATGTACAAAACTGAAAATCATACATGTCCCAAATGGAACATGCAGAGTGTGCACAAGCACTTCTTCTCTGAAATCAAACCTACCTACTCTATTCTAATCGGAAGCAAAGGCAAGCTAAACAACCCCTGAATGGTTGTGCAAAATAGCTTCCTTTCTTCAAAATTGGCAGACCATGCAATTGATTTGTGATCGATCATGGCTGTTTGGATGTATGGAAAATCAACAAGAAGTGGTCTTCTATCCAAATCATCAAGGTATCAACTGAAAAATCCAATACCTCTTTTAGTTGCTCTGCATTTGGATTGAAGAGGTATGGCAGCTGATCCTTGGTACTTTTAGCTCATCCTCATGCCCAAAAGTGAGCATGACTGGTTGTGGCTTCTCCTTTGGCTCGATGAAGCCAAATACCTGATTGGGCAAGGTCTGATCCGTTTGATATGCCCATAGCTCTGATTTTCAACTCCAAAAATGGAGTCTTCTTGTAGAGCCTCCGAGATGGATGACGTGGAAGAAATGGTGGGATTCTTCTGTCCTTTCTCTTCCTCCAATGAAGGACATGGAAGATTTAAATCTTCCAATTTTGATTCCAAAGGGCTGCCATTAGATGCAGGCTGCTGCAAATGAATTCTCTCCTTCATGGCAGCAGCAGGCTTTGGTATTTGGAATGTGGACGATGAAAGAGAGAAAGGTGAAAGCTCGACCAGTTCCTCTCCATCAAAACAGTCCTCCAAATCTGACAGGTAAACTACCTCATTGCTGTCCCGTTGTTCGTGTTCAACTTCCTCCATGGTGTCCTCTTGATCTGCAACTTGACCACCATGGTTTCCTTCACTCTCCAATATTGAGTTTGAGAGATCAAACTCCTCTTCAGTACTAGAACTTGGGAGAGGTGAAGTAGAAAGAAGAACTGAAGGTTCTCCTGTAGCCTGCTTTGTGCTCAAAACCCTTGGATTTGCACTTTTCTCCTCCACAACTAGGATGTGCTCCTCTTCTTTTGCCTTTGGAGCAGCTTCTCCCTCCTCTATTACTCGAAGGCAATCTTGCTCTTGATATAACTCTTCCTCCAGCATGAAGTTTTTTAAGTCAAACTCTTCAATCTGCTGCTCTAGAGGACAAGTTGGGGCTGCAAGATCTTCTTCAGAGCTTTCTTCCTTTTGCTCTTCTTCTGCTGCCACAAAATCAGTTTTAACCACCATTTGTTCAACCTTAGCCTCTTCTGTAGGCTTTACCAGCAAAGGAATCTTTTCAATTCCAAACTTAAGAGCCAAACTTACTAAGCTCTTAATCATTTCTTCTTTTCCTGGCTCTTCCTCTTGCTGTCCTTGATGACTGATTTTTTCAATTTCTTCTTCCCCACATGGAATTGGGAATGCAAAAGGAGGAATGGGTTGAAACTCAACTGATTTTACAATTTTTGTGGTGGTGGAGGCAGTGAAACCTCTTGTTTCTTTGGAGGAGGGGGTATTTCTGTTAGCTCTTGTGGAGGGAATGACTGTTTGGAAGGGAAAAGGAAAGAAGAATCGAGATGAGATGGAAGACTGAGAGGTGGAGACATGGATTCAACATTTGGGACAGCAGATGGAGGGTTTGAAACTTGACACTTGCTGGAATGAAACAGAAAGGCATGAGATGGTGTGCTTACCCGTTGACAAGGTTGCTGAATACTTCTCTCATACACCTCTATTCCTTCAATCCACTTTGCAAGCAAAGGCAGCGTTGCAATCATGAAGTCAAGTTTCTCCTGAGGGCTGTAATGCCTTGGAAAAGGTCCCACCCATGGACAGGGTGCTCCACAACCGATTCCAAAAGCTTTCATTTGTGCTTGAGCCCTGGACTGCACCATCCCCACCTCCATTTTTTGGATTTTCTCCAATAGACCAGCATCTTGCATCTGATGGTCTTCGTTATATGCATACTCTTGCTCTTGGAAAGCTCCATAGCCAAACTGACTTTGGCACTGCTGTTCATATGAGTATGCATGCTGATCTGGAGGATTTGTAAAACGTGTTGGAGGTGTGATATACTGCTGTTGTTGGAAATGTGAGTCCCATGATGGAAATGAAGTCATGGTTGCACAACTTCATGGAATGGAAAAGAATGAAAGAGATGGAAAGAAAGATGGATGGAAATGGATGGAAACGGGTCTGCAACTCAGAGAAATGGGTTCTTGATCGACGGAGTCGCCAGATGTGTTAGATAACAAGCCTCAGAAATTTGGATGTTGCCAAGTTACACATCAAACCTGGCAATATTGAAAATCGGAATTAAAAATTTGAAGGACCCGGAGGATGTAATCTTCAATTCGGAACTCATGTCATGTTGTGCAGCTGTGGATCCCGAAAAGCACAGGTGGAACTCAGGTCATGCAACGCATCACCCAAAACCCGAAATGACTGCTGGGTCTGCTTTGATGTTCTCGGACCCCGAAAACCCGAAATCCAAAAAACATGAAATTTTGAAAATCAAAATCTCAAAAAACCAAAGATACCCTTTTGAAGATAACCCTCAGATCTACCAACCGGTGAAAATTCGGCCTGTTTTGAGCAAGATAAACCCTTGAAAAATGATTTCGGAGTTCAGGCTGGACGGAGCAAAATCCGAAATTTTAAAAACTTGCAATTTTCTTGAGCCAAAATTCACGAAAACTCCTTCAAATCTTCATGGAATGACTTCTTGTCCCACCGGGTGTGCCAAAACTGTTGGTGCGAAATCGCAGCACCCCTAGGACTCCGCAACGCGATGGGTTGAAAGTCTCAGTGCGACTGCACAACATGGAGCTTTTCCCAAGTGTGGGACCTTGCGAAATCGGAAAAGCTCTCCGGATGAAGGCCGGCTCCTATTCCTCTGTTCAGATGCACCAATGAAACGCAGAGGGTTTACCAAAAACCTATTCTAACTACCAAGGAGACAGGGAGAGAGAAATGCATATAAATAAACCTAAGCTAAGGGGGTGATGCACCGAGGAATGAAGGACATATGTCTTGCCAATAAACACAAACCAATAAAATGTAATGCAAAAGATATGCACGTATAGCGATTCACAAAGTGAAGATCGAAAGGACGCAAATAAACACGTAGAGGGTTAAGAAACATCCACAGATATGCATTAATTTGCTCCAAAGGGTGATACAACACTGCAAAATGCCAAGAGGCAAGGTTGCATTACAATTTCAAATGGGAAGGTCCTTTGCTCCACAAATCCACCTGCCAGGGAGAAGAAGGGAGGAGGCACAAAACAAAAATGTCCAACCTTGAAAAACAGCCTCTCCTTACATTTTATAGAAGAAAAGGAGGAGGAGTGAAAAAATCGAAATTTGTTCCAACCACCTCCACATCCGCACCTAACTCATCTCATTATAGCGGATTGTATTTTGAATCGGGTTTGAAAGAAGCCCCGGCATGTGTTTGATGTTTGCGTTTTCCCGAAACCCGCTTCCGCCGCTATTTTCCAAGTTTTCCTTTGTGTCGGGTTTGGAGGATGCCGCGACATGTTTTCGCCTCATGCTTTACCGACTCCAAAACCCGATTTGCCTTTGTAGTGTGTCGGGTTTGCGGAACTCTCAAGCATCGGGACATGCCTTGCGATTTGCATGTTTCATGTCTCGTGTTTCCCGAAACCCGAAACCCGAATTCCTTTGTGTCGGGTTTTGCGACCCTTCCGACATGCTTTCATTTCCCTTTGTGTCGGGTCTGGGAGGTCCTCCGACATGTATTCCTGACTTGCTCGCCCGACCTGGTTTCCCGACTTAGAAACCCAATTTCCTTTGTTGGCGGGTTTTGACGACCATGCGACATATTCTTTGGTGTCGGGTTTTGTGGACTTCGACATGCTTTACGCCATGCGAACCCGACTTGCAAACCCGACTTGCAAACCCGACTTGTCGACCCGATTTCCTTTGTCGAGGACACGTGGCGATGTTTTATTGGCTCGCGGGCCAATCCTTCCATTTTGACCTTTTTGACCAAAACTTGGCCAAAAATCCAATTTCTCCCCCGACGCCCGCCATCTCCCCTGGGACACGTGGCAACACCCTATTGGCTGCGGGCCAAAACTCAAAAATTTCCCATTTGCGCCAAACACTTAGAAATTTTCCAAGTTCTCCTTCGCTCTCCGCCACTTTCAAGGACACGTGGCGCATTCTGATTCGCCGGCGGGGCCGCGGGCCAAATTTTCCCTTTTGGTTTTTTTGCCACCCAAAACTTGGCCCAAAATCTGATTTTTCTCCCGACACCCGCCATCTCCACGAGGACACGTGGCAGCTTCCCATTGGCTGCGGGCATGCTAGGGGAAAATTTCCCACAAAAACTCCGCCGAGCCGTAACTTAAAAAATATGAGGAGTTAGGGGAAAAATTTACCTTTCTGGAAAGCTGATAAAAAGCTCTATCCAATGGTGCCACTTCCAGAAACTTTTGAGTGCCTGAAATTCGAAAAATGGAGCGAGGAAAATATAAGGGGAACAAAGGAGTTGGCCATAAATATGAGCGCGGGGGCATATTTTTGTCAACAACAACCTCACTTACTTTCCATTCATAAGATGAGAGAGAACTCCAATGCTGAAAACCTTTGTGAGTTGGTGATAAAAAGTTTGAAGGAGATTGGTGACATGGATGATGCTGCAATTGCATCAAAGCTAGTATGTGTCGGGCAGATGGGGAATCTGTAATGCAAGGTCATTATAATGGCATGTGTGTAAGAATCCAAACATCTCATTTCCCTTATATGATTTCCATTCATTGTATGGCTCATAGAATGAACCTAGCTTACAAAATAGTTGGCAAATTTAAACCTATAGCAAAAGTTGAAGACCTTGTTCGAGAGGTGCATGATTATTTTTTCCATAGTCCTAAAAGGTTCATGGAATTTTTCAAATATTTGTAGAAGGAATAAAAAATGGGTGTAAAATGTTAAAAGATGTTGACACCAGGTGGATCTCATTATACCAACCAGTTCATAGGGTGTATGAAGAGTATCAATCCTTATTAGGAGTGATGTGGTAGAATTAAGGCCAAGATTTGATACATCATTTGAATGATATAGAGTCATTTCTGATGTTGTGTGGTCTCCTTCCCATGTTGGAAGAAATGCATCGTTTAATTAAACAAGCACAAGAAAGAACTATCTATATTGTTGATTTTTCTAGTTTGAGGAAACGAGTTTGTTTGGCAATAAAATATTTGTTTGTCAATGAAACTGCTTTTATAGGTCCAAAGTTTGATGGTTGGAATGATTTGATAAATATTGGAAATGCAAGTAGCTTTCTAAAGTTCAACTTGTTTAGGGAAGTATGTGCTTCTGTACGTGGATATGAGATACCGATGTACATGTTTAAAGTAGTAGCCGGTAAGGTTGAGAAGGTAAATGTCACAAGGTTGTTGTTTGATAACATTGTATCATCAAAAAGGGTGAGGTTAAGATAAATTGTAGTGTCCCTACTAGAATAAATAAGGGAACAATTAGAAGGGATGCTTTACTTGAAGCAATGGTTGTAGTAAATCCCACCTTTTGGAATCCTATCCAAAATGAAAGATATATGCAGGAAGACTACTTCAAGAGGTTGACTACATTGATTCAAAATTTTTGTAAGCCTATTGATATCAATGGAATGAATATTCTAGGTATTTTAAGAAAGGAAAGTTTTATTGATCAATCTCATGAATTTTCCTCTACAATGATTCAACAATTCAAATGTTTGGATAATCCCTTAGAGTGTGGAGCAATAACCTAGCTATGGAAAAAAATTGGGTTGAGTACTATTTTACAACAAACCATGTCCGAGTTTTTCTCATTGGATGATCTATGTCAAACAATGATTTTGGGTTTAGTTGAAGATGAGAGAATTTTCTAGTGCCTTGGCCTTTATAAAGTCAAAATTGTGAAACAAGCTTGACAAAATTTGGAAAATTGTTTGATAATTTACACATCATGGTACGAAGTGGATAAATTTCCCTATGACAGGGCTCTAACAGTATGGAAGTTGATTAATGAAAGGAGAGGGGCTAAAAACAATGACACAAATACAACAGATGACCCTATTGTAGTAGTTGATTGTCAATGAAGAGAGAGTCAATCTCAGAGATATGGTGAATCAAATGATAGAGATGATCCACCATCAAATTGGAAGCTTCCATTTGTGGATATCCCATGATATAGATGTTCATATAATAATTAATATATTCAAATATTCAGTACATTGTTCGATAATATATTTTTCCTTATTTGTATTTTTTTAAACATTGTGTCGATTTGTAGTCTTTGGAATGAAACTTGAAATACATTGCATTGATTTATTGTAGTATGTAATGAAATGAGAATGTATACATCCAACTTTAGAGTTAAAGAATGAAATAAACACCTCGCTTAAAAACCCCTTGTAAGTTAAAGAACAAATAAAAACCCAACTTTAATCCCCTGCCAAAATTGCAATCTTTAACTTACTAAAAATATTAACATTCCTCAAACAAGGATTAACATTCACCCCAAAATTACATGTGCCTAAAGGTAAATCAACAAGGAAAACAATAAACAAACCTACATGAATTTATGAAATATTTGTTGAAAATAAACTCCAAATGTTGAACCCTGGGTCATTGGTGTTGTCATTGATGTCAAGTGGCATTGATGGCAAAGTAGTGAGTGGTGAAGTGAGGCTCTGTAGGAGGCATGAAGGTTGATTGGTAGTGCATCTAGGTTGGTTTCAAGGTGCTACAAGCTCAAATTGGCAGGTGGTTGGTCTCTAAAGGAAAAGTACATGTTGGATTTCTAGTTTCAGATGGTCTACAAAGGGTTATTAATATTATTGCAAGCATGAGCAAGAGGTCTCACATGGTGTATCAGTCAATCGGTGAAAGGTATAGTTGAAATTAGCCCATTTAGGCCTATTTTTGGTGCCTGATGAGGTGTGAGAAGTTGGTATAGGTCATAGCAAGGTATTTTGAGCATGGGAGTAGCATAGGAATTTCTACAACATGTGTGAGAAAAAACCAGGCTTATTTTAGCTCCTGGAGTCAAAATTCAAAAGTGCACAGAAAGTGGCTTTGAGAACTGATAGTGTTGGCTAAGGAAAATGAGATGTAATAGAATATTACATGCCTATTTATGGAAAATTGTCTTATGTACCATGTATTAGGGTAAGGTTTTTTGCTCAGGAAAAATTTCATCAAGTTCTAAGAAGGTATGTGAAAGTTATGCTATTTTTTCTAAAACAAGATTTTTAAAATTGCATAATAAGGTGCTTGGATTCTTAACACTCAAGAAAAAATTTAGTGCATCATTTGGATAAATCATAGTAGGATTTTTTTAGAGGAACCCAAGATTGAGATAGTGTAAAATGTTTCAGGTGAATTGGACATGTTTTAAGAAAGTTATGAGCATTCTTCTGTTGGTGTTTGATCTCTCTCCAGGGTTGTTTCTTAAGTTGATTTTCCAAATTTGAGTTTTTCAACTCTAAATATTTTATACATGATAGGTACATCTCTCAGAGGCATAAGAGACCTCATACCTGTAAAATTGATGATCCCATTTATTTAAAGGTGAACTATGTTATACATGCATGCTTGTATGCTGAGCTAGGTCTGGGGCAGTCATGGTCTTAAGCCTTCAAGCTTGAATTTCTTTAGAAAAATGTTGTTCAATGTCTTTGTCAGGTTTCATGAAGTTATTTTTCTCTCCTACAAGAGAAAATTAGTGTGATGAAATCCTTCAAGTGTAATAGTGTTGTATGTAGTATCTCCAAAGTGTATAGATGTTTGTTTTGTAGAGCTTGTATAATTGTGGTTTCTTGATAAGCTTTATTTCTCAGACAAGGTAATCTCAAAACTTCCTTGAATACCATAATATGAATGAGAGTTTGGTTCTTCAAATTTGAAGTTGTGGTTAGAGTGATTGAGGAGGTTTTTGGTACTTGAAATCAGTCAACATGGAGACTGAATCTCTTGTGTGCAGGTATAAATAAGCATGGTAGACTTGATCCTTGACCTATAGAAACCTCTTTAGCACTATTTTATATGGATTTGTAGTCATGGTTAACCTTCATATCAATTGAAATGACTATTCAAGATCATCAAGTTTGTAATTATCTCAAAACCTAGGATACTGCTGTGTATGTTCATCATTGTACCTACTTGCATGATTCTTTGGGAGCTAATGGAGAAAGTCCAAGGTTGAAATTTGATTGAAACAACTGGAAGTTGGTCTCACAAAGACCCAACACTTGGTCTTAAGCCTTCAAGCTTAATACTATTCAAGATCATCAAGTTTGCAATTATCTCAAAACCTAGGATATTGTTGTGTATGTTCATCACTGTACCTGCTTGCATGACTGTTGGGAGCTAATGGAGAAAGTCCAAGGTTGTAATTTGATTGAAATAGCTGGAAGTTGGTCTCACAAAGACCCAAAACTTTGTCTTTAATCATTTAAGCTTAATAATATTCAAGATCATAAAGTTTGTAATTATCTCAAAATCTAGGATACTACTTGTGTATGTTCATCCATGTTTTGTACTGTTTGCATGACCATTGGGATATAATGGAGAAAGTATAAGGTTCCAATTTGATTGAAACAATTGGAAGTTGGTCTCAAAAAGACCTAACACTTGGTCTTAAGCCTTCAAGCTTGAATTTATTTAGCAAAATGTTGTTCAATGTCTTTGTCAGGTTTCATGAAGTTCTTTTTCTCTCCTACAAGAGCAAAGTAGTGTGATGAAATCCTTCAAGTGTAATAGTGATGAAATCATAATTAAGTTTGCTCTTTTCTCTAGTCCACAAAGAATCCCAAGAATCTCATACAATTACATGAACTTGTTTTCTCCTTATGAAGCTCGAACTAGAATGTGAAGAGCCATGGTGCACAAGTAAAAATAAAACATGAAACAAAAATGGTGAAATTTCAATTTAAAAATAACATTATTCCTCATTCAACTTTCTTGAGACATGCCTTGTATGAAAAAATTGAAGATTGCAACAAATGGAACAATTTTCAAAATTAAATTACTCTTAATTATATCATCTTTTGTAACATGCTCC
This sequence comes from Taxus wallichiana var. yunnanensis, assembly GCA_018340775.1. Classification (NCBI taxonomy): domain Eukaryota; kingdom Viridiplantae; phylum Streptophyta; class Pinopsida; order Cupressales; family Taxaceae; genus Taxus; species Taxus wallichiana. The sequence continues at coordinate 953,130,905 of CM031242.1, forward strand.
ACTCTTCATCTGTTGGAATTATAATTTTTGTAAATCAAAGTGATTGACATGTAACTTTGTTAGCAATTCATAACTGAGAGTGGAGATTTCCTTTACTATTGTATGCAAACTTACTGACAAGGTTATCAATGGTTTAACAAAGCCAAAAAAATGTCTCATCTAGCTTCTCAGAATTGGTTCTTCTCTTGCATCATTTTTTCTTTCATGTTCTTTTGGAATGCATCCTTCTTAATGAATTGGTGTGTTTTGTCAAAAGGCATTGGAAAACCAAGCTTTGTGAACTCCTATACCTTTCCATGCAGCTCCTGTAACATTCTTTGACACTTATTCAACAATTCTTGTGCTTTGCCTAGCATCACACACTTTTGAATGATAGATGATACCTTTATTGAGGCATCAAACTGGTTTTGAATTCCTTTGGATGCCAGTTCCGTGTCACTGAATTTGTAGATAGCTTCCAAAATTTTCCTTGTTGTATCCTCTCTTAAAGCCATCACTTTTCTACTACCAATTATGTATTCGTGCGAAGCTTATCATAGATTCTCTGTAGATCAGCCATGAATTCAAACAATCTAATCAAATCATCAATTTTTTGGTTTATTTCCCCAAACATTATCCGTCATATTAATCAATTCCTTTTTATAAAATTCAGATAATTTGATGTTGGAAGATTGTATATCCTTTTCTTTCGCCAACTCTTATTGCAATATTTCATTTTATTTTTTCTCTTCCTTTTACATTCTTCCCCTGAGTTTTCTCTCTTCATCTAGGCTTTGTTCCCATTTTTTGGCATTTTATTTCTCTTCCTTCAAAACCTCTTTCAATTCTCCCAATGTTTGTTCTAATCTATTATTCTTACTCATTGTTTTCTTGTAAATTTTTCTTCGCTTCTTCTAGTTCTACCTATGTTTGTTCATTCAAGTCATTGTTTCCTATAATTTTTCTTGGATTCTTCTAGTTCTACATGTGCTTGTTCATTCGCAACAACTGCAGTCATAGAGGTAGATGATTTTATCTTCCTCTCCAACTCACCTGTCTTATTAAGTGCCGCTTTTCCTTTTGCTTTCTCATTTTCCAGGTTTGCCTCTAACTTTTGAATCTTATTATTCAACTTATTTCTCTCCTCTCTTCCTTTAGAAATGTTGTGTACACCACATCATTGTTCCTTTTTGAGACATTTATTTTGTTAGAAGGTTTCATTCCCTTAAAATCCATTTGAAGGGAGGTTACATTGTAGTCACTAGAAACCATTTGATTATTTGGTTTTACAACTTTGGGCACAACATACATGTATTCCATTGTATCTGTGACTGGGTTATATGTTGGAAATACCCTCATTGTGGTAAGATCTAAACTTACAATAGCCTGTAGAATTTGCTTCTTGTTTTTTATCTCTTTTTGATTTATTGGCAAACTCACTCTGTAATCAAAACCTGAGGTGTTTGTAGGAATGAACTGTTTCACCTTGAATGGAGAAGGAGTAATTGAAGTTTGGGGAGAATTTCCCTGTGGAATGATAATTTTTGAGGGGTGGTAGTGACACCACCTTCTAGTTCTGTAATTAGTTTCCTTGAGGCAAGAGTAACTGTATGTGTCTACCTCTATCTTTTTCCTCTTCTCGGTTCCTTGTTGGACAATAGGAACTTCAACTATATGTATTGGCCTCTTTACAATAATATGTTGTTGTGGTAATTTCTGACCACTACTACCATCATCACTAGAACCACCAACATTAGCAATACTAATAGATTCATGGCCAACTTCTCCTCTAGGAATAGGATTTTCAACATGTGGCTGAATTGTTTGTTGAGGATTTGACTCTAGAGAAAATTGCATTGGATTACCACTTGTAGATGTTGTAGTATGTAGTGGTCCTTTCTTCAAAGCGAAGCTCCAAGGCTTGACCTATCGAAACTCTTCTAGGTTGTGCCTTTGGTGGAATCCAAATGCCTTGTCCTATTGAACCCAAACCACCACCACTAAAACCCATCTTTTCAGCAATAATTGCTCATGTAGAATATTTTTGTTTCAATATTTCATCGAGACTTGGTTTATATGTTCCAAGGGGAGTGTGTAATTCCTCAGAGTTAGTGTCATCATCACTACTTTCCTCTCTAGGATGCGCTTCATTCCATAATTTTTGAAATCTACATCTTTTGGAATAGAACCATACTCTGAAACAAATTTTGGATGGCCTAGGTCCTACCTCATAGACCAAAAGGCAGTAATTTTTGACCTTGTCTAATTTTTATCTTGCAATTCATGATATATATGCTTTGGCATGCTTTTTAGAGGACTTTTTATCAGATTTTGCATAAAATTTGGCAGATTGAAAATCCTCTACCTATTTTTGTGGAGGCTCAGGCAATCCCAAAATTTGTGTTGATAACTCTTGAAAACTAATTCCTTTCTAAAAAAATTCATCCATTGTTTTTTTACTTCATCCCAAGAGTTCTTGTTTTTCAAATTTTCTAGTAAGGGTTTGCTTTCATGTTGAATTTTAGTGGTAGAGTTCTTGTTCGCCACTACCCTTGCTTTAATCACCTCACATGGGTCATACACCCAATGAGATTCAACATCAAAATAAATTTTTGTAAAATTTCATGTGCCACATTGAATGCTTTATTTCAAATGTGAACCCTCCACATGAAAATGGTAAGGAAGGAAATATGCTCCTCTTTTATTGAGTAACAAAATAGAGTTTATCTGTGCTTTCCATCTGCCGTATATATTCCAAGGAAAAAACTCTCTCTGTCACATGTATTGGCAATTTGCAAGGTTGTACTCTGATCCATAAAACCTTAACATAATATATTCCTCCATGAAGTACTAGTCTGCTAACTGTATTTCGATCCCAGTTGAATGCAATCTCTACAGTTCATAGGCAATCTAGGAAATGTACTTTTGAAATTTCTTGATAAATTGGAGCCCAAAAATAATCCAAAAATTGATTGTAGTCCCTTCTATTATCAAACATCCTTATCTTGGGGGTCCACTCAGTTAATGGACACATCACTTTTGGCTAGCCCTCAACATTATAGGGCTGAATTGCAAGTTTTTTTTGCCAAACCATTCACCAAACTACCATAGAATTAAATAGCACAAGTAGGTAGTGAACCTAAAGGTCTTAGTGTCAGATCCTTCTTTGATTGTTAAGAATTGTTTATGCATAGATTCTGTAATGTGCTCAACAAATCTGTATGCACAAGGTGGAGAAATGAAATGGATATTGTATACCATTTCAAGGAGGGTTTCATCCACTTTCTCATCACTATCAAATCCAAGGAAAAATGCTAGCATAGAAATGGTATTCTTAACCCACTGTTTAAACATCTCAATTACATACGGAGGCTTCCCTTTTGGTACCATTCCATCAACTGTTAATTTTCACAAAAACTCATCTCTGTCATTTTGAGTGGTGGCATGATAATCGCTAGCAATTTTTTCTAGGTTTATGCTTGACGGTTCCTAAATATTTACTTTCAAACCCCAACGCATGGCCAAGATTTACCTCCATAATGGAAAAAAATCTTATCCATTTCCATTCACAATAATTACTTTTTCCCATCATAATTCTAGGCACATAGAATGAAAAATTTAGGGCAAGGTAAAACCTCGTGGAGCATCATGTGTCCCAATCCAACCCCCATGTTATCCAACCTTTGAGTTTACCTAATGGGTCTAAACGTTTACTTTCATTTTCCTTATTCTCAGACATGTATCTAAGTTGTGAAGTTCTTGTGCCAATTACAAGATCATAAATATCATGATATTCATCAATAAAACCAAGGGTTTTAAGTAGTTTGGCATATGGGATTTGGGTTTTAATTTTATTTTGGGCTCCTATGGAAGTAGACATGCTTGGAATTTTAGATTCTGGAATCTAGAAACCCTCAACCCTAATTTTTCAACCCTTATATTGAAATATTTCAAAGCGAAGGCTTATACAATGTTACTTATAAAAAGATAATATTTAAAGAATCAAATGCAGGATGACACTTACTTGGAAAAATGTATATTTTGAGTCTTACATAGTCTCGCAACTTCTATGAATCTATTCTACCTTCTATTGAATCTATTACAGTATGCCTTCTAGAAACAAAATTTCAATGGACGTTAAATATCACCTCGCAAGCAGTAGCACATCATTATGAATGATTACGTCTTTCACTGTAGATGTTATTGTTAAATTTAGTCTCTTTTCAAATTCAATTCAGTGGATGACAGTTGTCACTTTGTTATGCCTATTCCGAGAAATAATTTTGAAATGTGAGTGTGTCAGGCCTTCCTCTTGGAATATATTCTCGCATTGTTTTTCTTCATATATTGAATGATGTAGATTATTTAATGACGACCACATGGCAAGATTTTGGGCCTCATCAAGGCATAGGAATTCCACAGACTCCAATCCCACATAATGAACTGATTCAATAAAGTTCCAGGTCCACGGTGTTGATAAGGTAAGTTAGGGTGACAGTGAGTAATCAGAAGATACCACGTGTCATTTTCCTCTTCCGATCAAATGATAAATATTATTTATCAGACGACCATGTGGTAAGATTCTAGTCATCCTCAAGGAAAAGGCATTCCCTGGACTCCAAGCCCGCGCAATGAACCAATTCATTAATGTTTTGGGTCCTTGGTATCGGTGAGGTAAGGCAGAGTGGCAGTGAGTAATCAGAAGATGCCACATGTCATTTTCTTATTCCTCTGAGTGGCCAAGTGTCACACATTCTAGATAATTGAGCGTAAATGACATGGGACCAAGGAATGACATGTAAAAGAAGATCCAATGGGCTGATGCTTGAAACTAAAATGAAAATTTTTGGGCCTTATTCCAACAAATTTGACAAATGGTATTCGCCAAACTAGTTACAAGAGATTCGCCATTTGATTTCCAACTATTTTTTATATTTTTACCATTTTCACCGAAAGAACAAAATAGGTTTTAGGGATATTCACCAAAACCATGAAACTGGTTATAGGGATATTCGACACGATTTCTATTAGTTTTTTTCGAGTTGGTTCCTTAAAATTTTCTTTACATCCTCCTATGCATGATGTCGCATGTGCCCCCAAAGAGGGGGGCATCATTTGGGTTTATACAAACTACACAACACAATACCGATATAGTTCATTTTTTAATTTTTGTCCATAACACAGTGGGTTATACAATGAGTGGGTTTAGACTAGTCTACAAAAATCCATACACAATGAATTTTATAGGGCATATTGTCCTTAGCATTTCTAAGGAAGCGATTCTGAAGTTGGAGGAACATCAAACTTTCCTTCCTACACTTCTTCAGCCAGTGGCGTCGAGATCACCCAAGAAACTAGATAGTATAGAGATCTCTTCACACTCTTGAGAAGCGGTTACAGGTTGGAGAATAACACACCTTTCTCCCTACACTTCTTTGGCTAGTGGCGTGAGATCGCCCAAAAACTCACACTTCATCAACATTTACAGGATCCTTTCTACACCTTTTTTCATCATGGATTAGGTGCACATGTTCCTTTTTCATTTTCATACTTTCATTACATGTTTTTTACATATATACATGCGTCTTTACACACAATTTTACACATATACATACGTATTTGACTACTTGATCATCTTCTCTTTTACAGTCCTTTGTATGGGAAACAAGTAGTCAACAAAAACAACAACATCACTTGACATCACACATAACATACTAACATGTAGGTACATCACACACATTGGCATCTACATGCGCGCTTCCACCCTAGGTTCACTCTCATCAATTTTTACACTTTTACATATTTATTCTCCACGCTCCATCTTTTTATCATTCCACGCCTTGTCTAGTCCTTCACTCATTTTCTACATCACTCTACATGGATATTAGGTATGCATTCCTATCTACTTTATGTCACCGAGAATTCCATTCACCAACATAAAGTGGGGGAAAATTTAGACACTAAATCACACACTTTGGGTAAATATTTAGTCTCGGTCTCATACTACTATTTATATGGTTTTTGAGTGAAAAACAGTACTAATTAACACATTTGTTTGGCCATTTTACTTTACTTTTTTGTCGTTATCATCGATCTTGCACCCGCACTTTCCCAGTCTATATTTTCATATTACATTTTCCCTTTTTTGAATGGGGCACCTCAGGTGCCTTGATCCTCTTTGCACTTCACTCTCACATTTTGGGAACTTTCTAGTCGTTTGAGCTTTCTATCTTTTTGGTGGTCAGCCTTTTTAGGGTTAATTACGAAATTATAAAAAGACAACCATATAAATATAAATTTATGAGACCATAATGAGGGACCAAACACTAAGCACTTACTATCATCACCCAAGCTTACATCCATCCAAGGCATCTAGAGATCCATTTGCATCAATCTAGGTCCATCACAAGGGAAAAAGGTTGTTTCATCGCATCACACTTCATAAGAGGGGAGTTCATTCTATTCCATACACCATTTACTTACATTCTACATCTAGTTATTTCTCACTACTCACAAAGTGTGACTAACACAAGAGCACCTAGGGTATGATTTTCACACACACACACACACACACAACTATAACTACATTGGGTGTAAGATGTAGTGCAAAACTCAGTTAGTAAGTCCACCATTGTGGCCACAGAGGAAAGTCTGACCCCTTCGTATGCATTTTTATTTTTTAGGGTTTTGATACTTTGCTTTGGGTTTTGCAAGTGTTTCCTCCATATTTGATTTGCAACAACATCAAATAAAATTCAATGAAATTTACGCTATAGGAAGAAAACATAGGTGATCATTCATCGACACCTCGAGGAGGTTCTTGGTCATTTTCGTTGATCAAAGCACCCATATCTCGACTAGGGTACCCCACGCGCCCTATCCTTCTCCGAGACACTCCAGTATGGACAAAAACTCGAGATATGCACTTTCTCGAGCTCTTGTGCAATGGTTTCCTCCTCTTGTTTATCTGGTCTCTTTTGTGACACGGTCCCGAGACATCTTCAAATCAGATAAGGCCTTCTTAACCCTATTTTCAGACTAGGGTTTCACATTTCATGTGTTTAATGCTTGGGTGTATTTCAAGTATTTATTAATGTGTTATTTACTTCTTCGATAACATTAGATTAGACTATAAATATCTCATTTTAGTTTAATCGGTGTTATATTTCTTCTTCGTGGGGTTGTAATTGAGTATTTTATAAATTGATGTTGTTACTTCTTTGTATAGGAGGATATTTTCATTTAATGTAGATTTCGATGTAACCCCAAAATTCAAACTAATAATGATTTTGTTATGTATATCTTATAGTTAATGACAATATTGTACATGTGATTTCTCTCTTTTTGGATTTGCTAAGAAGGCTTAGGTTGTTTTCCACATCTGTGTGTGTTAAGAGTTTACCCACCGATCATTGATTACTTCGATTTCTATCTTACGGTTCTAGGCTGCTAATGGTTACACTAAAATTTGAAAACTTGTCCCCGATATTTGTAGTGTTACTTAGGGGAAAGAAAATCTTACACACAATGGAGACAAACTTGATAGAAGGAGGTATACTGAAAATCATTAAATGATCCCCTCATAAAGACTTGACACTAAAAACTGTTAAACTTGTCTCAATTACGTTCAACATTGAACTCGTAATTCAACATCATGTGGACTCGTCGAGATGGAATGTTTCCCTCAAAATTTTGGGTCATGTCCTCGACAAAATAATATAAGAAGGATCCATTTTGTTGCTCCGAGAATTATGTTTGTAGAATGTTTAATAAAGATCTCAGTAAATTACAATTTTTCATTCTTCAAGTTTCACCAAATGTTGTTTTGTATTTTTATGATCTTTATTGTTCTCGCTCTTTGTTGTAAGGCGGTTCTTATTAGTGAGATGGACATCATTGTCTCTATCTCGCCCTAGGAAAGGAGCACCTGCTCCCATTCTTGAACACATTTTATGAGGGAAATATACATTATGTGAAACAATGGCCCCTACACACAACTAGATGTCTCCAAATACACCTCTTTGCCATAAATATGCTCCAGCAAATAGTGAAAAGTTTTGCATTGAGATTTCCTCTTTCACTATAATGTTAAGGGCTTAGACAATATAAGGAGTAACTCTTCAAGAATATTCCATGTCACCAACAAGCAAGTTGGGCCTCCATAATCTATGGTTGTTGCCGCATTACTTTTTCACATATTTTAGAGATGGGAAATCTCAAAAAAAATGAGTGAGTGATTGTTGAAGTTGAATTGTAAAACTGATTAACTAAAAGTAACTAAATATATAACAATGCAAAGTAGTTAATCTAATCTAGGGGGACATACACATGAGTAAAAAAATGTACTAAAGTAGTATATAAAATAGAATGAGAAATTAAACTAGATGAAACTAAAACCCTAGTGTGTAATAAAGAAGAAGAAATGACTTAGCTGATATCTAGAGACTGAAGCAGAGTGTCGCATATCCGCATAAAAATCAAGAACCAGGATTGATTTGTGCCCGACTTGTTGAAAATGATAGATCTAGATGATGTGACTAGACCGGGGTGCCCACGGGCACTCTGGTATGTTATCTAGGCACATTGGTCTATGTAAAAACCCTAAATCTAGTTTTTATAGGGCCAAAAGATAGTATGGAACTCTATCTGTCTGTCGCACTAAATTCTGTGTGTTGCACCAAATACTCCGAACATGACTTGTAAGACCCCAAAACAGTTATCAAACCCTAAAAAAGAAAAATGCATATGAAGGGGTCAGACCATCCTTAGCTGCCACAAGGGTGGACTTACTAACTGAGCACTACACTAAAACTCAGACCCAATGTAGTTCTGTGTGCAAGTGTGTGTGAACATGCCCTAGGTTTCTCTTGTGCCAGTTGTACTTTGTAAAGTAATGAGCAATAACTATGTGTAGAAAATGTAATAAAATGTGTATATGGAATAGAATAGAATCCCTCCCCCTATGAAGTGTGTGTTGATGCAGATCTCCTAACTTGTGCCTTGATGATGATGGAGCTACGTGGATGTTAATGGAATAGATGGATGCAACTCTAGATGGTGTGATAGTAGATAGTGATGTTAGGTCCCTCATTATGGTCTCATAGCTTTATATTTATAGGGTTCTATTGGTCCAATTTTATAATTATCCCTGAAAAGACTGACCTCCTAAGAGATAAGGATGAAAAATGGCTATAAAAGACCCAATAAAAGGTGAGAAATTGCAAAAGGGACTAGGGTGCCCATGGATGCCCCATTACGAAATATGGGTGCCCAGTTAGGGATAAGACGACACGGGATCTTCGAAATGGTTAGATGGGCTGATACTGTTGGTCACAAAATATGAAATAAATAATAGAAATGACCAAAAGGATGAGGGTTAATTAGTACTTTATTTCTTTGATAACCTTCTAAATAGTAGTATGAGATCGGGATAAATAATTGCCTAAAGTGCATGATTTTGTGACTACACTTTTCCCCACTTTATGTTGGTGAGTGGAGATCTTAGTAACATAAAGTAGATAGAGATGTGTACCTAATGCCACTACACAGTGATGAAGAAGGCATGTCGAAGGACTAAAAAAAGTTTGAAATGATAAAAAATATGGAGGAGCGTGGAAACTATAGATGAAAAATGCACAAAGAAAAAGTGATGAGAGTGAACCTAGGGTGGAACACGTGTGTGTAGTTACCGCAATGTGTACTTGCATTGTTAGTAAAGCATGTGTGATGTCGTGGAATGTTATTGTTGTTGTTATTGTCACTTATTGTTGTTTCCCCCATTTGACTGCTTGTTTCTCATACGGCCGGACCTACAAGGATAAAACTCTCAAGTAGTCAAATATGTATGTATGTAAGTGTGAAAATGCTATGTAAAATATGCATGTAAGTGTAAATGTAAATGGAACATGTGTACTTGATCTATGTCGAGGAAGAGTGTAGAAGGATATCCTATACTGCGAGCTTTTTGGGTGATCTTATGCCACCTTGGATGAAGAAGTGTAGGGAGGAAATGCTTTGTGTCCTCCAAGATTTAATCGCCTGCTTGAAATGTGTGTAAAGAGATCTTTGTATTGTCTTGGTTTTGGGCAATCCAACACCATTGGCTGAAGAAGTGTAGGGAGGAAATGCTCTCTGTCCTCCAAGATCTACCTGCTTCCCGAGAGATGCTAAAGACACCATTTCCTGTAAAATATGTTGTGTATGGGGTTCGTAGACTCATCTGAACCCACTCGTTGAATATAACTAAACCGAACCAATGTAGAATCTCTGTGTTAGTATGTAGAAACCCCTAAATGATGCCCCCCCTCTTTGGGGGCACATGCAATGTCGATGATAGGAGACATGTGGCCCAAAAGAGGGCCAACCGTATATACACTGAAACCATGGAAAGTTCTTGGTAAAAAATAAGGCACGCACAAACAAGAAGGTTAGCCAAAGATAAGTGTAAACATGCATGTATAAAGAAAACAATGTGTAAGCTATGTAGACAATGTATAAGCTACCAAAAAAGGTAATGTAAACATGCAAGAAGAAAAATATGTTGCGAGAAAGTGGGTTGTAAACATGGGACATCAATCATAACGTCGCAAGACATGTAAATCCCTTATGATTGCAAACAACAAGAAAGTGTGCACACAAACATAGGACCAAGCCCACAAATAATGACAGACAATGGAAGACAATAAAACAAGTAGTCATGGAAACATGTAATCCTGCAAAACAAGTGCTACAAATGGAACATCCGTTAGCATGTTAGAGTAATAACCAATATGTCACAACATGTATAATCAAGTAATGTAAGATGCTAAGTACAAAATGAAACAATAACACCTAGTTAAGCGAATGTGGATTCCCCCCAATGACCAGTATAGGAAGGGTAGAAGGTGAGCATCCATGCCGCGTGTAGGAATCCGGTATCTGTGATCACACTATATAAAGGCGTGAACACACATGTGTGGATGGTATAGATAATGACATATAATAAATCAATATAACATGTGTAATAAAGTGAACATGTAAAACACTAGCAAGCAAGAATAAATGCCCCCAAGACAATGTAGTATGTCGTGGATGGATGGAATGGAATGCAAGATGGAATGATAGGAGCTGTGTGCCCCTCGAGTGGATGGAAATGTATGTAGTGAGGTTCATGTTGATGGTGAATCACAACACCCCTAAATGTCTACAACTCGATGGGTTGAGATTCTCAGTGTGATTGCATAACATGGAAATTTTCCCAAGTGTGGGACCTTGTGAATTGGAAAAGCTCTCCGGATGAAGGCTGGTTCATATTCCTCTGTTCATATGCACACATAAAAATGTAGAGGATTTACTCAAAAACTTAATCTAACTTGCCAAGGAGACAGGGTAAGAAGATGCATAAAAATAAACCTAAACTAATAAAGGTGATGCACCGAGGAATGAAGAACACTGTCTTGCCAATAAACACAAACCATAAAAATGCAATGCAAGATCATGCCATAGATAACCAAATTTGTAGTGAAAGATCAAGAGGATGTAAATGAACATAGAGAGGGTTGAGAATCATCCACATACATGCATTATTTGCTCCAAATATTGATACAATACACTACAAAATGCCAAGAGGCAAAGTTGCATTACAGTTTTAGATGGGAGGTTTGAACTCCACAAATTCACCTGCCAAAGAGAAGAAGGGAGGGGCAAAACAAGAATGTCCAACCTTTAGAAAGAAGCCCCTCCTTAAAATTTATAGGAAGAATGAGAGAGGGAAGAGAGAGGAATTCCAAATCTACCCCAACCACCTCCAGGTTGTATTTAATTCATCTCATTATGGCAGTAGGTGAGAACCTAGCAAACCCAAAAATGACGAACTATATTTTGCATTTTTAAAGAAAATTTTCTCACCCAATTAAAGATATATAGTCATAGTTGGACAGAGGACCTTGTAATATTTCCAAAAAGTCCAACCTTGCGTGAATCGAGCTCCCTGTGAAAAGTTATGGCCATTTGAATATCTGCATCAGGGTTTGCTTTCTATCAGGTTCGGGGTGTCAACACTCAAAATGTTGTGCCTCCTGAAGATGCACCTTGTGAAGATGTGCCTCGGTGCATCCATACTCATGTCAACATACTCTTAAGTGCACAATAGGCGCTGAAAATGTGGTGTCGACATCCTCTGATGTGCGCCTCCAACCTGTGCCAGGGCGCAACTTTTCTCATGTCGACATCCTTTGATGTGCGCCTCCAACCTACGCCAGGGTGCAACTTTTCTCATGTTGACATCCTCTGATGTGCACCTCCAACCTGTATTAGGGCATAACTTTTCTCATGTTGACATCCTCTGATGTGTGCCTCCAACCTACACCAGGGCACAACTTTTCTCATGTTGACATCTTCTGATGTGCGCAACCCGCGCTGCGCGCAGGCGCAACTTTTCTCATGTTGACATCCTCTGATGTGCGCCTCCAACCTGCGCTAGGGCGCAACTTTTCTCATGTCAACATCTTCTGATGTGCACCTCCAAAGTGATTGGTGGCACAAATAAATGTCAGGTTTTGAGTTTCTTTGATTTCCATATTCTTCTGTTTGTCTATATTTACCCAGGGGGAAGATATATACAACAGTTCATTTTTTTGCCCCCTTAGTAGTCAAGAATGAACCATAAATGAGAGTGTGTCATCGGGAAATGGTCAAGTAGTGTGTATATCATGTCTATAATGTTGTAATGTATGTGTATATGTGTAGTGGTGATGGTATGCAACATGTAGAAGAAATGTATGTGGAACTTATAGCCTAAGTGTATACCACTATGAGATGAAGCATGGAGTGATGATTTAGCTCTAAGCATATATCACTATGAGATGAGATATGGAGTGATGATTTAGCACTAAGCGTATATCACTATAAGATGAAAGGAGGATGTGGTGATGTAACCTAAGGTGTATACCACTAGAAAATGATGGAATAGGTGACGATTTATCCTAAGGCATATGTCATGATGAGATGAACAATAAGGGAGTGGTGATGTAACCTAAGGTGTATACCACTACAAGATGATAGTGTAGGTAACGATTTAACCTAAGGTGTATGTCACTAACACTAGAAATGTCATATGAAAATAAGAAATGTGTAATGAATGTAAGGTCCATTTGATTTATAAACCCTCGGCAGTCGAGTATGGACCAATGAACTAAAGTGCGTCATCAAGTAGCGAGTGCAGTGCATAGAAGACAATGTAGTATAGATGACCAAGTGATGAATATGATTTGTAGATGTGCGGTATGTTAAAGGTGATGCTAAATGTGTAGGATGTATAATATGTAATGTGTAAGATGCAATGTAATAGGTGTAGATAAACTAGTAATGTAAAATGTAGTGAGGAAATGTAAAGCTAGACTCATATGTAATGTAACCTAGTGTAGTATGTAGAATATAGGTGATATATAAATGCGAGGTGTATGTCACTAACGATTGAAATGTCATATGAAAATAAGCAATGTGTGATGAATGTAAGGTCCATTTGATTTATAAACCCTCAAAGGCGGTCGAGTATGGAGCGATGAACTAAAATGCGTCAGGTAACAAGTGCAAGTGCGGTGCGTAGAAGACAATGCAAGTATAGATGACCAAGTGATGAATATGATTTATAGATGGACGGTATGTTAAAGGTGATGCTAAATGTGTAGGATGTATAATATGTAATGTGTAAGATGCAATGTAACAGGTGTAGATAAACTAGTAATGTAAAATATAGTGAGGAAATGTAAAGCTAGACCCATATGTAATGTAACCTAGCATAGTATGTAGAATATAGGTGATGTATAAATGCATTGTGTGAAATAGCCAAATGGCATATGTAACACGTAGAATGACTAATATGTGTATGTAGTATAATGTAGAATGTAGAGTGGGTGTAGGATAAACGGTGTATGATGTGTGATGTGTGTGAAAAAATGTAAATGTGTAATGCCTATAGTGTAGTATGTGGGGTTCAGTGTAGAAGTAATCCCTCAATAGTCCAATGTGAACTGAAGCACAAGAGTGTGTCATCAAGTAATGACATTAGGATATATAATGAATATGCTAAATGTGATAGAAATGAGGGTGTGAGAGTATGAAAAATGTGATCATGCTAAGATGAAGTATGCCAAAATGTGGGAAGTGTGATGTAGGACTATGTAGATATGATAGACTAGGGGGATTAGGTGGTATGCCCCCCAAGTGTGTACGTAAGTAGCTCATGTAAAGTCATCTAGAAGGTCATCATCCTCTGGGTCATAATCAAATGGGTAAGCATTAGTAACTTGGTAAGAAATGGTGTCTGGTTGGTCACGTAAGGAGCCATTGAGGTGTAAGTGATACATACCCATAACATATTCCTCATCAGTGAAGGGAGGAAGTGGGAAACCATGGGCATACCAACGAGTAAGGTTTTGTGTATAGCCTAGAAAATAACTATTGTAGATGAAAATGCATCCAAAAGGCATAGGGAAAGATATATCTGTATGGTCAGGGTCTAGAGTACCTCAATATAATCAAGCCATGATTGGCCTAATGTGAGTGGTGAAGATCTAGGAGTGTGGGAAAGAAAAATCGTGAGATAAAATATACAAAGACTATAAGTGGTAGGGATGATGATATACCCATAATAAAGATGAGAAGCATATGGCGTAGGATGGAGATCGTCGAAGGTAAGCCCTAAGCGATTCAAACCCTCATGTGTACATATAGTGTCATCACATGTAGGATCAAATGGAATGTGTTCCCAATATGAATTATTTATGAAAAGAGTGCAAGTGAATGGTGGGCGTGCTAATGTAGGTGGTACTATTAGTGGCGAAGGTGATAGATCGACGTCCATAGATTGGACAAGCCCCTGATAAGGAAGCATAGCAATAGTAGTAGCAGGTGGCATAGAAGAAATTGTATCTATCATACAAATGACACCTTCAAGTGGTGGTAAATGGGGTGGTTCCTCCATAGGTTGAGGATCATTTGTAGTATTAATATGTGGAATAGGAAGACTAGTATTAGGAGCATAGTCACAATATTGGAATGGGTTATGGTCACGAGGAATAGTATGTTCAATGCTGTTATGGAGGAATTTAACACAACGATGCACTGTGGATGTAATGAATTACATGCCATGAAGTCATGGCCTTCTAATCAGACAATTATAAGAAAATGGGAAATCAATGACAAAGAAGACAATGTGGATAGTCTTTGGACCAACAATAATGGGTAATGTAATGTGACCAAGACATGGATGGATAGAACCATCATAAGCACATAATGGAATAAAAGAGGGAATAACATCAAAAGCGAGACAAACTTAAATCTTCAAGAAAGGTCATGGGACATAAATTAATCTCAGAGCCGTTATCAATTAAATTTTGTTTGACACCTATATTGTGAATGCGAAACATACTATGCAATGGTGGATCATTGTCAAAAGTAGCAAAGTCATCCTGAGGAATAGATGGGAAAGAAATATGTTGAGAGAATGCATCCGCAAAGGTGTTATAGACTATATCGGGATGTGTATTGTCAGGGATTGGGGTAGTGAGTAGAAGAGTAATTATCTTAGCTCATAATTCAGGATGGAGAAGAAAAAAGTCATGAATGGAGATGGCCATGATGAAGGAACCCTAAGAAGGGTGATGGGGACGTCGGGTTCACCAAAATGATTAACTAAAAGTGACTAAATATAGAATAGTGCAAAGTAGTTAATCTAATCTAGGAGGACATATAATATAGTAAACAAATGTACTAAAGTAGTATATAAAATAGAATGAGAAATTAAACTAGATGAAACTAAAACCCTAGTGTGTAATAAAGAAGAAGAAATGACTTAGTTGATATTTGGAGACTGACGTAGAGTGTCCCAGGTCTGCACAGAAAATCAGGAACCAGAATGACATTGTGCCATAGTGCTGAAAATGATAGATCTTGATGATGTGACTAGACTAGGGCACCCACGGTGCACTAGTCTCTGTCTCTATCCGGTGCCACAGTCATGTGTAAAAGCCTTGAATCTAGTTTTTACAGGGCTAGAAGATAGTCGAAAATCTATTTATCTACCACACTAAATTATGTGTGTTGCACCGAATACTACGAACATGGCACTGTAAGACCCAAAAACAAACATCATACCCTAAAAACTAAAAATACATATGAAGGGTTCAAACTGTCCTCAGCTCCCATAAGGGTGGACTTACTAATTGCGCACTACACTACATCTCAGACCCAATGTAGTTATGTGTGCAAGTGTGTGTGAACATGCCCTAGGTTTCTCTTGTGTCAGTCACACTTTGTGAAGTAACAAGAAATAACTATGTGTAGAAAATGTAATAAAATGTGTGTATGGAATATAATAAAATCCCTCCCCTATGAAGTGTGTGTCGGTGAAAATATACTAGTTTGTACCTTGATGATGATGGAGCTATGTAGATGCCAATGCAATAGATGGATGCAACTCTAGATGGCATGATAGTAGATAGTGATGCTAGGTCACTCATTATGGTCTCATAGCTTTATATTTATAGGGTTCTCTTGGTCCAATTTCATAATTAACCCGAAAATACCAACCTCATAAGAGATAAAGATGAAAATGGCTAGAAAAGACCCAAGAAAAGGCGAGAAAGTGCAAAAGGGACCAGGGTGCCCCGAAATGGGACCATGGCGCCCATGGGTACCCCAGTATGAAATATGAGAACCCTAGTTAGGGCTAAGATGACGCAGGATATTTAGAAATGGTTGAATGGGTAGATACAGTTGGTCACAAAATATGAAATAAAATAATAAAAATGACTAAATGGGCGAGGGTTAATTAGTACTTTCTTTCTTTGAGAACCTTCTAAATAGTACTATGAGACCAAGATAAATAATTTCCTATAGTGAATGCTTTTTTGACTACACAAACATTAACATGGATAATTTATTTTACATGGTTTGTGTAAGAATGGTAGGTGAAAAATAATGTAGAAAAAAGGTTCAAGAGAAACCAAATGATGAATGGTTTTACAACAAATGCGATATTCATGTTTAAAATGTAATTACAGATACCCTCTAAGTATGCATTTTAAAGATGCTACGAGGGATCTTAGAGGAGTTACCACATTTAATGACACTTTGTAAAAATGATAATGGGATAGTTGTAGAGTTGCAATTCCTCTCGATTAATAGTGATGCCATACATGATATTATTGATCACGTCATTGGAAATGTGTTCTTTTTCACTGTTTCACATAAAAAAGAAACATACAAGGGGAAAACCCATTTGAAATGTGTTATTCTTAAGTCAAAGAAAACATGATATGCCCTACAAAATCCAAGATATGGATGCTCTATATTTTTTGATGCAAAAATGTTACTTTTGTAACTACTCTCTTTTCGTATTTATTTTTTCATCGTACCTTTTACAAATTTAGCTTTTTGTGAGAATATTGTAGTGTGCTCGCTACATGTATTCCAACAATATAAAATAAATCTTCTTTACATAAACTAACTATGGTCTTCCACTAATTTCTAATTCTCTCAGTTTTTGTATCCCCCTCATATATAACTATGAATGAAAATATTTCATGTTGCTTTTGTACAAGATGTCTCGTTTGTTGTCATTTCTCAAGTGTACAATTACATTTATTTCTTCCTTTTCAAGGAAAATATAATGTTTATAGCTTTTCATGCATGCACCTTGCTATTTACGCTTATATAATTAATAAAATAATAATTAATTGTTGTTCATTGGTTTTCTTGCGAGAAAGTTGAAACATACAACTTGTTGACTTCCAAATGTCTCCTCCTAAAGTACGGGCATGTAGAAGTGAGTATTATGCAAGAAATATATTGTGCATCAATGATCAGCAACATCGAAGATACCATGCTTGCAAGTTAGCAGGTGTGCCTCGGAGCTGGCTTCCTTCGCACCAACCACAAATTCGAGCACCCCCACCAACTACTTCCGCTTCTACTTCTTGCTCCATGTTTCCTTATCTTGGTATACATCACACAAATGTTTTGGACTCGGCTGTAATTCTCGTCCACAATGTTCCCGTGCGGTGCCTTGACTTCCTATTTAGTCAACAACATTTACAAATACACCATACGGGATATTGTTGATCACGTCATTGAACATATGTTCTTTTTCACTGTTTCACCTAAAAAAGAAACATACAAGGGGAAAACCCATTTGAAATGTGTTATTCTTAAGTCAAAGAAAACATGATATGCCCTATGCTCTATAGTTTTTATGCAAAAATGTTACTTTCGCATCTACTCCTTTTCGTATTTATTTATTTCATATTACCTTTTAAAACTTTATCTTTTTGTGAGAATATTGTAGCATGCTTGCTACATGTATTCCAACAATATTAAAAAAATCTTCTTTACATAAACCAACTATGGTCTTCCAATAAGTTATAATTCCTTTGCATTTTTTTGTATCCCCCTCATATATGATTATGAATGAAAATATTTCATGTGGCTTTTGTACAAGATGTCTCATTTGTTTTCGTTTCTCATATGCACAATTACATGTATTGATGCCTTTTCAAGGAAAATATAATGTTTATATCTTTTCATGCGTGCACCTTGATATTTACACTTATATAATTAATAAAATAATAATTACTTATTGTTCATTTGTTTTCTTGCAAAAATCTCAAACATACAACTTGTTGACTTCCAAATGTCTCCTCCTAAAGTACGGGCATGTAGAAGTGAGTATTATGCAAGAAATATATTGTGCAAAAATGATCAAGTAATGTTGAAGATACCATTCTTGCAATTTAGCGGGTGTGCCTCATAGCGGGATTCCTTCGCACCAACCACAAATTCGAGCACCCCCACCAACTACTTCTACTTCCACTTACTTGCTCCATTTTACATTGTACCGGTATGCATCACACAATTTTTCTTGACTCGGCTGTAATTCTCATCCACAATGTTCCCGTGCGGTGCCTCAACTAACTATTTAGTCAACAACATTTACAAATACACCATATATCTAACACATGTTTCCTTTGAATTTCCCCAAATACTCTACTCTAACTTCCATCTCCTATTTTCTTCTCTTGGTTTACACCAAACCTCCATCTTTTATCATTCAACAATGTTCCCTTCCCTTATCTTACCCAAAAATACCTGTCACTTCCATCCTTTATTCAAGCACAACATTGTTTCCATAAAAGAATAGATGCCTTTGTAAAGATTGAAACTTGTTGTGCGTATGGAAAGCTACCCATGAATGATCGAGAAAATGAGTAGAGACAAGTATGTATGTAATACATTCTTAGCCAAGAAAAATGGTCACCGCTTCTCTGCATGGAACAACATGAATTCGGGCCAGCAACCTAAAGTTATTAAATGCCTTACACAGGTATAGGACATGCTTACCATAAGAGTCAATCCAATCTTGTAGGTTAGCCAAGAGCGCGCAGATAATACAAATACACACGCGACACTATCAATTTCCCATAAAACATTGAATCTATTGTTAAATTCCTTCCACGATGTCTTGGAGAACTATATATGTTTCTTCTACAAAGAAAAGGACAGAACAAAACAAAGTATGATTTCTATGTTAGCAATTCACATGTGTGGGATGCACTCCAATTCAAAATAGCTAATGATCTATATTGAAAAGATGTTCTCATTGACTAGGATTCCTTGTCCTCCTTACCAACTAAACTAACCAATGTTTCTTCCATCTTACAAACTATTCAAATAGACATCCCCCCTACAAGGAATATATTCATGTATTATCTAAGGCTGAGGAATTTACATAACCCAATATAGAAACCCTTCCATCATCCATTTTCCATGTTTTCCCTAATTCAGTCTTCGAACATGAAGAGATTTATCGATTCTTGTTTTCATCGCAGATATGTTGCCATTGTCTTTCCTTGGCCTAAAATCAATCTTTCACCGATTAATGAATACAACACGGAAGGCTTATTTTTAATGCATTTTCTCACTTTGTTTCCCACATGTTTAGCCATGTTCAAACAACCTCGCATGAAAGAGGTCCAACTTCATGAATATGCATTGCACCTAATCTATTACTTTGATAACCACTTTGGTGGCCACCCCATGTTCGGGTAGTTTTTTATCAACCTCATCATGTGTCATAAAAACAAGCTACAAATTATATTTTTCATGAGACAAGATATCATTCAAAACATTCCAATAACTATAGGTGCGCTATGAAAATGCCTTCAAGATAATCCAAATGATTTCCTCCCAAAAAATCTAATGTGGTTTGGAACGACACTTCGTGGAACAAGGTATTTCTGGTCAAAAAGTAGAGGCGAAGTTTCTGATATGATTAAACAACTAGGAACACCAACTTTGTTCTTCACTTTAAGTGTTGTAGACACTAAATGGCCGAACCTGCATAGTGTGATTCCTGGCACTATCCTTATAGATCCTCATGAAACACAAAGATGGAGGAACCATAACATTGTCTCCAACCCTCATCGTGTTTCTGCATACTTACACCAAAGATTCACAGTATTCCGCAAAGAAGTCTTGCAAAAATACTTGGGAGCAACAAACTATTGGTATAGGTAAGACTTGTCTCTTTCTTTCTTTCCTCTTCCACAAACCTTCATCTTACTTATTTATCTCTTTCCACGTATGAATGGAAACATAGAGGATCCATACATATGCATGGATTACTTTGGATTTTAGAGGCCCCAAATGTGGAGACAATTGTGGAGTGACGTGTTTGTTGTTAACTAAGTTAGAGAGTACTTTGATTTTTTTTCCACATGGAACCCCTATGCCATTTCCTAAAGGTTAGATACATTCAGTGTCCACTCTAGGATGATTCAAGCTTATTAAACACATCACAAATATTTCTTGACTATCCCTCTTTTAGACTTGGAATAAATTTTGAATCGTGTGTACAAAGACACAACAAATTCACTAAACATACGTGCCTATGAAAGAAAAAAAAGTGGGATGGAGTGTAAGTATAAGTCATGTTGGGAACTACTGTTGTCATCGTATGGTCTCAAATATGCACACAAATTCTAGTACATGTCATCTAGAAATGATGACAGATTAAGCATCCACAACCCCGTCATACTGGAGAGCCAATGTTGATTGCCAACCCGTACTCTCTAAGCATGCAGTCCTAAAATATATTTCTATGCTTCTAAGGTAGAACAATGTTCTGAATCATACCACCAAATGCTCTCAAGGATATCTTCAACGACCGATCTCGAGTAGCCAGCCAAGGTAACCTTTCGAAAAATGCTTACAAATAGTGTTGTCAATCATGACATGAGCATGCAAGAAACATGTCACATGTTGCAAAAGTTTCCTCTTGTTCTTTGTAGCTGGTCCTTTATTTCCTTAAATGTTGGAAAGAAAATTTTGTGCCACATATTTTACACAAATTATCCGGACTCGAGCCAATTTTTTTTTCCATGCGTACATGAAGTGCACTACAAATATGGAATCCATTTCACTTACTAAATTCACCAGATCTGGTCTTACAACAAGTTGCGAGATGGTGTCAAATGGAAGCAACACTCAACATATGTTATTGTGCACGTCTCCCCCATATTTTATTCCATCCCCAAAGATCATTCCCCTTCCTTTTAAATTTTTGTTGGAGTAAAATACTCCTCTACAAAAGAGTTTTGCAACATTCCTACTGAGACATTGTAAGCACAACAAAACAAGTCATTTCTAATTGGCTATTGCTGAGAGACATTTATCATCCTTGGCATGTCAAGCGTATCTCTAATAAATGATTCATCTTCCTCCGATGACTCTTCTTTTGAAGATAAAATCTTAGGGCCCACTCCATTGCAAGTTGAATGGTAAATTTTATCCCAACTACATCCTACTAATTCCACGTGCCTTGACAAATTCAACATGCTAGGCCTTCAAGATTTTGAATCTGCATTACAATTAGGTCCATAATGATGTTCCTCTTTCTTTGCATGAAATTGGCCCATCTTTCATTGATATATTCAAGATCACTATAACTATCCCATTCCAGATGCATATTTGACATCCAACACTACACCTTTCTCTATAGAACAACAATAATATTTTACTACAATTCTCAATCATTACAAGAAAGGAATTCTTTCAACCCCTCTGAAATTGATTATCCAAGGTACTTGAGCACATCTAAATCTTACCTCATAAACAATATCCATTCCGCATTGTCCTCAACATACCGCAAACAATGGTATCCTCTCCTAGTTCTTGCTCCTACAGGAGTTGCTGCATTCAAAATTCCCGATCGACTATACATGTCGCATTATGCATTTCTAGTAAAGGAAATAAAACCACTCAAAGGTTTGTCACTTTCCTCTCTTCAACAATCCCTGCAACATGTTCATTACATTCTCATTGATGAGATGAGCTTCATAGGTCCCAAACTCCTTGCCAAAATTGACTACCGTCTTTGTGAGGCCTTCCCTCACTTCAGATATTTTGTTTTTGGTAATAGATCCATCATTCTTGTTGGTGACCTTGGCCAACTCCCTCCTTTCAAGGACATTCCACTCTATTCTAGTCACTCTTATGGAACAAACCTATGGTTTATCTTCACAACATGTATCACGCTTACTACAATCTTTAGGAAACAAGGTTCAAATGAGGCCTAATTTATTTTTGACAGCTACTGTTGAGTATTAGAGATGGAATCCCACTACTCAAAGACTGGAAAATAATTATCCAATGAACAATTCCTAGATAAATGGCGTTGACATTACACCTTTCCTTCTAGCTCCACATTTGCTCTAAAAATGAACTTGTTGATCAACACAATCTCAACATGTTGAAATCCCTCAATGCTCCAATAGTTTCCTCTAATGCTAAGCTAATCAGGCTCAACAGTTCAGAGGAACATGATGAAGAACAACTAGAACAAATAATTCTCCTATGTAAACAACAAAAGGTTATGCTCACCATAAATTTATGGGTTGAAGCTAGACTTGTGAATGGCTCCATTGGCACTGTTATTGACATCATCTATGCCCATTTCTCATCTCCTATAGCTCTTCCATTTTTTATTGTCGTCGACTTCAATAAATATAATGGCCCTCCCTAGAATCCACATAGCCCCACCCATGTTCCCTGTACCCCCAATCTCTAGAGGGAACCACAGACAAATTCCTTTAAAAATGGCATGGGAACTTACAATCCACAAATCTCAAGGCATTACTTTACCTAAGACAACTGTGGATATAGGTTATTTTGAACAACCCGGCCTTACATTCACCACTGATGTCCGAGTTCCCTCCCTAAAATACCTATGCATTTCACCTCCCTTATCTTTTAAACATTACTCCGAATGTCCTCTCTCGTCACATCCTCAAAAGAAAGGAAGAGGAATCTCAATTAAGAAGTATTTATCTCTCCGCTCTGTAATATTAGGTGGCCCAGCTTCTTCTTCCCTCCTTCTACCAACATATACATTCATGATGTAATTCCTCGTTTACTTCCTCTTATACTTGTTGTTTTTTCATACTTCATAAATATATACACCGACTTTCAATACTGATCTATTGCCACTTCATTATTTTCTCTCCACTCATGCTTCACATTTAAAAAAATTTCATGCTTCCCATCTTATCCCTTTCGGCATCCACATCGCACGATGTTCCGCGTAATTTCTAGTCTTATGCTCTCTTGGTTTAAGCATCAACCTTAGTTCCTTACATGGTATTAATTTTTTCACTATTTTGGAAGCTCTTTATCTCTATGTATTGTAATTACATGGACACTTATGTCCAAGTTTTACAAACTTATGCATAATGGATGGGATTACTTTCATTTTATGTATCTACAAGTATCTTGAGTAATACATTGTATTAACCATAAATGAGTACAAAATAAAATAATTTATGAGCAATTTTTATACCATTTTAAATACAAATTTCCAAAAATAAAATGAATATGTGGGTGAATATTTGTTAAGAACATTAAACCGTATCCTTCTCATGTGCTAAAAAAACCATGCACTTTCAAAATCCATGCCTATAGATGAGGAAAAACCATCCAAATATTGGAGGGAAAAAAGTTTTAAATGTGATACATGTTCACATAATCTTGTACAACTAATTTTTAAAAAACCTCTATAAATTTTAGTGATGTGGTTTTATAGATACATAATAAACTACTTACAATATTGGGATCTGTTACATCCTACCCATAAACTTATTAAATGTGTTACACATTTTAAATGAAGAATAAGTCCCAAATGACCCATAACAAAGAAAAATCAATGTGTGTTGTCCCAATAATTAAATAGTGAAATTAGATGATTTATCAATGGCTTCAATTCATAATATTAATGAAAACAATAAATGATCCCACTATTTGTGCTTCCTTGACATTGTGTACACTATTGTACATAATTATACTCCAACCACATCTTCAAATATATCATATATGAAATTTATAATGACCTCAAGATTTCATATGACATGGTATCAAGATGAGTAACATCCTAAAACATAAGTGTTTGAAAATAATTGGGTATTACTACACACATTTCGATGGATTCCATTATTACATCAAGTTTACATTTTCTTACAAAATGCTTTGATCTCACATTGAGGGTTCCAATATTTCTACAATCTCTTGATTTTTTATTGCATAATAAAATGGTTCCATAATGCATTATGAACATCCTTTACCTACATTTAGACCCCAAAATTTAGTAATTTTCCATTTAATATTGGTAATTTGAATTATATCCATTAGACATGACTTACACACATAAATAAAGCTTAAATGCATTATCCTACTCTCTTCTCGGGCTTGTAAAAACTTCCTATTATCCTATTATATTGCTTAGATATCTACATAACTGATCTCATTAGTTATATAAAAATTACACTTTTTCACAATTTTCCATATTTCTACTTATAGTATTCTATCCTCCTAGAAAATACTATATAGATTAGATATAACCCTTGTATTATATATCGTGTGATCTAATGTTATTTCATTTTTTCACATGAATGGTTAACTATATTATGTTTATATTCATTTGTCTTCCTAGATTGGCCTTAGTGTGAAATTATATCATTTGGAAATGTATAAAATTAAGTTAAACACACTCGTTTACTTACTTAACAACTATTGAACAATTCAATAGATACTTGACATAGGTAAAAGGTAATAATTAGTCTTCATATCTAAGTATCAAGAGAATCTACCATGATTTTTCCTATTTCAGGATTACGTATTAAGAGAGATGCCTACACAAGTATGAAGCACTCTAAATATTCGTAAGAGCATTTCAAGCCAAGTTAATAGTATATCAAACCAAGTCACCATATAAATATCGAGTGTTAAATGAGACAAGTTTATAGTTAGATTCATGTAGTTACATCAACACAATTATAATTCTAATAGTTGGATAACTATGTGAGTTTGAAACCTCTTTGGAGTAGTGTTATGTGTTGGCTCCCAAAATAGCACCCTTGGGAGATGAACAACTAACCTAAGTGGGTTGGATTTGAGAGAATGATGAACAATGAAAAGTTCTTTGTCATTGATAGCTGGGGATTTGTTCAACACTCAACTCAATGACTCAAATCTGATAGGTGATCAAGAAGCACCTTCACAAAGGGGATGGATTTACCATGTTACTCCTAGATCTATTTGGAGTGAGGTGAGAGGACCTAGTTGGGGGATCTGAATAAAGGAAAATATCTCATGGCTTGGTTTCCTCTATGGTTGGTGCAACTTAATTTGAAGCAAGTGCAACCACACATACAATATTTCTCTCAAAAGAGTTGTCACTTGATTTATTGTAAGAACTTGAAAATCAAATACAAATCTATAGACAGATAATGAACAACTTCAGATATTACATTTGCATAACATTATTGACCAAGGATGCTTTGAATGATATTGGATCACAAACTTGGTGATAATTTTAGCAAATCTTACTGGTAATGAACAAATTTTAAGCTCAACTTTGCAAAATAAGCATATGTATGGTTTGTAGGTATGATATGCTTAGTAGGTATGGAGATAACTGGTTGTTTTTAATTAGGATTTAAAGGGGAGGGAATTTAATTTTACAACCTTGGTACATTAGTGTTCCCATGGAATGAATCCATCCTTAATTGTGATGCTTGAAAAGAACAATCAATTTAACACAATTTGTGAAATAAAATTTGCATTCATTGATACTCAATGTGCACAAAATTCATCTATAGTCTTCATAATCCTAACTACAAATCATGGAGTTAGAGCTGAGATAAAGCACTTGTTGTATTTGTCTTATACACCCAAAATACCCTTAAGGGATAAAAAAATCTATTCAAAAGTGATGTTTCCTTTAGGATTTTACAACTAAGTTAAACCACTGTAAAATATACACTATTCTACAATGCCCATAGTGACTAGAAGAATGCAGCAACTAAGAAAGACCCTTGTGTACTTGAAAATGTAAAGCTAATGCAAGATAGTAATAGAACTATATTGCCTCATTCATTCATTCAAAACATAAGAAACAAGAAAGTATAGCTTAATCAAAATAGTCATAATCTATTCATGTAATTTTTGGCTAGGGGACATTAAAAATGCCTTCAAAACCTGCTAATGGATGTACAGTGCAACCACCTTATCTATTCCTTATATAATTAGACACATACGGTCTTTAAGAAACTAGAAAGCTGGAACTAAAAAATTAACTTGATAAAAAATTCTACGACCACCCCTAATCCGCCTCCTTGGGCAAATGAAATACAATTACATTATATAAAAGATGAGAAGGAGAAAGAAAGAAGAAAAATCTGATTTCCTTCTACAACCACCAACAAGAAGCATTAAAATATTGTAAAGGAGCATGGGTTTCCTGCCAAAATCATTCATTCCTTTTGTCTTACGTGCACAAAGAAAAAATAGACACCATACTTCATCAATTCGGGTGGTTGACCAATACTGCAACTACATATTTAATGAAAAATATATTTTTTGATTTTTTCCACCAACTATCATCAATTTCTGAATTTGATGATGCCAAAGTGAAGGGATTGAAGATACCTTTCCAACGATATAAATTTTATAATATTTGGAGCTTTGGATCGAAAGATATGGCCCTTTGAAGTTTTGCATGCCGAGAAGCACAAAATTGTGACACATGGTGACCTTTGATTAGTTTAGGGACTACCTCTTGCCAACATGTGCATTGATTTTCCATTTACAATGTGTCAGTATTTGATTGGCTCAGTTGGGTTGGGCTTTTCTTCTTTTATTTCCTTTCTTTTCCTTTCTTTTCTTTATGTGGGCAGGTTTGTTCCTTAATAAAAAGTGAGCCAATAAATCAATGCCACATTCTCCCACCTTGTCAGATGTACTTTTCTTTGACTAACAACAATGAAGTAAGATCCAATAGGAAATCTCCATGCTTCGTCATAATTTACCCTTTTATAGTTCCTAAATGACCACTGCAAAACATGAGCCAATAAGAAAGCTCCACACTATTTTCACATTTTACCTTTTCTTTATCCTCGACTGACAATTGTGAAACATGAACAATAAAAATATCCACATTCCTTAGGTTTTTCTATCTTCCTTACATTGTGCTTTCTTTTGATTTATTTAGCCTTCACATCACAACCGTTTCCTTTTGGTTTCCTAAATAGGTTGCCATATATACCTGTTTTGACCTCACTCTTCTACCACTTGTCACCTCTAAACTCTACCACATTTCTTTGACCTTGACCCTGTGAGATCCAAACTTGAAAGATTATTCATTGTGGCTCATTCTAGAGACATGAGGTTCGCCGAGCCCAATCGCTTTGAGGAAAGATGGAATCCCACCACGTGGCCTTTGTCCGAGTCGTTGATTTGCCTCTATATTTTTATGTCTTGTTGGTGCTGAAATTGACGGCCAAAAAGAACATCTATCGGGATTTTAACATAACCCTTAATGAATTAGCCTTAACCTCCCATGATTTTTTTAAATGTCATCCGCCCGCTTTTTTAAACGGTGGAATTTGATAGCCATATGAAGTTTCAATCTTCATTAAAATGCCTAAGTCCATTTTAACCAAGTATTTTTAACATCATACAACTTTTTATTTCGTGGTCGGGTTGCATGCTTTTGGACCTTCAGAGCTTTGGATTTTGATCGGTTTCAATCATTTTGGTTTTGATTGTAGGTTCTTCTTTGCAATATGTAGCGCTATCTCAATCACCAGTGAGCCCAAAGATTTCATACTTTGATTAATCAGTTCATTGAACTAGTCCCTCGACATTTTTGTTGAATATTCTCTTTTATCTTGCTAAGGCACGAGATCTATGGAAAATTGACACTTCTTTTTTACTCAGGCTGATCTTTTGAAGCACGGGGAACAATAAGAAACACACAGTACCAGTTAAATTTATGGTGAGTCCATGAAAAATACCAACTCAATACAAGGAACTTAATTGAGCTCCAACATTATGTAGGTAATTTTGGGGTGTCAAACCAAAATTGTAACCCCTTTTTATAGTTTTTCCAATAGAGATAAGGTTTTGAGGAAATAGTTGGAGATCACTCTACTATCATAACTCATTATCACAACCATAATGACTCATGTACAATAATATGTAAATTGCACTAGCAAAAAAATATTGCACATAAGAAATGGATCGATAATTTCTACTCAAGTATTATATCTCAAATGTGCAATCTATATATAAACATAAAAGTGGGAGTGACTATTAAATAGGTCTAATACGTGGTTGCACAAAAATCAGATATTTTTAAGAACCCCTAAAAATAGGATAAAACCCCAAGAATATGGATCAAACAAATTCCATGTATATGTAAATGATTATCTCTAACAATAATTAACAACTCCTGAAAAATAAGCTTAACCTTTTGGGAGTATGAACACAAACAATGTTGAGTAGTTTATAAAGGTCCTAAACCACACCAACAAGTCTGAAAAATGCAACACCTTCCCTTAAATACAAAATTGGGAAGTGAGAAAAATAAAATCTAGGAGAAAAATACTCAAATATGGGTCCCAGAACTAGGCCTAATAAGATGCCTATTTACATGCAATTAATTTTTTTACCATAGATGAAAAAGTGTCACCACAAGGTACTCAAATAACCAATAAATACAACAAAGTAGAGAGAGTAACATCTACCTGCAAGGTGTCCCAAGAATCATGACTCATACACTCTCTTGAATAATATTGTTGGTATGCACTATGGTATGGATCCAATGATTGATCAAAAAAATTGATAATATAATATAATATAATAGGTACACTTCATAAGAAGGAAAACTCAAATACTAACTCGAAGGATACTACCAAAAGTGGTGTCAATAAAGTGTGAGTAAGCACTAAACTTAATTCAATATACTTTCAAAAATATGATGTGCCACAAACCAAGAGAAAATACCAAGGAAAGTATATAAGACCCAAATGATAGATCTACGTCACCCCCATATGGCTAAATGGGTGGAGTGACACAAAAATGTGTACAAGTGATCAAAATTGACAATGTAAACATTGATATCCGACACTAAGCTTTACTAGTATACCTCCACTATAAAAGAGATTGTTGACATCCCTAAAAATGTGTCAAAAATATAGAGTAAATACATATATTAAAAATATGTTCATGGTGGTGATTGGAAATTCATGCAATTGAAGGAGATAAAAGCTGTTAAACAATGGAGCACAACCATGTGAAAAAAATACATGGTCATTTAGACTTAGTGCGACTAAAAATGGTCCTACATGAAATATCATCACCAAGTGATGCATATAACTTTATAATGCTATTAATATATAAAGGATTCAATCTAAAATATTATATTTGTTCTTAAATTCCAAATAATTTAACTCAAACAAAAAGATATTTACAACGTTAGAGGAACAATGAGTGCATCAAGAAGCTGAATGGTGGAGGTGGAACAATTATATTGCCCTCTTAATGAATGCTTCAATCACCACCACAAGTGATCAAATATCCACCACAAACGAATATATATGGTTTATAAATATTACATATGATTTGGTGTGAAGTGAAAAATAGAGCATGTAAGGGAAAATTAGAATGTGTGATAGGTGATCATTTCTCGATAGCTAAATTCATTGGAATAAGAAAAGGTGTGCACAAAACTCATGTGTATTTCATGATCCTTAAAAATATATGAATTTATGAAAATATGATATTTATCAACAAGTGATCTCAATGAATTATCTATGTCAAAATAAATCACATGGATAAAATGTCACTTAACAAGTTGAATAAGGGAGGAAATACATTAGAACACCTACCAATACCTCAACTAGAAAATCCCATAGACCATAGAAAGTAGAACGAGAACAAAAGTCATAAGTATAATTTTTAAAGGATCAAGGCACAAGAGAATAATGAACCAAAATGAGATTAGAAGTATGTGCACTAACAAACATAGACTCAAGAGTAGTAGATACAACAAAAATCATAACAAGATAAATACAAAAATATATAATAGGAGCATAAAAAGTAACGTAGGTTCATAAAATGACATTTCATAGTCAGTAAGTGTGGAATTAGCAGTTTCATTTGGACTATGAGAACAATTTTGAATGTCCAAAATAGGAGAGGGATGTGGTAGGCTCACAAGATTCTCCTACATGAAGTTCATGAGGTCATCCTTATTATGAATAAGGGTGTATAAAAGAGAATTTTGTTGCTTGATGTTTCCATTCTCTTCCAAAAATTTATATTGTCCTAAAAAATGACACAAATTTTAGATTAAAAATATGATTCTTAGACTTCAAAGCAAAGATTTCAGGGGAAAAAAGCCATGATAAAAAAGAAAATAAACCGACCACCTATTAAACTAGACCTCTCCCTCTAATATTTGACATATGAAATAATTTACACCAAGTAGAAAGGGCACGTGGAAGTATTGAACAATAGAAGGGGAAGTCGAGTTTAAGGGTGGAAACCCCTAGTGGGGTTGAGGGGTAATTCCCAATGTATGGTTTGGGATCAATGCCCTAGGTATGCTCCTTGTCATGATATAATGCGGGGTTGAGGAACGACCCCAATGTAAAGAAAAATTTCCAGAGGGAAATTACCTTTGAAATTACTAAAAAAACCCTTTTAAGAAAAAAACCCTTTTACAAAAATTTACCCCTTCAATAATACTAATACTTTTTTAAAAATTAGGTCACACAAAAGTAAATCTTCGTGTTATCCAAAACTAGCCCCAACTATTTTTGGTGTTTTGACAAGTCATGGTGTTGTCATGGATCAGTGAAATTTCAAAATTTTACAAGTTATGGGAAAAATTGAGTGTTTTGGGAATTGTCCTCCATCTTGCTAAGTCTCACTATTAAGGAGTTAGTCAAGTTTTTAAAAAATGGGCAAATATGGAAAAATTGGCTTCACTCAAAATGGAGTATGGGGTTAGAAACTTATATGATTTTAACTCTAAAGGACCCAATGAGTTCATTCCCACCATTTTAAAGAGATCAATTAACTTAAAATTTTGAGTTATTAGTACATTTCCAATTTCCATCATGAGCATACCCTAGTGATATAGTTGTCACCTGAGTCCATAATGAGTATGAACCAATCTAACACATGGACCATGCGGAGAGTCAAATTTACTCCAATTTTACCTTTGGTTAGGCTCATAAATATTCCCTAGATGTATGAAACCCTCGAGCAAGGTGACTATCTCCTTTGAAACATGTTTTTCCCAATGCTTTGCCCAAAAATACCTAATTTTGCTTGAAAGTTTCCCAACCTCTTGTGGCTCCACAGAATCTTCTTAAACTTCTTTGAATAATCTTAGTACTCTCTTGTATAACCTTAAAAATGATTTTTACCCTTAAAGTTATATTTGAAGGATGTCCTCATGTGATAAGAAGACCAAACAAAAATATCCCTTTTGAAGCCTCCAAGAGCACTATTCTTCCATAGATTTTAGTAACTTCATGAATCAAGCAATGTACACTTATCTACACATGAAACACACTTGAAAATAATTTTATCACGTTTCTCTTGATCATAATGAGGATGACACCATTGAAATGTTGGCGGAGGAAGGTTTACATTGACCAGGAAGGGGAATTTCAAGTGTGGGTTTGGTTGTCATGAAAAAAATTAAACTTTTCATGTTAGACATTTAACATGAAAACAACTAGCTCTAACTCAGGGAATTGTTTTGCATTGGACAAAGGACAAATAAAGAAAGCACAAACCTTAGTTATCTCATAGGGAACAAACTAGTGCCTTATCCATTAGGCAAATAGAGTCACATACCCTTATCCATTGGGCAACAAAGTCACCACTTGATCAACTAGTACAAACAAGCAACATGAACAAGGAACAACAAAAAAACACATGAAAAAGGAAACACAACTGAAAGGGAAACACACCACAAATTAGGGAAAAAACCTAAATCACTTGTGGTACATACGAGAGGACAACCAGTTTTCACTTTGTCACTCTTTTTCTTAACATGCTACCCATGAACATGTAACACTAAATGATATTATTCTGTAAACCCATTGACTAATTCAATGAATTAAGAATCCATTATCTTTTTGTTAGGAAAGACATGTGCTACGAGAGGTCTCTAAGTACTTGAGAAGAATAAATTTGCATCCTTCACCTTGAGAAAGGTTGTAGATTCCTTTTACAACTGAAGATCAATATGAATAGCTCACTATCCTTACTAATCTGAAATTTTGTTTCAGGTTTCTAATCCATTTTTACATTCACTCATGCTTGTGATTTCTCATTTTTCATCCTCTCACTACCACAAGACTAATTTTTTGACTATTCAGGCTCACCTTTTTCAAAAATAGCCTCATGCTCTCCAATGAGAAATTACTTCTAATTTGTCATGTTCTCTATGAAAATTGCTTATGTGAGATGTTTCTGATAGGTATTTTGAAATATTCAAGATCATCATAGACCTATTTTTTATTCTTGTTCGAAACCCACCCCAAATGATTTTATTTCATACTCACCAACTCATGTTTGACCCATTGAATGCTATGATGTGGCTTATATAGAATTTCACCTTCTTGAAAAGACTATGAACACAAAGTTGGGGAAAAAATGGAATGATCATTATTCTCATCATGGGATAGAATAATACTCTTTGAAACGGAGGTACTTATGGGATATTCAAGCACCTTCATTTCATTCCATTCATCATTGATAAAACATTCTTCACCAAAATGGAAGGAGAAAGATTCATACTCATTTGGAAAATCTTCACATTGGGTCTTGAGGAAATAGTTGAACACTTGGAACTCACATTCCCAAATCTCATTGAATATCACCCTTTCTTCTTCATGAGTGGCATCATCCTCGAAAGACTTGAGTACCTTCATATTCATATATTCACCATTGAGAAGGTCTTCTTCCTCAAATGGAAAATAGAACACTTCATTTTCACAATCATGTTCATCATTTAATCCTTCAAGTTGGAAGTCATTTGAAACATCCTATTTCTCATGATCCACATTGTTTATTATTTTTCCCTCATGATGTGCATCATTACTTGTCATTTGGGGTCTACCTTCTTGTAAGCCATGACACACCTAATCCTCATCATCATGAAACAAAGAACTAATATCAATACCAAATGGGAAAGGCAGTTTGTGTAATTTAGAGTCCATCAAATAAGCCTTTTGTTCCTCAACTATTTGAATCACATTCAAGAATTCTTCCACCAAGATAAGAACCTCAATATCTCTTCCTCAAGCTATGAAATAATTGTAACCTCTTAAATCTTAATACGAAATGTCCGTCCTTGGGTCATCTTCTCTTTGAATAGTGTATTTCATTTTTCTAATAGGAATTAAATTCTTCATAGTACCTTTGACTGGTATGGAAGCATATGACCAATCCATCCTTACATCTCTTCCAATGTCTCTGCAAAATATTTGACTCATCAACATCATGTATGTAGCGGCATGTCTACCACAAGTATCTTGAGATTGATCTTCTTATCAGAAAATTCCAATGTGATATATGAATATATTTTACTTGACCAAAAAGCATGTAGTTCTTTTATCTCTATGGAATAACAATGGCCAATAACATGTGCGAGAGTGAGACCAAAAGCACATGCAACATTTGCGAGCATGAAATTATCTCGATGATCCATAATCAATGATCTGCTTATTCAATTTATATCTATTGACCAAGAATGAGAGGTAGAAAGGTTCAATTTTTATAAAAGTGGTAGATGTAGAGGCAAGAAGGTTTTGAGTTCCACCATTTCTAAGAGTGGGAATTGGCTCTTTTGAGGTGAGGTTTATGGAACATGAATTTGAATTACTTCCTTTGATAAACTAGACAAGTTTATCAAATTGCTTGGGATGAGTTCTCAAATATTCATACTTAGATATTTGGACTTTGGACTTCTTGACATGTTCAATTATGTCAAATTGAGACTTAAAGGAGGGTGAAGCTGTAGATGTAGTAACAAGAGGCTAACTACTCATTGGAATGGAATTGGTGGAATTTTTATTCTCATTATTATAGTTGGTTGTAGAAATGTAAGTGTAACCTTGACAAGTATAATCACCGCATTACAAGATATAGAGACAATTACATATATCTTGGGATTATTCTTCATTGATTTATAGGAGAGGTCAGTAGTGATCCTTTCATTATCATTTTTGTTATAGATTCACCACTTGAGGATCTTTGAATTTGGAATAATTCTCCCTCTCTTGATCCTTTGAATGGGTAAACACGTGTAAGAGTGATTACTCAAAACATCTACGTGTTCATTATCATCATCATTAGAAGAAGGGGCATATTCACAAAAAACTAATATTTCCGAAGATTCAATCTCATCAATGGTCAAAATTATTTCATCATTTTTGTTTTTAAATTCAAATTCATCAAATTCTTCTTCAATCCTTGCTTCACATGTGGCATTCATAGGAGTTACTTCAAGAACCGATATTATTTCTTGTTCTACTATTTTGTTTCTATTATGAATATAATTTTTATTTGCATACCTTCCCATCATAACATCATTGTATGACAATTTGTGCAAGTTTATTCTTCAATGAGAGCACATCATAGTCCAATTTTTAAACTAGAGAGTTTGTGGTACCTTCTTTGGAAGTTTGACACTTTTCTTATCATTTGGATTCTTCACTTTCCCAGAAAAAATCATATCATCTTCTACTTCACCGACATAATCTTGGGCATATTCAAGAGTTTAAGGTTGAAATCTAAGCAAGATAAATCCAACCTCCAGAAATTGTTCATTGATGAAGAATATTTTTACATTATGAATAGATGTTGAAGCTTCAATAGGTATTATTTTGATAAATTTATTATACCACTCCCAAAATTATCTCATACGTTCATTTGGACCAACCGAACAAGAAGATCTTGAAATTTCTCAGCTGATTTAATTATTTCTTCAAATATAGTTTTGATATCCTCCCAACTTGTGATGGATTAAGAGGGCAAGAGATAAAACCATCCAATTTCTTTTTCTTGAAGGGATTCCACAAATAGCCTTACGAAACATCCTAATATGCAACTCCAAGAACTTCGCATTTATTGTGTTCTTCGGGAAGTTGAGTACCATCACCTTTGAATTTTGGAAGATTATAATGGGATTCTTTTGGTAGTTAATGAAGAGGTGTAAGAGCAAGCGAACCAATTTTTCTTCCTCATGGAATAGGTTATTGAGGCCTTTCTATTTCTTATGTCATTTTTTCTTCTTTTTTGAGGTAGGAAGAATAGCTAGCAATGGTGCAACTTGAGATTCAGGAAGAGTTTTCGTAGGAGTCTCAATTGGATTTCCTATTTTATCACTCGATGTACCAAATGGAGATGATGTTTGAGAGAAGTAATACAGATTGTATCATATATGATCTTGTTGTTTTTGGAGAGATTCAAATTTCATATCAAAAATACCTCTCAATATGTCCATTCGGTGTATCTATTTTCATCCATATTGTGAAAACCGCAACAAGAATGTGAAAAGAAACATCTCGAAAACAATAGTGGATTTCAAGCATAAACTTTATTTTTTTGGATTTTAGATTTTTGGTATTTTTTAGATTTTAGATTTTTTTGTATTTTCAAATTTCTTATTTTTGGGATTTTGTGGATCATTATAGAGTGCAAGCTAGAAAAATATACCCCACTTTGGTCACTAAAAAGTGTTGGTGAAATAATTTTCACAAGGGAAAATAGGGACTTTCACCAACACTGGGACTAACTATTTTCTTAGAAATGGGGAAGATCCATTTATTGAAAACAAGAAATATGTACACTAACAATTATGGGTCACATTTTGAAGGGGGATCACACAAGAATACTACACTAAACCCATGTGCAAAAGGAGGTGGAGTAAGGATGTGTGTACCGAGAGAGGGGAGAAAGTGAAAATCGGGTTTTATTCAACGAATAAAATGTTGAGTTTATTGACATAAAACAAAATTATTTCTAATTTAACAATTAGAAGACACGAACAAGGAAATAGGAACAAAACACGAGTAAATAAAAGTTTATTTACATGATATTACACATTCACATTTCTCATGGAGTAAAGTTGATATGGAGAGGAAACATGGAAAATAAAATTGAAGAATTATAGTTTATTGCTTGTAATAAGACAATGGGAGCTATCAACGAAGAAAGAATAACCCTTTGGAAAGGATAATCCTTCCTAATTTATACAATATAACTCTTCATCTCCCCCACATGACGTTTCATATGAAGAATTACAATTTAGAGAGAGAGGGAAGAAGAGAGAGAGAAGAACAAATCCTTCCATGGATGAATAATATCATGCAATTGATGAGCCATATGAAAATACTCCAATGATAAATCATAAGCTCCATCGGGAACCCTGTTCAATACTCAAAGCTTCAAAGCAGAGAACCAGAGAAATGGCAGAATAACTCTTATTCCACGAAAGTCATATTTGACCTAAAAATGGTGTTGAGGGTGGAACCTTATATTATTTTGAATCCAAATGATCCAATGATTTCATTTCCACCATTTTACATAGTTATGGCCCAAGGAGGAAAAGACAAAAAAGTGGAGAAATGGAGGAATGATGAAATAGTTTCTTCATTCCACGAAAGTCCATTGTGAAAATGGAATTATGGGGCCAAGTATTATATGATTTGGACTCCAAATAACCCAATGAGTTCATTTACACCATTTTAAATATCTGATTTAACTTAAAATTTTATTTATATCCCAAGGCAAAGAAAGCAGAGAACCAAAGGAACATCAATATAGTTCCTTCTATTCCACGAAAGTTTGTTTGACCCAAAAATGGAGTTCAGGGGCCGAAACTTATATGATTTTGACTCCAAAGGATCCAATGAGTTCATTAATACCATTTTAAATATTTTATTAAACATTAAATTTGATTTATCATTCCATTTCCACTTTCCACCATGAGCATGTGTCACCGAGTAGAGTTGTCACCTGAGTCCATAATGAGTATGAACCAATCTAACACATGGAACTGGAAGAGAGCCCAATGTACTCCACTTTTACCTTTGGCTAGGATATAAATATTCCCTATGTGTTTGAAACCATCGAGCAAGGAGACTAGCTCCTTTGAAACATGATTTTCCCATTGCTTTGCCCAAAAGACCTGATTTTTCTTTAAAGTTTCCCGACCTCTCATGGCTCCATAGAAACTTCTTAAACTACCTTGAATAATCTTATCACTCTCCAAAATAAAATACAAATTGGTTTTACCCTTGCAGTTAGCTTCAGGGACATCCTCTTGTGACAAGAAGACCAAACAAAAATATCCCTTTTAAAGCCTCCGAGAGCATTGT
Source organism: Taxus wallichiana var. yunnanensis (assembly GCA_018340775.1). Lineage (NCBI taxonomy): Eukaryota > Viridiplantae > Streptophyta > Pinopsida > Cupressales > Taxaceae > Taxus > Taxus wallichiana. The sequence goes on from CM031242.1 coordinate 953,168,659, forward strand.
TATTCCATAGATCTTAGTTACTTCATGAATCAAGGTAGGTACACTTCTCTACACATTAAAGACACTTGAAAATAATCTTAGCATATTCCTCTCAACCATAATGAGGATGACACAGTTGAAATGTTAGCTAGAAGAAAGGTTTACATTGACCGAGAAGGGGAATTTCAAGTGTGGGTTTGGTTCTCATGACCGAATTTTAAATTTTGTGTGCTAGACATTTAACATGAAATAAATTACATGAATGATTGATATAATTTAAAGTGTAAATATGAGTGTTTTTAGTAGTGTAATATATGTTATATTATTACTAGTAAAACCTAATTAAATTTACCTAAAATTTAATCAAGGGTTAAATAACTTCAAAGTGGCTTAACCATTTATTTTGGAAGTCCATCCCATCCTTAAAAGAATCCAAGGACACATAAAACATCAATGTGGCACAAGATTGCATATGCCACAAGATCTTATCCTTCACCATTCAAAGTTAGACTTATATGTGGGCAACTATCTTACATAATGAAGTTTTGCATGCCTTACACAAAATCGTTACACATGCCTTGTACAAAATAAATGCGTGTACCTTGTGAAAACCACCATTTCTTAATCGATACCATCAAATTTTACCCATCATTGAGAGAGGATTTCTAAAATTATAGCCATTATCGAAGTTGTGAAGTCTTTGTATTCATGTAAAATCAATCCCATTTATTTTGATGACGATTTTTTTGTCATAAGGGATCTTGTTTCAACATCTATACTGAGTTAGAAAGGGTACATGTAGTTATCGATTTTTATATCATGGCTGGGACTAACCAAATGTCTACGATTGATCTCAATCCAACAAAGGAAAAATTCCAAGAAAATATCAATGGTGATTTGAGGCAATTTGAGGAATGTTTTTTAAGGTGTCTTTACTTGAGGCACCTTTGTTTTTCCGCCAAAAGCTTCTATAAGTTCTATAAATAGAAGGGGCTACAATATTGTGAGTGATTGAATTCCAAAAAGAAATGAATCGAGTGACTATCCTTAGAGATATGGAGCCAAGTGTGGTTCTCGCATAAGCTTTGCAGAGTCTACAAGATTAAGATGGGTCTAAATTAGGAATTCTTAGAAGAATTCCTAGAAATTATTGTCATAATACTGTAACTAAATTGTTTTACTATTGTTCTGAGCATGTTATCTTTCCTTTCATTATTAGAAGAAGATTTGTCATTTTATTGTCAAAGAGCTATGCCTAAGATATGTCTTTAGTGAGATCTAAATCTAATATAGGGTTTATGGTATAAGGGATTCCTTCATTGGGAACCTTTACCATGACTTCATCGAATATGATTTAAAAAATCAAAATCATTTTTGAGAGATCACATCTAGAGATAGGAAATATATTGCAAATATGCATCCTAGATTATCATACTATTTACCCAAACCTAGAGATGATACATGTAACTGAAGTACCTTATCAAATTCTATGATGTATTATTTTTGTGAATTATCACTATTTATGATCAAATTTTTCTTTTTCTTTAGCTAAAAAGTGAATTTTGCACATTGGAAAGATATTATTCCCTAGTTTCCTATAGTATTTGCTCTAAGAATTGTCCCTAATTAATATCTACACCTTTATCCAGATTGGTTCCACTCAACCCGCAAGGGTATCACTCTATAATTCCATCAGCTACTTCATTTGAAGCATATATGTATTGCAGGATATCTACCTTAATGATTCCATGGTGTTCAACATAGCCCTCTTCTTCATATTTGAGGACATTTTCAGTTTAATGATATCCATTGATTTACCCTACTTCTCCATTTGGGGCATTACTCTCTACTTCTATAGTTACATGATTTGGGGCATGTTCACCTCATGAAATTCTCCGGTGAATTAGTAACAACATGGGTCATATATGGCCAAGTGTATTCATTCCTTTGCTCTTTCGAAATTTCAAATTTTGAAAGTTTATTTTTTTAAAATTATTTATCTTTATAAAACTATAATACACTTACATTTCGTTTGTTTTATAACTATTTGTATGAGATAACATGACAAAAGTGAATTTATAAAAATCCCATATTATATGATTAAACTAAAATGGAATATATTAGCCTAATCTGATGCTATAGAAGCAACAAATAAATGAATAATAAAGTACTAAAATAATACCCAACCAATCTAAGAAATGAAATATGAAACCCTAATGTACAAATAAAGTTAAAAAGGTCTTAGATGATTAGTCTAGGTCATTGGAATGTGTCATAGAGGAGACCAAATGAAAATAAGGATAAAACCACCGTATAGGAGCCTTAGAAAATGTAGATTCGATCACCCTGGAAAAGGGATTGGGGTGCCAGGGTACCCTAGTCTATAATCTAAGCGTCATGGCCTCGTGAAAAACTCTGTAAACCCTCCAAGGTGTCACTAGATGTTATCCTTTGTTCGTCTTCATTCATGTGTATGTTGTTGTATGATCAACAATGTCACTTTGTAGACCTGCAATAAAGGAATCACCTGCAAAACCCCAAGAAAAGCATCAAAACCCTAAAAAAGAAAGATTCATATGAAGGGGTCGACTATCCTCGCCTTCCAAATGGATGGAATTATCATTGAGTGTTGCACTACATCTCAGACCCAATGTAGTTCTAGGTGTGTGTGTGTGTGGAATTGTGCCCTAGGTGCTCTTGTGCGAGTCACACTTTGTGAGTAGTGAGCAATAACTAGATGTAGAATGTAAATAATGTGTGCATGGAATAGAATAAACTCCCCTCCTATGAAGTGTGATGTAGAATAACCAACCTTTGTCCCTTGTGATGGAGCTAGATGGATGCAAATGGAGTAGTAGAAGCCTTTGATGGATGCAACCTTAGGTGGTGATAGTAGTGCTTAGTGTTTGGTCCCTCATTATGGTCTCATAACTTTATATTTATATGGTTCTCTTGCTTTAATTTTGTAATCAACCCTAAAAAGTCTTTGTTATCCAAATTTCACCCCCCAGAGTTAATTTGATAACGTGCATCAGAGTTTTTAGTTCCAAGCAAGTAGATTGATTCAGGAGAAAATCGTAAAATTGGCTAAGTCCTGCTCAAGGCCACCTTTGGGACAGTTGGAACAATTATACGCGTAAGGCGCGGATCGGCCGAAAAGCCTCCAGGCGGCCCAAACAGAAAAGGGACATCTGGGACAAATGGACGCGAAATGCCCGAATCGGCCGAAAGAAAGAAAATTTGTCCAAGTCCTTTACTGGGAGCAAGCGGGACAAGAGTGTGCGGAGGACACGAACCGGCCGAATCGGGTGAACCGGAAGAATTTGTCCCAGACAGCACTGGGACATTTGGGACAGATGGATGCAAAGGACGTGAACCATCCGGTACGGCCGAAACAGGAAACTTCAGCACAAGGACAAGTGGGACACAGGAGGCGCGGGACGCGGATAGCCGAAGGGGCCGAAAGCTAATCAGATCACGCCACGTGTCACCGGCAGAAAAGGGACGAGGAAGCCCATTTCGGGCGGATCGAGAGGATTCTGTCCCGAAGCACTGGGACATCCGGGACAAAAAGATGCGGTGGACGTGAAAATCTCGGCAGGCCCGTGGACAAATCACAGCATGACACGTGTCGCCAAGGAAAAAGGTCCAAAAAGTCAAAGGGGTGAGTTTTCGAGCACTGATCCGAACCAATGAAATAGTGCCACGTGTCCAAGTTTAAGGGGCCCACAAGAAAATCCCGTGAAAAGGTGGAGAGAGAAAATTGCTCAGCGAACTCAGAGCCTGCCACGTGTCGTCCAGATGGCAGAGCGCGGGAAAAGATTTTAAAACCTGTTCTTGCCTGTTTTGTGCCCTAAATCTTTAGACCTTCATATCTTTCGATCCAGAGCTCGGATTTGCACGTTCTTTATATCAACGGAAAGCTGTTGAAATTCTCTACATGATTTTGGGATCAATCTTGCATTTTGGTGCAGTTTGGAGGGAGAAAATTAAGAAAACGTCTCTGACATGTGGTGATAGACAGAAGTAATGCTTCAACAACCAACTTTAATGCAGCAGACAAAGCTCGCCGCTCCGTCGAAAGCCCACCGTTTTGCTAGGATCCGCCACTTCTGTCATAATGAGATGATTTTAAATGCTACCAAGAAGTGGTTGGGGCAGATTCTGGATTTCCTCTCTCTTCCCTCTCTCATTTCTTGATATATATTGTAAAGAGGAGCTCCTTTAAGGGGTCGAGACATTTTTGTTTTGCATCCTCCCTTATTCCCTCACTTGCCAGAGAATTTGTGGAGCTTTCAAACCTCCCATATGGGTTGTAATGCCGCCTTTTTTGCCTCTCTTGGCCACTGCAATGTACTGTATCGACTCTTGAGCAATAATATATGTGTTGTGATTGATTCTTAACCCTCTCATGTATTCATTGTTGTCATTTTGATCTCTTATGCAGTTTGGTTACTGCGTGCATGGTGTTTTTATTGCATCTATGTGGTCTGTGTTAAATTTGCAAAATGAATGTCTAACATTCCTCGGTGCATCACCTTTGTAGTTTAGGTTTTATTCTATGCATTTTCTTACCCTATCTCCTTGTAAAGTTAGATTAGGTTTTAGCAAACCCTCTGCATTTTTTGTGTGCATCTGAATAGAGGAATAGGAACTAGCCTTCTCTGGAGAATCTTTTCTCATCTTTACAAGTCCCACGCTTGGAGAAAGGATTCCATGTTGTGCAATCACACTGGATGCCTGAACATCAACCTAGAAGCCTGATCTGCATCCAGGGGTGCTGTGAGTCTGCAACAACAGTTTTGGCACGCCCGGTGGGACACTAGAGGTCTCATTTTTATTGCAGCAAAGTTGATATGCATCTGCTGCAGTTTTCTTGCTTATAAGAGCTATTATCTGCATATCTGGCGACTCCAAGGGGAAGAATCAACTGGTTTCAGCAGTGCAGGCCTAAAAACTCATGAGAAGAATCACCACAAGGTCAAGAGTTGGAGAAGAAGAAGTGTTGTTTGAATACCTACAGTTATCTCCAAGAAGAAGGCAAAGAGGAAGAAGGATTCAAAGGTCTCCATCTCCACCAAACAGAACTCTCTCAACTCCTCCACCTGACAGGCCTTTCATTCAGTATAGAAGGGTTTTAAGACCGATTAGAATGGCTCAGAACAATCCCTACGTCAACTTCACAGGCAGCAGCCCACTTGCTCTCAATGCACAACATCCAGTTCCTATTGCAGCCTTGAAGAACATTCCCTACTTCACCGGAGAAAATCAGACTACTCCAGGTGATCATGTTAAAGATATTGCTAACCTTTGCGCAATCCATGAAATCAATGAAATGCAAGTGGCTGTCAAGTTACTGGCATCTTCCTTCAAGGGTAAAGCATTACAATGGTTTAGGAGCCTCGGAGCTGGTTCTATCACAAACTGGAATCAGCTGTGTATTGCACTTCACGAGCAATTTGGAGAGAAGGGAGACAACTTGTCTCTTTTGGAGCAGCTGACAACTATCAAGAGAGCCCCAACGAGCAGCTGACTGACTTCAACTTCAGATTTCAAAGGTCTTGGGATAGGATTCTAGTGGCAGTCAAGGCAACAATAGCAGAAGGTGCTTTTCTATATTACCTTAAAGCTTTGAATTCTGATATTTCTATGTTAATTCAGTCCATGGGAGGCACAACAATCCCTATGGCTTATAGCATTGCCATTAGAGCTGAAAAATGTCTTATTCAAGCTGGTAAACTGGCTCCTAGGCCTCCCATGCCCTTGTATCCAAACTTAGAAAATCCAAGCACTAGTCAAGCACCCACTTTGGCTCCTGTTCCCACTCCTAGAAATCAGAGTTCAAGTGAAGCTTCCACTTCATCTCCAAGTGCTTCAAATGAACTCCAAGAGGTCATGAAATAGTTACAAAATTTGGGAAATGAGTTGGTTACTATTAAGAGGCAACAAGCCCAAGGTTTCAGACCTTCCTATCAACCTCAAGCTTAGCCTAATAGGCAGCCATACCAACCACAAAGACCACCTAATCCAGTTGCAAATGTGAATCAAACAAGGCCTCCCTCTAATAGACCATTCCAGCCCTATAATCCAAATGCTATATCTGCCTCTAAGGCATTAGTGCCAACACAGAACAACATTGCTCAGGAATATGACTGGTGCTTTCCATGCAACGAGCCTCATAACCAATCCATGTGTTTCAATGGTGCTCTCAATCAAGCACTGATGGTGACAACTACTGGTGTGGAGGGCGAGGGAAGTCAAGGAAATAGTCAACAACAAGAAACATTCCAACAAAGCAATCAGCCCCAAATGACACCACGTTGGTGAACTGGCAAGCAGAAGATTTCTGTGGCATGAATCAAGCAGTTTCTCAAGGTGTCGCAGCCAACACAAGGTCAAAGAGGAGAAATTTGGGTGAAGAATAGCCATTAGCCCCAGCCAATCCACAACCTTCCATGGCTCCACAAATGATTGGCAAGCAGAGTCCAGTTTCAAATACACAAGGGCAGCCAAGAACAGCCCCTAGGCCAACTCAAATGCCAGCTGTTGCTGCCCACGTACAAGGAATAAGTGTACAAACCAAGGGACAACAAAAGGATACTTCATCCCCATTCAGTATCATTGAACAGATGAAGAAGACTAACGTCAATATATCAATGTGGGAATCCCTATCCATCCCAGAGACAAAGAGATCTCGCTGCAAGCCGCCATGAAGGATTAGACAACTTCAATCAAGCAGTTCGGATGCAAGACAAAGTGCTTACAAATGCTGCCCAGCCTGAAGGAAGCCATGGAGGGCAACAAGGTAAAATGTTGAAGCCCCCTCCTTTCTATGTTTCATTAATCATTGGGGATAAACTAGTACACAATTGCATGATTGATTCCGGGGCAAGTAGCTCAGTGATGCCCAAGCAAATAGCTGATCAAGCTGGGTCCAATATGAAGTAATATCTAAAGGGGTAGTGCAATTGGATGGGACAAGCAATAGCAACAGTTGGAGTGATTAAAAACTTGAGTCTTACCTTGCATGCATGTCCAAATGTTGTTGTCTTACAAGATATATCAATCATAGACCTTCCACCACTCTTTGCCCTTTGCTTGTCAAGGGACTTCATAGCCAAGATTGGGGGGTATTTGTCTGCTGATTGGTCTCACATGCTGTTTAGAACAAGGTATGGAACTAAGGCTACAATTAGGTCTGAACCTATTGCAAACTTCCATATTGAGCCTTACACTCCAAGTCAGATTAATGCCAATTGCTCAGCATTTGATCAAGAAGATCACCCTAGTACTGATGAGGCTGACACCAAGGTTGGAAGTATCCTGGACCTAACTCTTGATGAATGGGCAAACAAGATACATGCTTTTGATCCCTATCAAGAAGTAGAAGAATCTGAGCTGGGAGTCTATTGTATACACGAAGAAAATCAACCTGTTCCTAGCATCACCAAGCCAAGCCATAATGATGACAATGAGGTATGGCAGCTGTTTTTTGACGGATCAAGGAGTAGGCAAGGCGCAGGAGGTGGAGCCATGCTTGTTTCACCTCAAGGCATCAAATATTATTCAGCTTTTCGTTTCCAGTTTTCTTGTTCAAACAACACAGCTGAATATGAGGCCTTGATTCATGGACTTCATTGGGCTAGGAAAAAAGGGATAAATAACTTGCAGGTGTTCGGGGATAGCGAGCTAATCGTCAACCAAGTTAGAGGACAACATGCTACAAAGAACGACTTGCTGAGGAGCTACAAGAATAGGGTATGGGACCTCATTGAGGATTTCGAAGCTTTCAACATTGTGTCCATACCCAGGAAGAAAAATGAAGCCGCGGATAGGCTCGCAGCAGTTGGAGCAACGTTTGATGTGGTTGACAACATCAAAAGGGAAAAAACACAGCCACATATCCATGTGATTGTGAGGCCAGCAGTTCCAGATAATAACACCAGCTGGCAGGTGTTTGAAAATGATCAACAGATCGTCAATTTTTTACAAGAAGAGGCTGAATTCTCAGCTAGGAATCAGATGACTAGAGACAGAGAAGATGGGGATCAAGTAGTGCAGCTGCAGACAAACAAGCTTCCCAAGGGTTTAGTAACGTTGGAGTCTATCTTCAACCCTAACGACCAGTTCCGTAAAGAAAAGGCTAACATACAGGTCAAGAGGGAAGATTCAGAGCCAATTCCGGTTGGGGAAGGCAAAACACTTCAAATTGGTAAAGTGGCCACTGAGCAGGAGAAATCAGATTTCATACAGCTTTGTCAAGAATTTCCAGATGTCTTCACTTGGAGCTATGAAGACTTGAGAGGATTCAATCGAATTTGGCACAACATACCATAGAATTGGATCCAGATGCTAAGCCCATCAGGTAGAAGCAGAGACCTGTTAACCCTCACATTGAGCCTCTAATGAAGAAAGAGCTAAATAAGCTAATAGAGGCAAGCATTATATTCCCGATCAAGCACTCAAGCTGGGTTGCTAACTTGGTTCCGGTCAGGAAGAAAAGCGGAGAAATCAGGTTGTGTGTGGACTTCCGAGACCTCAATAGAGCATCTCTCAAAGATCATTACCCGCTTCCTTCAATGGAACAAATATTGCAAGTAGTATCCGGTTCAGAGAGATTCTCTCTCCTAGATGGCTACTCAGGGTATAATCAGGTGATGGTGAAAGAAGAAGACCAATTCAAGACAACCTTCACAACTAAATGGGGCACATATGCTTACAAGAAGATGCCATTTGGGTTGTCCAACGCTGGTGCTACCTTTCAAAGGGCAATGGACATGGCATTCAAAGGCTTGATCAACAAGATAGTGCTGATATATCTAGATGATATCACTGTCTTCTCAAAGAATGCAGCAGACCATCTCTTTCACCTCAGGCAAGTGTTTCAGAGGTGTAGAAAGTTTGGAGTATCTTTGAACCCCAAGAAGTGCATCTTTCTTGCACATGAAGGAAAGCTCCTTGGCCATGTTGTCTCGAAAGAGGGACTGGCAATTGATCCAGAGAGGGTTGAAGCCATAAGAGCACTGCCATTGCCAAGTCACAAGAAGGCTCTTCAAAGTTTCTTGGGAAGGATCAATTTTGTCTGCAGGTTTATCCCAGATTTTGCAGCCCTTGTCAAGCCCATCACCAAAATGTTAAAGAAGAGCATGGCTTTTAAGTGGACAGAAGGCAAGGAGAGTTTTGAAGCAATCAAAGAAGCTATCTCTCAAGCACCAACTCTCATCAACCCAGACTTCTCCAAGGATTTCATCCTCTATGCATTTGGAGGTGATGACACTATTTCTGCCATTCTGGTACAACAGAACAAAGATAATGATGAGCAGCCGATTGCCTTTTTTAGCCAGAGCCTAGATGACTACGAGGTGAGGTACTCTTTTATTGAAAAGCATGTACTTGCAGTAATCAGAAGCTTGAAGAAATTCAAGCATTTAGTCTCAAACAACAAGGTCCAGTTGCTGGTCTCACATCTTTGGAGTTAAGGACTTCCTCCTCAACAAGGATTTGAATGAGAAAAGGGCAGGTTGGATCACCCGTGTCATGGAGTATGACATTGAGATCAAGATCACCAAGCTGGTAAGAGGGAAAGGACTGTGTGAGCAGCTGGTTTTAGGGAAGCAAAAGGAAGTATGCAACGAAGAAGAGGTTGTTTTGACAGTCCAGGACAGCCATGAGCCAAGCGGCAATCATGAAGAAGACAATGCTTCCCCCATTCCTTGCTGGACCCAAGGTATTATGCACTTCCTAGGTACAGGCCAGTGCCCCCCAGAGATGAACAAGACCCAAAGGAGATACTTCAGATTACAGGCTGTCCCGTATGCCATTGTTGATGGAGTTTTGTTCAAGAAAGATGTAAATGGAGTGCTGCTGAGATGCATTAGCACAGGTCAGATTCAAAGGGTATTGGAAGAGTTTCATGGTGGACCAGCTGGTGGCCATTTTGTGCCAAGAGTGACAGCTCTAAAAATTATGAAGGCTGGTTATTATTGGCCTAAAATCTTCAGCGATTGCTACGCATGGATCAAGAGGTGTAAGAATTGTGCATTCTTCACAGGAAAAGAGAAGTTTGCTGCCCTTCCATTGCATCCAATCTCAGTTGACCAGCCATTCATGCAATGGGGTTTGGACTTCATTGGAGTCATTAATCCCAATTCAAGCCAAGGGCATAAATGGATTTTGACAGCCACAGACTACTTCACCAAATGGACAGAAGCAGTAGCACTCAAAGAGGCAAATGAGTCTAGCATCTTAGACTTTTATGAGGGAATAACAACCAGATTTGGTGTACCTGCCACAATAATCTCTGATAATGCATTGGCATTCATTGGATCTAAGGTGACTGAGTGGGCTGTCAAGAACGGTATTTACCTAAGCACTTCATCGAACTATTACCCTCAGGGTAATGGCCAGGCCGAGTCTACAAACAAGAACTTGTTGAGGATCATTAGGAGAACTCTTGATGAGAATCAGAGGTCTTGGCATACCAAGTTGAAATCAGCCTTATGGGCTGATAGGATCACTCCCAAAAGATCCACAGGTAACTCTCCATTCAGGCTTGTCTATGGAAGAGAGGCAATCTTGCCCATGTCACTTGAGTTGCCAACATTGGAACTCATGAAGTAGCTGGAGTTACTTGAATTTGAGCCCATGGAGGTGAGGTATGCAGAGTTGATGGAGCTGCAGGAGATCAGAAATCAGGCATCCCAAGCAATGGAAAAGGATCAAGCTTTGATCAAGAAGACCTTTGATAGGAAGGCCAAAGATAGATCTTTTCAAGTTGGAGATCTAGTGTTGAAATGGGATGTGGACAGAGCAAAACCGGGAAGGCATTCAAAATTTGATGCCATTTGGAGTGGCCCATACATGGTCACGAAGTGCAAGAGCAGCAATGCTTTCCAATTGGCCTCATTGGACGGTGAAGAACTGCAGATTCCAGTAAATGGAATCTATCTCAAACATTGCTACTGAAAATAAAAGGTTCACCCTTGTAAATATTAGCCTAGATTTCAATTCCTCTAAGTGCGTATGCACATTGTCTTGTTGTAGTTAGGTTTCAGTTTCCCTAAGTGCTTTGGCGCAGGTTTTGTCACTCCTAGATTGAGTTTTTACAGTTCAGCGTGCTCTCGTAGAGGGAGTTGCAGCATCAGGCTCATTTCAGGTTATTGCTTATGACTCCATGCCCAATGGATCGCTAAAAGGCCACTGATCTTCTACCTAGCAGGCAGGTGACCCCGAAAAGTCACCAAATTGTTATCCAAATTTCACCCCCCAGAGTTAATTTGATAACATGCATCAGAGTTTTTAGTTCCAAGCAAGTAGATTGATTCAGGAGAAAATCGTAAAATTGGCTAAGTCCTGCTCAAGGCCACCTTTGGGACAGCTTGGAAAATTATATGCGTAAGGCGTGGATCGGCCGAAAAGCCTCCAGGTGGCCCAAACAAAAGGGACATCTGGGACAAATGGACGCAAAATGCCCGAATCGGCCGAAAGAAAGAAAATTTGTCCAAGTCCTTTACCGGGAGCAAGCGGGACAAGAGTGCGCGGAGGACGCGAACCGGCCGAATCGGGCGAACCGGAAGAATTTGTCCCAGACAGCACTGGGACATTTGGGACAGATGGACGTGAAGGATGCGAACCGGCGGTTCGGCCGAAACAGGAAACTTTAAAGACAAGGACAAGTGGGACAAAGGGACGCGCGGGACGCGGATAGCCGAAGGGGCCGAAAGCCAATCAGATCACGCCACGTGTCACCGGCAGAAAAGGGACGAGGAAGCCCATTTCAGGTGGATCGGAGGATTTTGTCCCACGAAGCACTGGGACATCTGGGACAAAAGGACGCGGTGGACGTGAAAATCCAGCAGGCCCGTGGACAAATCACAGCATGACACATGTCGCCAAGGAAAAAGGTCCAAAAAGTCAAAGGGGCGAGTTTTCGAGCACTGATCCGAACCAATGAAATAGTGCCACGTGTCCAAGTTTAAGGGGCCCACAAGAAAAGCCCATGAAAAGGTGGAGAGAGAAAATTACTTAGCGAACCAGAGCCTGCCACGTGTCCAGATGGCAGAGCGCGGGAAAAGATTTTAAAACCTGTTCTTGCCTATTTTGTGCCCTAAATCTTCAGACCTTCGTATCTTTCGATCCAGAGCTCGGATTTGCACGTTCTTTATATCAACGGAAAGCTGTTGAAATTCTCTACATGATTCTGGGATCAATCTCACATTTTGGTGTAGTTTGGAGGGAGAAAATTAAGAAAACGTCTCTGACGCGTGGTGATAGACAGAAGTAATGCTTCAACAACCAACTTTAATGCAGCAGACAGCTCGCCGCTCCTGTTAGACAGCCCACCATTTTGCTAGGATCCGCCGCTTCTGTCATAATGAGATGATTTTAAATGCTACCAAGAAGTGGTTGGGGCAGATTCTGGATTTCCTCTCTCTTCCCTCTCTCATTTCTTGATATATATTGTAAAGAGGAGCTCCTTTAAGGGGTCGGACATTTTGTTTTGCATCCTCCCTTATTCCCTCGCTTGCAAGAGAATTTGTGGAGCTTTCAAACCTCCCATATGGGTTGTAATGCCAGTCTTTTTGCCTCTTGGCCACTGCAATGTACTGTATCGACTCTTGAGCAATAATATATGTGTTGTGATTGACTCTTAACCCTCTCATGTATTCATTGCTGTCATTTTGATCTCTTATTGCAGTTTGGTTACCTGTGCATGGTGTTTGTATTGTGTCTATGTGGTCTGTGTTAAATTTGCAAAACGAATGTCTAACATTCCTCGGTGCATCACCTTTGTAGTTTAGGTTTTATTCTATGCATTTTCTTACCCTGTCTCCTTGGCAAGTTAGATTAGGTTTTAGCAAACCCTCTGCATTTTTGTGTGCATCTAAATAGAGGAATAGAACCAGCCTTCTCTCGGAGAATATTTTCTCATCTTTACAAGTCCCACGCTTGGAGAAAGGATTCCATGTTGTGCAATCACACTGGATGCCGAACATCAACCTAGAAGCCGATCTCGCATCGGGGGTCTTTGTGAGCCTGCAACAACAGTCTTACCACCAAAAAGATAGGAAGCTCAAATGGCTAGAAAGTGCCCAAAAAGTGAGAGGAAAGTGCAAAGAGGATCAGGGTGCCCAGAGGAGACCATGACACCTAGGGCACCCAGGTCATAAATAAGTAAAACACAATATAAAAGTACGAAATGGGTAAGTACGGGTGTAAAATCAAAAGTAACAAAAAAACAATGCAAGATGGCCAAAGACATGGGTTAATTAGTACTCTTTTTCACTCAAGAACCATATGAATAGTAGTATGAAACCGAGACTAAATAATTACCCAAAGTGTGTGATTTAGTGTCTACATTTTCCCCCACTTTATGTTGGTGAGTGGAACACTCGGTAACATGAAGTAGATAGAGATGCGTACATGATATTCATGTAGAGTTATGTAGAAAACATGTCGAGCGAGTTGACAAAGCGTGGAGTGAAAAAAAGGTGGAGCATGGAGACTAAAGATGCAAAAGTGTAAAAAGTGATGAGAGTGAACCTAGGGTGGAAGCGCGTGTGTAGATGTCAATGTGTGTGATGTACCTACATGTTAGTGTCGATGTGTGTGATGTCGAGTGATTTTTTTGTTGATGTTGATTATTTGGTTCTCATTCATATGGACTTGTAAAAGAGAAGATGATAAAGTAGTCAAATACACATGTATATATGTAAAAACGTGTGTAAAGACACATGTATATGTGTAAAAAGTACAAAAATGAAAAAGGAACATGTGAACTGATCCGTGATGAGAAAAAGGGTGTAGAAAGGATCATGTCAATGTCGTGCAAGTTTTTGGGTGATCTCACGCCACTGGCCAAAGAAGTGTAGGGAGGAAAGTTTGATTTATCCTCCAACCTATAATTGTTTCCTAATACTTAAGAGATCTCTATATTTCCTGGATTTTGGGTGATCCGACACCACTTGGCCGAAGTAGTGTAGAGAGGAAGGTTTGGTTTATCCTCTAACCTCTGACTGCTCCTCATAATGTTAAGGACAATCTGCCCTATAAAATCCACTATGTATAAACTTCTATAGACTGGTCTGAACCCACTTGTTGTGTAACCTGCATTGTGTCATAGAAAAAAATTGAAAACTAAACTATACAAGTACGGTATTGTGTACTATGTAAATCCAAATGATTCCCCCTCTTTGGGGCGGATGCGACATCGTGGATCGTGGAGAAGGAGAAAGCCCAAAAGAGGACCGATCACTAAAATTGTGCCCCTGCGTGGGGTGGAAATGTGCTTGGTAGAAACCAAGGCACACACAAACAAGTGGCTAGGAAATAAGTGTTAGTACGAAAAAACATGCATGTAGAAGACAAAATGTAAGTTACACAAACAATGTGTAAGCTAGAATGCAAGTAAACATGTAAGAAGCCAATCATAGACCACGAAAATTGGGTTGCAAACATGGGACACCACTCACGATGTTGCAAGACACTCAAGGCCATAGTGGCCACAAAAAAACAAGAAAATGTGCACACAAAACAAAGGGTAATTACCGCATATAATGGAAAATAGATAGAAGCAAGTACAAAAAAATAAATAGTCATGGTAACAGATAATCCTGCAAAACAAATGTTGTACATGAAGCACCTATTAGCATGTTAGAAAGATAAATTTTATGTCAAAAGCATGTATAACCGATGAAGTAGTGTGTTATGAAACAAAATGAAATAATAAAACTTCTAGTGCACGAAAGTGGATGCCCCCGAGAGCTACTATGGGATTGGTAGTGTGCCAAACATCCATGTTGTGTGTAGAAGCTCTTTATCTGTAATCACAACTAGAAAAGGACATGAACGTGCATGTGTGTATGGTAGAGATAATGACATATAATAGATCTATCTAGCATGTGTAATAAGATGAACATGTATAAGTAAATGCAAGCCAGAGTAAAAGCAACCAAGATATACAATATGTTGTGAATGAGGCGGAATGACATGCAAAGTGAATGATAAGAGGGTAAGTGCACCAAGTTTGGGGGCCAAAAGGGGGTTTTAAATGGAATTTTTTTTTTTGAAAAATAAAATCTTAAACTTCTACAAGCTATTTGAAATAGTTACACTCAAAATTGGAAGATGTTATAAGAACATGAATCGTAACATTTTGAGTCTAGTTTCTAAGCTACTATTTTTTAAAATGGTTAAGTGTAAGTGGGTTAAATATCTAAAATACCAATAGGTGCTCCTGTTTTTGTTAAAAAACATAGTAGACATTCGATCGTGCCCCCATTTTTAGCATTATTTAGTATTTTTGAAAACCCTTTGGTAGAAAGATAGATAAGAGCATCTAGTTTGTGATAATATTTTTTTAGATTTTTTAGTGAGTATTTAATTTTTTATGATTTTTCAAGCACAAAGATTTTAAATTTTGAAAAATAAGAGATAGTGACCGTGCCCCCCTAACTACCTCAAAAATATCGAAAATTAGATTTCTTTTTAATATGTGTAGAATTAGTCCTAGTTTGTGACTGTATAATTTTTTTCAATTTGGATGAGCGAATCAAAAGATACATGATGAATGATAGACATGTATAAATTCAAAAAAATAGCTATAAAAATACATAGTTAGAAAATAATAAGTATGAAAACCTTATACTAGTCAGAAAAATTGAAAAATCATATATTTAGAAAGAGGATAGTTTTCTTGATGTTGTAGGAAAATTTTTAATAAATGTGTTGATCATTTTTATGGGATTTTTAGTTGAGGAAGATGAATTTTAGCATTTTTGTTGAAATCACATAGTTTGTTATATTTTAGTAGGTCCATACCTCAAGTTTGGGGATCCAAACCTGATCCAAGGCAAGAGCTTTGGGATTTGGAAAATACATAAAGGAAATGCAAACACATTTCTATATTTTACACATTCCCTACCCTCCAACGTCCTTTTCCACCTCTTTCACGGGATTTTTGTCCCCACTTTGCACCGCTCTGCATATTCTGCATGAATTTTGAGTAGTTAAGGTTGTCCACTACCCCACTATCTATAGTTTTTCTAATCATGGAAGATAAAATCTGACGTAAAGACAAGAAGAAGGCCAAGGACAAGACATCACAAGTAATTAGAATTGGCTAGAATGAAGAAAGTGAAGCGAATGAAAAAACTTCATGGAGGGAAAGGTACATCTATTATGTCAAATGTGTTTTAGAAAATGATGATGAAATAAATAATGAAATTGAGGAGAATAATAATTTTGCAATGAGTTTAGATAATGAATTAAATGATAATGTTGTTATGGATAAAGAATTTGATATGAATGATAATATTGAACCTTTACCTGAGATTCCAAATGTTAATCCTAAAATTTGCATGGAAACACTTAATGAAGAAATTAATATTGCTAATGAATCTTTACCTCTAAGAACACCTCCTTCCATTTTGCATAGAAAACCCATTCACTTAATTGAAATTGATGAAAACATTATAAAACCAATGCGTAATAAAATTTAAAAAAAGTGTGAGAAGAAAAGCTATGGGAATTTGAGATAATTACTTTGAGAATTTAAATGAAATGCAAAGATGTCAATTATTTGTTGCATTGATGAAATTAATCAAGATCAGACCCACAATGAATACCCTAGGGTTAAGAACATCTAATGTTGATGATCGAAATGTGGCAATTGTTGAAAATATACATAAAACATACCATACTATAGGTGTTAACAAACGATCCAAAGATAGTAATGATACGGCATGCACTTACTAATTATATATTAAGTGATAAAACAATTAACAAATGCTTGATTATAAAAACAAGTAGAGACTTGAAGCTAAACAAAATTTTTTTAATGAAAGTAGTATAGGAGATGCTAAAAGTCTTGAGTCAAATGAATAACACCGACTATTGGGAATTCTCTAGTAGAATCCCATATAAAGACAAGGATGCATCTAATATTCTAAAATAATTAATTGTAAATTTTTGGAATGAGAACACAAGGGTGTCACCGAATAGAAGAGATACAATAAAAAGAAGAATAGGTTCTTGTAATCGTGAAGCACATGCAAAACATTTCTTGGATATGACTCAAACACAATTGTTCTCTAAGTTTAAGAATAAAAATCAAGAAATTAACATTATCCAGATATTTTTGAAATGAACAAACCCTTTTATGTAAAAATCAATCACTCACGTACCACTTGTTGTTGTAGGCATCATGTTGAATTTTCAATGCATTATGATTTTTTTGTCAAGTATGTTGTGTTTTGCATATTGACATCTTGTTGTAGGAGTGTGGATTAAATGTCCCACCAAAATTTGTAAGGGAATTTATTCCTACAATATTTTTTGAAAGGTCAATTGGTCAATTTTTTATAACAAAACATGTTTGGATGGAACGTGCAACATATGTGGTGGCTTGCTAAAATTGAAAAGTTGTATCCATGAGGAGAGTACACATTCAGTAGGAAAATAATTAGTTGGTTTCAGAAAATATAAATCTATGGCATATCAATTAAAAGATGGAAAAAAATCTAAGAGATGTGAGCTCATTATAGAACAATTACCTGTATTAGAATATATGGTCAAATTCAGGGAGGAAATTGTTTATGAGTATGCAATGCACACACATGGAGCTCGATGGTTGGATGAACAATTAAAGTTAAGAAAGGACACATTCCCACTTGGTACTATTGTTTTAGTAGTTGAATTCGTAGAGAATTACTCATTACAACCACAAATGGAGGTTCAGTCACAATACTATAACTCAGTGCAAGTTGTTATTTTTGTGCATATAACATTCATGCACTCTCCGGAAAACACTGAGAAAGATCGAAAAATATTAAGAGAGTATCATTTCTACATCATTGATGATTAGACACATTCTACAGAATATGTGCAAGGGTGTTTCTAGTTGTTTTATACAAACTGATGAAAGGAATATTATTTTCAATCAACATTACATTTGTTCGGACAACTGCACATCACAATTCAAGAATGCACGAGATGTTTTATTGGCTAAGAAGGATGCACATAACAATAGGTGTACAACATATCTGGATTTTTACTGAGGTAGGACATGGGAAAGGAGAGCATGATGGTATAGGAGCATGTGTGAAAATAGCCCTTGCAAGAGAAGAATTAAATTTCAAAGACGATGTTAAATTTATTGGTGTAGAAAGCATTATAGATTGGTGTAATAAGAACATGGGCCATGAATATCAAGAGATTTCAATAGTTCGTAGATATTTTGGTTGATAGAGGAAGAAAATTTGGCAAGTTATGAAGATTATATGATAGTTACATGATCAAGTGATATGCACTCATTTCGTAGTTCAAATGCAAGTTCTTACACTATTCATACTAGGTGCATGACATACTTTTATATATCATTCATTGATTTTATGTGGAATGAATGTGAGTCACAACAATGGGTGGATGAATGGACTTGTAGACCTCTAACTCCACTTGACACATATCAAGAACTTCCATGAGCATTACAAATTACAAGTGTCTTGGGTTATATGACAAGATCACCGACTTTGACCAAGTCTCTGATTTAGTGCAACAAGGTACATACATGTCTTGTTATAAATTTATAAATTATTAAATGATAATATGTTAATGTATTTTAAATTTGACATGAGTTTTACTTTGTGATGAAATTCATGCTTTTGTAGTTATTGCGAAAAAATTTAACGAAGAGGGAAAAAACTACTTCTTGTCTTGTTGTGTAGAGGATTTTTTTGACTTCCATCAGTCATTGATAGTGAAAACCTTGAGTATCTAACTGGGTCAATGGTAGTCACTGGAACTTGGCTTTGAAGATATCCTAATAAAAAATCAAATACTTGGTTGTTTGAAGACTATGAAACACATAGAAAGATACTTCACTATTCACATTTGGTTCTTGCAACAAATATTCAGTTGATCAAATATCGAGGTAGACCATCAAACAAAAATATGTGGAAGGTTCGTGAATCAGATCACGAAGAGATTTTTTTCTATTGTCAAGAGTAGAGTTGATCCTTTTGGTTCATTGGATTGAATTTTCAAAGGTATGTTCACTTAAGATTAGATATACATCTACATGAATTTAATTTGAATATTTACTTTAATGATTTTTTTAATTTTGTAGGTTTTAAAATTCTATTTAATTGCTTACTAACATGTTTATGTAGGTTAGTGGTGCCAAAAAATCTTCCACCTTCACGTGGTTGGCATTGTTAGTAGAGAATTTATTATTCTCGAAGCTAAGGAAAATCCAATATTGGAAACAAAAAAGAAGAAGAAATTCTCATTTCACCACCTATATATACTATGAAAAATATCTTCTTACAATTCTCATTTCACCACCTATATTGTATGAACAATCTCTTCTTAACATGTTTCCTAGTACTTGTTTCACATTGAAGGATTTTGGGCACCGAAATGAAGCCTCGAACACCATTTACCGTGCCACCCAACACATGTGCACAAATCGGTTTGGTGTCGAGGATCTTTCGTTTGTAGAATATTGCGATGACCTTATATTGACTCGCACTTGCCCATTCGACACTTTTACAAACTATAGGACAACAAGAGGACTAAATTGAGATAGAGAAAACCAAGACAGAATTTCGTAGAGGGTCCCAACACAAAGGTATAGGATTATACAATACCTTTTAAGGTGCCACGGTGACCGAGAAATCACCCATCAAAGTTATATCATTTTTTTCTCTCAAGGATCTTAAAGGACTACACTGGATGAAGTAGCCCAAAATAACCGACATAATTTGGTGCTAAAACAAATCCTTGAACACCATTTACTAGGCCAAATAAACGCGTGTGTGTAGTCAGTTCATTGCCATAAGCTTTCGTTTGAAAAATATAACATTTGTGACCTTACACTCGACTCGGCCCGGCCTATTCAAAGTGCTTTTATAAACAATAGGACAATGAGAGAACCGAATTGAGATAGAGAAAAGTGAGACATAATTTTGTAGAGAGTCCCAATGTAGATGTGTAGGATCAGACAATACCTTTCAAGGTGCCATGGTGACCGAGAAATCACTCGGTGAAATTACAACATTTTTGCTCTCAAGGATCTTAAGGGACTATGCCCAGATGAAGTATCCGAGAAGCATCACCACCATTTGGAGCCAAAAAAATCCTTGACTACAATTTACTAAGCCAACCTAACACATGTGTGCAGTTGGTTTTTGAGTGAGTTCTGTTTGCACAATATAACATTGGACAACCTTACACTAACTTGAAATGGCTTATTCAATTTGCTTTTGCAACAAAACAATAGTACAATGAGAGGACCAAACTGAGATGGAGAAAATTGAGACATGCTTTCATAGAGGGTCCTAACATGGAGGTTTAGGATCTAACAATAACTTTTAAGGTGCTTATGGTGACCAAGAAATCACCCGCCAAAGTTTTAGCATTTTTGCATTGAAATGCATATTACATATCTCCGCCAAAATTGTTTCTCCCCACATATGCTTGCCCTCTTAAATGTCAATTTCTTCACACTCTGAAACAAATTTCACATTTCTCATATTTCCATGTATGGTATTATGCAAGACAATATGACCCATTGGAAGATGGAAAAAATAACCACATGCTTGACACCTTGTGTCACAAAGTAGTGTATGACCTTTTCCTTCTTAGATTGCAAATGCGAACTTCATGATTCAATTTGAAAGGTGGGATGAGAACACAACAATATTTGTGCAAGATATTTTGTTCTAATACATGTTCATATTCACAAGAACCTCTTCTTCCTTGAAAGTGCTTGGTTTGTCTCACTAACTCGGTAAGGATTATGCATACTCCAAAAACTTCACATTTCTCATGATAGATATGGTTGTTGCCACAAAGATGTTCAACATTGGAGTCCAAACTATAAAAATGATCCTTGTATTTTATTGAAGAGAAAATATTCAAAGGATATCAAGAACGTTTGAGGTAATTATTTGGGATCATCACAATTGGCCAAGGAAAGAAGCTATTTAATTAAATTTGGACATATATCTGAGCCTCTGTACAAGTTATTTATGAGATCAAGTCTCAGGTGATCTTCAATACTAATAGAAAAATTGTAACTATAAATTGCATAGCTTAAAATTTCAAAGATCATCCTATCCTATAAACTATTAAGGATGATTAGAAAGTGATTTTGGATAATATGAATGCAAAAACCAACTAGTGGACTGACCTCTTTAGTTATCATTGGTAGGTTAGAGTCATCCTAATTAAATAGGTCCTTCAAGAGCTCCCTATATACATATTTTATGGCCACCATCGCAACACAAATTAATCTCAAAGGAAATGGAAGAAACATAAAGAATATAATATTTATATATCATAGATGTAATGTAAAATCTTAAGTATATTGAATGTTTTGAACACTTAATGTAAAATCTTAAGTATCCTGACAACATAGCTCTCTCTCTCTCTCTCTCTCTCTCTCTCTCTCTCTCTCTCTCTCTATCACTCTCTCTCTCACACACTATCTATCTCTCTCTCTCTCTCACACACACCCTCTCTCTCTTTCTATGTCTATCCCTCTTACATTCCCTCTCTCTCTTTCTCTCTTGTAGTTACAATTTAATTATTAGACTTAATGTAATATTGTGTTGTCTCGTTACATATATTTCATTTGAATTATTGAGATTCCAGGAAGTGGATAACATTGACATTGACATTATATTATTATAATTGATGGCATTGAATGATTATAGTACAATGGAAAAATTGTAAATTAGTTACATATATATTTTAATTCCCATGTTTAAAACATAAAAAAAATTAACACTAATAATACATATTAAAATAACATACATATGATATCATACTAATCCACATACATACACGTTTTAAAACATTTTTTTGCATATATTATATTGATTCAAAAATGCTTGATAACATACAAAATTTGATCAAAATCAATGTCTTAACAAAGCCATGTAGGCATATACAATGATATACATCGACAAAACATAAATCCGTATACATCTATGCCAATATGCCATGAAGGCAGACAACAAAATCTGTATACATCTAAACTATGGGGTATCATCAAATAATCTAGTTCTCTTTGGGCATCGGAAGATGACTTAGGCACATCAGTGGAATGTCCCTTATTCCGATCAGACCTCCTACACTCAAAGGATGCTTGTAGCTCCATCTATTAATACAAATAAACAACATACCCATTAGTATACAATTAGTGACATATATAAAATGAAACTACTTAAAAATAAATACTTACTGCAATATGATGATCACTAGAAATCATCCTTTGCCTCTCAATATCATCAACATCAAGTATGAGGTGCATGAGCAGGGAGTAATAACTCCTCTTGTGGTAACCATGATGACAAAAATTAAAATACACATGAATGTAATTTAATTATAATAAATGATATTATTTAATACAATCAATTCATTATATAAATAACTTTACTAGCACATATACCTATGTAAGAGGGGCGATAGAAGCTATGCCCATAAAAACTCCAATATCTAATGATCATCAAATCTCAACAGACTGTAATGATGTCATCAACTAAAATAATAATAAAACTCACATTAGTAAATTCATATGTTAACTATAGTTCATTCTCTTCATGTATATGATTAATAAAAATAATAAAACTCACATTAGTAAATTCACCAACATGCGAACTCATACCAACATTCACCTGTGGAGAAGGGGAATGTGACACTGGATGTATAGTTTGACCCTATAATTTTATAAAAAAACATGTGGCTCATTAATTTTCATTCACAATTGAATAACATTGTTTATTATAATATTTTATACACAATATATATTCAATTGCAGGGTAAGTGCACCAAGTTGGGGGGCCAAAAGGGGGTCTAAAGTGGACGCATTTTTCTTAAGAAAAAAAAACTTCAACTTGTATGACTTTTTCGAAATAGTTACACTCAAAATTGGAAGATGTTGTAGAAATATGAATCGCAGAATTTTGAGTCTAGTTTCTAAGCTACTAAATTTTATTGAAAACGGATAAGTTTAAGTGGTTCAAACAACTAAAATACCAACAGATGCTCATGTTTTTGTTAAAAACATAATAAAGTGACTTTTGTGCCCCCACCATTTTTTTAGCATCATTTAGTATTTTTGAAAATTTGGTAGAAAGATAGCTAGGAGCATCTAGTTTGGGCTCCATTTTTATATATTTTTTTAGCGAATATTTTTTTATTTATGAATTTTCTAGTACGAAATTTTATGTTTTGAAAAATAACTTGAGCTCTCGACCATGCCCCACCTAACTATCTCAAAATATATCAAAAATTAGATTTTTTTTTAATATGTATATAATTATGCCTAGTTTGGGCTAGTATATTTTTAAAATTTCGATCACCCAAAAACAAGATACACCATGAAAGATAGACATATTCACACTTCAAAAAAATAGTTATAAAAAGGCATCGTTAGAAAATAAATAATATGGAAACCTTATATTAGTCAGAAAATTTGAAAAATTATATTTTTAGAAAGAAGAGACTCTGCTCTACGTCGTGGTATAATTTTTTAAAAATGGATCGATTGTTTTATTTTGATTTATCATAGAGGAAGTGAAATTTTTACATTTTCTTGTAAAAACACACTATTTGTTGTGTTTGTGCAGGTCCATGCCTCGAGCTTGGCAATAAATCGGATCCCAAGCCTTGAGGCATGGCTTGGGAAAAGAGAAAATGCAAAACGTGTATGTGTTCTGTGTAGTATAAACATTATGTATGCTTTTGACATGCTTCTATTTACATAAATAAATGTTTAAGTATAAGAAATAATAAAATATAAATAATAATAAATGAAAAACTTATACTTATGTAAATATAAGAAATTAGGGTCACTCTGCACCTTATGGAATTAGTCTCACAACTCCATGAGTCATGGTTTAGGAGATAGTTTTTAAAGTATAATCTGGTCAGTACATAGGTAATTTTTCAGATTTCAACATTCAGCCTAAATCTTTTAGCGTTTAACTTCTACAATCAAAACCCTAAACCATAGGCCATAAACCTAAACACTAAACTATAAACCTTGAGCCCTAAACCCTAAAACCTAAACCTTTAACCATGATCCCTAGACCCTAAAACCTAAACCCTAAACCCTAAACCTTAAACATTTAGCCCTTACCCATGAGCCCTAAACCTTGAGCCTTAAGCCCTAAACCCTAAGCCATAAGCCTTAAACCCTAAACCCTAAACCCTAAACCATGAACCATGAGCCCTAAATGCTAAACCCTAAACCCTGAACCGTAAAAACTAAATCCTAAACCCTAAACCCTGACCCCTAAACCCTAAACCTTAAACACCAAATCCTAAACCCTACACCCTTATCCCTGAGCCCTAAAATCTAAACCCTAAACCCTAGACCATATACCCTAAGCCCTAAGCCCTAAAACCTAAACCCTAAACCCTAAACCCCGAGCCCTAAACCATAAACCCTAAACCTTAATCCCTAAACATTAAATCCTAAACCCTAAACCCTGAACCCTGAACCATAAACCCTAAAACCTGAACCATAAACCATAAACCCTTATCCCTAAACACTAAATCCTTAACCCGAAACCCTAAACCCTAAACCTTAAACCCTAAATCCTTAACCTTGATCTATAAACCCTAACCATAAACACTAAACCCTAAACCCTAAACCTAAAACCTAAATCCTAAACCATAACCCTAAACCTGAACCCTGAACCCTAAACCCTAAACCTTAAACCCTGAACCATGAGCCCTAAACCATAAACCCTAAACCTCAAACCATATTTCATCAATATTTCCTAGTCTCATGCCTAGAACCATCATTGAGTCTTGCTTATAAAACTACATTTTTATGAGAGGTGGGACAAGTAACTAAATGGATATGACATCTACCTTGTGCCTTGTAATGCATATATTACATATCTGTTCCAAACTTGTTTCTCCCCACATATACTTGCGCTCTTGAATGTAAATTTATTCACACTCTGAAACAAATTTCATATTTCTCATATTTCCATGTATGGTATTATGTAAGCCAAGATGACCCATTAAAAGTGGAAAAATAACCATCACAACTTAAAGGAAAAAAAAAATCTTAAAGGAAATGTAGAGGTGTAGGATCATAATTGAATTTCATGTAGTATCCTCTCCTCCAGGAGAAAGAGAAAGTTCAAGTGTTCTCTTTGGAATGGATAGTAAATTTGTGAGAACTTCCTAAAGTGTTCCAAATAAGCATAGAAATAGGGGAATGGCTAACAACACTAAGGGGTTATCAATCACTTAGTAAATATTTCTTGTTTAGTTCTAAATGGGAGTTACCTGGCCTACAACTTAGTGACCTTCCATGCATTGATAATTCCTTATATGATAAACCCATGGATGTTTTCAAAATCACATGAACAAAAAGATAGGGGTAGTCATCAATCCTAGTGAATGGTGTGATGTGATTTCCAAGCAACTTGAAATTCATATAGATTTAGAGGTCATAACACGAATTTACAAATATCTCTATCATTATAAATAGAATCCAAGTAACAGTGTCTCCCTGTACGTCCAAGGATTGAAGACTACTGAGGTCTTTGGAAGGATTGGACAATCAAGAAATATGAAATTTCCCTCCTTCAAAATATCAACATATGAAAAACATCAAATTTTGATGACTCTCTTTGAATGTTCTTCCTACAAATTTGATGAACCCTAAACTCTGTGACCTAAACCCTTAACCCTCAACCATGAGACCTAAACCCTAAACTATAAACCCTAAACCCTAAAACCAAAATAATAAATCCTAAACCCTAAACACTAAATACTAAACCCTAAAACCTAAACCCTAAACCCTTGACCCTAGACCCTAAACCCTGAGCCCTAAGCCCTAAACCCTAAATACTAAATCTAGAGCCCCGAGCTCTAACCCCAAACCTTAAAACCAGTAACTCTAAACCCCAAACCTTAAGCCATAAACCATGAACCATGAACCCTAATCCATAAACCTTAAGCCTTGAACCCTACACCCTAATCCTTGAGCCCTAAACCGTAAACCTTAAACCCTGAGCCCTAAACCCTAAATCTAGAAACCTGATCTCTAACCCCTAAACCTTAAACCCATAACTAACCCCTAAACCTTAAACCCATAACTCTGAACCTTGAACCCTGAGTCATAAACCTTAAACCATGCACCCTAACCCCTAAACCCTAAACCTGAGCCCTGAGCCCTAAACCGTAAACCCTAAACCTTAAGGCCTAAATGTTAAATCCTAAAGGTCCCTAAACCCTAAAAACTAAATCATAAACCCTAAACCCTGACCCCTAAACCCTAAACTCTAAACCCCAAGCACTAAATCCTAAACCCTAAACCCTAAGCCCTAAACCCTAAACCCTAAACCCTAAGCCCTAAACACTAAACCCTAAACCTTGAACTTTGCGACCTAAACCCTTAACCCTAAACCTTGAGCCTTAAACCCTAAACCCTGAATCTTTTCCCTAAACCCTGAACCTTGACCTTTAAACCTTAAACCCTAACTCCTAAACCCTAAACCGTAAACCGTAAACCCTAAACCCTAAATCCTCAACCCTAAACCTTAAACCCTGAGCCCTAAACCCTAAACCCTATACCATAAACCCTAATCCCTAAACCATAAAATCTAAGCCCTAAATCCTAAACCCTAAACCCTAAACCTTGAGCAAAGAAACCCTAAACCCTAGGCCATAAGCCATAAGCCCTAAGCCCTAAGCCAAAACCCTAAACCTTGAACACTTAAACCTAAACCATAAACCCTAAAAACTAAACCTTTAGCCCTAAGCCGTAAACCCTCAACTCTAAACTCTAAAACCTAAACCCTCAACCCCGATCCCTAAACCCTAAACACCGAACCATTTTCCCTAAACCCAAAACCCCGACCTTTAAACCTTAAACCCTAACTCCTAAACCTTGAACTGTAAACCCTAAATCCTCAACCCTAAACCTTAAACCTGTTGGTCTAAAAATCATGCCGCAGGGCGAGATCTATGGATAAACGAGCCAACAGTGTGCAGGGCATAGCCCCTCTTTGAGTCAGCAAAGTGAAACTGGTTTATTGCTATTCTACCAGCAGGAATCTATGCAAGTCTCACAAATTCTGCCTTCGGGGGTTTGGGATCTCATCCCAGTAGGGGTGTTTCCGACTGCAAAAAGAAAGGAAAGAAAGAGGGGATGAAGAAAGAGCAGGTCCGAAGGAAGAAAAGAAATGAATTCCAAAGCAGAAAGGTCAGAAGGTTTATGTTTTGGGATTGGTAGTAAACAGAGCCAAACCTACTTGCATAAACGAGCAAAGCAATACTGATGATGAATAAATGACAATAAAATAGAAGCAGATTTAACAGAATAAACACATAGATCAGACATAAGAAAGATCTAATGCAAATAACACAGGTATTCAGCACAAAGTCTAAATATTGTATTAATAATTCTTTTACAAAAAGCTCAAAGTCTTTTCTCCTTACTCCTATTTTTCATCTGAAAGATATTCACCCATCCATCCATCCCAAATACAACAAGTATTGGGGTATTTATAGAAAAAGGAGAGAAAAGAAGGCAAAAAGGAGCCAACAACTATTTACAAAGATATTTACAAAATATCTAAAAGTCATGTTGACTTTTGACAACTTGATGGATGACATCATCCCATGGTGCAACATGGATGATACCATCATTTGTGTCAACACACTTCAGATATTTCCAAAAAGAAAGACGAAGAAGAGAAAGAGAAGAAGAAGAAGAAGAAGAAACAAGCTATTCGTCATCGTCATCCTGCGGCCGAAAGGGGGTAGACTGCTTTTGTTGCTGCTCAGGTGATGAGATATGGAATTGAGAGCGGTATTCCATAAACTTGTTGATCATTGGTCCTAGTTGATCCTGGGAAGGATCCTTGTGCCGCTCACTGATCGCCTCACAAGTCTCCCGCTCATCTATGAGTTTCTCCGGGAGTTTGGAAAAGTCCTTATCCACCTCAATGAGGAACCCGATGAAGTCCCTACAGGCCAGTAGGTTGTTGATAGACTCTGCGTCAAATGTGACCTCTGGCCCCGTCCCTTGAGAAACGATCTCCTTGAAGATCTGGGTGGTTTCATCAGCTTTCCTTAAAGTGAAGGAAGGAGTAAGTAACCCTGGCGACATATTAAGAACAATCCGTTCCATTTGGTGCATCGCATCCAGGGCTTCTTCCTTGACTTTGTCAATCTTTTCTAGAATAAATTCTAGCTGATCCACCCGGTAGTCCAGAGTGGACATGATTTTGTTGAGGGCCCTTGGATGGCCGAAGACGCCGAACTTGACCAGATCTTCGACTGAACAGTCGAACATTTGTTGGAAGGTCTCGTGCTGCAGTCTAGCATGTTCCAGCTCTTCTGATATGGGCCCTGCTAACGCTTGGAGCTCTTTATTCGCCTTACTGATGTTCAGGTACAAGTCGGAGAACTCGGCGATCACTTTTTCACTGTCTTTGAGGATTTGGCTCCTCCAAGCGGAAACGGCCATACCCTGCTCACCGATCTTTGCATACTCATTAATTTTCTCCTGGCTGAGAAGCTCAGAAGTCTCGCGCGGTTGTGGGAGGCGCACTACCCATCTTCTGTAAGGCTTGGAGCAGATATTTGTTTTGCTCCTTCAGTTGCCTTTTCTCTTCCTTTGTCTCTTTAAGCTTCTTGCAGAGGGCGTCAACTGCAGAAAGGGCTTCCCCCTGAAGGCTTTCAGAAGATGTCCCCATTGTGACTTGGGTCACAGTAAAATCTGTCGGAGATAGATCCTTTTTCTCCTTTAAAGGATCGGGGTACGCGATCTCCATAACCCTCTCTCCCGCAGCACTTTGAGAGAAGCGCGTAACGGGCTTCTGCTTCTTTGCTCCCTTAGATGGGATTACGAAAAGTCCATCGGAGTGATGGGAACTTTCCTCTTTTTTGACTTAGTCTGGCCTTTGGGAGATCCATGATGGACCTATGGGAGAAGGGCGAGAAATGGAAAAGGGGGCAGCTACTGATAGTGGAGGGGGAAAATGTGGAGACACGTGGGGACGGCATGGAGAGAATAGCCAAAGAAGTTTCGATGGGAGGAAGGGAAAGCTGCAGTGCGGAAGACATAGGGAGGGAAGGGAGCTCGAGAGATGAGGGAAGAAATGGAGGAGGAAATATCCATAAGGAAGAGAAGATAGATGAAGAAGTGGGGGAGGATTAGAAGAAGGGGGAGAGGACACGACCAAAGGAATGGCCACCTGAGTCACTCGAGGAGGGGAAGGAAGAGAAGAAGAAGGGATAGAAGGGACCTCGGTTGTTGTAGCAATGCCGACATCCTGAGTGGATGGGCCTATTGGAACATCCTCTTCTACTTCTTTCTCTGGCGAAGCCAGAGTTATAACCTGTTTGGGTGCCATGGAAGGAGGACTTGCTGGAGCTTCTTCCTGAATGGTGCTGGATTCACCTTCTACGCCTTTGCCCTTGCCTTTGGGCTGCTGTTTGGATCGTGGAGGTGCGTTACCCAATGGGGAGGTTGTGAAATCAACCCCAAGGTAGATTAGTCCGTTCATCCGGCACCAATGCTCTGTCCTACGCAGAGTCTCCTTGACCCTCTCCTCAATCGTCTGAGGGGCCTTGTTTCTGTCAATGGCCGGAAAAGGCCAATCGTCCCCATCCGTGTTAGTATATACTTGATCGACTTCGTCCTCAGTGGTTTGGAAGCCTTTGGGTACAATTGCTATCCCATATTGGATGATCTCTGCCAAGGCTAAGCGAGAGTGATCTTTTCTCCTGAGCTCGACCTCATGGATGATGTCGATGTAAATGTCCTCGATTTGAGGAATGTGGATTGGATCAAGTTTCACCCTTGGCAGACAATTTCTTGGGTCGAAGGTAGGCCTGGCCGGGAAATCATGTTTCAAGTTAAGCAGTTCCAGCTCTGCGAACATGTCCTTTGCCTTGTGGTGGGTAGTGCATGTATATCAGCCCACTGTGAGGGGGAAAGGAGTCCCACCCTTCTTTCTTTTCAGGCATTTCTCATGATAGGTGATCAGCTGCCTGTGACACCCAAAGAGAATCGCTTGGGTCCAAAGATACCTCGGTAGCCTGGTTGGCTCTCCCAAAAAGTTGGCAGCCCTTAGATAGGTGAACGTGGGAAACTGGGTGAACAGGGCCCCCCATTTCTCAGTGGCTGCTACTATGCTTTTGGTCGTGTGACCATAAGTCATATTTGGCCTCAACAGGTAGATGATGTGATAGAAAAACACATCGTTAATTTTTGTGAATTGGGAGATACTATTCTCCAGCCTCAATTCTGGGTAGTACTCATATATCTTGACCTGAGGCCAAACCCCACTTCGCGTCAGACCTGGATAGTCTCTCTCTGATGCTGCAGCGTAGACCACGTAGGAGTTCATGTGGAATGTCCCCGTTGTGCTGAATTGTTGAAGCTGCTCAGAGATTGTGCTGCTTATAATTTCGGCCCATTCAAAGCGCTGATCAGGCATATTCTTGTTCATGGTCTCTAAGTACCGCAGCATCCATTTATGGAAATAATGGGCGTCAGAAAGCCCAAAGACCCTGCTCAGGAACGTGATGGTGTCGCTGAGCTCCTCTGAGAAGTCGCTGCGGTGGATGATTTGGGGCCACCGGGTTACTACCTTTTTGTTTTTCAAGTAAACCTCATTCATCAGTTGCATACACTGATCTGCATTGTCGTCCCAGGCCTTAATGCAATCTGCTTGGCTGACAGCCACAAAGTGCCGGTGGTGAGGGATGCCGAGTATTATCTCAAAGTGGCGGGCAGTGAGGTTGATGACGACCTCGCCCTTGCTGTTTACGACACACCTTGTGTCTTTGTTGTAACACTGGGCAACCACCATCATGAATTCATTGTTGACGGCGCTGACTGGGATTCCACCGGCGAAGTGCAGGGCACTGCCTATCAGTTTGTCCATCCATGGACTCCTTGTGACTTTCTGAGTTCTGGCCCAGAATTCCTCCATATCAATATGCCCCAATTCTGAGTCTCTGACGTCCATGCTACACTCGGCCTGGGACTCGGGCATTCTGACCCTCTGATATTTGTATTTCATTTCTTCTTCTGTAAGTTTGGCCTTGCCTTTGGATTTGGTAGGTCTCTTGCTGGATGTTGACATATGTTCTTCCGAGTTTATTTGCTGATCTGCATGAAGAAGAAGCGAGACCCAACGCAAAAAGGTTGTATCAGTCATTTGATTTTCCATTGAAGTGTTAACAGAAGAAAGAGTTAGTTATTTTGAGGCTCAGGGTGCAGGGCGCATGAAGGCTGCAGCTTACAGGGCTAAATAGGTAAGGCGCACAAGAAAAAGGTGTTGCAAGGGTTAAACTGGCGCCAAAGGCGCATAGCGCATAGATACTGCAGGGCGCATTTTGCAAAGGGCGCATGAAAACATCGTGTTGCATAGAGACAGGATGCGCCAAGAGGCGCATGGATTTTGTATGTTGCATGAACATTTGGTGCGCCAAGGTAGCTTGGCGCGGCGCACAAAGGGTCTACACAAGATGATGCAGCTGTAATGGGGAATGCGCTTGCTTTCAAAGCTTTGTACTTAGCGCGGATAAAGCTGATGTGGCATAGATGCTGGGTGCGCCAAGGAGGCGCATGGAAAGCGCTTGCAGCAGGTGAGGGAAGTGCGCCATAAAGCGCAACTTTTCAAGATGTAACAGGGGTGATAGGTGCGCCAAAGGCGCAACTGTTTTTCATGTTGCAAGGTGTGTAAATGCGCCAAGGGTGAAAACGGTTTCTTTAAAGCCGTACTCCTTCACTGAGGGATTTTGCATGCATTTGAGTTTCCCTATGCAAGGCCATTAGGGTCATGAAGAAGCTTTTTGCACAAAGGGTTTTCATTCTTTTACCTCGGGATAGGGTTTTCCTCTACCAGCAGATCTGGAAAGAGGGGGAAGCAGAAACGCGAGGAAGGATGGAAGAGAAAGCAACAAACTAACAACCCAAACCAAACTACCAAGTAGCAAAGAACCAAAACACAAAATACATGAAAGAGACAAGGACCCCTTACCAGGATAAATAGCTGAAGAAACGTACAAACGGGTCCACAAAACGATCGATAATGACAAGGCAAGCGCACTGACAGGCCAGAGAAAATAATCACGTGATTTGCATTGGTGAAAATGACAGCGCAGACGCGCCTATATATAGGCGAAGAAGTAATAAATGCGCCACCAACTTTTCAAGTGGCGCATAGAAAATGCTGTCGACATGAGAAAGCATGCGCCTTTGGCGCACCAAAGCGTATGACAACACAAAGATATGTGCACTTTTAGCACACCGGAAACGGTGTTGACATAAGAATATGTGCGCCTTTGGCGCACCAAAAAGAGGCGCAACAAATGTATTGTCGACAGGAAGGCGCATGCGCCTTGGCGCACGCAGGGAAGCCTCAACATAGAGAGGCGCATCAAAAAGACTGCTGACACAAGAAAGCATGCGCCAAAGGCTTTAAAGGGGGCGCATCAAAAGTTGATGTTACACAGTAATTCTATGCACCCAACCAAAAAGACCAAAAAGACTAAGTTCGGAAAACCAGATTTCCCGGGAAGGGATTTTGCAACATTCCGAATGCGAGGGATCCCTGACGAGGGATTGGAACAAAATTTTCGGTATGGTTATCAGTAAAATTGCCCTTGTCAATTTTACGGGATAACAAAACCCTAACTCCTAAACCCTAAATCGTAAACCCTAAATCCTCAACCCTAAACCTTAAACACTGAGCCCTAAGCCCTAAGCCCTATACCATAAACCCTAAGACCTAAACCCTAAAATCCAAGCCCTAAATCATAAAACCTAAACCCTAAACCCTAAAACATAAACCCTGACCCCTAAACCCTAAACCTTGAGCCCCAAAACCATAAACCCTAAGCCCTGAACCCTAGGCCCTAAGACATAAGCCCTAAGCCCTAAGCCAAAACCCTAAACCTTGAACCCTTAAACATAAAACCTCAACCCTAAACCCTAAAAACTAAACCCTGAACCCTAAACCATGAACCCTCAACTCTCAACCCTACACCCTAAACCCTGATCCCTAAACCCTAAACCCTGAACCTTGAGCCATAAACCCTAAACCCTCAACCTGACCCCTAAACCCTAAACCTTGAGCCCTAAACCCTAAACCCTCAACCCTTAACCCTGAACCATAAACCCTAAACTCTAAACCATAAACCATAAACCCTAAACCATGAACCCTAAGCCCTAAGCCCTAAGCCCTAAACCCTAAAATCTGAACTATGAGCCTTAAACACTAAACCTTAAACCCTAAACTCTAAACCTTGAGTCCTAAACCCTTAGCCCTAAACCCTAAACCCCGATCCCTAAACCCTAAACCCTAAATCATAAACCCTCACCCAAAGGAAAGTCCTAAAAAGATCATTCAACGTGTTTCAGTGTGTAGGGAATAGTGTTTAAGGTGATCGATCAACTCATTTAGTTTTTATGAGAGACTACTTCCTTTGAAGGCCTAAAAAGGCATTTTTGGCCATTTTATAGTTAATTGAACACCCTTCAAAACAAGCTAAAATGAGCTAGTCATGTCACCGAGTTATCAAGGACCATTATTTATGAAGTATTAAGGCATCGTTTGTCTCCATAAGAGACATATGAGCAAAATCATGTATGAGAATCATGAATTTGATTCCATGAAAGGATGATTTTAGAGCTAGGAAAGGTGAGGGGATGATCTTTATATGGAGCACCATGTTTCTAAGAATGAGAAATCATCTGAGTTCACTTGATGCAATTCACTTGGTACTATTCGTAACAACTCATTCAACACCTAGTAATGTTATCACACCTTAATGAAGAGGCACATTACAATCACCTCGTTTTGGCCATAGGACAGGAATTCCATTCAGGGAACAATCATCTATCTACAAAGTGAGGATCTCTTTTTAGTAAGAAGTAGACAAACATCATAGAGTTAATTCATGGTTACTAAAGAGAATTATGGGCCAAATTTTTAAATTAGTACCAATTCAAGTAGTGGTAGGGCCAAAATCCATTTTAGAAGGTCAAAAAACCTAAAAAATGACTATATGCTTTACCAAAACAAAGACCGACTACAATATATATGCCCTGAAAGTTTTAGGTCATTTGTTGAAATCTTGAAAATGAGTAAGTATTGACCAGATTAGATTTTGAAAAACTATCTTCTAGATTATAACTGTTGGAGCTATGAGACCACTTCCATAAGTGCAGAGTGACCCTAATTTCTTATATTTACTAAAATAAATTTAAAGTATAAGATTTCTAAGAAATCTTATACTTAAACATTTATTTTTGTAAGTATAAACCACCAAAACACATATGCATGGTCCATACTACACAAAACGCGTACGCGTTATAACATATACACATTTTGACTTCTTTGTAATGTGCATGTGTTATAACATGCACATGTTATAGGTTCAGTGATTACCGATCCAAACAAATTAAAATGCGAGTGTGTTTTAGCAAAACGTGTACGCTTTTGTCTATTTTGGGTTTTGTCCACTTTTTGGCCCCCCAAATTCGTGCACTTACCCCGCAACAAATTTCATGTAAAATTACTGTTAGTCAATACCAAATGCCAAATCAAGTAGATAATTTGTGATGATTATATTCTCCAACACATAATCATCATGTGCCTCCTCTAATCAGGCACTATACTCGACATGGAGGTGCCTCGAGAGGTTATGGAGCTTCCCGACAAGACAATGGAGTTGTCTCGCTAGGCTATGGATATGCCATGTCAACCAGATACGTTCTTATACTCCCACAAGCATGAAACTCTATGGTATATGATGTATGCTCCCTAGAAGGACCAACCTCATCACCCTAGGAGAGATGAGTGCCATGTTAAAGTAATGAATGTGTCAATGATATAATAGAATTAAGGGTCTGAACCACCATTGTATCCTTCACAACTGAAGGACTGAAACATGATGAATAGGATGGTGAACAATGGGCCTAACTGGCCGGTTCTCAAACATTTTTCCCCCACCCTATCTTGTGTAGAGCCTTGGAACACCGCCCGAAATTATTGAATGTCATAATAGTTAGGTATTTCATTGAGGATGAACTCACAATAGAGTTTCCTCAAGAAATATTGGGGCACCTCAAAATTATTACAAGGTGGTTGGTCAAAAACCATCCACCACCTATCCCAAAAATATTTTTAATCCCCTCGTGATTACACCAGTAGATGGGGAATCTTTTACAATCCAATCGTAACAGTGCATTAGTTTTAGGATCTGTAAATAATGCACACAATTTGTATTTTGTGATTTTTTTCTTTTTCACTACATCATAGGACAACTTATTTACATAAAAATTATGACAGTTGGTTTTAAATTTATCCCATGTGATAATTTGTCCAACCACATTGTCAATATTGGATAATAATGATCCTAAAGATGTGGCTAGGTTTTGACGATGAGGATTTGTGGCATTAGGGTTTCTTAAGGTTTCTATTGAACCCTCAATTTACACTTTGTTGTTTGTAATTCCCCCAAAATCTGTTGTTAGGTGTTAGGAGGATGTCCTGGCTATAGAAGGGGGTGTTAAAAATGTTTTCTTCTTCGACATCGTCTCAGGGATGAATGACGAGATTGAATTCAAGGTAAAGACACATCAGAAAATGAAAATAACTAACAAATCAAAAAATATCCAAAAAAATAAGATTTACAAAAAAAAAAAAACCTAAATCAACAATAACCGACCTTCCGAGCTCTCTCGCCATCGTGAATTTGAGGTGCCACGGGATGTTGATGCCATAAAATTGTCAACAATTCATTCGTGTTATTCCTCATTCATGTTTTTGTATCCTTTGTTTTTTTGTTTTTACAATATGATATGCTCTCTGCGGTTTCGATTTGTATTTTATGACAAGTAAAACGCGAGCACGTTATAACGCGCTCATGTCATGGTTCAAATCTTCGAGCCATTATGGGAGTTCAAAATTCCCTTGTCAAGCGTTATAGCATGAAGGAGCCATAATGCAAGCACATTATGGCTAAAATGGCCAAAAAGCGTATTTGTGTCCACTTTTTGGCCCCCTAACTGGTACACTTACCCAAGAGCCACGTGCCCCCGAGTGAATGGAGTTGTATGTAGTGATGTTCATTTGTTTATGCCCCCTTAGTAGTCAAGAATGAACTGTAAACAAGAGTGCGTCATCAGGAAATGGTCAAACTATGTGTTATGTGTAGCGCATTGTGGTGAATGTGTAGTGATGACATGCGACATAAAAATGAGATGTGTGTGACATTGTAGCCTAAGCGTATATCATGACAAGATGATCAAAGGAGTGATGATTTATCCTAAAGCATATATCACTAAAAGATGATCATAATCGGTGATGATGATGCTAGAGTAAGTGATGATGTATCCTATGACGTATATCACTACAAGATGAGTAGAAGGAGTGGTGATGTAGCCTAAAGTATATACCACTAAGTGATGCAAGTAGAAGTGACTATGTAGCCTATGACATATATCACTAAACTAGGAATGTTGCATGAGGGATATGATTGAATGATGAATGTGTGAGTGTGATGAGGTCCATTGGTGATGTATACCCTCAACAATCTAGTATGGACCGTGAGACTAGAGTGCATCATCGGGTAATGAGTGTAGTAGGTATAAGTAGATGTGTAAGATGTGTAGTAGATGTAGTGATGAGACAATGTCATGTGGTGTGTAGAACACACAATGTGTAATGTAGAGTCTATTATGAAGTGTGTGGGGTTCATGTGTGTAGGAAGCCCTCAATAATCAAGTGTGAACCAAAGCACAATAGTGTGTCATTGGGAAATGTTGATGCTAGCATGTGTCAAAACATGATTGTTGTGATTGAATGTTGAATTATGATGTGATGAAGATGTGATATGTGCATTGTTGATTAGAGGGGGGAGAGAGGGTAAGATAAACGTCATGCCACATAATAGTCATGTAAGAACCATAAGAACATGAGTGAAGTGAGAAAACTCACCTACCAGGAGATCAAACGGTCATTTAGTGGTGGAAGCAACATTAGGACCATGTGATGGTGGCAGAGTTTGAAATGTGTCTTGACCCTTAGCAAAAGGATCATTGTCTTTGACAAAATGAATTGGAAATGGAAGTGGAGTGGGATGGGGAGAAATATTGAATGGTGGCAACTTTGGTGGTATTGATGAAGTGCATAATACTTGATAGGAGAAGAAGGTTGATTTATTTTGAGAGGTGGTTGCTTAGGCGGTGCTTTAATTTCCATAGAATGACCATTAGAAGTGATGGCGTGGTGCTCATTAGACATAGAAGAATCAAGTTTGGGAACCCCTTGAGATGTATCATTTGTAGATGGGCATGAAACAAAATGTTGTGCAACGAATGAGATACAACCCTAACACTCAAGATGTTCAATATGGGTGGCCTTGATATTTTTCTAGTTGATAAGGAGGATAGTAATGAGTAGGCGGTAAAGTGATCAATTGATGACTAAGGAGCTCAATAAGAATGTCATGTTTCTTAGTATTATGATCAAAGGTGAGAGGCTCTAGTAATGGTATGACTTGAGGCTCACTGATATGAGCACATGTAGTAGACATAGAATGAAGATGAGATGTAGAAGGAGAACATGAGCCTGAGAAGCATCCTTAAGATGTTGGATTTCAGATTTGAGAGATGTAATCGTGGATTCCATAGCCTTAAATTTGTCTTGAAATAAAGAATGCAAAGATTGAATTGACTCCAACATGGGTTGATTAGATGGAGGATCACGAAGACTAGGGTTGTCAAATAAACAATCAAAAATAACACTTACTTGATGCAGAGGCATATCTCGAGAAGATACATGGTGTCTAGGGCCTTTTTAAGAACAACTTGGCAATTAGGATGCATTTGAAGTAAATCAGACAAGGAAATTTGAGGAATTTTAGGAGCCATGATAAAGAAGATGATATGTTAAATAAGGATCCGAAAGACCGATCATGAGTGGGGTTCACCAAAATGATTAAACTAAAATGGAATATATTAGCCTAATCGATGCTATATAGAAGCAAGTAAATAAATGAATAATAAAATACTGAAATAATACCCAAGAAATCTAAGCAATGAAATATGAAACCCTAATGTGCAAAGAAGGTTAAGAAAAGCCTTATCTCGATTTGTTGAGGTCACTGGACTATGTCATAGAGGAGACTAGCTAAACGAAGGAGAAAACCGTCGCACACAAAGCCTTAGAAAATGTAGATCTGAGCTGTCTCGGTTGGGTGGAGCACCTAGAAAGGGATTGGGGTGCACAGGGTGCCCCGGTCTATGAAAAGATATGTGAACCTCCTTCGAGGTGTCACTAGATGTTTGCTTGTGTTCGTATTCGCCGTCGTGTGTATGTCGTTGTGTGATCGCTTATGTCTTTGTAGACCCACAATAAAGAATTCACCGCACAACCCCAAACAAAACATCAAAACCCTTAAAAATAAAGATGCATATGAAGGGGTCGAACTGTCCTCAACTCGTGAAATGGATGGACTTATCATTGAGTGTTGCACCACATTTTTGCACTCCAATGTAGTTCTAGGTGTGTGTGTGTGCGGAATTGTAACCTAGGTGCTCTTGTGTGAGTCAAACTTTGTGAGTAGTAAGCAAACTAGATGCGAGAATGTAAATAATGTGTGCATGGAATAGAATAAACTCCCCTCCTATGAAGTGTGATGTAGAATAACCAACCTTTGTCCCTTGTGATGGAGCTAGATGGATGCAAATGGAGTAGTAGAAGTCTTTGATGGATGCAACCTTAGGTGGTGATAGTAGTGCTTAGTGCTTGGTCCCTTATTATGGTCTCATAACTTTATATTTATATGGTTCTCTTACTTTAATTTCATAACTAACCCCGAAAAGGTTGACCACCAAAAATATAGGAAGCTCAAATGGCTATAAAGTGCCCAAAAGTGAGAGGAAAATGCAAAGAGGATCGGGCGCCCATAGGGGACCAGGGTGCCCGAGGCGCCCGGTCCTGGCTAGGCGCCCAAGAAGAACTAGGGGAAATGCAATATAAAAGTACAGACCGAGCAAAATGTACGGGTGCAACATCAAAAGTAACAACATAAAACAATGCAAGATGGCCAAAGACATGGGTCGATTAGTACTTTTTTCACTCAAGAACCATATGAATAGTAGTATGGCGGGACTAAATATTTAACCAAAGTGCGTGATTTAGTGTCTACATTATGTTACACATTTTCTATTAGCCTTTTAAAGTGGTTTTTTGTATTGTATTTCAAATACTAGATTAAAAAGGGGGTAGTTTGTAGTACTCTAAAAAATTGATTGAAAAACACACTCTTATTAATAATATATAATAATACAACATGAATCACATAAAAAATGGGTGGAAAAGCATCACATCCCATAAATTTGGTCCAAGACACTTGGCAATGTCAATTATTACACATTTTAAGATGATTAGACTAGTAACTCATTTGACATTTTTCCAAACATTTACACCATTCTAATTAGTGCCACATTCACTAGGTTAGCCTCTTTTGTTCTATCTTCACTTTAGGATCACTTGTAATCTATAAAAGAGTCATATATGACTTACACAAACATCTTTGCATGCTCTATTCTTGAGTATGTGACTTCCAAGTTAGATTTGTAGCCACATGGGACGGTATAATTTATGAAACTTTCCACTTATTTAATTTTGTTTCGAAAGTGACCTCCTTAGTCAATTTCCTTCCAAAAATAAAAACCTTCTACGAGATTATACCATGCTATTCTAATGGTCAATTTTTCAAATTAGGTGTCTTATAGGCTGATTTAAGATTGACTATTGGCTCAACCTTGGGTAGGAAATGGATGAAAGGACTTGTATACAATAAAATCAAGCAACCACTTTGGAGATCAATAATCAAAGGCTTCACATTATCTTAGATTTTCCAAGAGCATTCCTAGAGTAGTCCACGAGCCAAATCTAAAGTATAAAGGTCAAAGTTGCATATTGCCAAGTGTCTCATGTCAAGTGAAGGAACATTCTAAGTGCATTGTCGATTTCATTAGTTTCATTTCATATATGTTTATGGGTGAGCTACATGTGACTTGATCTCTCATTGAAGTATTGGTATGTAGTCAACGCTCATATGCATTAGGGCGTGCTAAGGTCGGTTTAACATAATAGCTCCTAAGACAATTCATTGTGCATGCTTGTTTAATGTTTTTTCATTATTTGGAGAAAGAAGAGCCCACTTTTGTATCATCGCATCATAATGCATATGCATAGATCAAGAATCTAGAAACTAAGCTAGAGGTGAACACGCACCAAAAAAATTAGGTCAATTATAGTATAGGTCGTGGTCATAGGCCTCAACTATTTTTTCAATGAAATAGACATGATATTTTTGGCTATGAATTGACCAACAAACCCTTTCAATCATGAAATTGAACAAGCACCCACAAACCTAACCTAATAAAAATTTTAAAGCCAAATTTACAATACCTATTGATGTTTGTCTTACGAGCACATTTCTAGCTTCGTAATAATTGTGCACTCATCCTAACTATAGAAATAATTTATAGTAGTCAATTCTACATCACTTTGTACATCTTATAATTCTTTTAATATCTCCATTTATCCATTTAGCATGATTCAAGTTTGATTAAGAATTATATTTATTAGTACATAGACTATCACGTTCAATTCTAATCATTTTATAATTATGTATTATAAATAGGAACATGCCCTTGGGCTATCAAATTCATCTCCAAGGAAGCAAGATCTAACCCTAAAAAAGCCACAACCATGTGGATTCCCCAATAAATCAAATCCTACACTTGGGTGCTTAAGAAAGTGCAAACTACTAAAATTCTAGAACATGGAAAATGGTTTTACACTAACAATGTGCAACAACTAATCACATTACATTGCAATCGAGTTCAAACAAATTAAAGTCAATAAATTAGATCTAGTTGAAGAAATGAACATACTTGGAATATAACAAATGGAAATAATTTACTCTTGTGAAGATATAGGGTGACAAACATCAAGACTAGATAGTGCATATTGGTTCTTTACGGTGAGGTGTTCAAAGCAAACACATAAAAACAACACAAAAAGAGAACATTAACAATAACCATCCTTT
The DNA here is from genome assembly GCA_018340775.1 of Taxus wallichiana var. yunnanensis. NCBI lineage: Eukaryota > Viridiplantae > Streptophyta > Pinopsida > Cupressales > Taxaceae > Taxus > Taxus wallichiana. The sequence goes on from CM031242.1 coordinate 953,209,765, forward strand.
AATGGCATGACTAGAAGCGTAGAAATATAGTTGTGGCAATCATCGTGTGGTGCAAAATTGATTAGATGCATATTGGTTTCCTTCAGCACTTTAAAAACCTCATTGTCTTTTCCAAAATTTGTTCTAAGTCGCAAAAAAACTACTTTCCTCCTCGAAACCTTAATATGCATGTAACAACTTGTAAAATTGAAAATTAGCAAGAGTTAACGAGGATTTGTGTTATCCCTCCATTATTATCAGTCCCCTAGAATTTTTAACATTTAGACCAACACACTAAAAATATAATGCAATTAAGCAAATAGTCTAATGTAATGCAAGTGTCGTAACCCTTAATATTTTGAATGGTCAAATAATGTTGGATATTCTTCTCTAAATGTTCAAAATCTATGTTTGTCATAGGGATGATCTTGAAGTAAATGAATTCATTGCTTTTCTGACTTCTTTATAGTTTGATTGCAATTGTCATCGTGTGAACTACACTGCTATAAGTAATCATGTATTTAGAATTCTTAAGTTCAAAGGGGCCTAAAAACGTATGACCAAACCTAAGAAACATAGAAAAAGCGAGAAAACAACAGAAATTGAAGGCAACATGAAGAAATGACAAGAGAAAAGAATGTGTCCAAATTAGAACACCATAAAGAACATGTGCTAAAAGAATGTGTTTAACCATCCAATCGTAAAACACACAAATCTAAGAGCATGGTCCCATGTAATGGGAACGTTAAAATTTTTAGCAGATGCGGGAGAGGAAAAATAGGATATTTTAGCATTAATAGGGTCCCATGATTTTTTATTTTTATGTGCAGAGGTAAAATAGGAAGCTTTAGCACTAACAAAAATAGGTTCCCATGAATCCGAAATAAATTTTTGGATGAAAATTTGAGAGGGAAGCTTAAACTAAATGCCAAGCTAATTTATTTTTGTGCCCCCAACTGCTTTATGGGGTTGAAAATCCTCTCCCTAAAGTATAGCTGCTGAGAAATTTCAGGAATTTTGTTGGGTTTTAGCAGTAGCAATAATTTTTTTTTTTGCATGGGACCATATTTCCCAAATAAATAGGAGTAGTAGCCCCTAGCATGGGACCATGCTATAATCATGCCGAAATTAGGTTTCTACACAATGCAACATGTTGAATGCACACTAGGGAATGAGCAAGATACCCTCCAAGCCTCTTTCCATTAAACTCAGATTTCTTTCGGTCTCTAAACTCATGGCTGCTATGCTTTTTCAATTAAATTTAGACAACGAAAACAACAAAAGCTTCAAATGATCACCAAGAGAAACGAAACACCAGCAAAAACACCCAAAACCTCGAAAAAGAAGCAACTGAGAATCTTATTTTGTTTATGAAGATGGTGTTACAAGCAAAATCAGGAACAAGAATCATGTTCCACTGTGCGAACTGCAATAGGAGTCCTCACACTGTGTACCCCATCACTCCAAACAAATGCTCCAAATGAATATACCCCTTCCAAATTCAACCCTGTTTCAAACACTACTTTGAATGACAGCTTTCTAACTGTGGGAGTAAATGACAAAACCTTAGGCTTCACCTTCACCTGCACCCCTGGTGGGGACTGTACATGAACCTTGTATAGGGAACATTCTGGCCCAACATTTGTAACTGTCCTTGTAAGTGTTAGTTTCCCTTTAGATTGGGTATTGAGATTGTTGGGAGGTTTAGTTCACTTGAATTTCTACTGCAAACAATGGATTTCCCTGTTATGAGACGGATCGAAGATGTGTTATAACCCATCTTACATAAGAATGGTATGTAGTTTTCTGGGTCCATGTCATATACAAGGCCTGGATCAGCCGCTTTGTTGGGATTGACATGACCTCCCCATAGTCAAATGGGTCTGCAATTTTTGGGGTGCCCCTTCTGCTACAATTGTAAGTGCATACTTATCTGTTTGAGAAGCTGCATCACACAAGTTTGAATTTAAAATACATGAGTAATTTTATTGGAAGTAGCTGTCATTTGATTTTGTTGAATCAGCTATAAAATATAAAGCTATTTACAATAAAAAAAGATCGAATCATCAGCATAGGATTCAAAGCTTGATAAAACATCTATAAACATTAAAAATTGGCTGATTTTAGAAACCATGAATAACATACCTTGGATTTCCAAGAACTTATGCCTGATGTTAAGCTACACAAGTATAAGCAGCAGGTTGTGCTTATCCTTGTACCTTTTAAGGGCATTTCTGTATGTATTTTTTTCTTGTGAATGCTAGAAAAGATGTCCCATATCATTGTGATTTCTGTGCCATTGGGAGTTCTCCATTTCGGGAAAATAAAATAAAACGAAGAAGCAAAAAGAACCAGACAATGTAGTTTTATTGCAATTTATTTTGTCATACAATCGATTCCAATTCTGGGCAATTTATTGAGGGCGACTGATAGAAAAACGGAAATATTAGATATTGAGACACTGGTTTTTCAAGAATTCGGTTTTGAAACTTGATGGTCCCTGACCGTTCCATTTCTGGTAATATAGCTTCCTAAGTGCAATTGATTATAATAAAGATTTGAAGTGCCCTATCACTGTTTCTGTCAAGCACATGTTTTGCAGTACCATGAGACTTGATTCGGAAGATTTTATCGAGATCTTGATCATATAATTCTACAGCGGAAGGGGCTGTAGTTACCAAATCCCACCAGATCTGCACACAATCTGGCCGGATCCTGATTTTTCAGCCCTCCCCAGAAGTTCTGTTTTGGTCTGCCCTGTTTTTTAATAAGTATTTTTTCTGTTTTTTTCAACAAAACAAAAAGGATGCACAGCAACCATATATATTGTTTAATATTAAAATTATTAACAATTTAGATTATACACTAGTTTTTTCCATTGTATTTTTGAATTTTACATATTTTTCAAGTCATGCTCATATATTTTTATATCCTACTCTGCAAAGCATCTCTTAAATGTTTATGCTGGTTTAGTGTGCCTAATTTCCAAGCAAAATTAACAAATTCGAATTATTAAATGTCCAAATTTTAGAATGCTATCCAGTTCTTTGCTGAAATTTGAACATCTCCAATTACTTAAGTTCACAGAGAAGTTCCCTAGTTCACTGAATTCTCAGCTGCGAGCTTAATATCATCATCCTAGATCTAAGATGGCATATTAGTTATTAGAAGTAAAGAAAAAAGTTATACAAGATAAAAGGCTTTTACCTGTAGTTACCAATGCTGACCTAATTGCAGAAGGACTCCACCTTGGGTGCAAGGCTTTGAGAAGACTGACTATACCTGATACATGGGGGCAAGCCATGGATGTTCCAGATTCGATATTAAAGTTAACAATGCGCCTGTCATTCTGCATATCAGAGGGTGGAGAGACAGGAGTCCACGCTGCCAAGATATTGACACCTGGTGCGGCAATGTCTGGCTGCAAACACGAAAGACAATAATTAGGAGAGTAGTCATGCTCACTCTGTTTTTAGCACCATGATTTCCAGGGTCAGAGGCAGACACACATATAAAAGAGCTCCAAAATAACAGCCTCTGAATTGAAAAGAAATCTCAAAGTTTCTGCACTCGAAAACAGGAGAGAAGTTAAAATTGAAATATATTGTATCAGATTATTAAAAATGAAGACTTCAATAATCATTTAAGGTCTGATGAAACAAGGTTGCCCGTATAATGAAACTCTCTAATAACAAACTTTATTACAGACTAGGCGAAGGGCAGTATGACATATTAAAGATAGTAGATAACGAACATGAGAAATTTGTAAACCTTATGGGAAATTTGAACCCTTGAATTTTCATGAGGAGCTTTATTTTCTGATGAGAGGGCTGTGTAAGACTGGCACTTGATATGGAGACCTTGAGGCCAATTTTTGCACTTCAAAAGTGTGGTCAGGCACAAAATTAGATGTACAACTATCAATGGACATCTAGAAACTACATACTCTGTATTGAATTTGAACCTTGAATCTGTCAGATGATGCTAATTTGACATAGAAAGTTGTAGAGGGATAAGCATTTCAGAAAAACCCATATATGCAGGCAAAAATACATTCCACCTGCAAGCATCTTACCATGAGAGCTGAGCATTAATTTACTCTCAAAGGAAACAAAAATCCAAATTTGTTAATTTAAACAACAAATTAAGTAAAGGACTGAAGTTCGAAAAAAACCAGAAACATATCTTATAAGCAATCAGAAAATATCTTAATTTTTTGGACGAAGTTGCAAAATAAAAAGCACCACTCAAATGAAAACCAAGTACAAAGTCAACAGGATCATAATTACTGGTGAGTTCCGCAAGTTTCACAGCACCCAGCCACCCACAAAGGTTCCATTCCAACTGTGGTCTTCCTTGCTCAAATGATATATGAATACAAGGGATGAGGCCAAGTTCAAGTTCCAAGCAGATTTGACAGGATGAATAATGGTCATATCTGGCATCTAAGCCAAAAAGGTAAACTAATATGCATTGCAAGACTTCCAGACCTGCCTTCTGTGACGAAAGGAAGTCCATGATATAGGGGGATTCCATTAAAGGGGTTCGCTCCAAGAAGCTTCCTTGCAAAGGTCAAGATTATGCAGCTGAAAGAAAACATAAAGGGCATACAATAATACAGATGTGCAATAAAACTAAGAGCTTTTCTATGCTTTTTCAATGCAATACCTAAGCAAGTCGATGCATTCCATACAGCTTGTACCAAATATGGAGATTTCCATGACTTTTAGGTTAGAATATTGTCTTAGGAGGGCTGCAAACAGTGTTTCCTTCAAATTCAAGGCTATTTCCATACTTGCATTTAAGAAGGGCAATATGTGTACCAGGGTATCTCTTAAATCTAATTTTGGAGATATTGAAATCCCGAAAAAATGTTGTTTTTTCGAGCATGGTTTCTCTGTTAAAAGGAAACCTTGCCAGTAAATATTATGCCCACCAGTCAAATGGATCCGTAGTCAATACATAATAATTGCAAAAGCAAGGAAAGTTTGCAAATTTCTTACCTTTAAAATTGATGGAGACAGAGAGCTAGGTCCCCTAGAGGAGAAAAACGGAATTTGTGGAGCAATTGTCTTCTTGAAAGCTGTTTCAGTGGCGGCTAGTCTCAAAACAGGATATCTGCAGAATATCTCAAGGCATTCTTAGTTGAAGGTCTTTTTAAAAATTTGCAGCAGCAAATGCGGGCTGATGGCTATACTTATTTCCTTTGTAGAAATTACCAGTTGATTACCTTGATGCCCGTATGTAGGAAAGAATACTAGTGGCCACTTCAAAATCCACTTGTACGCATGGAATAAGTGGGGAAGAAACTATAGTCGTAGTTCGGATCTGAGCATAGATCACTCCAATTCCTTGGGCATTGTAAACATTCAGTGCTGCAGCAGCACTGGACTTTTGTGTTCTAGTTTGGAAACATAGAACAAACTTGCCTTTTGCTAAAGTAGCATTAAGAGAGTCTGCCTCACAAGTCCTGCAGATCAAGTACTTCTTGTGAGAACAATTATCTCATTCAAACTGTAAGTTGATTCAAATACTGAAGAAACCTAACAATGAAACAATAAATTATAGAAGCAACACCTTGCTTTGGAGGTAACAGCATCCCTAGTAGCAATGTCTTCTGCAAAAACAAGGCTATAGGACTTCTCTCTGTGTTCTTCTGTATACAATGCTTGACCCTGTAGGATATAAAATGCCTTGTAGTGAGGCCATTAAATTTAGCCTTGCTTAATCAGAATGATCCAAAAGAACTAGCTCGTCCTACCCTTAATAATGTAAACAATGGGTACTAAACCTTGAATGTTTGATTGTTTCCAAGAGTGAATGCAATGGGGAAACTTCTGTCAATTGTACTGGCTGCAACCGTGATTAACCAAGGGGCTGTATTTGTAACCGTATCCGAGTAAGGTCCAGAGTTTCCAGCTGAGCAGACTACTACAATTCCTTTTTCCAGAGCATGAAATGATCCGACAGCTATGGGGTCTTCAAAATAAGCATCAAGCGGGGGTGGTGATCCAAGAGATACAGATATTACATCCACACCATCATGAATGGCATCATCAAATGCAGCAAGTATGTCAGCTGAACTGCAATCACCAGTAGCCCAGCAGACTTTGTATGTCGCAATGCGGGCGGCAGGAGCACCCCCTTGCAGATCCTAGAGCAAGCCCCATAAAGCTCACATTGTCTACAAAATCGCCTGCTGCCGTGGAAGAAGTATGAGTTCCATGACCTAATGCATCACGGGGTGATAAGAACTCTTTCACACTGCTCCTGTTTAGTGACCCAAATTCAGCCTCATATGCTTTAATATACCAGCGTGCACCAATTATCTTCCTGAACCATAAGCTTTTGTCAAGATTGGATGTGCAAGGAGGAAATTTGATAACTTAGAAGAAGAGGGGATGAAACTGTCCCAGAATAAATCCAGACTTTTGAGGAAAATTAATCTAAATGTGAATTTCTGAAGCTGACCCTGAGTTTAAAACAGATTCCATACTAATTCCAGTAATATTTGAAGCTGACCCTGTTCCTAATTTGGCAAAATACAAGACCAACTGAATAAATCTTTTCCCATTAGACATAGGACTTGTCGAATAATGAGATACGGATTCTAAACTACACTATGTGTCTTATTGTGTGTGTGTGTTCTGATACCAAATGTAAAATCCCAAAAATTGAAACTTTCAAAAACTTGTAAGATCTCATTCCCCTGTCCAATCTCACAAAAATTAGTACAGTTGTCACTCTTGATAATTGTACTTTTAATTTTTATGAGATTGCCCACAGTAATGAGGTCTTACAAGTTTTTACCAGTTTGCGTTTTTGGGTATTTACATTTGCAAAAGATACGCAGCAGACCTGTTGCAATTGGACGAATTAAATGACTCCCCTTCCTGACAAATTCCCTTCCAATGGGACGGAATCGGTGCCATGTAACTGTCATTGAAACTTTGAGATTCCGGCCATATCCCTGCAACATCAATGATCTAATGCTCAAGACAACTTCACTAACCTTTTTGGTCTCCTTACTAGGAAAAATCGAAATAAAAAAGATAGTCTGGTAAAGCACAGTGGAACGGATGGGGATCATGATCCTTTCTCTGTACTCTTCAAATTTTGTAAACATAGAATAAGTCTTCAAACTGAAAACCATGAGAAAAATATTTACCTGTGTCTATAACACCCACAATGGTATCTGCTCCCTCCCTGCTGTTATGAAGCAAGCCATTGGGAGATTTACGGGTGAGCTGAAGAAATTCCCAACTGTGTGTGGTGTGCAACTTCAAAATCTTGTTCGGCAAAACACAGGCTACACCAGGGAAATCTGCATTTCAAATTTACAGCCTCGTTATCTTTTCTTTCAGTAGAATTATTCATACTTGGAGGATTACTGTCACTTCCATAACAAAAAAAAAGGAAAAGAAGGAGCGAAAAAAAAAAAAAAAAAACGCGGCATGATGATCTCTGCATTCCATCTTCACAAAATCAGAACCTTTTCTTTCTGAATTTAAATAATTTAGAACTAATACCACTAATAGCCTAGAAGGATTGTTGTGACTTCATTACCAAAGGGAGAATGAGAGCAAGAAGTTACAGATTATTAGTGCATCAGTGACACTGGCACCCACCTGCAATGGCCTTGGCTTGACTGTGTGAAAGCTTAGCTGCAAACCCAGAGAAGCTGTGCTTGTAGCTGTACACCAGGGAATCATGTGCTGCTTCCTTGCTGAAACACGGGTATTATCTTTACTAAATAAGCAAATCCCAAGCAATGGTTATGCTTGTAATCAGCATGGAAACTCTTACACTAAAAATTATGAGATTCAACCAGAGTTTTAAATAAAATTGCACCTTCCAAGGAGTGAGGCAAGAGTCTCATGGTGCAATTGCTGATTCAGTTGTGGGTGCTCGTATTGCTTCTGCCCCATGTATACGATGTGAACCTGAAATCCAACACCATTAACAGAAAGATTGAAGTTTCCTGGATCTGCACTAACACCATCAACAGATCATGCAGATCACATATACAAAACAAATGTAGAAAATACCCATTAGCTATTTTGCTGAGTGAAGTGGGTGAACAGTGAACACTGAAACTTACATTGCTTGCATTAACTCCCAATGCCTGCAGAAGAATTAAGGCTGTCCAGAAAACATAAACCACCTTCATCATTCTGCATAAAAACCCAACTCTCAGTTGTGATAACTAGGCCATGTACCTAGTAACCTAGATATATGTTGTCCTAGGTTGATGTATTTCATAAATTTCCTGTGAAGCCAACGACTCTGATCTGGTCTTCAGGCTGCATATTTATTGTGTTAAAAGTGCTAATTTGGGTGTTGGCTAATGGGCAGCAGGTGATTATTGTGCGATTATTATTACATTCATTCCAAGTTCTTTTACTGTGCATTTTGACATTTTCAGAAGCAAAGTAACCAATTATTTATGGTCTTGAGAAGAATGCCAACTTCATTGTCAAGCTTTCTCGATTACGATGTCTGATTTGTCTCTAAACTTAGATTAAACCAGTATTATCTTAACGGTTATAGCCTACACTCGTTCAAATTTAAACGGGTATATAGCCTATCAACTTGTAACGGGCTTTAAGCTGACATCTTATGCAAGACTTGTTTAGAATACAATTTCTTCGCCAAACTAAAAGTATTTTACGCTGATTTGACGATAAAAAGTCCCAATAAAGTCCATATTCAACAATTTTGTAAGGTCGCTAAGGCTACAAAAAGATGTTACCTACCGAATATTGACTGCCAACGATGTTTCTAAAAGTCGATATTCTTCTATTCCTGGTTGGTGGCATTATCTTTTTGAAGAAATGAAGACCATCTCTCAAAGGCAGTTTGCAAAATTTGACAAGTTGGAGCCCATAAATATGCTGGTAGGTTAAAAAGCTTTACCCATAACGAAAGTGAGATTTCATGGGGTCATGTACTCTGCAAAAATTTGTGTTCAAATATGTATGTGAGTAAGCCTCGCCCCAAAAGAGTTTGCCTAAATTAATCTAAGAAAGTCTTATTTGAGCAATCCTTAGATTATTAAAAATCTCCTTCTTTTGGTGTTTATGGTGCAAAAACCATAGGTACTTAGTTCGAGATTGCCCCGTGGTCACTATTGTTGAAAAGGAGAGTGTTGTTACCATAGAAAAAGAGAGAGATGAGAAGGATTTTCAGCTTGTTGATAGGAAGGGAAAGAATATTCCAAAAGAAAAAGAGGAAAAATTCCAAAAGAAATCAAGGTGAACAAAGCATGTGCCAATGTTTGCTCTAACCATTTTTTTGTATTAGGCTCAAAGGAGGATGATCTTCAAGAAAAAAGGCGTTGGAAGAAGCAAATCTCTCCAAAAATTGTGCCCACAACTCATGAGAATCAAGTTACCGTTTAGTTGAGGCTCTTGTAAAAATGATATTGGAGACTGTAGTGTTACTTCCCCTACTTTTGACGTGGAGGATTGTAGCTTTAAGCACACCTTGTGTTCTTCAAATGTTGAGTCTATTTTGGTGACTACTTTGCAACTTTGTTTGTCCATTTTTCATCCGATTTCTTTTTATTTCTTTCGGGACGGTACACATATTATTAATTTTAATAATATGATGTGTTCATAACAAATATCAACATTAGCCACTACCCTACAAAAATAAAAGACAACCATAGTAAGAAAAGATGACATGACACAACATGGATTCTTACTTTTGTTGGTGCCAAGGTTATCCATAATCGACACGGACATTCCACTATACAAGATATAAATACAAATTACTTTCTCGTGGTGGTGTTCCCATGTTCTAGGTGATTGAAGCAACACCTCAAAAATTATAACTTGATGCTTCCCCAACTCTTAAGACTATCATCTAGAACAAAAACGTCTTTATGCAATCCATTTACTTGTTTTCCTACATCCTTTATACATTGATTGTCATGTTTCATACTCTAGTCATGCTACCACCGAAAACCATGTGATTTCCACAAAAACCATAGTGCATCAAGAGTATGACATACTTTAACCTTATGAGAGAATTCATTCAATTCCTATAATTTATTGTTAAAAATAGGTATTATACTTTTTCTCGTGTACTTAATTTATTCCCATGCTCTCTTAAGTATTTGAGATATCAACTACTAGTTGCATGGATTTAGAAGTATACAAATAACGAATCAAACACAATTATAAAGAGAGACATACACAAGTAATCACCCTAGAGAAAACCAATGTGGATAAACTCTAGAAGTGTGAGGTCATGTTTTCTCATCTCCAGTAGCTTCATGACATTTTATAAGAACGTTTCCTTTTGAGGCCTACAAGAATGCCCATGACATTCAACAACATCCTACTCTTAGAAATGGAATTTTCAACTTTGTACTGGATCACTTGCTGCTCCAACAAACAACATTAGTTAATTTAAAGGTTACATCCTTTAAACCAAGTACATTATGTCTATATAAATGTAAGCACCAAATATATAGAATTTATCATTTGATAATATCGTTGTCTTAATCCCTTTAATAATGACAAATGTGCCTATTTTGAGCTTATTTATGATATCCTAGTCCATCCTTAGTCCCATTTAAATGCTTGTTATCCCCATTACACATCGCTAATCCACTTACATAAATACCCATATAAGTCATGAGTAGTTTATTACTCATATCATCATGCATGTATCACCACAATTGTAATAGGGATGGAATCGTCCAATGTTTTATCCCTAGGTTTTTGATCTCATGTTGAGCTACCCAAAGATTAGTTTTCCAATTTTTATATCTTTTATGGGTTGGCATCTCCACCATAGGTTGGCCTTAATGTGAATTATATCCATGGAACCTTATATAAGCAAGTTTAAGACACTTATTTATTTACTTGGCATTTTTCAAAAGCTCCCTAAGTACAACTCACTAAAAAAGAAAGAAAATATCTCATATACTTCCCTAATTCAAAATTAAACACCAAGAGTAGCCCGTACATAGGTTTGAAGAACTCTAACTAGGTCAAGTGACAAGATTCCCAAATCATGATCCTACAACGCTGAGTCAAGCATAAGCAAGCCAAGTCAATACAAAGTAATTATTGAGTGTTAAAGCTATCAAATGTCTAGTTGCATTTATATAGTATTAAATCGCATCTCTAGGTAGAGAACTATGTGTGGTTAGAGGCCTTTTTGGAGTGTTGCCAATATAGGTGGCATATGGATTGCACTTTAACTCAACCACAAATATTTTCATAGGATTTCTACCATGGATTTGGGTTTTATGTGCTTTTGTAGATTAGATGAAAAATAGGTTTTGAAAGGTACCTCAAACCTTTTTACAACACACTAACTAGAGATATAACAAGGAAAATGATCGTCAGAACTGCCTCTTTTGAACAATAAAATGAGATCTTGTTTAAGTGTTAATGAATGAAAAATCTAACTAAGTTCATTATACCAACATGTTTTTGAAAGAAACATACATATAATCTGAAAATGGAAAATTGCCGACAACAAGACAACAAGATTTATAGGAGAAACCCAATGTGGTAAAAACACTAGTGGGTAAGAAAATTACTTCCCTTCACTCTACAAATCTCCAAATAATACAATTTTATTTTCATACAATGACCTTCAAGAAATATTCTAACTCCTTCCTCTTTAATAACTTGCTTACAACTCTCAACAAGAAATAAATCATCTTTACTATGAAAAAAACAAGAACAATTCACTTCCTATATTTCTCACAATTGAATTCACCCAAAACACTTCCTTTAGAATGATCAAATGCATGCACATTTATAGTTGTTATTTCCTAAGGACAGATGAAAAGATGAAGCGAACCATTTGGAAGCTCAAACATTTGTAATTATTGAGTTTCTGAGTTAAGCATCATCGAGGAATACCATCGGTCTCCACATATTGACGGTTGTGTAACCATCACTATGTGAAGAACGGCGGTTACATAACCGTTAGGCGGTTACATAACTATCACACTAAAAATATCTAGAATAGAACAATAATGGCTTTCGATGTCATTTAAAGGTGTCCAAATCACCCTCCTCTTGAGTAGACCATCTCCAGAATAAAGAATTTGCTAAGAATTTTCATTGCAAGTATCAAATATGGAGAATACATAGAATTGGATATTTTAGATCCCTTTTTGGATCATATCTCCCCAATTTGAGGCTTTTGAGTCCTTAAAAGCTTCGAGGACTAATGAGGTGAGGAAATTTATTCATCACTATTCGAGAGATGTTCTTACTTTCCTACTTTAATTTAATGAAGTGAAACAATAAAAACAAAACTGACCTTGAAAGACACATGGGTTCATGACACCCGTAGAGATGGATGTTGAAGCTGGTGTTCGATGAAAGTTGATCAAGCCCGGATGGATGCAAGTTCTCTTGTTCTACAAAGTAACTTTGTGCTTAAAGACACTAAATAGAAATGATTAGATAAATGGATAGATGAGCTGCCCAAAAAAGGTGGTTCTAGAAATCTAGAACTTCTTTCTTGAAGGATATCATCTTGTTTTATAATAATTAAGTGAATCGACAATAATGTTATGGATGAAGATAAATATATACAATCAACGTAGATATATAGATAGAAGAGGGAAGCTCTAGAACTCTAGATGGATGGGAAAGTTTTGTGCGGCTTTAAAAGTAGCCCAAACGAAGGTAGATGCAATTTGGACACGTTCAAAGTAGTCATACCAGAAGTCATCAGTTTCTTTCTCGATCTCATCAAGGAATTTAAACTAGTCCTCTTTGTCGAAAGCAAATCAAATAGCACAAAGTGTTAGTTCGTGTAAGATGTTGTAATATCCCTAGAAGAATGAGTGTTGGACTATAGGAAGGTCGTAAATGTTGGTAATTGGATGTGAACAACTAGGTATTGCCATCTAACAAAGAACCATGCTTAGAGACAACAATGTTAAATGTAGAAGATTTGATGAAAATTGATAAAAGCTCATTAAATGAAAGGTTTTGATAGGAATTGCCTATGATTTAGGTAAATCATTGGTGATTAGGAAAATATCGGCTATTTCGTAGTTTTTGACAGTTTAATAAAAATGAAAAATTGAAGCTAAGGAATGATGTTTCTGACTAAATTAAAGGATGATTATGATTGATAAAAGATAAACAAGGATAAAAGAAGTACCTTGGAATGTTTTGAAGCTAAAAGATGCCTCAAACCTTGAATGGAAAATGATCTAAGTAGATTGTGTGTCTTTGTGATGAAAAAATGATCTCTAGATACTTGAAAAATGCTTGATGAGTCTTAATGATGCTTGTTGATGTCTTGTGTGTTGAAGTTTGCATGACGAGGTGCTAGAATTCGAGACAAGAGACTATGGATGGTGATTGAAAATCGAGGCTCAAAATTCCAAAGTTGAAGATCCTAGAGGAAGAGTTGAAAGCTCATATTTATAATCGCTGGCGATTCAACTAAATCGCTGATGATCTAGATTTTTAGGATAACAAGTGTTAAAGTGGTTAAAACCACTTCTAATCGAGGTTGTTTGGTTTTGGAGTTCGGGTAAATGTTTTTGGGTGGTTAAATGTTATAGTTGTAAAGGATATTTACATGAGGTAAATATGATGGAGATTTTTAGACTTGGGATAAGGAACATATGAATGAGATAGTGATTTTGATTAATGTAATAATGAAGATAATGTAAGTGATAAAGGAAAATGAGTGGTGTAAATTTTGAGTGTCTACATTTGCCCCTTTTTGTCGAGTAGTTTGGTGTAGGAAAAGTGCTAGACAAAAATGATGATAGATTGATTTGTATGGGTGACCCCCTTGAAAATGGGGTTATTGTCAGAGGCAGTGTAAGGAACACCGGTTGGACAGTTTATTTGGATAATTTTGACACGCGTTTCATTTAAAAGTTACCCTAGGTTGGGGTACTGAAACGAGGAATGCTACCATGGAATCAAGTTATAGGGGGAGCTAAAGGGTGTGTTACCTATGGACATATGATTTGTAAAGGTAGGATGTAAGGATGGGGAATTCAAGTGATGGGGGCTAAAGGGCTCACATCTCATAGATGCATGATAGATCCCGATATGATTTGTTTGTTCGATATTTAATATTTCGAGGATTGGGGTCCTTTTAAACAGACCATGTGTTGAGAAATGGGATAAATTGATTTTGATTTTGACAAAGTATGCATGAATGTGAAAAATAGTGTGAATGCTAGTGATTTGGGAAATCAGGATGGGTGATTGGAATGAATCATCGCGCAATTGCCATGAAAGTTTTTGGGGGACTATAAAATCCATAAATCGGAGAGGAATAGTTCATTGTTGTAACCCAATTTGTGTGATTTGTGAGAATGATTGAGATTGATGGAGTCTTTAAGCAGACTTAGGAGGCCCACACAGGCTGAGGTGAGTCCTTATCTTGTTGTTTTTGGTTTGTTTTGTTGGTTTATTACGTATAGAGGTCTTGTTTTGAAATCCTTGGAATCGCTAGCGATTCAAGGTGATCGCCGATGATTCAAGTGAATCGCCAATGATTTGTCCGAGTTAGATGTGACCGAGGATTTTTGTTGAAGGTCCATTTTTAGATAAATTTTTATATATTTTTGATAGTGAAATGGATTCTAATATGGATTTTTTTGTGGGAATGTGGATGTGAAGTTTACCCTTCGAGATGGATACTAATTATTTTAGAGGAGGTGTGGGAAGACATGACAGATGATGATTGGGCCCATGTAGAGGCAGTGGGATTTGTGGGGATGACGGATTACATGCAGATGTATAGATAAGGATTGTTGTTGTTGCTTGATGGAAAGGTGGAACCCTCTCACCTATACTTTTTGGTTACTAACAAGAGAGATTACTATTACAGTGGAGGATATTCATAGGATTATGATATTTCCATAGCATGTGGAGAGGGTATTTATATTATTGATGAGTTTGAGAGAGAGGGTGTTATGAGGAGGTTATATGGGGATGAGAGGATGTAAAGTATTCACCAAGAAAATTTTCTTATCAATCTTTGTATTTTCCATGAGAGAGGGTGCATACATGGATGATGATGATGATGGATATCTCATGTTTTTCCCTCCCTGATTTTGGGGAGGTAGGTTCTCGTGGATGATGATAAGAGTAGTAGTAGAGATGATGGAGCATCAAATTATCTTTGAGTGGGAATCGACACTATTACACACACACACACACACATATAGAGTGTGGCTTGGAAAGTCCACAAGTTGTTTGTTATTGATGTGGCATTCTCATTACATTGTTGGGCATACAGCATATAACCATTTCTCATCCGCAAGCTTTACCATGGGGTGGAGTGAGTGACATACATGCTAGTTTTATGAGATGGAGAGAGGATGTGTTGGACACGAAGAGGCGAAGAAGGTGAGCTACTATAGAGATCTTTTGATAGGATTACAAGTGGGTGATGTGATATGGAGGCCTTATTTGAGTTTCTGAGTGGCCTGGATATGAGCATGAGCTTGTTGGGACACAAAATTATTTGTGGATATAGGCTAGGTAGGGAGGGGAGTATGAGATGGTTAGATTTAGCCATGTTAGATGATAGTTTGGTTAATACATGATGTACCTAAGGAGCCAGTACTTTATAGATGAGAGGAGGGAGATTCAGAGACTCCTAAGGCATTCATAGTCATCCTTTTGTGATAGTAGAGGAGTAGGGGGCTATGGGTCTAGATGAGGAGGGAGACTTAGTTCTTATTGATGATGATGAAGTGACAGCTAGTTACAATGAGTGGTGGATGAGGGCATATTCGGGATCGAGAGGATTTGATTGATTCAGAGGGGGAGGAGAGTGTGTGCTTCGGGTAGAGGGAGCACAAGAGGTGGTGAACATTAGTGATGATGAGGATGAGGATTAGGATGAGGATGAGGGGGATTTGGCAGCTGCAATGACATAGTTGACGAATGAGAAGGCCATAGTGGAGGCTGAGAGGGATAATGAGGAGAGAGAGATGATTTGGTTGGGGTGAGGGATACATTGATTGGAGAGAGAGATAATGTCAGAGCTAAGTGAGATGGGCTCAAAGCAAAAATAGCATGGATGGTAGTTGATCGAGATCGATACTAAAAATAGCTAGAGACTACTGAAAGGGGCTCTTGACATTACATGATCTTCAGTGTTAGGTGTAGAGTTGACAGCTCGTGCACAAGCTAACAATCAGATGGGAACACCGGGTATGGTTAGTGCTACCCATTATCGGTCATTGCGTGCAAATTTGGCATACTATGAGGATATGGTTATACATAACTTTCTTAATACAATTTTATATGCAGTCATCTAACGTAGTGAGGGTAGTGCCGGTGTGAGCGTAGGGATTGTAGGCCATCCTCCTCGGGGGCTGGATAGAGGAGATGGTGGTAGTGGGGGTGATTAGGGAGGTGATGGGAGTGTTATTTGTGTCAGTGAGTTTCTAGGAGATGTCTAGTTTACTGGAGAGTGATTATGTGTATTTTGATATGTATACGACTCTTTGTGAATCCTTTGATGTATATGATTTACAGAGACTCTTTGATGATGTACTTGGCACTTTGATTATGTGTGTGTGTGTGTGTGTGTGTGTGTGTGTGTGTGTGAGAGAGAGAGAGAGAGAGAGAGAGAGAGAGAGAGAGAGAGAGAGAGAGAGAGATGATGTGGTTGTGATTTTTCCTATTTGATTTATATGTGTTGGTTATGATATGTGTTTTAATGTTTGCTTTAATTGATGTGTTTATGATTTTTTAAATAAGGAGAATGTGAATGATATGATTATATGTTCAAATGTGATTTGGATGATGATGTATGATATGACTTAAAATGTGATAATTTTTTTATCAAAATGTGTTCTATCTTTTGAAGTAGGAGTGGAAAATGGAATGATTGCTTTTGATATGGATTTGATACATACGTGATGGGTATAAAAATGTGAAAGCACTTGCAATTCTAGCCTTAAATAATGTTAACACAAGACCATCAATGGGTAGTGATATATTGGACCTCGGATATAGAGGTGAAGTGATTATATGTACCTTCCTAGGACATGAAAGGGGGTTGACATGTATAGGTCATGTGGGAAAGAGGGTTCTCCTTTTTAATAGTTTCATAGAGAAATGCCCTATATATATATATATATATATATATATATATATATATATATATATATGATCGAAATGATCGATGGGAAGCTTTCTTAGGATGCTTTTGATATTTTGATTTTTTGAAGGATGATCGATGCAGGAAACCTATTTACATAGGTATCCATCCTTCGAGGGAGTAGTCTACAATTTTGGTTTTTGATGTATATAGATAGCTTTCCTTGAGGGATCAGTCTATGATTTTTACCGGCAATTGTCCTTCGAGAGGATCAATCTACTTTTTATTATGATAATTTTTGACAAATAATTTTGATTAGTTGTCCTTCGAGGGATCAGTCTATTTGATTTCTCTTTTTTATAATAAACAACATCCATATATATTCTTTTGACTTTATTTTGAATTGAGCGAAAGAACCTAGTAGATTGTTTTAAGGAGGGGAAATTGATGTGTAAGTGACTTGAACATACGTGCCCCATGACATGTTCTTAGTTAGTATAGAGGTTGGTGTATGTAATGATTACGGGGTTCCGCTAAAGAGGAACTTGTCCATGTGAAATATGTGATGAATAGAGCCGTGGTGCTCATATTTAATGTTTATGAAGATAGTGACGGAAAACCACATGCTTTTGAATCATCACAATGATAAGATGACTGGTTAATGATGGGATAAGGTCTTAGATATAACTACTGTCATGACGATCAATAGCTAATAGTAGAAAGGTTACAAGTGCAAGGCATTCGAATTTTCCTTTTAGGCTCACCATCAAGGGAGGCTAAGCGATACGCTCCCAACTCATACTTGTGAGTAATGATGTATGGACCAATCCAATTAGGGGTAAAATTTCCACGTTTACTCCATTCTAAAGTAATGAAATTTTGATTTTCTTTGAGAACAATATCACCAATTTTGAAGTCACGTTATTTTACATGTTTATTATATGTGTATTTGACACGTTCTTGATAGACTTGATGATGTTTGAGGGCCATTAGGTGTTTTTGTCCAATAATTCTAATTGTGATAAATGGTCTTGTCGATATTCTTCATCGGGGATAAAGTATTTGAGTGATACACAAAGTGATGGAACTTAAAATTTAAGGGGTATAACTTCCTCGAATCCATAGACTAGTGAGAAAGAGGGTAGCACATGTGGGAGTATGGATGCTAGTTCGATAAGCCCATAGAGAAAATGAGATTTGGAGATGCCAATTCTTGCTTATGTTGTCTATTGTTTTCATGAGGATTTTAGTAAGTGTCTTATTAGAGGCTTCAACTATCCATTTTCTTGTGGATAATATGGTGATGAAAAACTAAGTTTAATGTTGAAGGTGTCATAGAGTTTCTTAACATCCTTGTTTTGAAGGATTTTCCATTATCCATGACAATTTTGTGAGGAACACAAAAGTGGCATATGATGTATTGGTAAATGAAATTAACGATAGGATGTGCTTTATTTGAAGTCAAGGGGATGGCCTCAACTATTTTTATAAAAAATTAGTAGTTGTTATGATAGAATGATGTTGTTGGGATGATTTGGGATTAATAGTGCTAATGAGGTCTAAACCCCATTGTGAGAAAGGCCATAGATCATGAGCGGGCTACAAAGCTTGACTTGGAACATGGATGAGATTAGATTTTTTTGACATTTGATGCACTTTTTAACATATGCACAACAATCTTGATTGATAGTGGGCCAATAATAGCTGAGTCATAAGACACGTTTAGTGACAATGTTACCATTGAAATGTCCACCACATATACCGTCATGGACTTCTTGGATTGCTTTGATAGATTCATGAGACTTAAGACATATTAATAGGAGGCCATCAAAGCCACGTTTATACAAGATACCACCTATGATGAAAAAGCGAGAGGTGCATTGAAGAAAATATATTTTAGCATTTCATGATAGATCGGAAGGGATTTTAGATTCAGAAAGATAGTTGAATGTTTGAGAATACCATAGATCAGTTGGATGGTCATCAATAGTGTCGATAGGAGGGAGTTGATTTTGATGTGAGGGGTGATCAATATTTGAATGAATATGGATACTTTGGAGTTGTTAGTTGATTCTTCAATTTGTAATGGGATGAGGGCTCCTAAAGAAGCCATTGTATCTACAAATTTGTTGGAAGATCGTGGAATTTTTGGATGGTGTAATGATCGAAGGCTCAAGGAGAAAATCAACATTGGTTTTATAAATTTTTAAGATTTCATTTTTACATTAATATTCTCCTTTAACTTGATTGATGACAAGTTGCGAGTCTCCATAGATTTCAATGATATGGACACCTAATAAGATAGTAGTTGTGAGACCCATGATTAAAGCTTCGTATTCAGCCATGTTATTAGTGCATTCAAAGTTAAGTTTAAATGATAGTGGAATAAGAATCCCCTAAGGTGGTATGATAATGACACCAACTCCTCCCCTTGCTGGCATTTAGATCCATCAAAGAAGAGGGTCATTTTTATGGGAATGAATTCATGTTCGTCGATAGTGTTGATGGATTCATTAGGGAATTTTCATGAGGGATATGAGTGTTAGAAAGTGGAGATTCAACAATATTGTTTGTGATGGCTTGGCCTTTAATAGAATTTTGTGATATGAATTCAAGGTCAAACTGGTCATAAGCATGAGCCACCAAGTTATGCGGTCACTGTGATATGGTTTAGAATGCATAGTTTTGAGTGGGTTAAAGATGGTGACAACGTATGTTTTATGATTGAGAAGATAGTGTCGTAGTTAAGAGGCCACAAAGTACAAAAACATCATAAATTTTCAGCCTCAGTGTAATGGGTTTCATATTCATGGAGTGTATAAGCGATGTAATACACAAATTATTCACGACCTTGTTCATAACGATGGGTGAGCATGACTCCTAAAGCATGGTCTATGGCAGATATGTAAAGATAGAAGGGTTCCCCCTCACAAGGTGGTATAAGTAGGAGGTGATAAGAGATAGTGTTTGAGTTCATGAATGCTTTTTGACAATTAAGATCCCATCTAAAATCCACATCCTTGCGGAGGAGATGATGGAATGATTGACAATAGTTAGATAATTGAGATATGAAATGTTGGATGGATTGTAACTTACCTTGAAGACTATGTAACTGTTTGAGGTTGGATGGAGGAGGCATCTCAATGATCGCTTTGATTTTGGTTGGATCAACTTCAATACCTTGGATAGATATAATGAACCCGAGGAGTTTTTTGGTGAGAACACCGAAAACACACTTACCGGGGTTGAGATGAAGGAAATATTGAATAAGACAGATAAATATTGATTTAAGGACGACGAGATGATCTCTACGTTGCTTAGACTTCCCTAAGAGATCATCAACGTAGTCTTCTAAAAATTTGTGGATAAGGTCATGGAAGATGTATGTCATGGCACGTTGATAAGTGGCTCCTACATTCTTAAGTCTGAAAGGCATGACACAATAGTAGAAGGTCCCCGAGGGGTAATGAAGGATGCATTATGGTGATCGTCGGCGGTGATGAGGATTTGATTGTAACTATAAAAACCATCCACAAGGGATAGCATTTCATGCTGGTTTGTTAGATTGACTAGCTTATCGACATTTGGAAGAGGGAAGTCATCTTTAGGGCAGGAAAGATTGAGATTACAAAAGTACATGCACATGCGTAACTTTCTGTGAATTTGGTTACAGTACGATGTAAGGGACCCATTGTGGATAGTCAATGGGTATGATGAAATTATAATAAAGAAGATTCTATAAGTCTTCTTTGATAAGGAGAGCCACACATGGATGCATCCTACAGAGCTTCTATTTGAAAGGTTTAGCATTGGGATATATGATGATATTGTGAACTTGTGTATGATGATATTTGGATCGATACCTAGCATATCACTATATGACTAGGAAAAATCTTGACTATAATCGAGATAAAAGTTGGTAAAATCATTTAATTCTTGTGGATTTAATGAATGTCGACCTTAACTATACATGGTTCCTGAGCGGTCCCTAAGTTAATGTCAATGGTGGATTCATTGAGAAGGGTTGATGTATCAGTGGTAATGGTTTTTGAAGGAAATGGTCGTTTGCTCCCATATGGGAGAGAATTTCTTGAAATCATTTAATTCTTGTGGATTTAGTGATTGGCCGACCTTAACTATATGGGGTTCCTGAGTGGTCCCTAAGTTAATGTCGATGGTTGATTCATTGAGAAGGGTTTATGTATCAGGTGGTAATTATTTTTGAAGGAAATGGTCATCTTCTCCCATATGGGAGAGAATGTCTTGATCATCGCGACATTGAAGGATATCGATGGTGGGTGAATCTTCTTCAATCATTTTGGCCAAATGAGAGGAAGTTTCTTAGTGACATGATTGGATTGATAAGTTAAAGGTCTTAAGGAAATAGTATTGACTAAAAAAAGTTAGGTGGGATGGATATGGTATCATTAGTGTCCATGGGGTCGTCAGATTCGTTAGATGATGATGATTCAAGTTCTGTGATATGTACTGAGATGTGGTTTGTTCAAATGAGTCGGTAGTGGGTCTCTCATATCCTAGACCATATTTTTCGTGTGGTTTAAGAGAATGTTGGAAGATTAAGTCA
Organism: Taxus wallichiana var. yunnanensis; assembly: GCA_018340775.1. Classification (NCBI taxonomy): domain Eukaryota; kingdom Viridiplantae; phylum Streptophyta; class Pinopsida; order Cupressales; family Taxaceae; genus Taxus; species Taxus wallichiana. The sequence goes on from CM031242.1 coordinate 953,231,405, forward strand.
TGTATTCCTTGTTCATAATGCCCAAAGCTGAAACCTTTCTAGGCACAACAATGGAGATACATTCGATCGAAGTTTTGGTTATATAAAGATTGGAAATCTGATGAGAAGGGCATGACATGATGTTGTTCGAGGGATTGTGATGAAGGTTGGTCGATGCCTCCATAAACGAGATTGGTTTTCAAATATGCCAGACCATAAGAGATGATATCTCCAACATCAGGCTTATACATAGGTTGTTTGTCTAGTTTACCATACATTTTAGGTGTGGGTAGAGAATTAAGCATAAGGAGGTGGTACTCCCCAACGAAAGACATCCTCGACAAGTCGAGGGAGGAGTCATCTAGTAATTTGGATGATGGGATAGTTGTATTGGTGGATGCTTCATCGGATGATTTCAATTTTGGTTTGAGAACGTCATTTGGATGATACGTCATGTTCCGATCGAGAGAAAGGATTAGGATCCAGGTATTGTGGATGTTTGGCCCTCATGCTCATATTTAACACAATGGTGAAGGGTCAAGGGGACACAATGTATGGTGTATATCACAGGTATTCCTAACAATATATTATACTCGAACTCTCCTTCTATGATGTAGAAGAGTTTTGGAAGGGTTTTAATGCCAACTTTAAGTAGTAGAATAACGGTACTTAACGTGGGTGTGATGGTGTCAATGAAATCTCTAAGTAAGATGATGTCAAGGCGATTTCAATATTTGGTATTCTAAGTTGATTGAAGGTGATGGAGGAAATGATGTTGATAGTAGCACCCCATCAATCATGACCATTTTGACAAGGACATCATTGATTTGAGTGGTGATGAAGAGTGGTAAATCATGATCTTAAGTCGAAGTGATAGTATTTGAGAAGATTCAAAAGAGATGGTGTTAGAGTAGGTATTTACCTTATCTCATGTTCACCTAGGTACATTATTTACCTTTATTGTATTTATACTCACCCACTTATGTGTGTGAATATTTCTTTTATCTTATTTAGATATTAGGAGATATTATCTAGTTGTTAGGTATAGTTCTTTCCTTGATCTATGGTATTGACTAGTTATTTCCTTGATCTATGGTATTGACTAGATCCTTGATGTCTAGTTCTCTCCTAAATCTATGGACTTAACTAGTTCTTTGATGACTAGTTATTTCCTTGATTTATGGCTTGATCTACAACCTTGACTGGTTCTTAGATTGTTATTCCTTGCTTATATAAGCAAGGCCCATTCTCATTGTATTTCATTGAGTTCCATAATAATATATGATATTGTTGCTCATTTGTTTGCAAAGGTTTTATGTAAAGTTATTTTGAAAAATTACTTTCATCTCATTGATTGTGGTCTTTGATTAGCATCTATGTTCTTGGCTTGGTATGATCTAGTTATTTTTATTTTTATGGTATCGAGTGGAGATTGCTTTGTTGACATCCATATGTAAGTTTTATTTTGTAAATAAATTCTTTGTATATTCATATATTTGGGATTTGGTCATATTTTTTTTCGCATGTAATTTTATGCAAAGTAGAGGCTTCCATTGGATCTGGAAGGTGTGAAAACCCTAAGATTGACTGTAAACTTGGCCATTTCTAGAGGAAGTCATTTTTTTGGTTTTTTAATGTTACAGAGAAGCACACAGGCTCACCTCGGGATTCACACCAAACAAGAAAAAAACCATGGAAATATTTTTCTGGTGAATTACTTTCATCTTATTGATCATGTTGTTTGATTAGCATCGTGTTCTTGGCTTGGTATGATCGATTATCTTCTACAATCACTCATTCATTTGGACTAGTTGAATAAGAAGATCTTAAGAGTCTTCATATGATTTAAATAATTCTTTGAATATGGTTTTTATATCATTCCAATTTGTTATGGATTGAGAGGGAAAGAGGTAGAACCATTCAACTACTTTCTCTTGAAGTGGTTCCATGAACAATCTTATTGAAAAATATTCATATTCAACTCCAAGAACTCCACATGTGGTGATGAAAGATGCAATATGTTCCTCGGGAGCTAGGTTTCATCACCTTTGAATTTGGGAAAATTCTTATGGATCCCTTCGAAAATTCATGGAGAGGTGGTGTAAGAGTAAGTGGACTAGTATTCCTTCCCCATGGAACAAGTGGTTGATGTTCTTCCATTTATTCTTCAAGTTCTTCTTATGGTTATTCTTATAAGGGAAAAATAGCTAGCGGTGGTGTAACTAGAGATTCAAGAGTCTCAATTGGATTTTTTTGTTGTGTCACTCGATGTACCGGATGGAGATGATTCCTGAGAGAAGAAATATGGATTGTTCGAAATATTAGATTTTTGTATTTCAAGATATTCAAATTTTGGATCAACAATACCTCTCAATTTGTCCAATCGGTGTATTTCTTTTCATCCAACTTGTGAGAAAACCTACAAAAAAATGTGAAAAGACACAACTGAAAATAGCATGGCTTTCAAGCATCAAGTTTCATGTTTTTTAGGTTTTTTTACTTTTTATGGATTTTTGGTGTATCTTTTTTTTAGGATTTTTTAAATCATTATAGGGTGTAGGATAACAAAATTTGACCCATGGTGGGCGCTAAAAAATATTGGAAAAATAATTTATCACAAGGTCAAATTAGGGTATTTCATCGATCCTCTAGGACTAATTCCCTTAGCTTATAAATGGGGCATCTCAATTTATTGAAAATAGTAAATATGCACACTACTCTAACCATTGTGGTTGGCCTTTCGAGTGGGAGTCACATGGGAATACTCCACTAAACCTACATATAAAAGGAGGTGGAGGAAAGGTGTTTGTATGGAGAGAGGGGAGAAAGTGAGAAGGGGGTTTTATTTAACAAATATCATATTGATTTTATTGACATAAAACCAGAATATTTCCAAGTTAACAATGAGAAGACACCAAAACAAGGAAATAAAAACAAAACACAAGTAAATAAAATTTTATTTACATGATATTACACGTTAACATTTCTCATGGAGTAAATTTGGGATGGAGAGGAAAAATAAACAAGAAAATAGAAGAATTGTGTTTTCTTGCTTGTATTAAGAAAATGAGATCTATTAACCAAGAAATACTAACCCTTTGGAAAGGAGAAGCCTTCCCAATTTATACAATATGACTCTTCATCTCCCCACATGAATTTTCATATTCCTACCACTTATGACCTTTCATATTCCATTAGGAATGAAAAATAAGTCCCTTTTATTATTAATGAAAATGATATTTTACAATGCAAAATTAAAATTTCACTTAAGTGAATAAGACGAAAAAGTCAAAATGTACAATTCCCAATGAAGAATTAGAATGTAGAGAGAGAGGGAAGAAGAGATCCTCCTATGGATGAAGAAGCTCCTAGTGAAGAAAATCATGCACTTAATGTACCCTATGAAAATTCTCCATTGAGACCTCATAATCTCCAATAGACACTATACGCACCCAAATTTGCATGTGCTACATTGTCGAAAATGGTTCAAAAGTCCCCAATGATGATTCATGTCTTTTACAAAGGTGTTCGAGCCCCTTTTCCTCTTTGTAGTTCATATTTATAGCTTAGAAAGCCTTAATTATCCATTTATTACTTTTCCTTAGCTTTTCTTATTCACTTAAGTGACATTTTAATTTTGCATTGTAAAATATCCTTTTCATTAATAATAAAAGGGACTTATTTTTCATTCCTAATGGAATATGAAAGGTCACAAGTGGTAGGAATATGAAAACTCATGTGGGGGGAGATGAAGAGCCATATTGTATGAATTGCGAAGGTTTCTCCTTTCCAAGGTGTTAGTATTTCTTGGTTGATAGATCTCATTTTCTTACTACAAGCAAGAAAATACAATTATTCTATTTTCTTGTTTATGTTTCCTCTCCATCTCAACTTTACTCCATGAGCAATGTTAAATTGTAATATCATGCAAATAAAATTTTATTTACTTTTGTCTTGTTTTTATTTCCTTGTTCAGTGTCTTCTCATTGTTAACTTGGAAATATTATGGTTTTATGTCGATAAAATCAGTGTGATATTAATTACATAAAACCCCTTCTCACTTTCTCCCCTCTCTCCATACAAACACCTTTCCTCAACCTCCTTTAACACGTAGGTTTAGCGGAGTATTCCCATGTGATTCCCACTCGAAAGGCCACCCACAATGGTTAGATTAGTGTGCATATTTACTATTTTCAATAAATGGAGCTGCCCCATTTATAAGCTAAGGAGTTAGTCCCATAGCATTGGTAAAAGCCTCTAATTTGACCTTGTGACAAATTATTTTGCCAATAGTTTTGGCACCCACCATGGGTCAGATTTTTTTGTCCTACTCCAAATAACGATCCACAAAATCCTAAAAAATAAGATACACCAAAAATTCATAAAAAGTAAAAAACAATCTAAATTCCTAGGTGTGATTTGGATGTTAACTTCTTCTAGTTCACTTTGTTTGCACACGTTTCTTGATCAATTTGGCTGATTTTAAGCTTGAATGATTCATATCAACATCCTCTTCCACTTGTAATTGTTGATTAATAGTTAAAATGCCCCTCCTTGTTGTGATGTGGCATTCCATTGCTGCCAAATGTCTTAGACCATTTCCCATCTTTTTTTCTATAAAATCACCGCTTCTTACAAGCAAATGGCCAAATATTTTTATTATGTTTGTATTGTTATGTTGCTAAAATCCTACTAGAGACTACACAACCAAGCATTGTTCTCTTGTGTTGTTCTTCCTCTACCTGCATTGCTACTAGACCACTTACAAGCCACCATTTCTCCAATGCCTTCTTCTTGCTTCCTCTGCATTCCCAGTTCCCTAGACTCACATGGACACAAAAGATTGGAAAATATAACTGAGGGGACACAAAGTGATACCACAACTGGCACTATGCAACAACACTGAAATTTCCAGGTTAGGCTTGCTATTGATTTTCTTTATTACTTCATTTCTTTATTTGTGAATTTGTATGAAAATTATTTACTACAGTAGAAAATTTATTTTTATTCCCATTGTTGTAATTGTTAGTAGCTACTGATAGATCATTTTCTTCTACAAAGCTTTATTATGATAGATAACTTCATTTCTTATCTTTGTAGACTTAAGGGATGTGATTTTGGAAGAAGCTTCTGCATAGTTCTAAGCATTCAAAATTTGGTTCAAATTAGTCTTTGTTAAATCCCTCTTAAATTCCACCAGGGAAGTTTCAAGGGAAGAAAAGCTTCTGAGAAGCTTCCAACTCTTTCCGTGACTTTGAGGTGTGTCCGAGGATTTAATTCACATTCATTGTTTAGAGAAGATTTAATTATTTAGAATGGATTAGATTTCTTCTACACAGATAAGAAAATACATCCGATTTTTTTTTAGGATTGTTTAAGTAATTTAGAAGAAATTTCTTCATTTCTTCTATATGTACTGTTATTTCATAAAATACAAAAATATTATATTAGATTAGTTAGTTTAATTTTAATAGTTTATCCCCTTTACTTATTTAATTTCCTTTCAAGTAGGTAGATAGAAACAAACAAAAAATAGGGAACTTATGCTACCCGCGCATAGCCTTTAATTCCCCTTTGGCCAATTCAACTACTAGAAACTCACACTATGCGATCTCAGTCCCTGGTTCTCCTATAGTTTCCCATCCGCATTATCGCAGTCTTTCGCATTGGTTGTCTCAGAAGGACCTTGGGAGGTCGAGTGTGCATGAAGGTCACATGTTGATTTTCAGCTATACAAATTGGTGAACCCGACATGAAGGACTAGTTCCTTCTTATCTCCTTTTATTTCATTGATATTACCTCACCTCTCCATTTCTTCCCCTATTTCGTTGGGTATTTTATACCTTCCCAAATATGTCAGGTAGAAAGTTTGGTGGGCCATTTGGATTTGATATATATTACACCAATGTTCAACCACAACAATCCCCTTCCTTTTCTGGATGGGCTGACAATTACACAAACAATGTGTAAACCTCCCCTAGTTATGCCTCAAACCCCATCGTTATGAGAGAATAGAGGAGGTTGATCAACCTTTGAACATGTGATACATTCAATCCAACGCAAATAATGTTATTGTTATATAGAGGAATCAATCTTCTCTTAATGATGGCATTTCTACCTTAGTGGAAAGGATCATAGAGCTAGAAAGTGTTGAATCATCGTAACCAACTCATGTAGTACGAGAAAAAAATGGCGTATCAATTGATAATAAGGGATACATCCCCGCCAATGAAAAACCAATCCAACATCTTGTACGACAAGGTTATCGGTTAAACCGAATCCGAGTGATCTCCTCACAATATCGACAAATTAGGGATGTGTCCTCATTCTTCTCAAGGATATCCTATGCCAGGGCTATTCGAAAGTACGTTACGAAATGTTGTTGTTTCAGGAAATGTGACATTCCCTGGTTTCATGCCCGCTAGTCCATATCCTAGTATAAAACCACCCTAGTTTCATATGTATTCAAGGTCCCCCTAGATGGACCCATATGCCTTCCTTGCTCCTTATACGCCATATTAAGGGGCTTCATATGTCCCATTCATTGCCTATACTGTAACTTATCTGACTCCTCCTCCTCCACCTCCTCGTCAGGGAGCTTCAATGGTGGAATCTTATGCGATGGGTACTTACTCCAATTATTTGAAAGAACCCCTTGAATTTATCATACGAGGTGTCATGCTTCCATGTCCATTGCTTGATCTTCCAAAATTTAGGGGGAGATTCGAATGCTCATATCAAGGCCTACGCTACGGTTACATTTTAGGAGCTTCTTCCTGGGATTCTCTGGTAACTAAAATATTCCTAAAGATTCTTGAGGGAATTACATTAGACTGGTACTATCGGATTCTAGAAGCTTCTATACATTCCTTTAAACAACTTGTTTCAGAATTCATTAGAGATTTTGACATGAACAAGTTACTTCGAATGAGAATAAGGGAGTTTTTGCATATTAGGTAGGAGCAAAATGAATATTCCACCCATTTCATCTAGAGATGAATCAATTTATTTAGTCTTATGAAAGTGCACCCAACATGGAACAAATGGAAATTTGTGATCTTGTCCTTCATTTGCTCAATCGAGAGACCAAGGAAGAAGTCTAGAAATTTCCTTTCCATAGTTATGAGGAAGTATTGGAAGGTGCGCTTTGAATCAACCAAGCCACTATTGATAGTGGGCGTAATAATTATGGTCTCAATGGGAAATTGGTATCCTTTAACCAAAAAAATGCAAATCATTAAAAAAATGGAGCCAACAACCAAGGACCTAAGGCTTTGAATCATAATCATGGTGCTACCATGAATGGTGTTACTGATCAAGAAAAGAACACTAGTTTTATGAACAACAAAGTAACACTAACAACCATAACAACAACAAAAATACGGGCAATCAAAGAGGCCCTAACACTGTTTCCTCGGTCAACATAGTTGATGTGAACCGTCCCCCTCCTCAAAAAAATCAAACCCAAGGCCCGAACCAATACCAAAAATCCAGCCAAGGGGAAATGAATCATAGTTATAACAATCAATCTCAAAACTACAATTGAGGTTATAATCAACAACAACAAGATGCTTATCAAAGACCAAGAAATTACGATCCTAACCTATATTGTGGTTTCCATCATGTTGTCGGTCATGACGTTAGGACTTGTAGAGATTGTAACAAGTTCCTACAAAGAATCCCCAAAAACCAAAGGTAAATATTTGTGGATATGTTCTTAGTAAATCCTGAAACAAATTTCTGACTAAATTATACAGAACCGTAGCTTCTCATAACAAAAAAACCTAAGCATATTTTGAGATCCATTCCCTATGCATCCTAAAAATGTCAAGGTAAATCCTTAGAACATAAACAAGGGAATTCCTGTTGCAAACAATGACCATGAAGCCTCAACTTTCGACAACTCTTAAGTTTCTCCCAACCTTGGCTCTAATGACAATACAAAGATTATGGGATTAGTTGAGTGGAGGTTGAACCAGAAGTTAACGTGATAACCTGAATAAGGGAATATGTTCCAAAACCTCCTCTCTCTCATTCTCTCTCATAGGATGACACTCCTATAGTTTCAAAACCTATAGGAGCTTATGATTTGATTTCAGATTTGAACAAGACCTTCTCACACATATCATTTTTAGATTTACTAAAGAATTCTCCTTCACATCGTGTTGCATTATTGGATGCATTGGGTCTTGGTCATCTAGTTCATGTCACACCTCCTCTTGGAGCTCAAATAAATCATATTGATTTCGATGTTCATCCTCAGGGCAGGGTGATAAGGATACCGGGTTTGTATTTGACATAAGCAAGATGCCTATTGATGCTGAAATATCCCGAAGAGGAGATCCTACTTTATATCTACAAGTTTGGGTTTATAACAATTGCATTAAGAGAGCCATGATTGATGATGAGGCTGCAGTGAATGTGGTTCCTTTCTCTTTCTTATAGAAGTTGGGGTATGGGGAGACTAATTTCTCCTCTACAAGAAACACATTACAAGGGTATGACAGTTTAAAGGAAACTTCAATTAGAACCATAGTTCTTCCTATCACCCTCGGGCCAAAAATAATCTTAATGGATTTCTACATCATTGACAAGGAAACAAGTTACAACATGATCCTTGGTAGACCATGGATTCACCTTGGATGAAGACCATCCCTTTGAATTTTTTTCAAGAGGTTAGATTTCTCCATTTGGGGAAGGTCTTTTTTGCTCAGGGGGATCCCAAACCTTTCGATCTTCACTCAAAAATAAACCAGGGGTTAATTCAGAGTATAAAATACCTGCAAACTAGTTAAACAATTCAATTCCATCAAACCAATTGGTCACGACCGTCTCAAACATTCCAAAAGTCGAGGTCGGTGACTCAGAAACATTTGAGGTTACTGAAACTAATAAGGGTAAATCAATATCTTTGGAAGATGTTTCCACTAAAACAATGGTAGGAATCATGAAACTCTTAGAGAATGATGATTTGAGCTTCATCTTGTTTAAATCGCAAGGAATGGGTAGCATTCTTGGTATGACCTCTCTTCCCGCTGATGGTCTTGGCATGGGTGTAAACATGATATAATTAACAAAGGAAGAAGAGAGAAAAAAACTCAATACAATGCCCATCAAAGCCATCCCTAGGGTTTGTTCTATTCTGAACCTTGGTTTAGATATAAATGTGTCAAAAATCAAGTATGTCATCTCCACAGGATGTGATCCCATAACACAACAAAGGTCACATGAAATCACTATGCTTCATGCAAAAGACAAAGTTGAGCAACACAGTCATGCTCACCTAAACATGATATTTCAAGAATGTGACAAAGAGGTTCTCAAATACCTCCTTCAAATAAAAAAATTGGATAAACATACATACACAATCATGGGTAGGGGTTGTAGGTTTAAACCCCAGATAGTAAGTCCTTATCAAGAGAATGGAAATTTCAAAGATCATGTTTCTTCATTGTGTACTCTTGGGGGTGAGGAGTTTGACATCCTTCAACTCTCTTCACCTTAGACATTTCAACATGTACTCCATCTGCATTTCCACATGTACACTATTGCATCTATATTGCATTTCATCTACCAGTTCATATTGTAAAATTGTAGTCAAGAAAAATTATTTTTCAAACAAATTTCAAACTTCTAAACATTGGAAAAACATTCAATCACATTTCTTCAAATATCTGCAATATTATCATCAAAATTTATAATCATTTCATCAGTTCAACAAGTTAAGACAAAATTTTGACACTAATCCTACCAAGGCCTACATACTTGGTTCTACTCGTAGTTTTCTTCTAGCTTAGGTGTCTTTTCCCATAGTTTGTTCTAGAAGCTTCTTGGTGTCATATCTCTCCCGGAAAAAAATATTTGGCAGAAAAAACATTCTAAACAATTTTACCCAGATCGCTTGTTCGCCTATCTTAGCCTTCGATGTTGAGCCCTCGCATCTTACTAGTTGTGTGGGGTTGAGGCTAGGGGAAATTTCTCCCTCCCAAAATCACAACTCAAAGTTAAAAATAAATAAAACTCAATTCAAATCAAATAAATTCAAAATTATTTCATTTACAAAAAAAACCACACTTCCTTTCCCACCAATCTTTGGTGATGAGCCCATGTTTCTTATTGGTGACATGAGATTGGGAAAGGATGGAAGCTTCCTTAATCTCATATTCCTTGTATTTGGTTGTGAGCCCATGCTTCTTCTTTGGTAGCATGGGGAAAGGTACATGGAGTCTCTTGATAAGTTAGTAAGGTATAGGAAACTCATTCAATAAAAAGTGATTTGAAATCTTAAATCCTAAAAAATGAATTATATGTGTATGTTCCAAAAGAGTTAAAGCCTTAAAAATTGGATTTTTTCAATCAAGAGGCCATCTATGGGTCTAAGTCTAGATAAACTTGCAAGAAAATCACATTATAGACTGTGTAGTAAATTGTGTATGGAGTTAGGTTGTAGGTTTCTAATTGGATTTCTATCAAAATATTGTCTTTCTCTCATCACTTCCATTCATCAAAATCATATAATTCACGTCCCTCCTAGATCTTGGTGTTGAAGCCTTGCATCTTACTAGTTGCATGGGGTTAGAAGTGGAGTGGGTTCATTTCCTTATTTATTACATTCATCACATTTTTACCAACAAAGTAGGTGGTATCAAATATTTCTTGACAAATCATATTTTCGACATTATATTGTGTTTGCATCAACATCATATAAAACAAAACAAAAAAAAGAAATTATTTTGTTAGCATATCATCATCCATGACATGCATCCAAAAAGCATATAAAAAAATTGGAAATTTTGAGCATCTAAGAGTACACAAGTGAAATGAGACATCAATGAGTCAACTCTTATGCAAGAATGTCTGAAACAAACATAAGTATCTGTATATATATCTATGATAAGTTAAGTCTTTATACAATGTTGTCACACTCTAGGTGTGGTCAAAATACTTGCAATGAGAAAGAATTTAAAAAAGTCATATAAATGCCTCGAAAAATGACATCAAAGCAATAAAGGACTATGGCCTATCCCTCCCTACGGGATCCACGAAAAGGTGCACGAGTAGGACTCTTGCTATAGATCTTATGGTGTGAATGAAATCTATCATGAATAGAATGATGAGAATGGAAGTGAGATGGGGAAGGTGATCTTAGGTAGTTGCATAGTCTCACCATGAGAGCAGCTTTACCTCTCCATCCTCTGAGCTAGTTGGAATGTAGTAAGCTCGGTATTTGTCTCTAAAAGAATATCTATGTCTTTCCAAACCGGTGTGAAAACATCGGTGTGATGCTCGGCATACATCGGCTACCCCATGCCGGTGAGTAGCTCTTCTTAGGTCTTTCTGTGGGGATGATCAATGTATTAAACAAGATCCGGTAAATAAGGTCTCACCATCCATCAACAATGGTTGTCAAATATAAAGAGAAAAATGATGAGATAGAAAACATTTAAAAAAAAGAAACACAATGCGTAGCTTACTAACAATTCTATCTAACAAGGTTGAGAGAATAATATCTACATACTCAGATCTCTTGACATCTAGGAAGGATTGGTTGGTATAGTTAGTGGTGGTGGACCCATTGCGAGGCACCTACTTAGCCTCCTCCTCTCTAGGGGTGAGGTGCTTTAGCCCATCACATAATGCTCATCACCACCTCCCTCTCGAGAAAATGGGTCCTCTAAAACAAGAGTCACCTCCTCTTCCTCTTCCTCTACTCTCACAACCGTGAAATCTACTCTATATCCCACCACTCTGTGTCACTATTCTCCTCCTCTTAATTTTCCTCATCTCCACCCTCCTCTCACCCATCTCACCCTCGGTCTCTATCTTTGTATGGGCCTCCTCTTTCTCCTTCTCCCCACTATGAGTTGGTGCGGCCAAAATCGAGAGGAGGGCTATTGGTACTTTTGGAACTAGGGCCATCTCCACACTAATGAGTACCCCTGGTGTAACGATTGTCCAACCATTCATGCGCTTAGGAACTCCCTAAGCCTCTCTAATGCCATGGTAAAAATAGGAATGACAGAAAGTGCATCATCATATGGGATCCCAAAATTTTGAGGGACTCTATCAATTAGGTGGATCTCCACCCTAGTTGTCCTGTTTACTAACTTGTCTCACACCACTACAAGCAAGTAACATTTATTTTTCGATATCATATATATCTGCACTTGAGTCTTGTTCACATTTTGCAGTAGCGGGAGCTTAGATGATGTCATTTTGACACATGGTCGTGTCAAGTATAAATTCTTACTCCAAATTTTGGGAATGCCATACTCAGACTCTATGTTTTACGCCTCTTCATGGATAAAATGCTTCTCTAAGGGGGCAATATGTACACACCTAGATTTTCACATGCTACATTATTGAAAATGGTTCAAAAGTTCCCAATGATGATTCATGTGTTTTCAAAAGGTGTTCGAGTGCCTTTTCCTCTTTGTAGTTCATATTTGTAGCTTAGAAAGCCTTAGCCATTTCCTAATTTTCCTTAGCTTTCCACAATATATTGCCTTAGTTTTTGGCCTATAGTTACAAAAGCGCTAGCCTATTTGGGAAGTGATTACGTAATCTTGCTGCCCAACTTCGGTTGCGATTCGTAACTTCTGCCCTAAGCTGTGTGGTGGTTACATAATGCCATCTTTCGTAGGATGACGTTATGTGTGTTTTGATCTAGACTTCTTAGGTGTGATTGGGACTCATGTTAACTTCTTCCAGTTCAATTTTTACGCATGTTTCTTGATCAATTTGGAATATTTTAAGCTTGTGCGATTCATATCAACCTTCTCTTCCACTTCTAATTTTTGATTAATAGTTAAACCGCCCTCCCTATTGTGATGTGGCATTTCATTTCTCGCCAAATGGCTTAAACCATTTCCTAGCATTTTTTCTATAAAATCACCGCTTCTTCTAAACAAAATGGCCTAATATTTTTATTGTGTTTGTATTTTTATGCTACTAAAATCCTACTAGAGACTACACAACCAAACACTATTCTCTTGTGATATTCTTCCTCTACCTAAATTACTACCAAACCATTTGCAAACCACCATTGGTCCAACACCTTCTTCTTACTTCCTCTGCATTCCCAGTTCTCTGGACTCACGTGGACACAGAAGATTGGAAAAGATAACTAAGGGGACACAAAGTGATACCAAAATAGACATTTCCTCAAAGACTATAGTTTCTAGGTTGGGGTTGCTATTGAGTTTCTTTATTCCTTCATTTCTTTATTTGCGAGTCTATATGTAAATTGTCACTTTCATTCCCATTGTTGTAATTGTTAGGTAGTTACGATAGATCATTTTATTTAGAAAATATTTATTATGATAGATAAATTCATTTCTTATCTCTGTAGACTTGCGAGGGAAGTAATTTTGGAAGAAGCTTCGTATAGTTCTAGGCATTCAAAATTTGGTTCAAATTAGTCTATGTTAAATCCCTCTTAAATTCCACCACGGAATTTTTCAGGAAGAGAAGATTTTGAGAAGCTTCCAACTCTTCCCATGACTCGAGGTGTTTCTGAGGATTTAATTAACATTCATTATTTAGAGAAGCTTTAATTGTTTATAATGGATTAGATTTCTTACGCTCATATATGAAAATACATCCTATTTTTTTAGGATTGTTTAATTAATTTAGACGCAATTTCTTCATTTATTTTGTACACACTTTGTTATTTCATAAAATACAAAAATATTAGTTTAGATTAGTTAGTTTATCCTCTTTACTTAGTTAATTTTCCTTTCGAGTAGGTAGAAAAAAAAACAATAGGGAACTTATGCTACTTGCACATAGCCTCTAATTCCCCTTTGGCCAATTCAACTAGTAGGAACTCACACTACTTGATCTTAGTCCTTGGTTCTCCTATAGTTTAACCCATATGTATTATCGTAGTCTTCCACATTGTTTGTCATGGAATGACCTCAAGAGGTCGAGTGCACCCGAAGGCCACGTGTTAATTTTTGGTCGTACATCACACTATTTAATACTCAAAGTGGTAAAGTGGAGAACCAAAGGAAAGGTGGAACGGTTCCTTCTATTCCAAAAAGTATGATTTGATTGAAAAATGGATTGCAAGGGTCAAAAATTATATGATTTTGACTACAAATGACCCATTGAGTTCATTCCCACCATTTCGCAAGGCTTTATTTAAGTTAAAATTCAATTTATTTCCCAATGTGGTAAAGTGAAGAATCAAAGGAATGTCGAACAATTCCTTCTATTCCATGAAAGTTTGCTTTGACCCAAAAATGGAGTTCGGGGGGCTGAAAATTATATTATTTTGACTCAAAGGATCTATAAGCTCATTACCACTATTTTCAAGACCTGTTTCAACCTAAAATTTTATTATGGCCCAAGGAAGAAAAGAGGAGAGGCGAAGGACAATACAATAGTTCCTTCGCTCCCAGAGTCCTTATTGACCTAAAATTGAGTTTATGGGTGTAACCACCATTTTTAATACTTGATTCAAATTACAATTTGATTTATGGCCCAAGGAGGAAAAGTGGAGAACTAGAGGAATGACGGAATAGTTCCTCCTATTCCACGAAAGTCCATTTTGACCCAAAAATGGAGTTTGGGGCTGAACCTTATATGATTTTGAATAAAAAGGAACAAATTAGTTCATTCCCACCATTTTAAGAGCCGATTTATCATTAAATTTTCCTTTCAATCTGTTTCCACTTTCCACCAGGCGTACACCGAAGTAGCGAGTTTTCACCCTGATCCGAATGAGTATGAACCAATATAGCACATGTACCATGAGGAGGGTCAAATTTAATCCACTTTTATTTTTGGTTAGGTTCTTAAATATTCCCAACATTTCTGAAACCCTTTGAGTAATTTCCACTTTTAGAAGAACCTCATATTGTCCTGGTGGATAATTTTCTGCATTGTATACTCCCATAATTATTCCTTGATTAGTGAACCATGAATTAGGTCCTATCAAACTTATAATTCTGGGATGTGAGCTCCTAACAGTTCACAAGGAAATTGGAACCCTTTAAACAAGGTGACTGGCTCCTTTGGAACATGCATTTCCCAGTGCCTTGCCTAAAAAGGCCTATTTTTCTCAACTTGTTCCCAACCTCAATTATCTTCAAAGAATATTCCTAAACTACCTTGGAAAATATAATTCCTCTTTCAAACATATATTTTATGGTTTTAATATTCCTTATATTCCTCTAGGGGATGTTCACCAGTGACAAAAAGACAAAAAATAGCCCCTTTGAAGCCTTTGGGACCACTGCTCTTTCATATATCTTAGTAGCTTCAAGAACGGAGCTAGGTACACTTATCTACACATGAAACAAACTTTAAAATAATGTTATCATGTTCCTCTTGAATATTATGAGGGTGAAATATCTAAAATGATGGTCAAAGGAAAGGTTTACATCGATTAAGAAGGGGAATTTCAAGTGCAGGTTTGGTTGTCATGACCAAAATTTTAAATTTTGCAAGCTAGACATTTAGCATGATAACAATCACCATAGAGAGTTAGGACTAGAGTTTTATTTTTATTTTTACCCTTCTCCACCCATATATATTATCTCTCGGTTATATTATATACGGGGAGTATTATGCATCAATGGTTACACACATGCTACATGTAAGTACTTCTAACCATATTTAGTCTCTTATTTTGTATGTATATGCTTGTTTTTATTGTTATTGGTCATTCTTTATTATAGGATAAATTATATGTATGTTTCATTTACTTTATTACATTGCCTTATTTTTACTACACCTTTGGATCTATACACCCCTTGGTTATTTCCCTCTCTATTTCTAAATATGTGTAGGATACTTATCCTTATCTTAGTTGTAGAACTTGGAAACCTACAACTATCATAGGGTTAGGGATAGATTTACAAATTTAGCACTCATTTATCACCTTTATATCTACACAATATGGATGTTATTAGATTGGATCCGTATATTTGAGAACCCTTGTGGAAACCTATATTTTACTCATCATACAATCTGGTGAACCTAACGTGAATCTTACTCTACCTCAAACTAGGTCATATTCATCCTTTTTTATTTTCTGCCTTTCCAAATGCCTTTGACCCCTGTGTAAAACCCAACCTTACTACACGACCACTCTAGTTTAAATATAAATTTTATTTTTAGATTCCATCAGCCCCTATACATATTTCCTACATGTTTGATCTATTTGTCTAGTACCATTTTCCTAAAAATCATCAATGCAAATGCCATCACCCCTATATAAACTTATCACATGACCGGTCCCATCTAATAGTCATCTCCATTATGATTTCTTAAATAATTTTAACTTCACCATGGAATAATTTGTAGGATATTCCCATTCATCTCAATTGAAAATTCCCTTTCTAATCACAATAACTCTCGGATCTTAGGCCTTCCTAATCCAACTCTATATAACATTGATTTTCTTGCCATAGAAGCTAATGCTAGAAAGACCAAGCCCCCACCTCCAAATATATATAATATTTATAACATCATAAACTATTTATTTACTCCTAAAGAGATTGGGGAATATGAGGATGTCCCTGAAAAAAATTATACTCCGGATATGCAAAAATTTCTACAAAAATTTCTTGAGTATATAGGAGAGTCTCATGAAATGTTATGCAAATGATTTAACAACTACCTTTCTTTGAAATTTTTGTTAATATAAAAAAATTCAAATCCTCCTCTAGATGGATAAAATACTAATTCATCCATTAATAGCAATACATCTCCTAATGTGGATTCTACCCAACTCATGATGCAACTCATCAACCTATCTAATTCAAAAATAAACCATACCTATAAATCGGTTTCTACATCTTCAAAGCTGTCCTAACTCAACTTGTTAATTAAGCTCGAGATAGTCTCTTGGGGCACAAGAAATTGAATTCATTCATTTCCAATTTCAGTTGGGCCCAATGGACTTCCTATTACTCAACCCCTATTCACAATAAGACCCTTCAAGTCATTCGGTGAGAACCATTAACTCATTACATGGTTGTTATAAACATTGGATGTGGATCCCCTTCCATCACTTACAATGGTTCTACTAACACCACTCTCTATATCAAATCCTTTTGTAATATCTATAATGATTTGGATCAAGAAAAACTCTTATGATGGTACCAAAATATTATCTAAGACCCTTATAGGAGATTCCTTGGATTGGTATCACACCCTCCCAACCAACTCCATTGTCAAACTAGAAATCTTGGTAACCGCCCTAGTTAGCAAATATAAATATCTTTATCTTCCTAAAAACAACATTAATACCTTCATCAATTGTAAGAAGATGGAAAATTAATCTACCCAATACTTCATCAAACGTTGGAAAAATTTGTCCATTAGGGCCAAACACAACATGCCCAAAATGAGCCTATTCTAATCGTTCCTTAGAGAACTTGAGCCTCTTCTTCAATAAAATGTTAGAGAAGTTCCCATACCTCTTTGCAAGAAACATTCAAACATGTCAAGAACCAATATTATCTCATGAAAGAGTTTGAAAATCCTTATCCAGGACTAGAAAGCCACTAAGAAAATACAAGTGCTCATGCATCCTAGAAACAAGAATTATATTGATGACATAATCAAAGATACTCTTCCTTAGGGTACTTATTCTAATAACATTGATTGATTTGTTGCCCAATCACACTCTACCCCCTCCCATGTTGAATTTCACCAACCTCTATCTAAGGAATAGTTGTGGCAATGCCTACCTCACCCATTTACCTTGAAAATATATCCCCATCATCCTCTCCATCAATAACATGATAAGAGTGAATTTTAATGGTGTCATGTTAATTTATGTCATTCATATGAAAATTTCAATTCCCTCGAGAACATTTTCCCACACCTTTCTCTTTGGTAACAAACTTAATCATGAAGTTATTATCTAGGAAAGGTTAGACAAGGCCATCGATATGAAAATAATCAAGTTATTACTAACTGATCTTAGACCCTTGTAGGCTTAAATTATTTGATGACAATTTTCTCCTTTTAAGTAATCAATTTAAAATAAATGAAAGACATTAAAGAAAACTGCACAAAGATTGATTATGGAGTTTGGCAATTGTCTACGTCTCCGGGTTCGTGGTTGAACCGTTCCACTAGTCAAAACTTTTAAGTTACAATAGTAATTTCACAAGAAAAACTAATGGAATTTTACTTGCCTATCAGTACACCAGTTCTTCAAAAACTTCCGATGATCAATCGAATTGTTCTTCACCTTCTTGATTCACAATCTCCTTTGGCTTCGATTGGCCTTCCGACGCTTTATCGATGCGGCGCTCGCACTCGATCGACAATACAGGATTTGCAAGTAATTAGTGTGGCTCAATGGGCCTATTGAGTAGTTTATAATTTACTCCTAATCATAAATATTCCATCTATTATTGCCTCTGATAATAGGCAAATAAACAATATTTATCTATAGTAATTTTTGGAATTTAATATAGTTTTACAAAACTATATTAAAATTTCCCTGTTACTAATTATCCACATCCCACAAATAAACTTAACAAATAATAAGCTTCTCGGGTTAATGTGTCCACCTTTCTGCGCTCTAACAATGAGCTTATCCATTGCATATTTGGTGTCTTTACAATAAGCATGGTTCCCTATTTATACAAATTTAGGGCCCTTAAAAATGCATTACATATAATCCTTAGGCTAAAAATACCATAGCCCGTACATGAAAATTGGGATAATATTCCCCATAGTGGCGGATTGGCATGTTTAATGGGATTAAATCCCAAATTTTGGGTGCGGCATTTTTAATGGGATAAAGTCCCATATGTGGTGGTGGGGGATATTGTTTGAGGCTTAATTAAGCCTTTCCACGCATTTTAAGTGGTCAAAAGACCACTTGGGCATAACCACCCCCACCTTGTTCACCACGTGGATTTCCATGCATGGCTTAGACCCCTACAACACCGCTTCACCTTCTCCCTTCCACATGGAAGCTTCCACCGCTTATCCACTACGTGGATCCTTAGCAATGTGTTTGGCGGTTAGGAGAATTATGTGGGCTTTAATACTAATGTTTAACATTAATATGTAGCGGTTTGGCATATATGCGTGGCATTTGGAAAGTGGACTTACCAAGTAAATAGAAATTCGACCCATACCATGGGGTATAGAAAATAATTAACTTGGTCAATAGCATATATTCCACTTGTCATCTCTCGATAGGCAAATCGATCGTATTCGATTCGTGGTGGCAAGCCACGTGGTGGTTTATGGACCCACCACGTCGGCGATAATACCATAGTGCACACGGCGGCCTACGAGCAATATTTTATGACTAGAGTGTTATCAATTTTACGCACATGGAAAAATTGGAAAACGAGGCCTTATTACTATCAAATCACGACATTGGTCCCACGGACCCACTTACAGTCATCGGGTGAGATCGCTTTTTTTTTTTTTTTTTGGTATGCGAGCCATCGAGGAATTCGATAAGCTTATCTCGCTCGGTCGAGCTAAAATAGTGTCAAATCGGGAATAAAGAGACGAGTCATCGGAGGAGTTCGTGCCTTGTCCTAACTCGGTCATAACTCAGATCACAAGCCTTAGACGAGTTCATGAGTAGGAAATGTAAGTTCAGTAACCGAGTTTGGCTTGTCATAAAAGAGTCTCGATAGGAGGAGGATGTTTCGATGGTTGGCTCATTGAGGCGAGAGAAATGATGAGTTTGACCGGTTTAATTCAACATGGAGAGATTGATGCTTTCTTGTTGGAATATGAATTCGATTTTAATGACTCGTGAGACAATAATTGCCTCAAGATTCGGTCGAGCTTCTTCCATGGAAGCGACTTTCCAAAGTGAAAGGGTGAGATAACTCAACTAAAAATTTATCTCGTTCTTCTACTACAACGGCAAGATTTTACAACAAGCGATCACGGCGTGGTCGCATGCAACTAGAACATCGGGATCAACACCAACGGTTCCTTGGGATTGCCCTATGGCATTTGTCGCAATCAACTCTCTCTGGAGGCCACTCATTTTACGAGATAAGTTTACTTCTCTACCTAGCCAGGCTAGCTACGTATAGCCCATTACTTTCTCACGGCACTTTCCTAGGAGAATTTCAGTTCTACGCTCAAAGCGGTGAGCATTCGATGCACGGGCATGTTGCGGTATAGAAGAGTTCTTTTGAGCGATTCCAACAAGTAGGTTTTCCAACTATGTTTTTATCTGAGAATCGAATGCATCCTCAAATTCGGGATTTTCCTTCAAGATATTTTTATGAAAATTGATTAAGTGACAAAGTGAGAGTGTTCTTTGGGAGACTTGATGAAATTTATTACAAAGATTCTCTATCGAGATCTTACTTGTTTTACGATGTAACTCATGGAAGTGGATCTCATAAAGGTGGAGCTGTTTCATATCAGAATATTCATGGAGCATAATTTTCTTTGCAATTATATGAGCATCTTCAACGAGTCACTAAGTTGGCGGGCATAAAGGATTCTGTCGGAATTATCACACCTTACAAGCTACAGCTCAAATGTTTACACCGAGAAAATGATGTCTCCTCATGCTGAGCGGAAAAATGGAAATCGGTGGCCATCTTTCCAAAATGAAATATGGCCAAATGATAATGAAACCCCGCACTCCAATCCCAGATGTGGGAAATAAGGCGAGCAATGCCAAGTGGGTTTTCGAGGATGGCAAGCCATTGAAAAGATTAGGGTGTGGGAGAAGTTTGGGTCTCTTGCCCGAAAAATGGGAGAAATCCGATCAAAGCGCAAGCGTGGAGATTTGACGATGGCAATCAACATGATACTTTCGCATGGGCCGTGTAAGCGAGGATCGGAGCACGTTGTGCGAGTCACAAGGAGAGTTAAAGTGGTAGTTGCAAATTGGGTGGCGAGTAATCCTCCAAGCGATAGTGGAGGATGATGACGAGATGGTTGAAGATGGGTCGATATTGGAAAAGGTATCAAGTTTCAGGCTCACAAGAAAGAGACGCCTTCTCATGGAATACCGTAATTACAGCTTACAGAAGACACGGGTTTCCTCACGAAGCGTTCATACTGTTTCACCAAATGCAACAAACAGATGTCTGACCTGATCAGTTCGCCGCTGCCACGACCTTCTCCTCGTCCTCTGTATAGTTCTGAGCATTCGGTGGTCGTGAGAAACTCCCACGCACAGGCAGCAGGCATGTTGCATTATAGTAGAAGCCATTTTAGCGCTTGAGCAAGATAACAGTGCGAGGAAACAAATATTCACTGCCGTATACGATGGATTGGAGTCACATTATTCAAGGCTTCATAAAATTTTCCCGAGTCAGGAGATGGAAGTTTATTACCGTGCAGAATGAAATGATTCATATTGCTCAGCATGTTTTCTCCTAGAAACGAATTGAATGTGAAGGTCAACTCTGAAATACCTGGTTGGCCGTTTTGCATGCTACATCCTTGTTACTCGTAAATGGTCTCTTTGAGAAACTCTGAGGGCAGAAGCAATATTTATACCCTTCCATTATGTACGTCCAATCAGACAATAAAAGTGTTCTTTTACCAGGTTCAGAGAAGCTTGTTTTAACAATGGACGATTATACTGTAATTTCAAGCTGATTTTATCTAGCTTATTTCTATCAGCTTTGATCCACGACTAAGGAAGAATTCATATGGTTGTTACCTGTACATTTTTCCAAGGTCCTTTTGGTTGCCCTAGTTGTTCAACGTATTTTTTTGAAGGGCTTATTTTATGTGTTGCAAATTGTAACATAAAGGATCTTTTAGTTTCTGGAAAAATGAGTATATGGTGTAGCTCACAGCTACCTATGCCATACTAAGATCCCAATAGTGGCATAATTGTTGATTGGAGCCGAGATTGCGAGTGCACTACCAAAATACCGAAGGGCTCTTTGGCCAAAAATCAGTCTTAAGGGTGTCTATCGACATGTTATGGGCATGAGCCTGGGTCATCATCATGGCAGCATTAGGTCTTTATTGGTAATGGCATTTTCTCATCGTTTGGAAGGTACAATTGTGCTTATTATGGCCAAGCTAAAACATTCTTACTGCAAGTGTTATATGATAAGGAAGAACCGTGAGCATTGTGGTAAAACCATTCTTTTCAGAAATGTTGGGTTAAGCTCGACATTCAAGTGAGTTTGAGCCCAGGAAAGGTAAGATCGTTTGCTGGATGAAGAGCTCGGTGACTTCGCAGGGAGCTCGTGGTGATGTTTCATGAAGTTTGAACGTGGAATGCATAAATGGCTTTGAGTTAACAAAGGAAAATGATAAGAATCGAGTTTGATAGCTCACCATTCGAAGGACTCAATGCAAAAGAGCCCGATTGCCAAGGCAAGGAAAGAGTTGGTGTGGGGTTCAAAATCAATTGCAACACCGAGTTAGAGGATTCGAAGCTCACCGAGTTGAGATTTGTGCAGACTCTATCCACATGGACCCCCCTCCTCTTCAAGTCAAACGGGTCAACGGGGGGTCCCGACATTATGTTAATTAAATTAATATTTTTATTTAAATATTTTAATAATAATATTTATTATTATTATTTAAATATTTTATTTAAATATTCTTTTAATTAATTGAGAAGACTAGGTCATCAGGCAATTAATGACCCATGATGGAACCTTCTCAGGTGGTTCAACTAAGCTCGCAATAAATACATCATGGGCCTTGATTTGGGAATGTAATTATGACCTTTCCTCTTCTTTCTCACATATTCTTCTATAAATGTAAGTTGGAAGCTCATTTCAAAGGGTTCCAATAGTTCAGACAAGTTGGACAGTTAGATATCTCAGGAAAGTGTATACTTTTCAAGAATCCTCTCTCTTCTGCAAGTTGTTCTTGTGTGTTGAGAGAACTTTCAAGCCTCCTCTTCAAGACTGTAATGGAAACTATTGCCTCTTCTGAATGTATGATGCATTGTGCATGTTATTGAAGAAATAAAAGTGTGTGTTTTGTGACTAATCTCGGTCCTTTCATCCTTCTGTGCTTCTTTGTGCCTTTCTCATACTTGCAGGTACACTGTGCAAGTTTAAGTTCTATTGCAGGTTCTTGGAGTTCTGTGCTTATCGAGTGGTGAAGTATTGCATGCAGTTGAGTTGTGGTGTCTGTTCACCCTTCTTGAGTTCATCCTTCTTCATTGGGAAACTGGTATATTTCTCGGTCTGATAAAGTTTAACAAAGGGAACGCGTGTCTCTTAGTTTGTGGTATCCTGTACCCTCTCTAAGTTGCAGTAGGTGAAGTTGACCTGTGGTGCACACACCCTCTTCAAATTAACCCTTCCTGAATCTGAAGACACCCTTTATTTGGTGCATCACCATCCCTAGTATAGTTTCATTTCTGTAAATCTCTTTCCCTAAAACCCCATGAAAATGTTAGCATAGGACTAGATAATCATTTTTGTTACACTAGGAGTAGTACAACACTTAGTTTAGGAAGAGGAAGCCGGCCTTCTCTGGAGGTTCACCTCGAGCCCAAGTCCCACAGCTTGAGAGGTGATCCCATGTGTCCCAATCACACCGAACATCCTATTCACATCCTGGCCATTCGGAGGGTGCAGTGATTTGGCGACATGAAAAAATTGGAAAACAGGGCCTTATTACTATCAAATCACGACATTGGTCCCAGGGACCCACTTCTGGTCATCAGGTGAGATCGCTCATTTTTTTTTTTTTTTGGTATGCAAGCCATCAAGGAATTTGATAAGCTTATCTCACTCGGTCGAGCTAAAACAATGTCAAATCGGGAATAAAGAGACGAGTCATCAGAGGAGTTCGTGCCTTGTCCTAACTCAGTCATAACTCAGATCACAAGCCTTAGACGAGTTCATGAGTAGGAAATGTAAGTTCAGTAACCGAGTTTGGCTTGTCATAAAAGAGTCTCGATAGGAGCGGAGGATGTTTCGATGGTTGGCTCATTGAGGCAGAGAAATGATGAGTTCGACCCGGTTTAATTCAACATGGAGAGATTGATGCTTCCTTGTTGGAATATGAATTCAGTTTTAATGACTCGACAGAGACAATAGCTGCCTCAAGATTCGGTCGAGCTTCTTCCATGGAAGCGACTTTCCAAAGTGAAAGGGCGAGACAACTCAACTAAAACTTTATCTTGTTCTTCTACAGTAGCAAGATTTTACAACAACTGATCACGACTGTGGTCGCATGCAACCAGAACATCAGGATCAACACCAACGGTTCCTTGGGATCACCCTGCGGCAGCTGTCGCAATCAACTCTCTCTGGAGGCCACTCATTTTCTGAGATAAGTTTACTTCTCTACCACCAGCTAGCTCTGCGTATAGCCAATTACTTCCTCACGGCACTTTCCTAGGAGAATTTCAGTTCTACGCTCAAAGCGGCCGAGCATTCGATGCACAGGCATGTTGCAGTATAGAAGAGTTCTTTTGAACGCTTCCAACAAGTAGGTTGTCCAACTATGTTTTTATCTGTTCAGCATCGAATGCATCCTCAAATTCGGGATTTTCCTTCAAGATATTTTTATGAAAATCGATTAAGTGACAGTGAGAGTGTTACCGGGAGACTTGATGAAATTTATTACAAAGATTCTCTATCGAGATCTTACTTGTTTTACGATGTAACTCATGGAAGTGGATCTCATAGAGGTGGAACTGTTTCATATCAGAATATTCATGGAGCATAATTTTCTTTGCAATTATATGAGCATCTTCAACGAGTCACTAAGTTGGCGGGCATAAAGGATTCTGTCGGAATTATCACACCTTACAAGCTACAGCTGAAATGTTTGCACCGAGAAAATGATGTCTCCTCACGCTGAGCGGAAAAGTGGAAATCGGTGGCCATCTGTCCAAAATGAAATATGGCCAAATGATAATGAAACCCCGCACTCCAATCCCGGACGTGGGAAATAAGGCGAGCAATGCCAAGTGGGTTTTCGTGGATGGCAAGCCATTGAAAAGATTCGGGCGTGGGAGAAGTTTGGGTCTACTGCCAAAAAATGGGAGAAATCCGATCAAACTGCCAAGCGTGGAGATTTGACGATGGCAATCCAACATGATACTTCCGCACGGGCCGTGTAAACAGGATCGGAGCACGTTGTGCGAGTCACAAGGAGAGTTAAAGTGGCAGTTGCAAATTGGGCGGCGAGTAATCCTCCAAGTGATAGCGGAGGATGATGGCGAGATGGTTGAAGATGGGTCGACATTGGAAAAGGTATCAAGTTTCAGGCTCACAAGAAAGAGACGCCTTCTCATGGAATACCGTAATTACAGCTTACAGAAGACACGGGTTTCCTCATGAAGCGTTCATACTGTTTCACCAAATTCAACAAACAGATGTCCGACCTGATCAGTTCGCTGCTGCCATGATCTTCTCCTCATCCTATGTACATTTCTGAGCATTCGGTGGTCGCGAGAAACTCCCACGCACAGGCAGCAGGCATGTTGCATTATAGTAGAAGCCGTTTTAGCGCTTCAAGCAGACAGCTGCAGGAAACAAATATTCACTACCGTATACGATGGATTGGAGTCACACTATTCAAGGCTTCATAAAATTTTCCCGAGTCAGGAGATGGAAGTTTATTGCGTGCGCGAGCGAAGCGATTCATATTGCTCGACATGTTTTCTCCTAAAGCGAATTGAATGTGAAGGTCAACTCGAAATACCACGGTTGGCCGTTTTGCATGCTACATCCTTACTCGTAAATGGTTTCTTTGAGAAACTCGAGGGCGAAGCAATATTTATACCCTTCCATTATATGCGTCCAATTAGACAATAAAAGTGTTCTTTTACGGGTTCGAGAGAAGCTTGTTTTAATAATGGACGATTATACTGTAATTTCAAGCTGATTTTATCTAGCTTATTTCTATCAGCTTTGATCCACGACTAAGGAAGAATTCATATGGTTGTTACCTGTACATTTTTCCAAGGTCCTTTTGGTTGCCCCAGTTGTTCAACGTATTTTTTTGAAGGGCTTATTTTATGTGTTGCAAATTGTAACATAAAGGATCTTTTAGTTTCTAGAAAAATGAGTATATGGTGTAGCTCACAGCTACCTATGCCATACTAAGATCCCAATAGTGGCATAATTATTGATTGGAGCGAGATTTCCGAGTGCACTACGAAAAAATCAGTCTTAAGGGTGTCTATCGACATGTATGGGTATGAGCCTGGGTCATCATCATGGCAGCATTAGGTCTTTATTGGTAATGGCATTTTCTCATCGTTTGGAAGGTACAATTGTGCTTATTATGGCCAAGCTAAAACATTCTTACTGCAAGTGTTATATGATAAGGAAGAACCGTGAGCATTGTGGTAAAACCATTCTTTTTAGAAATGTTGGGTTAAGCTCGACATTCAAGTGAGTTTGAGCCCAGGAAAGGTAAGATCGTTTGCTGGATGAAGAGCTCGGTGACTTCGCAGGGAGCTCGTGGTGATGTTTCATGAAGTTTGAACGTGGAATGCATAAATGGCTTCGAGTTAACAGAGGAAAATGATAAGAATCGAGTTTGATAGCTCACCATTCGAAGGACTCAATGCAAAAGAGCCCGATTGCCAAGACGAGGAAAGAGTTGGTGTGGGGTTCAAAATCAATTGCAACACCGAGTTAGAGGATTCGAAGCTCACCGAGTTGAGATTTGTGCAGACTCTATCCACATGGACCCCCCTCCTCTTCAAGTCAAACGGGTCAACGGGGGGGTCCCGACATTATGTTAATTAAATTAATATTTTTATTTAAATATTTTAATAATAATATTTATTATTATTATTTAAATATTTTATTTAAATATTCTTTTAATTAATTGAGAAGACTAGGTCATCAGGAAATTAATGACCCATGATGGAACCTTCTCAGGTGGTTCAACTAACTGCAATAAATACATCATGGGCCTTCAATTTAGGAATGTAATTATGACCTTTCCTCTTCTTTCTCACATATTCTTCTATAAATGTAAGTTGGAAGCTCATTTCAAAGGGTTCCAACAGTTCAAACAAGTTGGACAGTTAGATATCTCAGGAAAGTGTATACTTTTCAAGAATCCTCTCTCTTCTGCAAGTTGTTCTTGTGTGTTGAGAGAACTTTCAAGCCTCCTCTTCAAGACTGTAATGGCAACTATTGCCTCTTCTGAATGTATGATGCATTGTGCATGTTATTGAAGCAATAAAAGTGTGTGTTTTGTGACTAATCTCGGTCCTTTCATCCTTATGTGCTTCTTTGTGCCTTTCTCATACTTGCAGTACACCTTTGTGCAAGTTTAAGTTCTATTGCGGGTTCTTGGAGTTACGTCAGGCTTATCGAGTGGTGAAGTATTGCATGCGGTTGAGTTGTGGTGTCTATTCACCCTTCTTGAGTTCATCCTTCTTCTTTGGAAGCGGTATATTTCTCGATCTCGATAAATTTTAACAAAGGGAACGCGTGTCTCTTAGTTTGTGGTATCCTGTACCCTCTCTAAGTTGCGGTAGGTGAAGTTGACTGTGGTGCACACACGCTCTTCAAATTAACCCTTCACGAATCGAAAGACACCCTTTATTTGGTGCATCACCATCCCTAGTATAGTTTCATTTACGTAAATCTCTTTCCCTAAAACCCCATGAAAATGTTAGCATAGGACTAGATAATCATTTTTGTTAGACTAGGAGTAGTACAACACTTAGTTTAGGAAGAGGAAGCGGCCTTCTCAGAAGGTTCACCTCGAGCCCAAGTCCCCTGACTTGAGAGGTGATCCCATGTGTCCCAATCACACCGAACATCTTATTCACATCCGGCCATTCGGAGGGTGCGGTGATTTGGCGACAACCAACAAACGACTCCATTTTTCTTTTCACCACATGCCACAGTGTCATTGGTCTAATATTGACTAGTTGACCATAGTTGAATTTCCCATTGTTTGAACTTTGACCAGTCATAACTAGAGCTCCCGATGTCTATTTGTCACGATCTCATAGTCATTGGAAAGCTCTCGAGATGATCTTCTACAATGACACCATTTAGGGATGTTTAGGGAAATTTAAAAAATGATCCCCTGATCACCATCAAAGCATGTGAGAAATTCAAACATTGTGATCAACATGAAGTTGTTCACCAAGCTAATTAAAGTCTCAAAATCTACATTGACCCTCTTCTTGATCACTTTAAATCTAAAAAATCCAACATTGATGAAATTGGTAAAGAAACCACCAATTTTGTTGACACCTCTTATCCCCTCTTTGGTGCCTCTACTGAAATTATGGTTCATATGGATGGTTATAAATGTGGTATCACCTATATTGAACCCTCATATCCTCCCTCAGTTCTGAAAAGGTTCATTTTATGTAGAATATTCATACATGTACGAATATTATGATTTTTGAAGTTTGAAATTTGTGACTTTTTTCACTACCGTATGGTAGCAAGTTCGCCAAAATTTTATGGGTCATAATAAATTTGACCCTAATTTTTCCTTATTGTTTCCACTAAGGGATGACCAATGTTGGTATATTTACCATTATGCTATAATATACTCTTATATATATGATTAATTCATCATAATCTAGTAATACATTATAATTCCAAAATTTGTTAATTTTGAGATATGGTGTCGAAGGCGATGGTAAAAGTGAATAAGCATATGAAAAGATGAAAGTATTATCCAAAATGATGAAGGTATAAGAGAAAAAAGGTAAGTGGTAAATTTTGAACTATCGAGGAATTATCTTGAATTTTTATTGAATGGAAACATAAATACATGATGTCGCCGGTAAAATGTTGTGAAAAACTCTAGTTCAGAGAAACCTGTAAATGCAAATGGAAAAAATGAATGGGGATGGGTATATATAGGAAAGGAATGTGCCCAATGCTCAAGTTCGAGAACATGGAATTGATAGCATTTGGTAAAATGGGAATTCTACCATTGGAAACATAAAATGGGCACTTGTGATGCAACATAATAACGTGTCATTCGGTATCACCATTTTTATATTCCGACGCGTTGATATCACGGAAAGCGTTTAGGCTCTAGAAACATCGAAATGTTACCATATGGAAACCTACATTTGAAGACATCTAAAAACGTGTAGGAGATCTCGTATGCCGATATTGTTTGTGATCCCAACTAGTGATAAGGTTATGTGTTTATTGGCGGTGACAACATGATGGCGTGTCGAATGTAAATAGCAATGTGTTCTTAGGAGGGAACATTCATGAGGGTATCGCATGTCAGCAATATGCCATCACCGGATGGTAAGCTATTTCTATTACCAGATGAGCACACATATATGTAGACACTCAACAACTTGAAATAACAATGCATTCACCACCATCCCAAAATCTTCCTTTCCTATATTTGTCGATTATCATGAATACCTTTTTCAAAACATTACCCACATATCCTATAATAATTTTTTAGAGGGGATGTCGTAAAATTAACCCTAAGTTCATGATAACCCCTAAAATATCATACATCCTTATTCCTCACAAAAAACATCTCATGAACTAGCTACCATATCCAAACCATTAGTCTAGGTAAATGTCATCAACCCCCTGTACAAAAATTCATATGGGGATGATCTCATCCATATGACCCTCTATTAATTCATAGGCCATCAGCCCCTATGGTATTACTTCTACCATGATGGTGACCTTATAGAAATTATAGATCATACCTCACTCAAAAAAATTTATACTATACCCCCTTCTTCATAATCTCTTTACATCAATCCTTCCTTGGTTCGGAGACTATATGCAACAACAACCTTGAAGAATGGGACCATATCACAACAATTTCTCATCTTCCTAGCCATATCCCATTCTTATAACTCTTGTGTACCTCACCCGACCTCGTGAATGTCTCATAAATAAAATCTTTACCATGAATATTTTGTTTCCACCCACTTTGGGAAAATAACCCGCCCTACCTAGTTCAAAATATATCACTATGTGATAATGTAAATATTTATCCATTTCCACCTATCTTTCTATAGATCATTCTTCATGCATCCACTTCCCCCTTGATTCCATAATACACGATGAGCTCTTATTTTGTGCTAGTGACCCTCCCCTCTTCATTTTGGTTTAGATTGGCCACACTAAAGTTATGAGATCCCTAAGAGAGGAATGTTCTTGTACTTGTGTTGCTTCTCTTGACTTTATCAAGACACTAAGTTATTCTATCACTCATAATTAACATTCTCATGTCAACCATATTGTCCAACATGAGACTATCATCGACACATTTTCTATTTATATTGCTACACATGATTGTGATTATGGTTATTATCTCGATGATCCCTTCTCAATAGGTTATTCCTAGACTAAGGAAATAAAAATTATTTGTTACCATAACACCTTACACTCTACCTTTAGTCATAACATAAATACTATTAATCTCTCCACACAAGATCCCACCTTTGATATGGAGGTCGATGATTTTATTAACAATGTCGATATCTATTATAACTTTGAATCTAAATTTGATCTTATGAACAACACTCCTCTCATCAGTTATCTAATGCTTGAGCACAATATGCTTTGTTGGTAACCCCTTCGCACAACCTATTGTGACATCTCCATCCCCTTTCACTCGTACTCCTCCACATCATACTATACCTATACTTTCCATGACATCACCACCAGTTCTTATTTCCATTATAGATCCCATCTCACCCATGGTTGAACCATACTACACATGATATGAATCCCCTAGAGATGATTTCTTTTAGTATAGATCGTATAGGAGGAATATGAATAGACTTGTGGTGGAATTCAAGAGAGACCAAAAAAATAAAACATTGCATGCCTCTTTTTTACATCACTCTTATTTCTCATCATGGTTTTCACTCATATACTAATAATAATTGTGGGGTGTCTCCTATAAGCACCAAACCCGAGAAAATTCTCCTCGTGTGCTTAAGAATTGATATTGATCCTCTCCTTCACATCATTATAGCTATCGTTATTCTCCCCCTTTTTCCTCCCTTGATGATATCCATCGTGATGTTCTCACATGGATCTATGACATGATTGATGATTCACTCTTTTCTACATGATCTGAAGTTCATCGTGGTATAAATATTAGCGAGATAACCTCGATGACCTCATTATTTGTACTCAACCAAAATCCTACAAAAACAACTGAAATCATAAATGATGCATTCTAATCCTTTGCACTTTTTCTTTGAGCCATCTTACTATCCTTTTACTCTATCTCCCACTTGGGTTCATCCTTCCCATTTCAGTTTATCTCTCTTACTTGGGTTTATCTCTCTCACTTGGGTTTATCCTTCTTTTTTGGGTTCATATGGTCATAGATTCCTACTTTGGATAATAAGAATCTAATCCTTTTATTTTTTCCCACCTAGGTTTATCTCCCATCACTTAGGTGGGCCCTATCATTGATTCTCATACCATCCAATCTTAATTGTTATTCCTCCTATATCAATATTAAAATCCTTTTATCGTTTCATATCTCTACCTCATAAATTTCTATAAATTTGTGCACACATAAGAAAATGAAATCATAAAAATAAGCATACATCAATATCAATCCACACAATATCGCCAAAAATTGGTTTACACACACACACATAATAATTTTATACATCATTACATACCTCTCAAAAATATACAAACACCCATCCCTCAAGCATCTCATCCTTCAAATTGAAGTTAAAAAATAATTTGATCTAATGATGCTTGACTAGTCATATGTAGGGATTGTGCCAAAGGTGTGGCTTTATATTGAGCCCTTAAATCCTCTCCCTCTATTATAGCCACCCAAAATTTTAAAACCACAATACGGGTTGCATCGACCTCCTGGTGTGTTTCTACCCCCATGCATCTAACATTATTACCACCTTTTCTTATGCCAATGTTGTCTCTACTTGGAGAAGACACCACATTAAGGATGATATATCCTACATTCGTTGTTGTTAGAGCATCTCTATACCTCTAAAACTTGTGAGGTACCTCTCCCATAAGTCTAAAAGTACCCACCAACTCTTTGGTTATTGTTGATACCAGATCCACCATCAAAATCACATTATTCAAATCCAAGATGTCATCTAGGATCTCATGATGAGTATCCTTGATCATCCTATACCAATAATCAACAATATACCACGAAAATAAACCATGCATAAATTATACATATACTTGAAGATATTTCTCATCATAATCTTACATATTGTACCAATCATACTCTTAAATGCTTATTTGACTATGTGGGCTACTCTCTTACAAATTTGCTTTGACCTCCCAACACTTCTCTTTCTTCCTCATACCTAAGATGATGGTCTCATACTAATCATACCCACCTATCTTAGGGAAACAATATAATGGGTTTCCTCCTAAGAGCCTCTACCCTCTTGTAGACACAAAATCTATGCACTTGGGTACATTTTTAGGTCCTAAAGAATACTAGTATATACATGATTCCTAAGAAAGAAAACTAGTTGTTGACAACTCCTTTTAGCCTTCTGGTTTTTTTATCTCTTACACTTTACTATTTATAAGCTTGATTGAGAATCCTTTTGGTTTTTCACATCTTACAGTTATGCCTACACTTGATTGATTTACCATTTGATGGCCTTAGAAACTAACACCCGAGTTAGGACGAAGTGCCAGTGCACTCCTATCCCTCCTAGGTGCTCTTTTCCCTATATTTCTTCGTCTCACTCTTTTGGGTCATTTTCCCTTCTTGGCCACATTTTAACATTTTGGGTTGGCCTTTTAGTTATTAATTATGAAATTAAAACAAGGGAGTCATATATATATACTTAGTTACTTCTTTCAAATAAGGATCCAAACACTATAAGAATTATCTACCATCACCTAAGCTAGCATCAAAGGAACAAGAGCACTAAAAATAATACATACAACACACTCAAACAAGGAACAAGGGTTACATTGATCTACATACACATCATAGGAGTGGAGTTCATTTTATTTCATCACACACATATTGCATACTTAGAGAAATCTACATCTATCCCACTATCATCGTGAAAATTGCACAAGGAAAACCTAGGGCATCATTACACATACAAGCATAGAGAACTACACGGATTCGAGATGTAGTACAACACTTGGTCGTAAGTTTACTTTTCGGGTGACCGCCGAGGTCAAGCACGACTCCACATTTTACATATTTTTATTAGATTTTATGTGGTTTGTGGACATGTATAGGTAGACATTTGTTTTGTAGAATATAGGTACAACTAGACATCTAACAACAAAACCGGAGTGATAAAGAGTGAACAATAGAGAAGATTCTCCGGCCTAGAAAGATCGAGACTCTAAGTATCGATTGGACACAAACACCTAGTTCAGTCACTAGTGCCTAGGGCACTTCTGTCCTCCCATGGGTGCTTATGTCATGTATATTCTTAGGGTTACAAACCCTTAGAGACCCTTGAAGACATTGTTTCTAGCTTGCTGCAATATATACTTAGTCTTGATCACTTCCGGGTTGCCTGAGAAAATAACTAAGTCATCAACCTCTCCCATTTGATTAGGGTTTCAAATTGTTAAAAGATTATTACTTATCTATTACTATACTTAATCATAAGAATATCATTTTTTTTACAGTAGTAACCCTAAAATAAAGTTTTAATATCAAATTATATTAAATAATTTGGTGAACCCAACCTCGTGATCTAACACTTGCATCCTTATTTTTCCGATTCAATTAGATTTTTCTTCCCTAACCTTAAACACTAGTTGCATCAAGGTTCATATTTCCATCTATTTTCTATCATACCTCGATTTACATACTCCTTCCCGTGGTTTCATCCTTGGTATTATATTTTAGGTATCTTATTTCACACATTACCTTTACTTTCATGGCCAATAAGGTTACTCAAGTATCCTAGTATCAATTACTTCAAATATACCCACCTTGAAAATATGCTCTCCAGAAAAGTGACGCACTATGAAACTCCTCGCGATATTCCATCTTCAAAAATAAGTTCCATTTTTGATCATCTCTCCAATGCCCCTATCATTCCTAATACCACAACCAATCAATCCATCTTCAAGTCAATTCAAACTTTACACCATTTATTTCAAGATAAATTTCAAGCTATGGAAACCACAATTACATCCCTCACAATTGAAATCCAACATCTCATGGTTGTTTCTTAGGACCATGCTAGTTCTCTTTCTACACCTCATCCACGATCCCATGTTTACATGTACTCATACAAGTAAGGTCAAAATCTCCCCACAACAAGAACCTCTCAAGTTTGATCAAAATTCTAGGAAACATGATATTATATTTGAGCTCCTCAATCACTAGTTAATTACCTTGTCACCTACTCATTACTACCCTCCTTATCGGCTTAAAAAATACAAAGGTCACTAATTTTGCAATTACCATAGAATTAATGGCCATCATGACAATGATTGCTATGGTTTAGAATGAAGAATCGGAAACTTTATAATTAAGGCTTTATTTCATTTACTACACAATATTCTCGCTATACATCCATCTTCAATTACTAAACCCTAATGTGCTCCCAAATTTTTGTTAGGAATTAGTATTCACATGGTTTATTATAATTGGTTAGTATGTTTATATTATTATAACAAATGTATAACAATATATTAGTACGGGAAGGTTATTGTTTTGTATACTTCCTATTTTATAGGAAGTTGTTCAACAACATTCCTGGCTATATAATAGCCATTGTATTAGCATGATTAATATTAAGAAGAAATCTATTGTTTTATTGTGTAAATCTGCTGCTATACCAATATTTGGTATCAGAGCGATATTATCTTTGTGCCTGTAATGGATGTTTAGTGTACTTGCAAGGGGCAAACATCTAATTTTGCAGTGCCCCTGTTAATGGGAATTTTGTTTCTTAGCTTTTCAAATTTGCATCAGATCGGTATTTCCTTTGGTGAGATGATACCAATCTTGGTGGCTCCAAAATCTGCGTCCACATTTGTTCGAGGTTTTTTGATCTATTGAAGGACACAATTCCAGGTTCTACAAAGCCGCTGTTACTCTTTGTTAAATCCCTCATATTTGATGGCTCCTCCAACCACAACGTTGTTTTTTGATCTGTGCATATTGTTATAGTCCCTGTGTTGTTATTGAGAAAAGAGTTTTTATTTTTATCAGATAGGATCATCCAAGCTACATCGAATGCATCGGTGTGTCAAATAAACAAAGGAATTACTAATATTAGGAGATATTCGTGACAGATTTTGTAATTTACAGGAACTTGAGATTATCATATCTCGTGTACAGTTGTCAGTGGCGATTCAAGCACCCAGGTGATTCCACTCATCGATTTGCATACAGAGATAAGTCTTCCCTTTGCCGTCATCTTTGGTTACCATATCTAAGCCTACAGTGATCTGACTAGAGTGCTCTCTGTGCATTTAATATTCTATCAAAGCACCTGCGCGTTAGAAGAAGACATGAGGCAATTACACAGATGCCACCAGATCTAATAAAATTCATTTATCTGCTTGGAGATTCTTGCAACAAGTTTATCGATCACATTTGAGGAGCTTGGATCTTGGAGACTATGTACCATGACTGCAGATTCTTCCTGAATAGCGAATCTTTACGCTAAGGCTGCATCTCCACACTTCTATTGTTGATGCATTTTTATTTGGAAACAATAGATCTTCCCAAGAGGAACATTTCCTTGGATTAACGTGTCATATCTCTTTCTGAGAATGCACACCTGGCACATTTTGGCCGCGAATAAATAGGGAGAGGAATCAAAGGCTCACTAAAGACAAACATACGTTTTCCATGCAACAGTCCATATATAAGTTTAGAAGTCTAGGGTCAAAAGGTCAGTACTAATCAATGTAGGTAGGTTCACATTTAGTTCATTGTTGAGTCATATGTCTGTTGTTTTAGTCTCTAAAGTATGCGAGTCATTTTTTTTTGTTTTAAAGTCCAAATAGTCATCGACACCATTCATGTTAACATAGTTGTACTTTATTGCACTGTTTAAACTTTGTAAAGCATTGTCTAGTAGTATGTAAAAAGTAATTAAAAATTACTTTTTAAAGAGTCATTATGTTATTCAAAAGCTTAACAAGTCAAATAATTCCATATAGGTGATTTTAGGATTTTTAATACTCATTTTCATTTAAAAAGTAATCTCATTTTATTACTTTTTAATTTAGTCAAGTCTTTTTGTCCGATTCAAAATAGTCATTGTCAAGTCGAGAGTCGATTTTTGTTTAGTCGTCAAAAGTTCGAAAAATAAAAAATTTTGCCCGCATTTCAATTTTGGACTCATTTTCACTTGTACGCGACGTCCAAATTATTGAAGGTATTTTTGAGCTTCATGATCACATCTGGCTGAACTAGCAGCATGGCGGAGGATGGAGGTCATTCAACGACCTCTCGTCAGTCACCAACGACGGGGCCGCGCAGAAGTTGTGGTGGCATATGTATGGTGTGAGTATATGATTTTCAGTGTGGTTTCCATTTTCTCAGAGTGCTTCAGTTTGCAGTGTTCCTGTTTTGTGTGGTATTTGATGGATGTTGGAAAGAGATTTGTGTTGGAGCGCAGATGACTGTCAGTGATCCTCTGACTGACTTGGTCCTCTGACTGCCGTACTTCGTTGGAAGATGGTCAGCTAGAAGAATACGTTCACTAGCATTAGTGACCATGTGCAGCAAGACCTAACTAGCAAGATCCATTCAGGAGTATGTTCTTCGATGCAGTTTGCTTCTCAGTATCTATATGAGTGGAATTTCACATTGTGGGGGGGAATACATACCAATGTTCCATTCCCATTCTGCACCCAAAATGACTTAGTCAAGGAAAGCTTCCAGTGGCAGTGGCAGTTTTCTATGCTGTTCGAGATCGAGTGGCAGCGATCAATGACAGAGACTACAATTAAGAACATTACGATTCTTATAGAAAGTAATGTGAAATTGTTTTAGTATATCTTCTATTGTGCTGCTTTGAGATATGCATGTTTTGTTTCCTACATAATTCCCTGATGTATAAGCATAGTGGTGAACAGTAGCACCAGAGTAAGTCAGTTCATGGATCTTGAAAGGGTTTGTGGGAGGATCCAGAAAACCACACGAGGTGGACAGTTGATGAGGTTCCTGTCACGTCAAGGTTTGTGGTAAGCTTGTTTAAAACCATGGAAGGAGAGAGCCTTTCTTTTGGATCAAGGTCATGAGTCACAGATTTGGACATGCCACAGGGGTGAGCATACTGCAGTTGAGTGTGTGGATGTTTTTTACCATGTAAACACTAAGGGGGGGAATGTTAGGAACTAGTATTCACATGGTTTATTATAATTGGTTAGTATGTTTATATTGTTATAACAAATGTATAACAATATATTAGTACGGGAAGGTTATTGTTTTGTATACTTCCTATTTTATAGGAAGTTGTTCAACAACATTCCTGGCTATATAATAGCCATTGTATTAGCATGATTAATATTAAGAAGAAATCTATTGTTTTATTGTGTAAATCTCTTTGCTATACCAATAATTTTACCCCTTTATGTCTAGTGAACATCATGTAAGAATCACTTCTATTCCTTCCCTAGTAATGCAAGAGTCACCATAGGTCCCATCTAAGGCCAAACCATCAAAGTAATAATAACCAATTCCCTCGCCACAAGTTGAGATCGCTCATCAACTTTATAATATTCTATTTACACTTCCTCCTTTTGATCCAGTCAATGCCTATGTTGATGACAGGGACATATTTCAACATCTACCACCATGACATGGTCTCTTTCACATCATCACATATATCTACCTCACTTACAAACTTGGGGGTCATCAAAATTACACCCCCATAGTCATACAAGTATAATCAAAAGTTTCCTATACATAATACTCACATACATACCTATACCTTACTTTTGCTTTGTACTTCAAGTCAATCTTTCTATCAACACTCTTTCTTCTCTACACTATGAGCACACAACGATACATCTATATGTTTACGAATTCCCTAATAGCTCTTATGCCAATTCATACACACTTTTATTCTCATGCTTACTTATGGATCCTTCTATTCATGATACACATACTACTTTATATATATGGTATACATCCTTTGGTGCACTATACATACTCTATCTATTATTTCTCAAAATGATTACATATATTTACCAACAGCTCCTGATATACACACTTGGGGGCATTAGAGTCCCCATCCATCACTAATTTTTATCTCTATTTTCTACTCTTAGCTTTCCCTACACTTCACACTCTGTGATTTACGGTATGCTTACTTATGGATCCTTATATTCATGATACACATACTACTTTATATATATGGTATACATCCTTTCGTTCACTATACATACTCTATATATTCTTTCTCACAATGATCACATATATTTACGAGAAGTTATTGATATACACACTTGGGGAGC
The DNA here is from genome assembly GCA_018340775.1 of Taxus wallichiana var. yunnanensis. NCBI lineage: Eukaryota > Viridiplantae > Streptophyta > Pinopsida > Cupressales > Taxaceae > Taxus > Taxus wallichiana. The sequence goes on from CM031242.1 coordinate 953,269,696, forward strand.
ATCGGACTTCCCCCTCCCTCCGTCACTATTTGTTGTCTCTATTGTATACTCTTAGCTTATTCACTACACTTCACACATTATTCTTTTGATAAATCTTTCCTAGCATCTAGTCTCAATCACATATAATATCTTCATTACCTGATGGTGCGCTCTTGTTCTACGGTTCATACTTGACTATTGAGGGAAAAATTCTTGATGAACCTCACATCATCTACTTTTTCTATACATTACACTTTATGCTTCACCATACACCTTTTCCACCACCATCACATCTCGGTACACACACTTTTGTACCATCATCACCCAAATGGCACACTCTTATTTTATGGTTCATACTTGACTATTGAGGAGAAAGTATTCAATGTACCTCACATCATCTAATTTTTCTATACCTTACGCTCTGTGATTCATGATACACCTTTGCCAACACTCTCACATCTTTGATACACACATTTTACCCTCATTACCTAATGATGCAATTTTTTTCTATTGTTCATACTTTACTTTGTTGAAGGGGAAATCCTAAATTAACCTTATCTCACACACATCTACTAAGGGGCAACATGGTCCCCTCTCATCTACACACCTTGCACATCACAACACACCATCACTTTTGTACAACATCTAGACATCTTTGTTTCATTTAATCTTGCTAGCTTATACTATTTACATGTTGCACTTTGTTTCTTATACTAGTATACTTAGTATGTATTTTTATATACACACATGCGTGCTCACATGGTATTTTGAGGTTAATGCGGGAATTTTTATAGATTGTTACATGATGCATGCTGATCCTTAATGATTTTTACCAATCCCATCGCGGCTCTTGGGGAATCTACCTTTACAACTCTCCTACTACACATCACAAGTTATATCATTTCAGTACTTACTACTTCTTATGACTTCCAATCACTCTTAGATGATCCATACATGTTTCGTAATAGTATTTATCTTTATAACATGCTAACGAGTGTTTCATGTGTAGAATTTACCTTGCAGGATCTATACAACCATGGTTATTTGTCACTTCTTGTTTGTTATTATTTTCCATTATTTTTAGGCTATGCCCTATGTATTGCTTGATCATTGTTTACTTTTGGCTGCCTTGGCCATGATTTTCTTGTGACATTGTAAGTGATGTCCCATGTATGCAACCTAATCTTTGCACTACCTCGTGTTTTCATAGTTGCTTACTACACTATATTTTATTGCATGCTATCTCTTTTACACTAACACTTGTTTCTAGCCCACATTGTTTGCATGTGCCTTGGTTTCCACCATGCACATACACTACTACCCTACATGTATCCAATACATGATATACATATCAATTTTAGGTCCTCTTGTTTGGGTTACATCCTCCTATATTTTTCACATGCACCCCAAATGAGGGGGAAAATATTAGGTGAACAAATCACCCTTCCGAAGCTCGAGCTACTGACTAGAACAACACATTATAGAAATGGGCGAAGCACATAGGTAAAAAGTGGTCTAAAATTATAAATAGATCACAAACATTAAGTAGATAGGAATGGTGGGTGCTTTTGTCCCACTGGGGCGCTAGTGTCCTCTGGAAAAAATCAAATAGTTTCTTAGTTCAACACAGTTTCTAGTAGTGTACAATATGGGTCTACAATATCAAACACTTGACTCTAGTTACAAAATTCAGTCACTCAGTTAGAAATCATGGACGTGCCAATCTGCAGTGGCACTTAGGAAGCTTCTTGGAAGGAGAGAAGAATAAACATCTCTCCCCAACACTCTTCTCTTTGTGTGAGATCACCCAAAAACTCACTTTTGGTGTGAGATCACCCAAAAACTGCTCTTGGTGTGGGATCACCCACAAACCTTACCCTTGGCGGTAGGATGTTAAAATCCAACAACATCTCCAAGACAACAAGAAAATTTTCTATCCTATACTCTCTCATACATCAAGTGCACTCTTTCCTTAACTACTGCTTTCTACTACTTTTACATACTTATACATATGTTACTATGATCTTTCATATATGAGACTTTGAATGCTCTTTTTATCTTCTTTTGCAAGTTCATCCTTACAAGAAAAAATAAGAAACTCACATCAACAAGCACAAGCTCTAACAACATGCTACTACACATACAATTCACCCCTAGGGTCTACCTCCATATCATAGTTACCACACTTCACATTTCAATCACTTAAAGCTTCACGTGGCTACTTGTTCACTTGGCACATTATTGGCTACACTCCTTTTCAGATTATAAGGTACACATCTTCTATCTACTTTATGCTATTGAGTATTCACTCAAAAACATAAATTGGGAGAAAATGTAGACATAAAATCTATGCACTTGGGTATAATTATAGGTCCTAAAGTATACTAGTGTATACATTATTCCTAAGAAAGAAAACTAGTGGTTGACAAATCATTTTGACATTTTGGTTTATTTGTCTCTTGCACTTTACTATTTTTGAGCTTGACCGAGAATTATTTTAGTTTTTCACATCTTACGATTTCTGCCGACACTTGACTAATTTTCTGTTGATGTCCTTAGCCACTAGTGCCAAGTTAGGATAGAAGCACCCAGGTGCTCTTGTCCCTCCTAGGCGCTCATTTCCCTCTCTTTCTTCTTCTTACTCTTTTGGGTCCTTTTCACTTCTTGGTCACCTTTTAACATTTTGGGTTGGCCTTTTAGTTTTTAATTACAAAATTCAAACAAGGGAATCATATATATACTTAGTTACTTATTTCAAATAAGGGGCCAAACACTATAAGAGTTATCCACGACCACATAAGCTAGCATCAAAGGCATGTGAGCACTTAAAATCATACATCTAGCACACTCACACAAGGGATAAGTGTTGCATCAGTATACATACATAAAAAGGAGGGGAGTTCATTCTATTTCATAACAAACATCTTGCATACTTGGAGAAATCTAGATCTATCCCGCTATTATTGTCCAACTTACACAAGGGAAACTTAGGGCATCATTACACACATAAGCACATAGAACTACATGGATTCTAAGATATAGTGCAATTCTCATTCATAATTTCAATATTCGAGTGACCAGGGGTTATTCGACTCCACATTCTGAATTTTTTTTTATTATATTTGATTTGGTTTATGGACATGTGTAAGTAGACATTTGTTTTGTAGGATATATGTACAACCAACCATCTAACCTAAAATTAGAGTGGCAAAGAGATAACAACAAAGAAGATCCTCCAGCCCATAAAATACTAGACTATAAGTATACGAGCAGACACATGCATCTAGTTTAGTCACTAGAGCCTAGGGTGCTCCTATCCTCCCATGGGCACTTATGTCTTATGTAGTCCTAGGGTTCCAAACCCTTATTGAACTTTGATGGCATTGTTTCATCTTTCTCCAATACATACTTAGTCTCTATCACTTCTAGGTTGCATAGAAAATATCTAAGTCATCTTCCTCTCCCACATGCTTAGGGTTTTACATTGTTGAATGATTATTACTATCCATTAATGTACTTAATCATTAGAATATCATTTGTTACAATAGTTACTATAAAATAAATGTTTAATTCAATTTAGATTAAATAACCTCTATCAACCCATCATGGATGTTTTTATGTGGGACCATGTATCGATAAATATTCTCCTTTAGTCATTAATAATCATCACTCATGGTACCATCCCTAAGGCCTTACTACTACCACCTCTTCTCTCGACAACCTATCTCTGGGGATATCCTCCACCTACACAATACGAGGTCTCTCTACATGTCTATCTCCCCGAGTCACTTTCACCTACCACATAACTATGGGGCATGCATTACTTTACATGGTCACAATGGTGGTATTCCTACCATTGCTCTCTCTCTCCCTCTCCTCTCTCTAGCATATATTTTTCAATACTATAGGAAAGGTGGTGTAACCACATGATCCATACTCCTAAACTAAAAGGCACTCTATCTAATGGGTGTGTCTCCACCCACCACATATAATACCTCATGATCTTTGTTATTCCATTAGATATTATAGTGGTCATCCAATTAGGCCACTATTTCATTGTCCCTATAGAGGTATTCCACACTACTGCTCTTGTCTCACTATAGGAAATATCCTAAAATGGACTACCTACCTCTCTCCTATTGTATAATCCTTAGGGAATATATTAACAGATTGTAGTGGTGTACTAGTAGGCCTATACATCAGGAACCACTCATATATCCAAGATGACAAAAGTATGGTAGACCCTACTTCATTGATTAGAAAATGGTACTTAGTTTTTCACCTTTGTACTTTCATAATTTCCAGATTCTTAACTTCAAATAGATTTAAAATTGATCAAGAGTACTTTTAGAACCAATTTTGGGTGTTCTTGAAACCCTAAATTTCAAACTCTTTAAAAAGGATCAATTATCCTTCAAATTCCAACTTAAGTGAAATATTTGAATCTAGTACAAATCCATTAAAATATTCACAAGTTGAATTGATTATGCACTCAATCTTATATTGAATCCCAAAATTGAAAATGTGCATTCGATTTATGCTTTTGGGTTATGGATACTGAAATTTTTTCCTTCAATACAAATTAACCAATTTTGTGATTGCTTTATCAATTAATCAAATAAATTAATTTAAATGTTTTATCTAATCAAAAGCTTCCAAAAACTGCAATAAATCCATAAAAACTAGATTGTTAACGGAGTTCACCCGAAGGCTACGTCTCTGGATTATTGAAAAGAGAATTGATCTATTTAACATCCAATGAAGTACAATTAACCCTTAAATAATGACTAATAGATCTTTATACCTGCATATGAGTTGATCTATGACTCAAGGAACTATGAACAATACCAGAAACTACTCCAAGATCAATCCATTGCTCCTACAATGCTTCCACGGATTGATTCCCTTGAAAATGCGACCTTTAAGCACATACAATGGAAAATCTATAGAAATTCATGGAGAAATAATACCACCATTGTCTTCTAATTTGAATTTTGAGAAACTTTTATTTTTACACCAAGTCTTGAAAGTGCCTCTAAGTGCCTCAAAACTCCACTTGAATGCAAAATGGCACATCACTTTGGTTTTACATAGTCTACTCTGTCTTTTATAAAAATTCATTGAACTCAATAAACTACACACCTAAGGCCTTATGTGAGTTGGTGGGTCACTATGCATATCACTCGGTGAGTCGGGGTTTGACTCCCCATTCCCTATGCTTTTACCACCGCCGATTTACATTGTAGTGGGAAAACCCCACATTTGACATGATAGAGAGTTTGTTAGGGTTTATTAATAGGAACCCCTAATGTTACACCATGGAAATAGCCATGTTTTCCCTTTTCTCGGGCCTTACATCCCTCTCCGAGTTGTTGGTTCATGTTGTTGAGGTGTGCATGTATTAACCACCCTTGAATACAAGGTTGACATGGTTTATTTGACTACCAAACCATTTGAAAATTCTACTATGTGGTGAGTTGTGCATTGTTTATTTGAACCCCCTGTGTGCATAGGGGTATACACCAAGTTATGGCTGAGTTATATGTGATGAACTGCACTGGTATTTGGGCCGAGGTGATAAGGCTTATTTGATCCCTAAAGTAGAAGTGAAAAGGCTATCCCGCCATATAATAGGGAATTTAAGCCATCATGAACCATAAGGAATTAATCTCAATCACGAACAATGTGGATTTTAATGATCATCCAGTCAATGTGGTAACTAATACTGATCAACTCGGTGGGGAGTTGATCACCCCACCAAGATAAAAATAATAACTCATCGAGCTACAATAGAAATGTCAAGCTCAATGACCTATAATGTAAAATTGATCTTGTGGTGGCAAGCCACATGGTGGCTTGAGGGCCCACCATGTCGGCGAACGTAATATAGCTCTAATAGCAGCCAGGCTACCTTATGTTATAAAAGTTAAGCCTCTTGCTCTTGCTCACTCCTACATGTGTCGAAGACTAGAGGTTATAAACAACTTGAACAACCTTCATTTTTTTCTCTCGCCATTTTCCACTTGTCACCTTGCAATTTGTCCATTTGTTGACTGTTGACCCATGTTGACCTATTTAAGACACATTCTTTTCTAGCATTAAAATCTACATACATAATCCATTTTTAAAGTTCTTCATACCATCGAAAAGGTCTTGGGAAAATCTTCAGCGTGGTATAGGTTTAGGGAAGATATTCATTCTCAAAATCTTCTAGGTCATTCAATTTGTTGCCTCACTCAAATCTTGTAAAAATATGCACTATTTGTTGCCATGTGGTTGTTCCTCGAGTGAACCATATCCCAAAGGTATCCATACATGCCACTAGTAAAAAAATTGGTACTACTCCATCCGCCTTGTGATATAATACTTATGACACAACCATCCTAATGATAGCATTTCATATATATGAAATATATGCAACATGAAAAACAAAAAATATAAACATAAATGAGATATCATGATACTCATGAATTATCATGGATCATTGTGTGAATGATATCCTCTCTCTTGTATCCATTATAAAATCACAAAACATGTAGAATCCCTGAATCGGTAGTCCTAAAATCACATGGAAATCATGCAAAGTGTCATTGAAACTTCTATAATATTTCCTTTGTCTCTCCACCTAAATGTATTTAACCTAAAATCCCAATGCATCAAGAATATTTAAATGAAGTTTGAATCAAATGGGACCCATATCATCTACATAATGCCTCAAAATATTATGCCCTATAACCGTGCAATTTCCTATACATATATCCTCCTCAAAACCTCGGGTAACCAAGAAAAATACAAATATCCATAGTTGAATCCTCTATGGAACATGTAAAAATCAAACAACAATTATCCATCATATATTAACACAAATTCATCATCAAAGTAAATTAAAAACATATATAAACATAAAAATCTCAATTTTCCCGCTACATCGGCCCCGCTTAACAAGACATCGTCAGTCCCTAAAAAAATTCCCTACCTCCCTATGCCATCGGGTTTGTTAGAAATATTTCATTAGCCATGATATAAATCCCCCAAGAAAATACCATCAAAGCTACTACAATGCTTCATTCTAGCACATCTGATCCTATTTATTTCAAGATCTCATGAAAACTAATTCATTAATTATTAAAACCTAACCTAATGACCTCAAAATTCAAAATCCTCCCAAACCCACCTAGAACTTGAATCAATCTACATGTTTACCATATTCGAGGAAAATATCACTAGATAAATTTTCCTCAGAATGTACTTTATCTTTTTCCTAGATACCCATTCCCAATTCAAAAACAATAGCTAATGTGACATTCACAATGTTACATGCCATGTCTCGGTCACCACATCTTCAAGCTCGTACTATTTCCATTGTCACCAAAGTGAATCAATTTTTCTTACCTTAGATCTTAGTTTCTTTTAATATCAAATTAAAAAAATTGACAAGTGACTTCCTCCCTTTACTATTTATTTCAATTTTCATAATTATAGACACAAATTTGGTATTTTACTCTTTGACACTGTTGGTTTTCACAATGCACTCTTACTGAGACAAACACAACCTTTCTATGCCTTCCTAGTATACCCTAAGGTATCTTATATAACTTGTTTATCCCTACATATTGATATGTCATCAACTTATGATAATTTAAATCCATATACTATGTCAATCTAATAAGATGCAAATCTCATTTATCCTGTTTTCCATCCTGTGCAAATTCATATGACTTAGTTGGTTTATGTTATCCACTCTTGGATGAAGTGTATGGTTTTTAACCAACATATCCTTTATCTTTGATTTTAGTTTCACATTCTTCATTGGGTATTTTAATCTTTCTGTTTCAAACTTTTCATAACATTTTACCTTCGTAACCCTATATAAGAAAAATAACTCTACCTCATTTTCTAATATGGAAATCCTATAGCATTACATTGATAAAACCAATTACAACATTTGTAAAAGGCACCACATGCTCCCTAAATATCACAAACTATCATGCAAACTCATTGGGAAAAAACCATGATAAGTATGAAACTCCTTACTAAGTAAAGGAATCAATCTCTTTCATTTACAAGTTCTTAAACATCCCATCTCTAAATATTAACAAGGTCCAAACTCGGTTAAAACATTGTCAAGAAGTTATCTATTTCCAAATCTAGTTGCATCCAATTAGATATCACATACTAGGTGGATAATGACGTGTGGTTTGAGGCCTCTTCAAATTAGTTCCAACATTAGTGGTGCATGTGCGGCCTAAATAATGTTTGTTTTGTAAGGCATCCCACCCATGTATAGAGATTGATATATTATTTAGAATATTAAGAGAGATCCATAACATGATCAACAATTAGGGTATGATAGTAACAAAAAAATTTGACATACGTGATAGTCCTATATAGTTATAGAGACAAATTTTGAGAAGGTATAAAAAAAAGACGATGCCAAGACCATACAAAAATCCGAAAAAGTTGTATAGTCCTACACTAGGCCAGTTTCTAGTCATAGTTATAGGAATAAATCATCATGAATATCAAATTTTCTAGTTCCAACATTTTACACTCTCATAACTTCCTATATCCATCTATAAATAACTAAGTGCACTCATCCTCTTATATTTTCAAGTTCATATCTTGTTTCATACATTAGTTGTAAGTATTAATGCATTGTTATAATATTAGATAACTTATTTTCAAAGTTAATTAATCATAATAACCTACTATATCTCCCCATACACCCTTTAGTGTACTTAATTCACTAATATATATTTCATATAATCTAATAAGGGTGTAAACATTTTGGTGAACTGAATCTTTAACCTAATTTATTATACAAATCCTTTTGTTTTCTCTTTGTTGATTTTGGTACATCATGATACTAGATCCTGAAATCACACCCCAAGGAAATGAGAAGCTAACCGGGGTGGGTTGGCTTAGAGGGAGTGATGAGAAATGAAAAATTATTTGTCATTGATAGTCGGGATTTGTTCAACACTCAACCTACTAACTCAAATATGGGAGGTGATCAGAGACACCTTAACAAAGGGGATGGCTTAGCCCTGCTACTTCTGGATCTTCTGGACCAAGGTGAGAGGACCTAGTTAGAGGATTTGAATAAAGGAAAATCTATCCTAGCTTGGTTTCCTTTATGATTGGTGTAACTTAATTTGAAGCAAGTGCAACCACATATACAATACTCACTCATAAGAGTTGTCACTTGATTATTGTATGCACTTGACACATCAAATACAGATCAAACAAACAAATAATGAACAACTTCATATATTACGTTTGCATAATGTTTATCAACCAAGGGTGATTTAAATGATATTGGATCACAGACTTGGTGGGATTCTCAACAAATCTTACTGGTAATGAATAACTCTTAAACACAACTTTACAGAATAAGCATATGTATGGTATGCATGTATGATATGCTTAGTAGGTATGAAGATAACTAGATGTTTTTAATTGAGATTTGAAGGGGGGAGGGTAATTGCTTTTATGAATTTGGTATGTTAATGTTCCCATGGAAAGAATCCATCCTTAACGGTGATGCTTGAAAAGAACAATCAATTTAACATAATCTATGAAATAACATTTGCATTCATTGATACTCAATTTGCACAAATGTTATCGATAGTCTTCAGAATCCTAACTAAAAATCCTTGAGTTAGAATTTAGATAAAGCACTTGTTATATTTGTTTCATACACCCAAAATACCCTTAAGGGATAACAATAGCCTTTCAATAGTGATGTTTCCCTTAGGATTTTACAACTAGAATGAACTATTGTAAAGTATACACTACTCTACAATATTCTCATAGTACCAAGAAGAATGAAACAATGAAGAAGGACCCTTGCATACTTAACAAAGTAAAGCTAGTGCAAGATTGTAACAGAAATTATATTGCCTCATTCATACTTTTAAAACATGAGAAACAAGAAAGTATAGTTTCATCAAAATAGAGAGAATCTATTCATGTAAGTTTTTCAAGGAGACATAAACAAATGCCTTCAAAACCTATTAATGGTTGTACAACGCAACCACCTTAGCACTTCCTCATAGAACTAGATACATACAAAATGTTTTGCAAGAAACTAGAAACTGGAACTTAAAACTGAACTTGATCAACAAAATTCTACAACTACCCCTTCCACCTCTCACTCAAAATGAAATACTTTTACAATATATAGAAGATGAGAGAGAGAGGAGAAAGAAAAATATGATTTTCCTCTCTTCAACCACTAACAAGATGTATTAAAACTATGAAAAGGAGCACAAACAATTTGCCAAGGTCATTCATTCCTGATGTCTTTCTTGTTGGAGAAGGAATAGGTACCATACTTCATTAAAATTAGTGGTAGATCAATACTATAACTATGTCTATAATTATCAGGATGTTTTCTTCAATTTATCCCACTAAATGCCAAAAATTTCTAAATATGATGATTGCAAAGTGAAGGGATTGAAGAGACCTTTCCAACAATATAAATTTTATAATATTTGGAGTAGGGGATCGAAAGATATGGCCTTCTAAAGTTTTATGTGTTGGGATGAACAAGAGAATGACATGTGGCAACCTTTGATTGGTCTCGGAGATTACCTTTTCCTATGTGTGAATTGATTTTCCTTCTCCACGTATCAGTCTTTAGTTGGTTATGGGGTTGATCTTTTCTCACGTGTCTTCTTGCTTTTTCTTTTGACTACCCTTTCCTTCTTTCAGACACTGATGCTTTTTAATAAATTCTATTCATTTTGGGGCTTGAGATCCACCAAAATTTATCATATTGAAGTGTGATGGAATAACACCACATGTCCACCTTGATACCTTTGATCTATGATATGCTCACTTGAAGTGCAAGCCAATGAGAAAGCTCCATGCACCTTCACGGTGTTAGGTCATTCTTTATCCATCATGAAGAATGAGACATTAGGAAATATCTATGCTTACTTCACAATTCACCTTTGACAACCTCTTGACTGACAACTCGCAAAACATGAGCCAATAGAAAATCTTCACGCTCCTCGTAGTTTCATTCCTTTCTTTAACCTCTTATACTCACTGCAAATAATCAACTAATGAGTAAGCCCCATGTTACTTTGTAAAGTCAGGAATTTAATAATCCCTACTGAAAATCGTGAAACATGAGCCAATGAGAATTCTCCATGCTTCTCATAATGTTAGACTATCTTTCTTTCGTGCCCGATTTTTATTGGTCATAGGCTACTCCTTCACATGATGAATTTTAACTTGTGATCAGACATGATGTCCTTATAAAAATCAGATCATTCCATAGAATTAAAGTCTGTAAAATTCTAACTACTTGCCCCATGCCAAAAGGATGATGTGTGTTTACCTTTTAGCTTTTGAAGTTTTCCCTTGACTTTGTGTGACTTTTTTCACCTGTCATGGACCCGAAACTGTATTGTCTTTTGATTTTTGCACGTACTTGAAGTTCGCAAAACCCGAATAATTAAAGAGACCGAGGATCCAGTCATGTCACTTTTCGCATTGTGATCATTTTAAATTCTTGGCGGTGTAGATATTTGATGGCCATTTGAATGTCCCAATCTTTGTTTAAATGGATAAGTCCATTTTAATCTGCGTTATTTGGTCTTGCTGGCCTTAGATTTCATAGGTGGGTTGTATGCTTTTGGGCTGTCAGGATATTCATATTTATAGAGTAAATGAATCATTCAACATTGATTACAAGTTCTTCTTGAAATATGTAGACGTATCCCGATCGCCACAAGTCTCAAGCTTTTATACATTGATCAACTAGTCCATTAACCAATTCCACTTGAATCCTTTCTCTTTATTTTAGTAAGGCCAAAAATTCATCACAAATTGATAATTTTCCTTTACTTAGATTTATCTTCAAAGAATGGGGAACAATATGAATCACAAATAATAGTTATATCTATGGAGAGTCTAGGAAAATGACCAACTCAATCTAGGGGCATGGATTGAGCACCAACACATGCCTCCAAATATCATGGATCACTATCATCATTAAAATATCCTTTCAAAGGTTTTTCTCCGTTACTCTAATGGAATATCCTATTTCTTTAATCAACCCATGCCCTATGATGATACCATTTTTAGATCTCATGATCATACATATATGCTTACTTCGATATTTTTCAATGTTGTTTTCACTATTGAATTTGATCCTATCTAAGGTGAAGGCTCCAATAATAACACTAACACTTATCCTCATGACCTTCTTGATGATGAGGCCCAAAACCTTACACATTTCATACAAGATAATTACACTATTATTAATATTCTTCTATATGCTGCAAAAAATCAACTTAAGCATGCTTCATTATCTCATATAGAGACATATGTTAATCCAACATCTATGGTGCCTATATTTTGGGGGAACACTACAATGCCTATATTCCTATTATTACCACCACTATTATTTTTACACATCCTATATGCAATCATAATGGTTCACATGCTTCTTCATCTAGCACACAAGCTCTTGAAACCCTTGTTCATACACTACAAGCTCAAATATTACAATTAGAACAAGGTGCATCAGTTTCTTCTCATGTAATGGATTATAATTAATTTCTTCATAACCCACTTGTACCCAAAATGTCTTTTCACCCTTTTCATATTAGTTTTTTTATACTAAAATCCCTAACTATGATGGAAAATGGGATCCCACCAAACATTTTCAATCATTTCATGTGGATTACTTTAATTATGCCTCTCATGACATATTACTCACCAAGATCTTCCTATAAGTTTTAGTGAATTTTCCTTACAATGGTTTTATGATCTCCCCATACAATTTTTCAACTCATTTACTACTTTGTAAAATAATATTTGGCACAATTATCTATCAACATTGGGGAAAAAGTTTCTTATGCACAAATGTCTAAAATGTGACAAGGATCTAATGAACCTATAAATGATTATGTATTATAAGACAAGACCATGTTTTCTAAGATGAGAAATATCTTTGATGAAAGTGAATAAAAAGATGAATTCACACAAAACTTTCTTTATTCTTTGTAATAATTGGTTATATTTGACAAGTTTGAATATTTTTACCATTGATTTCATATACTCAAAGAGTGTGAAGATAAGTTGTTACATATGAAAAATCTCAATTACATTGTTATCACTCTCAATACATCTAATTCCAACTTTCCAAGTAAACCTCATTCAAAGGCAAGATCACTAATTCTAATACTACTTATAAGGATACTATTTATAGTATTTATCAGCCTACTAAGATACAACCACAACCCACACGATGAAATTTTACTATCTTAACTTGTGCCCCGCATATTGCATTGAAATAATTTCTTAAGTGTATTCTCATGTCTCTCCCTCTTCCCTTTGAAGTTGATTTGAGACAATCTCAAATTAATAGTTTTTATGCCAATGCTTACTTAGATTATCATTGATGTATTTGTCACCTCACCGAAAGGTGTATCAATAGTCATCATGTTATTCAAGATCTTATTTATTTAAATTATGTTGAATGGGATGATCTTGCTAAATATTCTAAGATAACCAATGATAATCCAAAAAGTAAAATATTTAATTATCCATTTCCTAATCATAACAATGACAAATCTACTTCTGAAGGGAACCATACTTATCATGTGGTACCACCACTGCCAAGCTATGATAATCCCTTGGATGCAATGATTAGAATTATCACTCGCATGTCATTTACTACATTATTTATCACTATTGATGAATTAAATAGATGACATACTTGTCTTCAATAATATATCCATGAAATTCATATCTCTACCAATCAATTTCCTATATGTGAGTGTTTTGGTTAATCCACATAACAAAGACAATGTTTTCTTTTTCATGCTACTTTAATCTCTTGGTATTTCAAAAATGAATATCACATTTGATTCTAATACAAGATATTGACTCATTAATCTACCTATCATTTTTGGTTTCTACTACTCTTAGCTCTGATGCATTAAATTTAGGTCTCCATTGGATATGTTCCCATAGGTATATTCCACTATACATTCACTAACGTGTCAATTTTATTCATAATCAACAAGTTGTCACAATTATAGGTCTTCCTTTTAGGCTCATTCTCCTAGTTTTCTTAATTTTTATTCTACAATTTATATCCCTATTCCTAATGCATATGTGGATAGGTATTTGGTTTTACACACTTCTCTTATTAGGTTTAGCCCTCATAGGTTCTTTCCTAGGACATTGGTTCTACACACTATCTCTATCATATTTATCTCTCTTAGGTCTCCCGAAAGGCCTTTGGTTGTACACAAATGTCTCTCACAAATCTTATTCTCATAAGATACCACATTTTTCCTTTAGTGAACATTATCTCTCTACAATTTCTCACATGTATTCTAGTGCACATGGTTAATCTAGGAGTACTTTCTATTCTAATCATCTATACATATCTTCTACTTCACACACTAGTCATACATGTACTTCTTCTCCCATGACTTCTTTAGTAAACATTAATACTATTGAACCACTTGCATTTGATTCACATTATTTAACACAATTGAGTCCCAATCCTCCGTATTTATTGATAGTTTCTCCAACTATTCAAGAGTTTCTAATTGTGTATCCCAATGATACCCCTCTTCTTGTAATTAGCTAAACATTTCAAAAATGAAAAAACATTAACAGAGTTTCAAAATACAAAAACATTCATATATTTGTAAAATTAAAAAATGAGGACCTATACACTTAGCTTGAGTTGTTTGCACTTTACATTATACTTTTTTAAAATTTATTTGATAGGTGGCATAAATATTTAGTATTTAGTCACATGTGTTCACATGGTATATTGTTCTTGATGAGAGACATATACGAGTGATACACAATGAAAATTGTTGCTCATCCCTTTACCCAAACTTCATATGTGTCTAGGGAATTCTATTATATACTACACATAGGTGATATTATTATATTATAGTTCCTTTATACTTCCTCATTAAAACTTATTACAAAAATTGTGCACATGTTATCTTTTTCAGCTAACAATACTAACACATGTGTCTTGTATAACATTGATATTGATTACTTCACATGTTTCTGTCTATATCAGTTGTATCATTTCCTCATGCCATGATACTCTTAGTTTTAATACATACTTTCTAGCTTTGTGTGTTTGTTACTTCTGGATTTCTTCACATATTTTGGCCTACATGCCTTTCTTGTCTTGTGATGCAATGAGTGTCCCATGTTTGTTGCTCTATGCATATTTTATGTTCTCTTATTTGTAGGCCTACGAGCCTTGATTGTATTGTGACACCATTGGTGTCCCATGTTTTTGGATCTACACCTTTCATGTGACACTATTTTCATACTTTGGACTTTGAATTTACTAATGCTACACTTGTTTTATTATACAAATTGTATCACTACTATTTATAGTGTCTCTACTATTTCTATTTATGTGTCATGGTTTCCACCATGTGTAAACCTCATTTTGCAAGTACATGTTCTTCAAGGTGTCACCTCTTCATCATTTTATACTCTTCTATGTATTCAAATACATATATTACATGGGATAAAATCTAGTCTTTTGATCCACATGCTCGACATGGTTTTCACACGTGCCTCAAAAGAGGGTGCATTTGTTTGATTATATTCTACACCTATAAAAATATAAGAAGAATTATAGGATAATATATAAGTACAAACATGATACTCAAATCATGAAATGCCAAGGATTTCTCAATTTCCAAATTTAGTGGCATTAATTCATATATCCCATTTTAGGTGGAGAATGATGTGCAGTTTGAGGCCTCTTTAAAGCAAGGCTAATGTTGCAAGTGCATGTGGGTCCCCAAAATCCAAATAATGTTTATTTTTTAGGGTCTCCTAGATCTCGGCTAGTGTTTGAACTATTATTAAGAATGTTTAGAGAGTTTTGCAACATGAATAATAATTAGGGTTTGATAGTGATATACATTTCTAGGTAGGTGAAAATCCTAACAATTTACAAAGGTAAATTTTGAGTAGGTCCAAAACCATATAATATGGTTAAGATTGTATATATGGTCACGGTATTGTTGTACGGTCTCTCCCAAGTTAGTTTCCAGTCATAGTTCTAGGAATAAAGCATTGTCAATCCTAGATCTCCCAATTCTAATAATCTACACACATATGACTTCTAAAATCCATATGTAAATAGATAAGTAAACTCATACTCATGTATTTTCAAGTACATATATTATTTTATACATTAATTTCAAGTCTTAATGTTTTGTTATGATATTAGAAAATTAATGTTGGAAATTAATTAATTATAATAACCCCTATTTCTCCCCTTAAATCATTTAGTGTAGTTAATTCACTCATCTATATTTGTTATAATCTAGTAAGGGTGTAAATAATAGTTAGTTTTCATCATGATTTCCTTTCGATCTTCAAACCTTCATATATTTTACATTACAAACCCTAAAAATATTTTTTAAATTGCTCCAAATTCATGGTAGTGAGATGATATTTTTAACATATTACACTTTGTTATATAACCCTTTAACCGAAAAACAAATTTTCCATCATTTCAATGTTAGATATCATCCCTCCCATGAACCTCCTAGCTAGGTGATTCATATCTTATTTTATTGATTATCTTCTAGTGTTTATTTTCAATCTTTCTCATACAATGATTCCCAATAACTATTGTGCCTACTATAGGAAATACAAGAGACACCGACAAGTAATTATATGGTAGGTATATTTTATTTAGCATTTTGTTACTTCATTTCAGTACTTTACTTTCAACTTTTCTTTTTCATTTGGTGTTACATAGATCTTTTATAAATACCATATCATGTTTCACTATTGTGACACATGATGATCTTCAATTGGGGCATATGTATACACCATATTTTTATGCTTATTAATAATTGTTTTTGTGTAGGAGTTATTAATGCATTTTTATCCGAAAGGGGTGCCTTAAGGAGCTTGTCATGATTGTGGTATGCTCAAACATGGTTAAGTGGGATAGACCATAAAATTTGAAATAGGTCTCTATTAGTCTTAGTCACCCTATACATGCCTCGTTTCTTCCCTTTTTACACATTACACGAATTATGTCTATTTGTCTCACTATGTCCACTTGTTTCCTCTTGTTACATGTTATTATCCCCAATTTCAATCACTTTGGACCTTCATTTTCATCCCCACTAATTTATAGGCCTCTACTCCTAATGTTTTTAGCCTCTAAACTTAGGGTTTCCCCAAGGTTGACATCATCACCCATGGGTAATGGTGCCTATTTTTGTTTCACCATGGACAACACTATCACCCACAAGATATGACATTGGGTATAAATATCCCTATATTTTCTATTTATTTTCACCAATTTACAATCATTGGTGCACATTTATACTTTCTTTTTCTCACACTATTTTGCATTACTTAGGACTTATTGAATTTGGAATCTTGGAGCTTACTTCTTTTACATTAGGGACACCATAACAAGTTTAGAATAGAGGAATTATTATTGAGCTTTCCCCTTCTCCACCCATAATTATTCTCTATAGATGATGCTTTATTTGAACAGATTGTGCATCAACGATCACACATGCACTATATGTAATTATTTCTAACCCTATTTAGTATTTTATTTTATGTGTAAGTGTTTGTTGTTGTTGTTGTTATTGGTCATTCATTATTATAGGATAGAGTAGATGTATGTTTTCTTTAGTTTATTTCATTGTCTTATTATTATTATGCCCCTTGGATTTATACACCCCTTGGTTGTTTCCCTCTCTATTTCAAAATTCTAGTAGGATACCTATCTTTATCTTAATTGTAGGTCTTAGAGACCTATAACTATCCTATGGCTAGGATATTATCCTTTATATTTACAAATTCTATGCCTTGATCACCTTTTTATGTACATAGTGTGGAGATTCTTAGATTGGATCCCTATATTTGAGAACCTATCTGGGAACCTTTCTTGTATCCATCATACACTATATCCCTATATAATGTTTTTTACATCTACAAGCATCCATGAACAAGATTAAATATTTCTTATTTGTACTAATATATTATCCAATTATAAGTGTACTAATAATCCACCTATGTCCTTCTCTTTCAAGAAATTATCCCTCACTTATCCTCTTAACATGCATAGCTATTTGGATTTGAATAATAGGAATTCCATCACAAAATACTCCAACCAAGATTTCCTATCATTACTTACATGTGTTGTACATGGTTCTCATGCTTCACTAAAATCCCCATATTACATATATAAATCCTTGACAGATTCAAAATGACCAACTTCTACTCTCATCTCGTACTTAACACATTAGTATCTGTGTTATATTTTCCACTCCTATGCTTCAACAAAATGTGTATCCATGTAGGTGCTCTACCAAATTCATATGCCTATGATTCAATTTCTCCTAATTAATTATATACCGTAATGCCTGATTATTATTAAATAACATAAAATCCTTTAGCGGAAAGTAGTGTCTTCATTTCTTGAGTACTTGCGAGAATCACATAGAACTCATAATCATATACTCCATACTTCATCTCTGCATCATTAAAAAAATTCACTAAAATATTTTATTATCGTTCCTATTAACTTAGCATTGCGTTAATGTATATAACATTAGCATCACAATATAGCTAAAATAACTTAAAAAAATTATCCAATACTAATGCTAGATGTTTATTCACTTTCCTCTTCATCTCTTGAAAAATTTCTACGTGATCAAGCTTCAAATAAATTTCTTCTTATCCCCTCGCATGGCCTCTATAATAGGCACACACATTGTGTTAAATTTCCTAATGAACTTGTGGTAAAAAAATAGAAAAACCATGAAAACTACATGCTTCAAAATTACTTTACGACTATGGCCAATCTACAATCACATGGACCTTCTTTCAATCCATCTTTAAGAATTTATGGAAAATAAAAGATACAAGATACATGAGCTTGGATTATATAAAATTACATTATTTTATATTAATCAACAAATTCGCATCACACAACCATTGCAACACTTACTTTATATTTTAAAAATTCTCTTCTTACATCTTATTGAATATCAAAATATCATCAAGGTACAAGAAGGAAAATATTCCCAAAAATGGTTTCATGACTTAATTCATAAACCTCAAGAAATTACTCGATGCATTACTCAATGTAAAAAATTTATAAGCCACTCATTCTATATTTAGTATATCTTAAATGTAGCATTCCATTCATCACCCTCTCTTATGTGAATATAATGATATCCTCTATTGTGTAAATATCTTGTGCCACTCAGACAATCCATGATGTCATCCATATGTTGTAATGAAAATATGTACTTGATGGGGATATTTCTTATGGATTTGGAAACTATGAAAATACACCTATCACTACCATTATTCAGTGATATAACTATCATTACTACCCATGGGCTTATAGTCTCTTTGATCAATCCTCTATCCAAATACTCCTAGAATTTATTATGTATATTTGCACTAATAAAATGTCATCATGTAAGTTTCATTGTTCAAAAAAATTAATTCTGGAATCAAATCCATGTCCTGAATTATATTTCTCATAGGTTTTATCCCTTGAGTAAAACTCACTAGAAAATATTTTTACAAACCCTCCCAAAATGTCTCATGTTTTGCAACAATGATTTAACTCTCTTCGTCGTTATGCCTATACTTTCTCTTTGCAAATATTTCTTATAAAAAAAAAAATATGTACTATTATACTTCACCTCACTTAGAAATTACTTCACTAATGGAAAAACAACCTTATGTCGCTTCTCTACTCCCTCTCCATTATAATTCATCTTACTATAAGTGCACTCTATACCATCCTTCACCACCTTATAGGTGTTTATAAGCCATCATGTTGCAAATTTTTATCAAAATTCCATGACCTTTTAAGTAGTACATGAAATTCATCCATAGGAATGATGTCATACTTGACATAATCTTCATTTATCCCTATCTATAACTAAAATAGAAATTTTTAATCACCAAAAGCTAGTTTCTCTTCTCGCAACCATAAAAATTTGTAGGGATTAGGGTGCTTCCACTAATCATTATCAATATTAAGACTTTACCTATTGAATTACATAGTATTCCACTACTCATGACCAACTTATTCTCTCACCAATTTCAATAATACACACTAGATCATTGATGCCACTCCCTTCTCTATGTATTCTTCATAACTTGGTACATCATGCTCATAAAATTTTGTAATATGCACACTTGTATGTCTTAATTGATGTAGTAACATCACTCATGAGGATAGTTTAGGTATATATAGTACAATTGTGGTTTTCTAAGGTCTTTAGAGTTTTCTCAGAGTCATTCATGTTTTATTTTCGTGCTCTAGAAGTCAAGAATTCAAACTATGGAGTTTCCCTCCATTTTTGGAAATGTGAATGTCTCGACTCTTTATTGAGCCAATTTTGGCTTCTTGTGTAGGTGTAAGGTATTTTAAGGAGTTTTCTTGAATTATTTAGGTTTTTGTAGACATTTTGAGTCATTGGAGACTCCTCTTGAAGTTTATTTTGTCATTTAGATTTTTAAAATCTTGATTAAATCCTTTCTTGTAATGTAAGCTCCCAACATGGCCTTCCCATGTGACCATATATGGTAGAATCGACCAAAGGGAGGTATTAAACATGACTGTCACTTATTTTAAATATATAATTCAAATGAAAAGGTTGGAAAAGTATTTTAGAGCTCTAAGAAAGCTTGTTTAAAAAAACAAGTCGTGATGTTTCTATGTCTGTATGCATGCATTTGAAGATCATTTTTCTTGAGGAATTATTTTATTTAGGAATATGCATGATTAATAGGTGAATGAGATCATATTTTGTGATTGAAAATAAGTGATTCCATTCTTTTGAAAGTTTGTGAAAATCGTGAAACTATTCATCTTAAACAAGATTAATGCTTTGGGTGAGTAAATTTGGTCAAAGAAGTATATGAATGGGATTGAATAGATTTCATAAGGTGTGAGAAGACATAAAAATATCTTCACATACCTAGCAAGAACATGTTGGAGGATATTTGTTTAAAAACACCCTCAAGAGCATATAAATACCCATGTTCTTGGGTAGGATAGCGAGGAATAAGTCATTATCAAGGTGGAATGATATAATAAAATATATTGTGTCATCATCATCAAGAGAATATATGGAAATAAGTCTTAGGAAAATGTGACAAGATTCAGTATATATTTTACACCACTTCATTGCAATTTAACCCTACTTAGGCTCTGTATAAAACCCTCTTAGGGTTTATTAAGAAGTTGAAAAGTTGAGATCCTTAAAGTAAAATGATAAGGCCTAAAATCTCAAAAGTTGACCCTAACATATCCCTTAATTATATTTATGAGGAATTTTTCTTGGGAATATCTTCAAGAGGTAGAAAATTGTGACATTCGAGCACAATCCTGTAGCTTACCTTGGGATACCTAATTCTAAGCCTAGGATTGTGGAGTTGAATCATTTCTAACAAAGGAAGCCATGATGAAATTTTGTACACGGAATTTTTGTTAAAATGGGTACTAAAAAATGTGATTAGTTTGTAAAGTGATGTATTGTATCAAAAATATGCTTAATTTTGTCTTGTGACATGGCTAGTTGAGAGGAATAAGACTAGAAGGTGAAGTAGAGAGAAAAGGACATATAATTTGGGAATTGAACCTCACCCTTTTACCCAAAACTCAATCAGAAAAAGGGTATTCAAATATGTCTTTGGTTTATTCTAGTTGTTTGTATATTTCCCCAACCATGAACTCACCATCAACTTTTCTTTGAGAAGTTAGAAAAGGCAGTTCTTGTAAAAGAGAGTCAAATTACCTAATTCTAATGATTTTAATCAATTTGATGATTTTTTTGACATGAATAGAGATAGAAGAACGTGATATAAGTTGTACATCACCTATTTTGAGCATTGGAGGTCAAATTTGGATGTTGAAGTACTCTTTAACCTTGAGAAAAAGTGGGAAATTACAAGTTTTAAGTGACTAGCTGAAGTTGTTAGAACTATTTAACTTGTTTGGGTGAGTGTTTGTGATATATTCTCTATATTATTTAGTATCAAAGTAGAGAATAAGAAGAAATTGATAAAGAGAGAAGATATGAAAGAGGAAGAAGCAGGGAAGAGAATAGATTTGCAAGGGAAGTAAAGAGATTGTCAAGATGCCACCTAGAAGAGTGGTCAAAGAAGGAAATAAAGAGCATACAAGGGATAGTGAGTTGGTTATTAGGTTGAGAAACATACGGGGAAGATTTGGGGGCATTGAAAGTTGCTCAAAAAATAGTAAAATCATTGGATGAAAATAGTGACAAGGAAGAAGAGAAAGAAAGAGAAGTGGCAACAAAAAGAGAACAAGAAGAAGAAAAAAGTAAGAATACTAAAATTAGTCATGGGAGAAGGTACTAAGAAAAGATGAAGGTACTAGAGTATGGTGGAAGCATGCATCTAGAAGAGCTGATAGACTGGATAGAAAAAATGGATAAGTATTTTGATTTTGAGAACATTGTAGAGGATAAGAAGGTGAAATTTGCATGTACAAAACTTATAGGGCATGCTATTATTTGGTGGGATTTTGTGCAAGAGGAAAGAGTGAGCATAGGAAAGGATAAGATCAATAAATGGGACAATATGGTTGAAAATATTAAAGGTATGTTTATTCCTTAACATTATCAAACTATTTTATCTAAAAAGTCACAAAATTTGAGACAAAGGGAAATGAATGTGGTTGACTATACTGAAGAATTTTGGAAATTGGAAATGATATATGGTCACATAGAGGATGATGTTGAAGAAGTGGATAGATATGTGAATGGTTTGAGGATAAACATACATGATGAGATCAGATTATTTAATTTGAGGACAATGGAAGAGTCATACCAAACACCCTTAAATGTAGAAGAAAAATTGTCAAGAAAACATACGTAATACTTAAGAGGGAGAGGGAGAGGAATGCGAGGAATAGATAAACAATAAAATAAAGGAAAATAAAAACAAAAAACTAATGAGGAAGAGGTAAGCAACTCACAAACACAGAGTGCATCTAGAGGTGGATATACTAGAGGTTTATTTGGAAGAGGAAGAGGTGAGTTCACTGGTAGGTGCTTAAAATGTATTAAGTTTGTTAGTCATACATCATTTGAATTTCCTAAATATACACAAGAAAAAAGTAGTATGGTGAATTAGGTAAGAAAACAGATTGCACGTGATGATAAGAAAGAGAATGTGGCATCACCTGTCACTAGTGGAGGAACCAGAAACAAGAAAAGCATTGATGATGAGGAGAACCTTGATAAATGTAAGTATAAGGAGTGAAGAACCCATTCAAAGGAGGAAATTATTCAAAATCATATGTAAAGCAAGAGGTAAATGTTGCAAACGCATCATTCATGAAGGTATCATAGATGACTTAGTTTATTCCGAGATGGTTGATAAAATATAGTTGAAAATAATGAGGAATCCTAATCCATACAAATTTGGTGGGTTGAAAGAGATCATCGGGTATTGGTGAGTCATCGATGTTTTGTTAACTTTCAGATTAGTAGATATCATGGCTAGATTTTATTTAATATATTTCCCATGGATGCATGTCATCTTTTTCTAGGTAGGCCATGGAAATTTGATAGGAAATTCATCCATGATGGATGGGAAAATACTTATACATTTGTGAAGGATGGAGTTAGGCATACACTGAAAGATAGACAAGCATGGCATGAAGAGCATCCTAGAGTGATTTTAATGGGATTGAAAACATTATTTTAGCATGAAGAAGAGGATGATGTGAAAGAAAGAAAAGTGAGTACAGTTAAGAAGACGTGGGAATGGCTAAGTGGAGAGAAGGAATACCAAGGAAAATTATAAAGAAGAATGAGTGAGAAAGGTGAAGAAGGAGAATAATCTACTGGACTATGATGAGAATAAGGGTAGTGATTAGCTAGTAGAGGTAGTCAAGAAAGTATATAACTCGAACATGATGACAATGTAAATCAATCAAACTTTGTAAAAAATAAAACCAGCCATGAACATTGTTTCAAACTAGTTAAAAAGGATAAGAAAGAGAAAAAACAAGAAGAAAATAAACATGAAGATGAAACGGTGGTCAAGAATGATGAGGAAAATCATAATTTTCAACCTAATGTTTCTTTGGATGTTGTGTGTTAGAGCTCAAATATTCACCCATGCTCAAATTATAGAAAATTTGGGATTTGAGAAAATATGGGACTATCTCCAAGTTGTGGGACTCGAACCGAGACAAACCTCTGGAGAAGGCCAACTTCCTCTACTTACTCCTAATGCTAAACTACTCCTAAGAACTAAGATGTAACTATCTAGCTCTACTCTAACTTTCCAAGGGACCAGGGTGAGAAGGAGATGTCTAAAATATAAACCTAAAATAGAGAAGGTGATAACACTAAAAATAAGGGGATGAATACTAAAGTAAGAGTGAAAATGGAAGAGAACGATGATGAGGGGGGCCAAAATGAAAGACACAGATTGAAATTGCGTTCATAATTCCACTTTCACAATACACAATAAACAAAAACCTCTGAAATAACATAGAAAACATTCATGTGAATGAATGAGAGGTAAGAGAATGTAATAAAAAATAGTTAAGGCCATAACAAGCCACAAAAAAAATTATTGTTTAGAGATCATGCACAGATCATCATGATACATGAGGAAGATGCAAAAACATTTACAAAGACATATCCCAAGACATGCAAATCTTAGAACACTTGTGCAACATGAAATGATGCCCTCATATTCCTAAAGTATCCAATATTAAAACAAGGCATCACTTTACAATATATAGAAAAATAGAAGGAGAGAAGAAGAAAAGAGAGGGAAATTCAAATTCTCCTTCCACCAGCCAACCACCTTCATTTAATTTTCTAAAAATATTTGATTATCTCTACAAATTTCACCTCCCATGCCATTTTCCTTGTTAAAGAAGGAATGGTGCCCATACTACATTTAATTTTGGTAGTTGGGTCGACTGGAATAGACCCTTTGTGTGTTGGAGACATCTCCCTTTTGTTTCGCCCACCTACTACCTTCCTGATTCAGAAAATCTGATCTTATTCCATGGAGGAGGACAAGATTTCTTCAATAATATCAAATTTACAAAGATCTGATCATTAGATTCTAAATTTATATAAATTTCAAATCCCCGTAGAAAACGGTTTTTTTCTTTTGATATGTGGATTTTCTCTCTCGGTTATATGCAATTTTAGTCCTTCATGGATTTGTCTCCTATTCTCGCAGCTCCACTAACTTCTCCATTGTACTTCGTGGATTCATGTTGACTTCTGGGGACTTCCTTCCCTTTAATCCGTAGTCTACTTGATTTTCTTTTACCCGTGGTTTTTTGTTTAGTGCATTGTAGCTTGCTAGAATATCTCGTGGACTCTTTTTTTCCTCTCGCGGAATAACTAGGACCTTGGTGATCCTTCTCCTTTTCCTACAACTTTGTGGCTTCATTAGAGCGTTCCATTTACTCAAGAACACCCAAAAATCTTTGGGATTTTTTCTTTCACCCCACAACATTCTTAAACTCTTCTACATTCTTCATTCCCATCTCGCGGATCTTCAAGTTGTTCAAATTTTGCAAGCCACGCCAAATTGGAAAATATTTTTAGAGACTCATAGGGGCCATCTTCCTTCTAGATGAAATGATTCAGAGCCATAGAATCCATTGGTCATGGATTCAGCTTGAAATCCTTTGAGTATGGCTTAGTTTCTTTGCATTTTAGTTTTTGAAGTGACTGCAACTAATCCTTAATTTTTTTACCCTTCTTCCTTTTAGCAAAAATTGGCGAGAACATGATAAAATGGTGAATAATAAAATATAAAAGTAATAGGATTGTGAAAAGTACTTAGGGAAATAAACCTACACTACCAACAATGCAATGTGTTGAAGCACTTAGAGGAATTGAAATTCTACTCTACTATATACAAGATGCATGAAATATCTTAATGAGAAGGCTTGAGATGAATCTCATTGACTAGGATTTGAAACATGTTCCTATCAAGATCAGATAACTCAAATTAGTTAGCCACCTTACAAGCGGTGATGATATATGGTCCACTCCAAATAGCATCAAATTTGGAGTTTCTCCTGGTTTAGCTTTCGATTTGTGTCACTTTAAACTTAGATCTCCAACTTTCAATGTCTGATTTCTAGCTTTTCTTTCAAACCATTGTTTGGTTGACGTCTGATGTTGTTCTATCCCAATCATGATGAAATTATTGTTTTCCTCTAGTTACACCAATTCTTCCATTTTGATTTCCCTTTGATCTGTGCCTTCAAATTCAAGTTGCTGAGCTAATTCAAATGCAAACAACTCTACTGGTAATGGAAATCTTGCTTCCTTACCATATACTAGTTTGTAGGGAGAAGTACCAATAGCCTTCTTTGACGTTATCTTATCTACCCAAAGAGCATTTTTACCTTTGTGTGCCACTGTCTTTGATTGATGTCCATTATCCTCTTCATGATTTTGATCATGTTCTTATTAGTAGATTTTGTCAATCCATTACCTTGGGGGTAATAATTGGAAGAATTTTTCAAATAAATCCTAAGTCCCAAATCCTAATTAGAGATCTTGGATCCCATAAAATATTTAGCATTATCAGAAATGATGGTTTGAGGAATGTCAAACCTTGTAAAAATTTCTTCAAGAAATTCCAGGATGACTAATTCAGTGGCTTCCTTTAATGGTGTGGCCTTAGTCCACCTAGTGAAATAGTCCATAGCTGTAACAACCCAATTATGACTGGTGCTAGATGGAGGATTGATCATACCAATGAAGTCAATACCCCATTGTGCAAATGGCTGATCTATTTGAATTGGATGAAGTGGCAGGGCCACCAATATTTTCTTTCCAATGAAGAGCGCACATTATTTGCACTTCCTAACCCATCTGTGAGCATCCATGAACAATGTAGGCTAGAAATACCCTGCTTTTATGATCTTCATGGCTATAGATTTAATAGAGAAATGTCTTCCTAAGAAACCATCATGGAACTCAATTAGGACCTTATCACATTGTTCACCTTCAATGCACCTCAGTAGCATTCCATCAATGTTCCTTTTGAATAGGATGCCATCAATTAATGCATAAGAAATAGATCACAACCTCATATGTATTCTCTTTTCTTTATTCAAACCAAGAGGGTATGTACTAGTAGACAAAAACTTTAACATATCAGTAATCTAGTTGCATTCATTTAATAAATTTCTCTCATTCTGCTACCACTCAACATCACGTGGCAGCTCATCACTTGAGGGAACTTCATTCATGAGGACGGTCTCTTGAGATTGCACAGCATCTAGGGCCAACTGCTCGCAAATTTCTCTTCCCTTACTAATTTTGTAGCCTTAATGGTCACATCATATTCCATGATTTTAGTTACCCATCCAACTCATTTTTCATTGATATCTTCTCCCATAATGAATTCTCTAACGCTAGAATGTGACACTAAAACCTTTATGTGGCTAGAAACAATCATAATTTTGAATTTCTTTAAGGCTCTCATGATGAAAAACACCTATTTTTTAATGTGACTATACTTGATCTCATAATTCTTCAATGTTTGACTAAAAAAATAATGCTCCAGTTGCTTGATCATTCGGTTGTGTCAAAACCGCAACTATAATGGATTCCGCCATATGAGCATATAAGATGAAATACTTGGTATAATCTAGATTAATCAATGTGGGGGCTTGGGAAATATCTTATTTTATCTTTTCAAAGTTGTCTTTACCCTCCGTGGTCCACTTGAATGCTATATCATTCTTGAGCATGAGAGTAATATGTTTAATCAAACCCGTGAAGTTAGGATTGAAGCACCTAACAAAGTCAAGTTTTCCAAGGAAAGACCTGTAATGCCCTCTTTTGAGATGGCAAGGAAAGGGTCATGATAGCTGAAATTCTTTTTGAATCAATGGAAATACCTTCTTGTGACACAATATGTCCCAAGAGTTTTCCTCAGGTATTGCAAAATTACATTTCTTAGGATTAAGGGATGCGCCAAACTCCCTGCATCTTTCAAATACTTTCTCCAAGTGTTTATGATGATCTGCACTCTGCTTGGAGGAAATAATGATATTATCTAGGTAAACCAAGATGAACTGATTGATATACCCTTTGAAATAAATATCCATTTCTCTTTGGAAGGTTGAACATCATACGTTTGATAGAGCGAAAGGCATTTTCTCGACACACATACGTCCCACATTTGGTGGTGAACATGGTATTATACTGATCTTCCTTTTTACTTTGATCTGGTTAAAACTAGAATAGCCATTGAGAATGGAGAACCTCTTTTCCCCGCTACTATCTATAAAATTTTCTCCATGGAGGGAAATGGATAATGATCGTTGAGGGATTCCCTATTCAAATCCCTACAATCCACGTAGAGTTGTATTTCACCATTCTTCTTCCTTACCAGAACCATATTTTCCACCCAAGTAGAATACTTGATTGGAAAAATTATTTTGGCCTCAATGAGTTTAGAGAGCTCCTTTCTCATGAGGGGCTCAATCTTGGGATTTACAAGCCTTTGTTTCTGCTTAATTGGCTTGATGTTGGGATCCAAATAAATGGAATGTTGGACTATATTTGGATTGAATTATTTTAAATCTTCATAGTCCCATGAAAATACATCATTGAACTTTTGACACAAGGAAACAAAATCTTGCCTTTCACTTTCATCACATACCTTTCCAAGTAGAAGTTCTTTTCTTGGAGAAATTGAAACCGATAGATAATTTTCTTTCTTATTTGTCACATTTTTTTCTATTCATTTGAACTCATCATTTAAAATTGAAATCTACTCTAGCATGACCAATCCCTTGGGTAACTTGTTTAATTTTAGTTTAATAATCGGTCCCCATAGACCTCTTGCAAATCATCTTGCATCTTCGAGGAGAACTCCACCTCATTTTGGATGAACTGCACAATTTTTTCATCACTATCAAATACCTGCTAGCAAGTCTAATTGTTTGGGATAGAAGGCATGACCACCATTTTTATATGTTAGGCATTCCCTTTGATCAAATTCTCAGCAGGTGAGAATTGAGATCCAAGGGCCGCCATTTGGTCTGCATCTTGTTCAACTTTCTAGCACAACCTATAGGTTAATGGCATCAAATCTTTCTAACAAATCCCAAACTCTATGTTTGTAAGCTTTCAATAACTTGTTCTTTGTCACACATCTACTGTAGACTTGGTGAATGACCAATTTAGTATCTCCAAAAACCTATAACTCCTTGATTTTCTTCTTTTCTGTGATCAACAGACCATGCACTAATGCTTTGTATTCTGCTACATTATTAGAACATGCAAATTACAATATATGAGAAAAGAATAACTTTTAATTTTTTGGAGAAATGAGCACAACACCTGCCTTGGCTCCATTTCTACTTCTAGAACCATCAAAGAACATCTACCATAGTCCAGAAACATTTTCTTTTTCTTGTTTGAATGTCGCGGGTATCACATATTCCTCCTGGAGAATGCAATAGGTTCCTAGACCAGTCTCAAAGGTCTTGAGTTCTTCATCATAAGGATCAAACTTATGATCTCTCTCATCCCATTCATCTAGCAACAAATCAGGCATGGAAAGAGGAATGATTTGTTCATCTAGAATTGAATCTTGTTCATGTTCTTCTTGTATTAGGAAATTTGATTAGATAGGAGTGGGGTCATATGAATCAATATGGTAAGAAAATATGGGCTCAACTTGTATTGTAAATCAAGTACCATATCTAGTTTTTAGAAGCATGTGAGTCTAGTCTGAGGATAGATAGCTTCCCACTTTAATAGTGAAGTCTTTAGACAAAGAGATGGAAAACATATGACAAAAATATATGACAAAAATTTAATTAATCATGGTGAGGCTTGGGCAGGCATGCATTGTTAGCTTAAGGTATTTTATTACACCCAAGACATTCACAATTGACCCATCAAGTTGTAAAACTCCCTAGACACAGGAATGTATTTGAGACCTAGGATATCAACAATTTTCTTGGGCATTATAGAGGTACTAGCCCTGAATCAATCATATAGTTATGAACTAGGTATTTACCCACAATTATTGACATGTAAAAGGGTGGGGTTTTGATAGTTTTACTTACTTGATCATCCTTTTTCGATGACGTGAGCCACGGCATGATCTTTTTGCATCAATGCATCCACCAAAGGAAATTGTTTGAGGGCTTCACACAGGAGATCCCACTATGATGGAATAACAAGTGCATCCCATATTGAGATGTTGACATTAGTTTTCTTCATTTTCTCAACAATGTTAAATGGGGGCCCATAGATTTCTGCATCTGCAACATGCTACCTTTTGTATTTTGTTAGGGGCAGTATTTGATTGGATGACTTTAACTGAATAGTGACATCCTTGTCCGTGACTTTACCAACAAGCTCGGGAGGCTTTTTTGTTAACCATGACTTCTTTTTCCTTAACCATGATTTTGAATTGATACACAGAAGGTGAATAATGTGACTCCAACATCCTTTCCTTGTGCCACGTATTATCAGCAATGTTGATTGATGGTCTGCTAGAACTTCCTGCCATTTGGTTAATTGCGCAGAAGTCCTCAGCTCCAAGTAACATAAGGTTTGTATCATTGTTGGTTTCTTGGCTTGCTTCCATGGTTTTAGTTGATACCTATAGCATCGGTTCCTATTTACTAGAAGATCCCTACACCATGTATGCTTGAAGATGCATTTCCCTTTCACAACCAAGTTGGTTATGTAATAGGTTACATGGAAAACACCACTTTGTTTCTTGTGCTAAATTATTTTGCACAGGAACTAAAGCTTGGCTTGAACTAGGAGTAGGAAGTTATTGTGGAGGAGGTATTTTTTTAATGTAAGATAAGAACTTAGAGTCTGTCATCTATTATTTTTCTAGTGTTGTACATATCTTTGATTAGGTTGCTGATTTATCCATGGTTGATACTCATGATTGGAAGGTTTCTCTTGATTTTGATAATTCTTATAAGATTGGGCTTGTTATTTCTGTAGAGATATAACTTTGTTGCTCAAATTTATAATCAAATCCTTCATTTCTTCATCCTCTGTTTTTTGGGTAGGATTTTTTGAGGTGGAAGTACATGATGCATGGATTCAACTCAAGGACGGGGAGCAATAGAAGGTTGAGAGGCTCTGGGTGGTTCAAGATACAATGGCATAGGTGATCTAGGAGATAATTTCCTATCTTGTATTACACTATTTTAATCTATGATTGTAATTTCATAGGTAGATGGTAAAGTTTCTCCTCCCATAGATTATATCATAACAAATATATCAGAGTTTAGAGCTTTTAAGAAGTAAAGAAAGGCACCTTTTGCTGCAGGTCTCATAAGAGATGGAATTCTATCCCAAGTTCTCTGGAATCTGAAGTTGAAATCTGCCATTTGTTCATTAGGTTCTCTCTTAATTATAGTTAACTGCTCCAAAAGAGATAGGTTGTCTTCTCTTTCACCAAATTGGTCACAAAGGGATGTACACAATTGATCCCAATTTTAAATTGTTCCCGCCCCTAGGCTTCTGAACCATTGCAGATATTTTCCTTTAAGTGATGAAGCCAAAAGTTTCACTGCCACATCCATCTTAGAAATTTTATTGATAACACAGACATTTGCAATGTATTGAAAGTGGTCAACTAGAGTAGTTTGATTCTCTCCAATAAAATATGGGATATTATTTAAAGACACTACTGGAATAGGATTTTGGGCATTCAAGGTAAGGGAACTACTGCTATGGATTTTACAAATGGATTATGAAGTGGTGCCTATTGTTGATGAGCCATTATAATAGGTATGAGAACTCTTGTTGATTGCAAGAAGGGCCTACCAGGTGGAGGTGTTGAAAGAGTTTGATTTGGAGGAGATGGAGATATTTGAATTTGTCTTCCTCTTCTGCCTCTTCCTAGGGATAACTACAAATATTGAAAATTCCTTCTTCTCTTGTTCTTGACCGTGTTTGGATCCTTCTCATGAATCAAGAACACTTAGATCACTAGTGTTTTTGAAACCCATAGATAGTTTGAATGAAGTCACCGGATGTGTTATGCGCAGAGCCTCTAATGTCAAGAGCTTTACCAAGATACACATAAAAACTTGATAAAACTAGAAATATTGATTTCAATAGCTCCCACCATGCGTGCCAAAACTATTAGAGCTAAAAAATGTACCCATTCCTAAATTATAGACAATTTGGGATTTGAGACAACATGGGACTGTCTCCAAGTTGTGGGACTCAACCGATATAGACCTCCAAGAAGGTCGACTTCCTTTAATTACTCCTAATACTTAACTACTTCTAGGAATTGAGATGCAATTATCTAGCTCTACTCAAACTTTCTAAGGGACCAGGGTGAGAAGGAGATGCATAAAACATAAACCTAAACTAGAGAAGGTAATATCACCAAAAATCAGGAGATGAATACTTAAAAAAGAGTGAAAATGGGAGAGAACGATGATTATGGGGGCCAAAAATAAATCCACAGATAAAAATCATGTTCAGAGTTCCACTTTCACAATGCACAATAGACACATACCTCTGAAATAACACATACAACACTCATGCAAATGAATGAGAGGTAAGAGAATGCAATAAAACAATAGCTAAGGCTGAAATGAGCCATAAAACCAAATATTTTATTTCTTAGAGATCATGCACAAATCATCACGATACATGAGGAAGATGCAAAAACATTTACAGAGACATATCCCAAGGCATGTGACTCTTAGAACACTTGTGCAACATGAAATGATGCCCTCGTATTCCTAAAGTATCCAACATTAAAACAAGGCATCACTTTACAATATATAGAAAATTAGAGAAAAGAAGAAAAGAGAGGGAAATTCAAATTCTCCTTCCAAAGAACAAACCACCTTCATTTAATTTTCTAAAAATATCTAATTATCTATGAAAAGTTTACCTCCCCATGCCATTTTCCTTGTCAAATAAGGAACAACACCCATACTGCATTTAATTTTGGTAGTTGGGCCAACTAGAATAGACCCTTTGTGTGTTGGAGAGATCTCCTTTTCGCTTCACCCACATACTACCTTCCGATTCAAGTAAGTCGATCTTATTCCATGGAGGAGGACAATATTTCTTCAATAATATTAGATTTACAAATATTTGATCATCAGATTCTAAATTTATATCAATTTCAACTCCCGAGGAAAGCTGTTGCTTTCTTTTGATATGTGGCTTTTCTCTCTAGTTATACATGGTTTTAGTCCTCTGTTTCTTTGTCTCCTATTACATGGCTCTACTAGCTTCTCCTCTTCACTTCACAAATATTTTCTAACTTCCACAAACTTCCTTCCCTTCAATCCGAGGTCTATCTCGCTTTTATTTTACCCACAACTTTTATTTTTAGTGTGTGCAGCTTGTTAGAACATCTGTGGCATCTTTTTTTCCTTTCACGGCATAACCAAGACCTTGGAGATCCTTCTCCTTTTCCCATGGCTTTGCGGCTTCATCGGAGCATGCCCTTTACTCCGCAACACTTAAAAAATATGTGGGCTTTTTTTCTTTCACGCCATGGTTTTTGTTTGACCTCCGTGGCATGCTTAAACTATTATGTAGTTTTCATTCCCAACCCCGGCTCTTCAAGTTGTTCAAATTTTGCAAGGGTGTAAAATTGGACAAAATTGTGTATATAGGTTTGAAACTTGAAATGATGAAGGAATAGTCACATGAAGGTGCACACTTGAAACAAGAGCTACAATTTTTCAGTATTGAAGGTGAAAATAACCTTGAAGAGAAAAAATAAGATGTCAAGGTTGGTTTGACAACTAAGGAACATGAAGGGTCATCACATCCGAAGATGCATAATGTGAATAATCTTAGACAAGAAGTTAAGAACACCAAATACAGTCCTACAAACAACATTTTTCTAGAGAGGATGGTCATTCCAAAGGATAAAGAACTTTAAGGAAGCATGGTGCAATTGAGGAATATGAAACAAAAAAATAAATCATTCAAGGAACACCGCCAAAGGTTAATGTTTAAGCGGGAGAAAATAAAGAAGAAGAACAATAAGCTTGCAAGAAAAACCACTATGAGAAGACTTCTCTTTTCCTTGGGAGTATGATGTAGGAGCATCACTCGAAGGATAGTTTAGGTGTATCTAGTCCAATTTTGGTTTTCTAAGGTATTTAGAGGTGTCTTAGGAGTCATTCATGTTGTCTTGTTGTGCTCTAGAGGTCAAGAATTCAAATTATGGAGTTTCCCTCCATTTTTGGAAATTTGAATTTTGAATCTTCTTTGAGCCAATTTTGGCTTCTTCGGTAGGTGTAAGGTATTTTAAGGGGATTTCTTGCATGATTTATGTTTTTGTAGACATTTTGAGTCATTTGAGACTCCTATTGAAGTTTTATTTGTCATATACCTCTTTAAAATATTGATTAACTCCTTTCTTGTAATGGAGCCTCCTAACATGACCTTGCCATGTGACCATAAATGGTAGTTATGGAGAAATTTTGAAAAAGGGAAGTATTATACATGATTTTAACTTATTTTCAAGATATCATTTGAATGAAAAGGTTGGAAAAGTAATTTTGGAACTCGAAGAAATCTTGTGTAAGTTAGTTTGCAAACAAAACAAGTTGTGGCGATTTCTATGTCTGTGTACATGCATTGGAAGATTAGTTTTCTTGAGGTATTCTTTTCATTAGTCACATGTATAATTGATAGATGAATGAGATCTCTATTTTTATTGAAAATAAGTGATTTAATTCTTTTTAAAGTGTCATTGATGTTGTGTTAACTGATAGAACTCTGTGAACAACTGTGAAAATATGTGTCTTAAACAAGATTGATGCTTTGGGTGAGTAAATTTGGTCAAGAAAGTATATAAATGGGATTGTATAAAGTTCCTAAGGTGTGAGTAGACCTAAAAACATCTTCACATACCTCTCAAGAATTATGTGGATCATATTTCCTTAAAGCAACCTCAAGAGCATATGAATACCCTATTCTATGGCAAGACAACGAGAAATAATTCGTTATCGGGTGGAATGCTATAAGAAAAGATATTTTGTCATCATAATTAATTAGAATATATGGAAACAATTCTTAGGAAAAGTTGATAGGATTTGGTATAGATTTTACACCATTTCATTTTAATTTAACCCTACTTGGGCTCTGCATAAATCCCTCTTACGGTTTATTAATAAGTTGACAAGTTGAGAGCCTTAAAGTAAAACACTAAGGCCTAAACTCTCAATAATTGACCCTGAAATATCCCTTAATAAGATTTAGGAGGATTTTTTCTTGGGCAGATCTTCAAGAGATAGATAAGTGTGACAATCTAGGCACACTCTTGTAGCTTACCTTGGGATACCTAATTCTAAGCCGGGGTTGTGGAGTTCAAGCGTTTATAACAAAGGAAGCCAAGATGAAATTTTGTACGCATAATGTTTGTTAAAATGGGTACTCAAAACGATCATTATTTTGTAAAGTGAGGTAATGTATCAAATGATATGCCTAATTTTGTCTTGTGACAAAGCTAGTTGAGAGAAATAGGACTAGAAGGTGAAGTAGAGAGAAAATGAAATATACTTTGGGAATTGAACCTAACCCTCTTACCCACACTTCAAGTAGAAAAATGGTATTAAAATATGTCTTTTGTTTCTTCTAGAGGTTTTTAGATTTCCCCAGCCATGAACTCACCATCAACCTTGCTTTGAGAAGCTATAAAAGGAAGTTCTTGTAAAAGAGAATCAATATACTTAATTCTAGTGATTTTGTCAATTTGATGATTCGTTAGCATGAATAGAGGTAGAATAACATGATGTAGGTTGTACATAACCTATTTTGAGAATTTGAGGTCAAATTTTTATGTTGAAGGACTCTCTAGCCTTGGGAAAAAATGGGAAATTATAAGTTTGAAGCTTATTTGAAGTTGTTAGAACTAGTTAACTTGTTTGGGTGAGTGTTTGTGATATATATTCTACATCATTCACTTACCATCAATCCGAGTGTGTGAGAATTAAAATTTTCATGACCTATTTACCCACACCTATAACATGTGTCATTGTTAAGTGATTTCTTTTTTATCTAAAGGATCATCTTCCCATAGATGTGTTTCCTTCTCATGTAGGTATTATTTCATTATGTAACATTATATTTTCATCACTTTCATGATGCATAAATTTCCCCTACCACCATATTATCTATGAAATTATATGGAATTTTAATTTCCTTAGGAATTTTTATATGATGCGGGGGCATCCCAGCACCTAAGAAAACTGCACAAATGGAAGAAGCACACGAGAAATCAGAATATGATAAAACGAGAGTGTAGGAAAGAAATACACGACATCTGTCTCAGGAGAAACTATCGAGAATAAAGAGGAGGACAGGTTGTCAAGAAGTGACAGAGACATAATATGTGTCTTGTAGCCATGAAAGAAGCATGAAAGCATAAAGTAAGAGATGTGTGTAATGATGAAGAGATGCTAAGCTAAGAGACACATTAGAATGATGAATGTGAGGAAACTAGTTGATATAAATAAGGAAGAGATGCATAATAGAAGGAAAATTTGTTAAGAGGGAGACAAAGAGTCACAAAAAGAAGTTAAGAGAAGATAGCAGAAGACCTGGTAGAATGACAAACTATGAGGAAACTCTGTCAAAAGGAAGAAGAAGGCCATGAGAAGTGGGCCAAAGAAAAGAACATAATGAGTAATGGCATAAAGCCAAAAACATAGAGGCATAGAAATATTATGCTAAGGGTGAGAATGACGCATGAAAATGGGTTCATAAGATCTTGAAAGAAGGCCAAAAATAAATTGTCCAAGAGGATATAATGACACACATAAAGAAGGTAATAGTTAACAGCATAACAAGGAAGCGAGATTGGAAGAACACACATAAGAATTGAAGTGTGCAAGGACAAGGTACACAAAGAATAGTTATCCTTGATGGATACCTAATATGAGAAGGTAATAATGTAGGAATGAATGTAGGAAATAATAAAGGAAGTTTGTAGAATTTTTGGAGAAAAATACCGGAGTGGTAAAACATGAAGGAGTAGATCCCAAGGAGAAAATATAGGGTGAAAAATGGAAAAAGAAGGAAAATGACTATCCCGCAGGTCACATGGTTGATTATGACTGAATGATGAGAATATTGATCAAACGAGTTCAACTACCCGATGACATGGTGGAATGAAATTTTATGGAAGGAGATTACACAAATAAGCATAGTAAAGAGGAAATATTTGAATTTGAAGTGTGAATGGGAAGTTGGAGAAGAAAAATCGAGAGAGAGAGAAGTGGGAAATATAGGAGAGCACGATTATAAATAATAGAGGGGACACTAAGATTGGAGCTTGTTTTTGAAGGGTTTTAGTTTTTGATGAGGTGATCACTAAAAGGCCATAAAGGGGTTGATTTGGTTGACAAAAGGGTTGAGAGGATTTAGTCGGACATAGGGACCAAGTAAAGAGGTCAAGATTGGACATTAAAATGAGAGAGTACGGTGAGATGAGTGTGGGTTATCCCTTGAGGTGCTAGAAGTTGTAATATTCCTATCAAGGGAAACTTATAGATGTCGTATGGATTTTATAAACTAATGAAACATAAATAGTTTCAACCTGCTTTGTTGGACTCTCAAAAATGATAGGCTCGGGAGTACCTAGTAGATCCCTCACTTTGTCATTATACTACTTACATGTTATCTTTTCTTCTTCCTCCATTACATGTTAATAAGTCTCACCAAATGAACATACTTATTATTCCAAATTCATCTTGTATCATAGATTGGAATCCATTCATATATCTAGATATCTTATCCAAATCATCCTCTACATGACCAACTCAATTAGTGAGCTAATAAAAATCTTAGTTTACTCCTTCACACCAATCTCTCCATGTCTTATATTATACAACTTGAAAACATTGAGTTAATATCCTATGAGAAACAATTTTTCCTTTAACTTTAAAACTATAATCTCCTATGTCTTGATCTTATTATTTCCTCTTTTCACTCTATCTATATGGATATGTTCCAACCAAAGAGATTCATAACCCTTAAATTCATGTAGGTAAATAACAATTTCCTAGGATCTTTCATGCCTTCATACTTAGAATAATTATTGATCTTTGTTATCAAATCAATGGGATCCTTTGGTTCTAGAATACTAGATTAACTTGGGGTATCAAATCTAGGATTAATCTCCACCCTACCAATTTCACATAAAAATCCTATCTTCCGGTCTTTTGTCTTACACACACTCCTCCTCATTCACATCCTACACTCTTTTCTACACATGTTCCACTTCATTATCACTATGATTTTCCATAAAAAAATCTCAACATTGTGTAACTTCCTTGGAATTAAAATGGGTTTTACATTGTATGTATCAATTGAGCCAAATCCTTAACTCTTGTTCTTTGTTCTTTATGATATTTCACAATAGTTATCTTGTGTTCCATTTTGTTTCCTCAAATAAATATGATCTTCATATCTCTTCACACTTATATGTAGCAATATCTCACTAAATGTTTTTCAAAATGAGTTTATAACCACAATCACAAATTTGGAAACCCTCCAATGCTTAGTGTGTAATCCTCATACATTTTATCCAATAACTACTCATTATAATATTTTAAAAATAATTTTATACCCACACTCACAAATGTGGAAAACCACCAATATTTATTGTTCCTTGATTCATAAGGAAATTAAACTTTTATACGATACCAAATGGCATAGATATAATTGGGGTTCCAAATTAAAACCTACCTTAGACCACATATCTCTTATAATTACAAAAAGGTATTATAATAACATAAATTTGAATTCAACACAAAAATACATGAAAAAACTTCATTCACTTGTTAAATAAAAGGAATAACAAAAAAAAAAATACCGATTTCCAATGATATAGTTACATCACATAATTTGGGAATAATTAAATATTAAAGCCATCATAGTCAATGAATTATGCCTCCATTACTTTACTATGGTCTTTAAGCTGATATCACTCACTAATTTATGATCCAATACTCAAAATTATCTCCCTAAGGAAGTTGGTATTTATTTATATAGGCATGTAAGACACCCAATGCTATACTACTAAACTCCTAATATTATGGAAAATTATGAAGATAAGGCCCAAAGGACCCATCACAATACTCGGTCAATTTTTATGAAATGTTCATGGATTCATCAACATATTTTATGACTTCATGTCTTCTGTACATGTTGGTAGTATTACATTTATTTCAAAAATACTTTACAAGTTTAAAACAAACTTGTAGTATTTCACAATTTTAGATAGTATTTTATAGCTGCAAATAATATTTTTGGATTCAAAATAAACTCATGTAGCATTCTATGATATTAAATAATCCTTTTTGGATTTAGTAGTGTTTTACAAGTTCAAATAGACTTATATGTTCCACGAACAACACAAATAAAAAACAATATGATCCTTTAATAACATTAACTAAATCAACTAGAATTAACTATGTTTTATTGATATAATATAACTTGTGAACCCAAATGCTCCTACATCATATAAAAAAAGTGCGTACAAAGACTCGACCCCCAACCATCCTCTCTTTGTTTAGGAAGAACATGGTTGTGACATTTGAAAGGCACTATTGATGATATTAATCACATTTTTATTTTTACCCTTCTAAGTAGATAAATTTTAATTAAGCATGATACCCACTAGCTAGTAGCACAATATGAAAAATTAAAAAT
The DNA here is from genome assembly GCA_018340775.1 of Taxus wallichiana var. yunnanensis. Lineage (NCBI taxonomy): Eukaryota > Viridiplantae > Streptophyta > Pinopsida > Cupressales > Taxaceae > Taxus > Taxus wallichiana. The sequence goes on from CM031242.1 coordinate 953,309,430, forward strand.
CTGCAATGGTATAAAAATACCCACTCTACACTGATGAAGAATACATCATGATATTTTATCAACTTCGCAAACCTGGACATTTAAGTTTCTCTTTCCTTTGTAAGATCTATCATATGGCTAATCGGATACCAATAGGTTATGATCATGCTAAAGATTACCTACTCGATATTGAATAAGACAATCGCAAACATCCTCAATATTTTAAAATTTGAAAAAGATTTCCAAACAAACAAAATCGGGACATGATAATGGCTTGATATGCTAGTTTAAACTTTTTACATGTTATATTTCATATGTTTTGATAAATAACATCCTCACACCTTATACCCAACTATTACTCATTTTATTATGTCCAAAACAATTTTATACCTACACTCACAAATGTGGAAAACTACCAACATCTATTGTTCTTCAATTCATAAGGAAAGTAAACCTTTCTACGATACCAAATGGCATAGACATAATCGGGATTCCCAATGAATATCTTCCTTAGATCACGTACCCTAAAAATTACTAAAAAAATTAATATAATAACACAAATTGGAATTCAAAGAGTAGCATAAATACATCAATAAACTTTATTCAAGTTTTAAATCACAGAATAACACACAAACAAATTGATTTCCAATTATATAGTTACATCATGGAATGAGGGAATAATTAAATGTTGTAACCATATTCAATGAATTATACCTCCATTTCTTTATTATAAGCTTTAAGATAACATCACTCTATAAGTTATGATCCACTACAAAAACTATCTCCCTAAGGCGGTTGGGCTTTGTTCATATAGGCATGTAAGACACCTAATGCTTCATTACTAAACTCCTAATACTATGAAACATTATGAAGATAAGTCCAAAAATACCCATCAAAAGATTCAATCATTTTTAATTAAAAAAAATTCTTCATCAACATATTTTAACACTTCATGACTTCTAAACATGATGATAGTGTTACATTTATTTAAACAATAAATGTAGCAAAAAACAAACTTGTAGCAATCCACAATTTTAGATAGTAATTTACAGCTTCAAATACTATTTTTGACTTCAAATTAGACTCATAGTATTTTATGAATTTAGATAAACCTTCATGGATTTAGTAGTGTTATGAAGCTTCAAATAGACTTTTGCCTCCCACTAAAGAAGACAAATGAAACACAATGTGATCCTCTAATAACATTAACTTACTCAACTTGACTTAACTATTTATTTATTTATTGATATAGGATAAATTTTGAACCCGGATTCACCTACATCATATAAAAAAGTGTGGTTAGTACCCCATCCATCCCCTCTTTATTTGGGAAGAACATGGTTGTGACATTTGAAATTAATCGCATTGTTACCTTTACCCGCCAAATACAATTAAAATTAAGCATAATACCCCGTAACTACTAGCTAGCACAATATGACACATTTTAAATTCACAATGCTAGAACAAAATATACCCTACAATGATGAAGAATACACCATGACAAGGTCAATTTTAAGGGTTCTGAAAAAAACCGTATAAACTATTTGGTGAAGTTTGAAAAATCACTTTCAAAACTATGACGAATCATGGGATAATTTTTTTCATGGGGATGGAGAATTTTGCAATATTTAGGAAAGCTTCATACCTCAACAACATTATGATTTTTCATGTTACTGGACAAGGGCATACACAATGCCGGTGGTTGGTAGCATTCGAATACTATCGACCAAGAGCATGTAGAATGCCATCGAGTGAAAGCATTTTGTATGCTAATGACCGGTAGTATTATTTATGCTATTGGATGGTAGAATTGTTCATGTTCATGGTTGGTAGCATTCTTCATGCCTTCTTGGGTGGTATAATTTTTCATCATCGATCGGCAACATTATGTATGTTACCAGTCGATAAAATTTTTTCATGCTACTGGCCAGTAGCATTCTCCATGATACTGGTCAGTAACATAAAAATATTTTTAGATGGTATCATGGAAAATTTTATTAACCAATGAAAGCATGGATAATGTTTGGTAAGTGCATGGAAATGGGGGACCAAAAGGGGGTCAAAAGTTGACAATTTTTTCCTAAAATCAGAAAAACCTGAACTTCATCTAATAATTTGACAATGTGATAAGAATGAGTATCATAGTGCTTAGAATCTAGTTTCTAAACTACTATTTTTTTTTAAAATGGTGGGAATTAAGAATGTTAAATATGGTGCACACATAAAGTATCTTTATTTTTGTGTCAAAAAGATAACGACCTATTGTGTGTGCGCCCCCATTTTTTGAGTTCTATAAATTATTTTTCAAATCCCTTCGATAGAAAGTTAGCTAAGACCATGTAAGAGGTCCCATAAAGTTTTCATACCTTTTGGATGAATATATAATTTTTAATAATTTTCAAAGTGCACACATCCTAAACATGAAATATTTGTGTGTACACCCCCTAACTTTCGGAAAAATAGTCATTTTTTTAATGCGTGTAGAATGGAGTTTAGACCAAACCTCTTTGTTTTTAAAACTTCAAAGAAAATATTATAAATTTTGTACAAAAATGTATGCATGTGTTTTGGCAAGAAAAGAAGGCATTAGGTAATCGCACCAATCTAGGGGGTCAAAAAGAAAATACAAATGTGAAAATAAGGAAAATGCGTACGTGTTATGTTGTTTTAGTTTGATGGTCCATGAAGCTAAAATGTGTACATGCTACGTAAATATATAAACAAAAAAAAACTCGAGCCCTTCCTCACTTTCATTTCCTCCAAATGAAAATTTGAGATAAAACCCTACATTTGTGTTTCATATTCAACAACTAGCTCCCAAGATCATCTGCAAATTTCCATGAAGATTGGAATCTACAATGATGCCATGGATAAAAATGAGAAGAGGTAAGGAAAAAAATAATCTGAATTGCATTGAAATTTGGTAATTATATTGTAGATTTTAATTAATTACATGGTATTTTTAGTTCTGAGTTCCACCATAAGCTGCAACAAAACCCTGTAAATCCCTGACAACCCTCATAGCCCTCCTATATTTTTTTAACATCCCCCAAGTAGTCAAGAGGATTTAGCAGCCCATATAGTGGAAAATAAAATTGAAATTGAGGAATTAATTAAAACAATGAGGGATCCCCATTCTACAAACCCCAACATGCCTCACTTGTAAACACATTGGAGGCATTATTGGCTTAGGTTGAGAAAACAAGTCAAAGTGATTATTGGACATCTTATAGAGAGCATTATAGGGAATATTATACCAATAAATTATCATATGCTGATGTAAAGAAAAAAATTACAAAATACCGCATATGTGCATTATTCATAGACCCTAGAACCAATTTTCCTATGTTGTTCTCACGAAAATAGTTTCTAATCCACCGGTGCAATAATGATATGATAAAAAATAATTTTTGGGACCAATGGTGGATGGTATTTGATATTCCACCTTGCAATAACAATGTGGTTCTGTCAACAATAACATTTTCCTCCCTAATTTCTATTTTATTAATGTATGTATTAGGAATAGGATGTTGTTAAGTATAATTAGTAGTGGTCTTCAATCGAAGATAAACGGCGCCACCGATGTATGGTGCCACCAATTTTCAGAGAGTACGGTAATCAAAGTACAATAGGAATTTTGTAAAAAGTAAATCTTTGTCGTAAGTGGTCCAAATAATGTTAAAATGTCAAAGTTGGGATAAGTAGAGAAGTAGGGTCTACATGATTAGGAATTAGAAATATTATATTTGCAATAAGAACAAAGAGTGATGTCATAAATATTTTGTATATTTTATTTGTGGAAAAGTCTAAAAAGGTGGAACCCATGTGAGATGATAAGGTTTATCTTATCTTAGAAGATAAGCCTACATGTAAAGGCAAGAGTTTAGGCATGGAATATGATTTGCCGGAAGAGATTTCCTATCCTATCTTAGAGATAAGGTGGATAAGCCTGAATTCCTATAAATAAAGAGGCCACCCCCCTCATTTAGCATAGAGAGAAGTAGTGAGAAATATTGTATGAGTAAGTGTGTAAAGAAAGCCATCATTTTGAAGGTGTGTTAAAGAAGCCATTAAGAGGTGTAATTGTGAAGTTTCTCCCATAGTTATTGTTTGAAGGAAAGTGAAGTTAATAACACTTGAAGAACCTCATGGGTGAGATTGTAACAATTTCATGTTAATATTATAATTTACACTGATATTTTAGATTTATCATTATTCCTTCTTATCATAGTCTATGATATTCTTGTGTTATGATTGTTGTGTTTCCAGATTACATCCACCAAACTAAGAGCTGTGCATTAGTTAATAATCATAGCACGAGGAGTTCCCGGTGAAGAATTATCATAGTGCCGGATTGGTGTTGACATTTTGGTTCCGTTGTCGGGACCATTCCTCATTGGTGGATTTTCTGGAGAAATATTCCCACTTAGTCAGAAAACATTTGGAGGGTAACCTTGTTTTTACTGTGCATAGTATTTACCGCAGTAAAGTCACTTTTTACCGTGAATAGTATTTACCATTGCAATAACTTCACTTTTTACTGTGAATAGTGTTTACCACAGTAAAGTCAGTTTTTACCACAATAACTTCACTTTTTACTGTGAATAGTGTTTACCACAGTAAAGTCAGTTTTTACCGTAGTAAGTCAAGTTTACCATATTTTACCGTGGTCATTTCTATTTTCTATTATAGTGATTCCAATTATTTGTGCACATAAGTCTTGTTGATTGTACTTGTGGGTTGGTATTTCACTGTGGTTACTTTTGGAAATGGGGAAGATTCCTATTTTTCAGCCCAATCTAATGAAGATGCTTCCTCTTTCATTCAAGAGTTTAAACGATCTTGTATTTGTAATGGCCTTATAAGAAGGGAACAATGGACTGAATTTTTTCCTACCTTTTTGGATGGTTCAGCCCTTAGGTGGTTTGAAACACTAGGTGATAATGTGAAAAAATCATGGGATTTATTAACTGAAAGTTTTCTTGAAGAATTTGGTGAACAACAACAGAAATATGTAGATCTCATGATCGATATCACAAAGCTAGCCTAAAGAGAGAAGGAGAAGATAAGGGATTATCATGCTCGTGTTCTAGAGCTAAGGAGGAAGCTCGATGCCCAGATCCGGAAGGAAGGATTAGCGGATGGGTTAATGAATGGCGTGGATAATCTCCTCTGTAAGCACTTCATTCTTGGGATGAAGCTAGAGATCAGACAACGAGTGAAGTATGACCGCCCAACTACCATTGAACAAGAAAAGGAGATTGTAAGAAGGAAAGAAGAAAGCATGGAAGAGGAGCCCAAAGAAATTGTTGCTAAAGTAGAGCCTACACCAGCACCTTTGGTCCAGAATCCACAACCACTCTCGGTGAGCACAAATCTTTCTCCTAGTACATATATTGAGTATGAAGATCTGCTCAGGAAGATGGTCCATTAACTATTAATCTTCTTCAAGGAAAAGAATTTGGTTCTCAGGGAGGAGATAGAGGTCAAAAAGAAATATTTCTGAAGTTGTATGTTATGGTTGTTATAAAAAGGGTCATTATAAGTATAATTGTCCAGATAGAGCTTCTACATCTGGTACAAGAGATAATGATAAAGGGAAAACACTGTGAATTCTTTTGATGTAGTAGATAAGAGAATAAATAATGAAGTAGATGTGTTTGTAACAAAACGAAAGAAAGAAAAAGATAACCAAGATGGAAATGATCCTAAGAAGATGAAAGGAGAAACTAGTAAGAAACATAGGAGAAGAAAGTTGGGTGTGCGCAAGATTTTTCGATTTCACAGGGGACAAGGACCATACTCCATCTTAGACGGTCTATGAAAAAGGCCTACAAATATTACATATGGTCAACTCTTGGCTATGTCTTCTGAGAAGAGGTGGGAGCTGCGAAGTGGACTCAATGCTCAACGAAGGAAGGAGGTTGAGGTCCCTATTTTGGAGGCAAAGGCGGATCCCTACGCTCCACAAGCTGAGGTATTATGTAATGGTATTTCAATTCATGATGTCTTAGTTGATAGAGGTGATGTAGTTAATGTAATGACGAGTTTGTAATGAATATGTTGGGTTTAAAAATTGATCGCCCCTCAACACTTATGTTAAGGTCATTAAATAAAGGAAAAACTAAACCAGAAGGTGTAGTCTCAAATGTGGCAATATCTGTTATGGGTGTTGTATGTGTGGTAGACTTTTAGGTGATGAAAAATGGTACTGTTACGTACCCAATGTTGTTGGGAAGACCATGGCTAAGGAGAGTTCATGCAAGAAACTACTAGAATGAAGGCTTCATGACACTTGGACGTGGTAGAGAGAGGGTGAAGATAAACGTGATCCCTCGGCATCATAAGGTAGAACTGTGGATTCAAGTGATGAAACCGATGATTGGACATCCTCTTGATTACTTGAGTACTAGTGAAGTGGACACTGAAGATGAAGAAAGTGAGGTTGATGTTTCGGTCATGGATATCCTTCCAGTCACACCGACTCATGATCCATAAAATTATCTGAAGAAGAAATTGATGATTGTCTCCAAAAATAAAGATTGGTGATGTTGTGATGGAGAGTGAGAAGGAATCCTACCTCCAGCTCTTTTGAAGGTACATACACATATTCACTTTTGATTACAAGGAACTCCATCAAGTAAATTGGGTAGAACATTCTATTGAGCTGGTAGATGGTGCTAAGCCCATAAAGAAAATGCCATATAGAATGAATCCTAATTTTTCAAGAACTGTAAAAGAAGAAATAGATAAGTTGCTTGATGCAGGATTTATATTTGCTTGTGAGAATTCAGAATGGGTTTCTCCCATTGTGATCTCAATAAAAAAGAATGGGAAGCTATGCATTTGTGTTGATTATAGGAAGCTCAATAAGGCAAAAAGAAGGATCATTACCCTCTTCCATTCTCAGATCAAATTTTGGATGAAGTAGCTGGCCAAGAGTGCTATAGTTTTGTTGATGGATATAGTGGATACAACCAAGTTCATATAGCAGAGAAAGATCAATTGAAGACCACGTTCACCACTCCTTGGGGAACATTTGCTTATAGAGTTATGCCTTTTGGGTTGTGTAATTCTCCAACAACGTTCCAGCGCTTGATGAATAGGGTGTTTGAACCCTACATTGGGAACTTCATTAGAGTATTTCTGGATGATTTTTACATCTATGGGAGCAAGATGGACCACCTGCACTAGATGGAGACAAAATTTCAAAGGTTAGATGAAGCACAAAGCCTCACTAAACCCTACAAAGTGTGTCTTTGGATGTTCTAAAGGTGTTTTGTTAGGGCATGTTGTATCGAGAGATGGTATTGGTACTGATCCTGATAAAGTTTCAAAAATCAAAGAGTTACCATTTCCTATGAATAGAAGTAAGTTGAGATCATTTTTAGGCCATGTGGGTTACTATAGAAGTTCATCAGAATTTCTCAAAGATTGCACAATGACCACTAACCTAGTTCTTGAAGAAGGATGTTACTTATGAACTAGGAAATAAGGCGTATGAAGCTTTTGAACAAGCTGAAGGAAGCCCCAGTGTCTTCATTTGTTTTAAAGAATCCAATTTGGAGCAAGCCATTCATTGTGTATATCTTGATGCCTTAGATGCAAAGCACTAGGAAGTACTCGAGCCAAAAGGATGAAAATGAGAATGATCATCCAATTTACTTTTGGGAGCAGACAAATGAGCGATCTTGAGGTAAATTATATTGTAACTAAAAAAGAGGCTCTAGCTATCATTTTTGGTGTAAAGAAGTTTAGAAATTACTTGCTAGGGCAGAAATTTATAGTTGTAACAGATCATCAGGCTCTAAAATATATTGTCAATAAGCCTAACCCATCAGGGAGGATAGAAAGATGGATAATTTTGCTACAAGAATTTGAATTTGATATTATAGATAGGCCAGGAAAGAAGCATGTCAATGCAGATGCACTCTCTCGAGCCTATGATGGTTTAGGTTCACCTTGTGATGATGATGATTTCCCAGATGCAACATTGTTATCTCTTGACACAATCCCTAGTGAATACATAGATATTTGGAATTATCTAAATGAATTCAAGTTTCCTGATGGTGCCAATGCAAAGACTAAGAGGAAGATTACTCAAGCCAGTCGTCCATATTCTATTCTGCATGGAGTATTATTTTGAATAGGACCTGATGGACAATACAAGAGGGTAGTTGGACGTGATCAAGGGAAGGAGATGATAGAAGAATTCCACAATGGTACATGTGGAGGACACTTCTCTGGACAACTTACAACAAGAAGGATCTTGGATGCAGGTTATCATTGGCCCACTCTTTTTAGAGATTGTTATAATTATTGTAAGACATGTGATATTTTTCAAACACATGGTAATCGTAAGACTTCATCAGCTCCATTATGCCCTATTCTTCCACTTGGTCCTTTTGAAAAGTGGGGAATAGAAATTTTAGGTCCACTTCCAACTACCCCACACCAAAATAAGTATATTGTAGTTGCCACTGATTATTTAACCAAGTGGGTTGAAGTTAGGCCATTGAAAACAACTTCCATGGATGAAGTGGCAAGGTTCATATATGAACGCATTGTCACCAAATTTGGTTGCCCATTAGAAATTGTAACAGATCAAGGAAGCCACTTCATTAATGAGGTGGTAGAAGCCCTAGTCAACAAGTTTTCTATTAAGCACAGGAAGGCAACAACATACAAGCCAAGCACAAATGGACAGGTGGAACAAACAAATTTTGTGTTGTGTCAAATTCTAGCAAAAGATGCAGCCTTGCAGGTACATAAGTGGGATAAAAGGATTCATGTAGCATTGTGGGCATATAGGGCAACATCAAAGTCAGCAACATGATACTCCCCATTTCAGTTGGCTTATGGCATTGATCCAGTTCTTCCTATTGAGTTTGATATTCCCACTGTGAGAGTTATGAAAAATGAAAGGATGGATGAAAGTGATTCAGTAAAAGAAAGGTTGGTACATCTTCATTTGCTAGAGGAAATGAGGGAAATAGTGAAGGATACAAGCTATAAGAAGAAAATGAAGTAGAAGGAATACTTTGATCAAAAGATCCGTTGGTCTCCATTTCATGTGAATGACTTGGTTCTAGTATATGATTCCAGATACAAAAAAAGAAGACAGAAAATTTCTTCCAAAGTGGATGGGGCCCTACAAAATAGCAGTTGTGCATGAAAATGGTACATATCGACTGGAGGAATTGGATGGTACTCCCATTACAAAATGGGTCAACCATGACAAGTTAAAGATTTTCCAAGCACCAGCTTCAGAATGTCCATAAGAGTCTACTCGAGGACGGAGTAGAAGTTAGGAAGGGGGAAAATGTCGACATTAAAATTTTCCTCCGTAATTTCTATTTTATTAATGTATGTATTAGGAATAGGATGTTGTTAAGTATAATTAGTAGTGGCATCCAATAGAAGATAACGGCACCATCAGTATGGTGCCACCAATAATGTAGAGTACGGTAACAATCAAAGTACAATAGGAATGTTGTAAAAAGTAAATATTTGTCGTAAGTGGTCCGGTAATGTTAAAATGTCAAAGTTGGGATAAGTAGAGAAGTAGGGTCTACATGATTAGGAATTAAAAATATTATATTTGTAATAAGGACAAAGAGTGATGTCATAAATATTTTTGTATTTTATTTGTGGAAAAGTCTAAAAAGGTGGAACCCATGTGAGATGATAAGGTTTATCTTATCTTAGAAGATAAGCCTACATGTAAAGACAAGAGTTTAGGCATGGAATATGATTGGCTAGAAGAGATTTCCTATCCTATCTTAGAGATAAGGTGGATAAGCCTGAATTCCTATAAATAAAGAGGCCACCCCCTCATTTAGCATAGAGAGAAGTAGTGAGAAATATTGTATGAGTAAGTGTGTAAAGGAAGCCATCATTTTGAAGGTGTGTTAAAGAAGCCATTAAAAAGTGTAATTGTGAAGTTTCTCCCATAGTTATTGTTTGAAGGCAAGTGAAGTTAATAACACTTGAAGAACCTCATGGGTGAGATTGTAACAATTTCATGTTGATATTATAATTTACACTGATATTTCAGATTTATCATTATTCCTTCTTATCATAGTCTATGGTATTCTTGTGTTATGTTTGTTGTTGTGTTTCCAAATTACATCCACCAAACTAAGAGCTGTGCATTAATTAATAATCATAGCAGCATGAGGAGTTCGGTGAAGAATTATCATAGTGCCGGATTGGTGTTGACATTTTGGTTCCGTTGCTTGAGGACCATTCCTGGTTGGTGGATTTTTCGGAGAAATATTCCCACTTAGTCGAGAAAACATTTGGAGGGTAACCTTGTTTTTCTTGTGCATAGTATTTACATGGTAAAGTCAATTTTTACCGTGAATAGTATTTACCACAAAGAACTTCACTTTTTACTTTAAATAGTGTTTACCACAAGAAAGTCACTTTTTACGCATGAGAACTTCACTTTTTTTCATGTGAATAGTGTTTACCATGATAAATTCAAGTATTTACCGTAGTAAGTCAAGTTTTACCATAGTTTACCGTGGTCATTTCTATTTTCTATTATAGTGATTCCAATTATTTGTGCACATAAGTCTTGTTGATTGTACTTGTGGGTTGGTATTTCATTGTGGTTACTTTTGGAAATGGGGAAGATTCCTATTTTTTCAACCCAATCTAATGAAGATGCTTCCTCTTTCATTCAAGAGTTTAAACGATCTTGTATTTGTAATGGCCTTATAAGAAGGGAACAATGGACTGAATTTTTTCCTATCTTTTTAGATGGTTCAGCCCTTAGGTGGTTTGAAACACTAGGTGATAATGTGAAAAACTCATGGGATTTATTAACTGAAAGTTTTTTTGAAGAATTTGGTGAACAATGAAATATGCAGATCTCATGATCGATATCACAAAGCTAGCCCAAGGAGAGAAGGAGAAGATAAGGGATTATCATGCTCGTGTTCTAGAGCTAAGGAGGAAGCTCGATGCCCAGATCCGGAAGGAAGGATTAGCGGATGGGTTAATGAATGGCGTGGATAATCTCCTCTGTAAGCACTTCATTCTTGGGATGAAGCCAGAGATCAGACAATGAGTGAAGTATGACCACCACTACCATTGAACAAGAAAAGGAGATTGCAAGAAGGAAAGAAGAAAGCATGGAAGAGGAGCCCAAAGAAATTGTTGCTAAAGTAGAGCCTACACCAAAGCACCTTTGGTCCAGAATCCACAACCACTCTCGGTGAGCACAAATCTTTCTCCTAGTACATCTACTGAGTATGAAGATCTACTCAGGAAGATGGGTCAGTTAACTATTAATCTTCTTCAAGGAAAAGAATTTGGTTCTCAGGGAGGAGATAGAGGTCCAAAAAGAAATATTTCTGAAGTTGTATGTTATGGTTGTTATAAAAAGGGTCATTATAAGTATAATTATCCAGATAGAGCTTCTACATCTGGTACAAGAGATAATGATAAAGGAAAACACCTGTGAATTCTTTTGATGTAGTAGATAAGAGCATAAATAATGAAGTAAATTTGTTTATAAAGAAAAGAAAGAAAGAAAAAGATAACCAAGATGGAAATGATCCTAAGAAGATGAAAGGAGAAACTAGTAAGAAACATAGGAGAAGAAAGTTGGGTGTGCAGGATTTTTTGATTTCACAGGAACAAGGACCATACTCCATCTTAGATGATATGTCCAAAAGGCCTACAAATATTACATATGGTCAACTCTTGGCTATGTCTTCTGAGAAGAGGCGGGAGCTGCGAAGTGGACTCAATGCTCAACGAAGGAAGGAGGTTGAGGTCCCTATTTTGGAGGCAGAGGCGGATCCCTACGCTCCACAAGCTGAGGTATTATGTAATGGTATTTCAATTCATGATGTCTTAGTTGATGGAGGTGTTGCAGTTAATGTAATGACCAAGTCTGTAATGAATATGTTGGGTTTAAAAATTGATCTCCCCTCAACACTTATGTTAAGGTCATTAAATAAAGGAAAAACTAAACCAGAAGGTGTAGTCTCAAATGTGGTAATATCTTTTATGGGTGTTGTATGTGTGGTAGAATTTCAGGTGATGAAAAATTGTACTGTTGCGTACCCAATGTTGTTGGGAAGACCATGGCTAAGAAGAGTTCATGCAAGAAACTACTGGAATGAAGGCTTCATGACACTTGGACGTGGTAGAGAGAGGGTGAAGATAAACGTGATCCTCGGCATCATAAGATAGAACCTGTGGATTCAAGTGATGAAACTGATGATTGGACATCCTCTGATTACTTGAGTACTAGTGAAGTGGACATTGAAGATGAAGAAAGTGAGGTTGATGTTTCGGTCATGGATATCCTTCCAGTCACACCGACTCATGATCCCATAAAATTATCTGAAGAAGAAATTGATGATTGTCTCCAACAAATAAAGATTGGTGATGTTGTGATGGAGAGTGAGAAGGAATCCTACCTCCAGCTCTTTCGAAGGTACATACACATATTCACTTTTGATTACAAAATCAAGTAAGTTGGGTAGAACATTCTATTGAGCTGGTAGATGGTGCTAAGCCTATAAAGTAAATGCCATATAGAATGAATCCTAATTTTTCCAAGACTGTAAAAGAAGAAATAGATAAGTTGCTTGATGCAGGATTTATATTTGCTGTGGAGAATTCAGAATGGGTTTCTCCCATTGTGATCTCAATAAAAAAGAATGGGAAGCTACGCATTTGTGTTGATTATAGGAAGCTCAATAAGGCAACAAAGAAGGATCATTACCCTCTTCCATTCTCAGATCAGATTTTGGACGAAGTAGCTAGCCAGGAGTGCTATAGTTTTGCTGATGGATATAGTGGATATAACCAAGTTCATATAGCAAAGAAAGATCAGCTGAAGACCACGTTCACCACTCCTTGGGAACATTTTCTTATAGAGTTATGCCTTTTAGGTTGTGTAATGCTCCAGCAACGTTCCAAAGTGCTTGATGAATAGGGTGTTTGAACCCTACATTGGGAACTTCATTAGAGTATTTCTGGATGATTTTTGCATCTATGGGAGTAAGATGGACCACCTGCACTAGATGGAGATAGCATTTCAAAGGTTAGATGAAGCACAAGCCTCACTAAACCCTACAAAGTGTGTCTTTGGATGTTCTAAAGGTGTTTTTTAGGGCATGTTGTATCGAGAGATGGTATTGGTACTGATCCTAATAAAGTTTCAAAAATCAAAGAGTTACCATTTCCTATGAATAGAAGTAATTTGAGATCATTTTTAGGCCATGTGGGTTACTATAGAAAGTTCATCAAGAATTTCTCAAAGATTGCACAGTGACTAACCCAGTTCTTGAAGAAGGATGTTATTTATGAACTAGGAAATAAGGCGTATGAAGCTTTTGAACAACTGAAGGAAGCCCCGATGTCTTCACCTATTTTAAAGAATCCAAATTGGAGCAAGCCATTCATTGTGTATACGATGCCTCGATGCAAAGCACTAGGAAGTACTACGAGCAAAAGGATGAAAATGGGAATGATCATCCAATTTACTTTGGGAGTAGACAAATGAGCAAAGCTTATGTTAAATTATACATCAGTAATCTGAAAAAAGAGGTTCTAGCTATCATTTTTGCTGTAAAGAAGTTTAGAAATTACTTGCTAGGGCAGAAATTTATAGTTATAACAGATCATCAGGCTCTAAAATATATTGTCAATAAGCCTAACCCATCAGGGAGGATAGCAAGATGGATAATTTTGCTACAAGAATTTGAATTTGATATTATAGATAGGCCAGGAAAGAAGCATGTCAATGCAGATGCACTCTCTCGAGCCTATGATGGTTTAGGTTCACCTTGTGATGATGATGATTTCCCAGATGCAACATTGTTATCTCTTGACACAATCCCTAGTGAATACATAGATATTTAGAATTATCTAAATGAATTCAAGTTTCCTGATGGTGCCAATGCAAAGACTAAGAGGAAGATTACTCAAGCCAGTCATCCATATTCTATTCTGCATGGAGTATTATTTGAATAGGACCTGATGGACAATACAAGAGGGCAGTTAGATGTGATCAAGGGAAGGAGCTGATAGAAGAATTCCACAATGGTACATGTGGAGGACACTTCTGGACAACTTATAGCAAGAAGGATCTTGGACGCAGGTTATCACTGGCCCACTCTTTTTAGAGATTGTTATAATTATTGTAAGACATGTGATATTTGTCAAACACATGGTAACCGTAAGACTTCATCAACTCCATTATGCCCTATTATTCCACTTGGTCCCTTTGAAAAGTGGGGAATAGACATTGTAGGTCCACTTCTAACTACCCCATGCCAAAATAAGTATATTGTAGTTGCCACAGATTATTTAACCAAGTGGGTTAAAGCTAGGCCATTGAAAACAACTTCCATGGATGAAGTGGCAAGGTTCATATATGAATGCATTGTCACCAGATTTGGTTGCCCATTAGAAATCGTAACAGATCAAGGAAGCCACTTCATTAATGAGGTGGTAGAAGCCCTAGTCAACAAGTTTTCTATTAAGCACAGGAAGGCAACAACATACAAGCCAAGCACAAATGGACAGGTGGAACAAATTTTTTTGTGTTGTGTCAAATTCTAGCAAAAGATGCAACCTTGTAGGTACATAAGTGGGATAAAAGGATTCATGTAGCATTGTGGGCATATAGGGCAACATCAAAGTCAACAACAGGATACTCCCCATTTCAATTGGCTTATGGCATTGATCCAGTTCTTCCTATTGAGTTTGATATTCCCACTGTGAGAGTTATGAAAAATGAAAGGATGGATGAAAGTGATTCAATAAAAGAAAGGTTGGTACATCTTAATTTGCTAGAGGAAATGAGGGAAATAGCGAAGGATACAAGCTATAAGAAGAAAATGAAGCAGAAGGAATACTTTAATCAAAAGATTTGTTGGTCTCCATTTCATGTGAATGACTTGGTTCTAGAATATGATTCCGATAAAAAAAGAAGACAGAGAAAATTTCTTCCAAAGTGGATGGGGCCCTACAAAATAAAGCAACTATGCATGAAAATGGTACATATCGACTGGAGGAATTGGATGGTACTCCCATTACAAAATGGGTCAACCATGACAAGTTAAAGATTTTCAAAGCACCAGACTTTAGAATGTCCATAAGATTCTACTCAGAGGACGGAGTAGAATTTAGGAAGGGGAAATGTCAACATTAAAATTTTCCTCCGTAATTTCTATTTTATTAATGTATGTATTAGGAATAGGATGTTGTTAAGTATAATTAGTAGTGGCGTCTAATAGAAGATAACGGCACCGTTAGTACGGTGCCGCCAATAATGTAGAGTACGGTAACCAAAGTACAATAGGAATGTTGTAAAAAGTAAATATTTGTCGTAAGTGGTCCGGTAATATTAAAATGTCAAAGTTGGGATAATTAGAGAAGTAGGGTCTACATGATTAGGAATTAGAAATATTATATTTGTAATAAGGACAAAGAGTAATGTCATAAATATTTTGTATATTTTTTCTTTGTGGAAAAGTCTAAAAAGGTGGAACCCATGTGAGATGATAAGGTTTATCTTATCTTAGAATATAAGCCTACATGTAAAGGCAAGAGTTTAGGCATGGAATATGATTGGCGGAAGAGATTTCTTATCCTATCTTATAGATAAGGTGGATAAGCTTGAATTCCTATAAATAAAGAGGACCCCCCTCATTTAGCATAGAGAAAAGTAGTGAGAAATATTGTATGAGTAAGTGTGTAAAAGAAGCCATCATTTTGAAGGTGTGTTAAAGAAGCCATTAAGAGGTGTAATTGTGAAGTTTCTCCCATAGTTATTGTTTGAAGGCAAGTGAAGTTAATAACACTTCAAGAACTTCATGGGTGAGATTGTAACAATTTCATGTTAATATTATAATTTACACTGATATTTCATATTTATCATTATTTATTCTTATCATAGTCTATGGTATTCTTGTGTTATGTTTGTTGTTGTGTTTCCAGATTACATCCACCAAACTAAGAATTTGTGCATTAGTTAATAATCATAGCATGAGGATTTCTCGGTGAAGAATAATCATAGTGCCAGATTGGTGTTGACGGTTCCCCTATACTTTTTGATGAAATTCTATTGCGAGTTTATCCACAACAATATCACGAACTATTTTCGATCCAGTGAGTTTTAGGGTTGAGGAAAAGGTCATGCATAGGATATCCCATGTGCACAATGTGCACCTATTCAGCATGGTAGAGTCCCCATACAAAATCCTCCTCATCCTGAGACTTTCCCTACAGTAGTGAAGGAGAAAGTAGAGATTGATACACTACACACACTTCAGGTGCTCTCTGATACCCTTGTTTGACATACTAGGGATATTTATGATGTTGATGTTAATGGAGGTATCCAGATTATTCCTCTAGGTAGTAGTAGGATGAGGCCACATCTTTGCACATCTTTTGGTAGCATATGCTTGGGACCGATGAGGATGATACTTTCATGGATCTTGGTGTTGGTGGAGTTCTTTCGTTGGTGGTACACATGATAATGTGGCTATGTCGACACATATTTGAGTAGTTTATTTACTTATATATATGTTAACTTTTTAAAATACTTGTATTTGAACTTGGTCAATTTTTTTAACTTACACATACATATGTACATGTATGCATTAATATTACAATGTGTGGGAGGGATGTCATCATCTCAACCACATGTTACGAGCATCACAGCTATGCATACATTCACATAGGTAATTTAGAATGTTAATCGTGTAAAATTTTCACGTATGTAAATATATATAAATTTTAAACTCAAATATATGTCTATATATGTACGTTCTTCTATATATTTATAAATTCTCAACTAACTTGACATGATATGTTTTTATAAAATTGATGACCTCACTAGACACACTGTCATCTCTGCGAGGTGTAGAGAAAATTTTTACCGTTGTGATTTCATCGCCCAACAAATCTCTAAGGTATACAAACTATGTATTTTCATTAAATAACTTGTGTAATTCATATTATGTTCAATTATTTCAATTATTTCCTTCATTTTAGCATCATGTTGATAATATTTATGACTGCATTGTGTATACATAGGAGCTATCCGCAATAGGTAGCAACCTTGTTCATATGATTCATAGGTGTGGTGCGGTAAAAAAATAGTTGTATATTGATAAAATTAGTTAAAATATTGTCATTACACATACATGTACTTTGTTTTCATAAGTGTTTAGATATGCATTCAAAATTTTTATTGTTAATATTGTTCTATAAGCTAATTATGATGTTTGATTTTGTAATCTTATGTGTATGTAGGATTCAACCCCTTCCATTTTTAATTGAAGGTGCGGACTCCTAAAGCTCATCATTTTGAAACCCTTGTTCGAGATCCAGTAGTTCCCGTTGAATCAACGAGTGTGAGATACATATTCAATGTGATGGAGAGTTTGTGGTAAGTGCGTGTACATGTAAATAGTTTCATTAACATGGTCTTATACATGTTGAAAACTTATACATTAATTTTTGACAAAAAAATGTTTTCATTTACAAGTTCAACTACTATTGAGTTTTGAGTGTAAGAGGACTCGTAGTCAGGCCATGGAGGATCCAAATTCATCTCATAGATCTCCATCTATGTCTAAGGGAGGGCCTTCTTCAAGCAAGGCAAAGAGAGGGATATATTTTGATGAATAGGATATATATATATATATATTTGTGTGTGTCTTATGACATTTATTTTGTATGCCTATGTGCATGGCATTGTATGCACGTTCGACATTGCATATATACCTATATGGAATTGACTTGATATTATATGACATATTCATATTTGTAAACTTATTATGAGACCTTACGTTTTTGAGATTATAATTATATCCAAACTAATATGATGTGTACTTGACAATATAGGATATTATGGATATTTTTTCATTGATTGGTCTTTTATAATAGCATTTTCGATGTATAATATTCATGAAAATTTGGAAATCATTTTACATGTATAAAGAGTTATCTAATCTGAGTAATTATTTGTTCAATTTATCAATGTGTATATGTTTAGAGAACCTTTTCTAAACCTAGGTTCAAAGTTTCAATTCAAATTAAATAAGATATATTACTGAATTTTTATAAATTGTTTGTGGTTTCATAATAATAACATGACTAAGCATCCATATTCATTATTTATGTGGTTGTGATTTTCATATAAAACTTACTCTTATAATTACCTTACTTGTGCTTATTCTTTCTCTTTGTCTCTTTGTACTAGTTCCTGTCTTATCATGTACATATTGCCTTCTTCCATGATTCTTAGTCTTATTCCATTTTTTAACACCTTATAAAATCATTAGGACCCTCACTAACTTGATTCATAAGGCTCCAAACACCACTGTTGTTCATCTTACCAAAACTGTCAACTATGCCCCTTAAGACAATGTTTTCTGCAACAAGCATGGATAAAAGGATCTAAGAATACACAAAAATTATTACAAGCTTCATTAATTCAATTTTTCCATCCCTAAGGTGCTCCCAAATATCATACTCCAACTCCTTCTAAAACTCCTTAGAGCTCACCTTTTCACATTTTTCTCTTAAAACACTTACTAGCCTTGTCCCACTGTAATTGTAAGGGAATATCACTTTTCCATCAATGAAACTCAAAAATTATTCTTTTAACAATTGAGGGATCTCTTCAAGATTATTCCTTCCAAATATTATGCAAGAATTCCTTGATTTCATGTTTCAAGACTACAAACCCTCCTAAACCTTGATTGTGGTTCATTGTAGATCCTAAGAGGAAAAATTTGGCTATCAAACAGGTGGTTTTTGGCTCCAAGACCTCAAACATAATTCTTATTATCTTCACCACTCATTCTTGACTCCTATCTTATGTGAAAATTTATACAATGAACTCAATGGATTGAATCAACAATCCTCTGCTCGCTCATACATTGGTTCTATAGTTTGCATTTATCACTTGATCATTAAACCATGAAACAAAAGTTATCCAAAAGGGTAATACATCATCATTCCATATTTTTATCACTTAATTTCACTCCAATGCAATAAGATTCAAAGAAAACATAGTTATGGTCTTACACACAAGTCTATTCATGTTCCATTGCACGTTAAAACAGAGAACAAATTAGCTTGCACACAAAGTTTATTCATCTCTTTCAAAAAAAATTAATACAAAGCATATTTAGGAAAAGTAAAAATTTATCACCAAGAGTGAGAGAGAAAGTAAGAGAAAGAGAGATAGATAAAGATATATATAAAGAGAGGGAGAGAGAGAGAAAAAAGGGAGAGAAAAAGTGATGAGAATCAAAGTAAACATTATCTTTTACTCAAACTCTAATGCAAGGTTATTGATGCTATATTTTGCAAATAGAAGCTCATGGTACCAAACCAAATGTGCACACATGTTAGTATGACCTAGTAAATGGTTGAGGAGGTGTTGTTTCAATGCCCAACAATCTTGGTGCTTCTAGGATACTTCATCTGGGCATAATCCCTTAATATCCCTGAGAGAAAAAAGGCTATAAATTATTTGGGTAATTTCTTGGTCTTTGTGGCACCTTGAAAGGTCTCATTTAATCCTACACCTCCACATTGGTACCCTCTAAAATATACTATCTTGTTTTTATCCATCTCAACTCGGTCTTCTCGTGGTCCTTCTATTTATAAGCATGTAACAAATAGTTCAATGATGGTCAATATAAGGTTGTCCGATGCTATATTTCGTAAACGGAAGTTTGTGGCACCAAAATTATTACACACACATGTCAAGATGGCCTAGTAAACATTTAGGGAAATGTATTTTTGGTGCCCAATAATCCTAGTACTTCCGAGCTACTTCATCCAGGACTAGTCCCTTAAGAGCTCGAGAGTAAAAAGGCTATAAGTTCCTGGGTGATTTCGGTCTCTGTGGCACCTTGAAATTTATCATTTGATCCTACACCTAATTGCTAGTGCCCTCTAAAATATCCTATCTCAGTTTTCTCCATCACAATTTAGTCTTCTCATGGTCCTTTTGTTTGTAACTACACCAAATAGTTCAGTGATAGTCAATGTAAGGTTGTCTAATGCTATATTTCGCAAAACGAAATCACGTGGAACTAAAAAAATCTGAAAATATGTCAAGATGGATTGGTAAATGGTTAGGGAGGCATGTTTTTGGTTCCCAATGATCATGGTGCTTCCAGGCTACTTCGTGCGAGTGTAGTCCCTTAATAGCTCGAGAGAAAAAAAAAGGCTATAAATTCACCGGGTGATATATCAAACACCATAGAACCTTGAAATATCTCATCTGATCCTAAACCTCAGAATTGGTTCCATCTAAAAAAACCTATATCGGTTTTCCCCGGATCAATTTCATCTTCTCGTGGTCCTTTTGTTTGTAACTACGCCGACTAGTTCAATGATAGTCAGTGTAAGGTTGTTTGATGCTATAGTTCACAAACAAAAGCTCATGGTACCAAAAAAACTATGCACATGCATCGGTATGGCTTGGTAAATGGTTAGGGAGGAATAATTTTGGTGCCCAACGATCCTAGTGCTTAGGGATACTTCATCTAGGCATAGTCCCTTACGAGCTCTAAGAGCAAAAAAAGACTATAAGTTTGCCGGATGATATCTAGGACACCATAGAACCTTGAAATATATTATCCGATCTACACCTCAAAGCATTGGTACCCTCTAAATAATTATGTCTTAGTTTTCTCCAGATCAATTTCATCTTCTCATGGTCCTTTTTTTGTAACTGCGTTGAATAATTTAGTGGTAGTCAATGTAAGTTTGTCGATGCTATATTTCACAAACAAAATCTCATAAGACCGAGCTGGATAAGAACACACGTCAAGGTGGCCTAGTAAATGGTTGGAGAGGTGTTGTTTCATTGCCCAATAATCTCTGTGCTTCCAGGATACTTCATCCAGGGCATATTCTCGCTAAGAGTTCTAATAACAAAAAAACTATAAGTTTTTCAGAGATATCTCAAAACCATAACACCTTGAAATATCTCGTCTAATCCTAAAACTCAACATTAGTACCATCTAAAATATCCTATCTTGGTTTTATCCATTTCAATTTTTTTCTCTCGTTGTCCTATTGTTTACAAAAGTGTCGAATAGTCTAGTTTGAGTCAGTGTAAAATTGGCCGATGCTATATTTTACAAATGGAAGCACGTGGCACCAAACCGATTGTGAAAATGCATTGGTTTAGCCTAGTAAACATTTGGGGAGGGTTATTTTATGTTCTTAATGATCTTCGTGCTTCGGGCTACTTCGTCGGGCATAGTCCCTTAAGATCCCTGAGAGAAAAAAAGGCTATAAGTTTTATTGGTAATATCTCAGACACCATGACACTTAGAAAGGTATCATCTTATCCTACACCTCTGCATTGGTACCCTCTACAAAATATATCTTGGTTTTATCCATCTCAATTCGGTCCTCTTGTTATCTTATTGTTTACAAAAGCGCTGAATAGTCCAGTTTAAGTAAGTGTAAGGCTCTCGATGCTATATTTTGTAAATAGAAGCACGTGGCACCAAACAGAATACATACACGTGTCATGGTTTCTGGTAAACACTTGGGGAGGCATCATTTTGGTGCCCAAAATCCTTCAATGCAAAACAAGTACTAGGAAACATGTTAAGAAGAGATGGTTCATACAATATAGGTGGTGAAATGAGAATTGTAAGAAGAGATTTTTCATACAATATAGGTGGTGAAATGAAAATTTATACTTATTGTTCCTTTCTAATATTTAATTTCCCTTATCTTCTCTTAGCTTCGAGAATAATAAATTCTCTACTAACAGTGCCAACCACATGAAGGTGGAATATTTTTGGCACCACTAACCTACGTAAACATGTTAGTAAGAAATTAAATAAAATTTTAAAACCTACAAATTTAAACAAAATCATTAAAGTAAATAT
This sequence comes from Taxus wallichiana var. yunnanensis, assembly GCA_018340775.1. Classification (NCBI taxonomy): domain Eukaryota; kingdom Viridiplantae; phylum Streptophyta; class Pinopsida; order Cupressales; family Taxaceae; genus Taxus; species Taxus wallichiana. Next base: position 953,331,323 of record CM031242.1, read on the forward strand.
TCAAATTAAATTCATGTAGATGTATATCTAATCTTAAGTGAACATACCTTTGGAAATTCAATCCAATGAACTCGCAAGGATCAACTCTACTCTTGATAGTAGCAAAAATTACTTCATGATCTGATTCACGAACCTTACATCAGATTCTTATTTGATGACCTACCTCGATATTTAATCAATTGAATATTTTTTTCAAGAACCAAATGTGAATAATGAAGTATCTTTGTATGTACTTCATATTCTTCAAACAACCAAGTATTTGATTTTTTGATAGGATATCCCTGAAGCAAAGTTCTAGTGACTACCAATGACCCAGTGGGATACTTAAGGTCTTCACCATCAATGACTGTGGAAGTCAATTTTTTCCCACTACACAATGAGACATGAAGTAGTTTGTCCCCTCTTCATTAAATTCTATCCCAAAATGTTCCCTACATCACAAAGTAAAACTTAAGTCTAATTTAATATACATTAAGAGTTGATCATTTAATAATTTATAAATTTATATCATGACATACATATGTAGACAACGTAAGGTGAAATTCTCATGGAACTTGATATGTGTTGAGTGGAATTAGATTTCTACAAGTCCATTCATCCACCCACTCCTATGACTAGCATTCATTCCACACAAAATCAATTCATGATATACAAAAACATGTCATGCACTGGTATGAATAGTGTAAGAACTTGCATTTGAACTACATAATGAGTGCATATCACTTGATCCTATAACTATCATACAATATTCATAGCTTGCCAAATGTTTTTCCTTTATCAAATAGAAATATCTATGAATAGTTGAAATATCTTGACATTCATGGCCCATGCTCTTGACACACCAATCAACAATGTTTTCGCACTGTAAACTTAGCACCATCTTTGAACGTTAACTTCTCTCTTTGCACCATCATGTTCTCCTTTCCTATGTCTTGCCTCAATAAAACTCCAAATGTGTTGTACACATGTTTTTATGTGCATCCTACTTATCCAATTCAACATAAGTGCATTCTTGAATTTTGATGTGCGGTTCGACAAATGTAATGTTGATTAAAAATAATGTTCCTCTCATTCAAGTTTGCATAAAACAACTAGAAACGACCATGCACATATTTAGTAGAATGTGTCTTATCATCACTGATGTAGAAATGATATTGAGTCTCTTAATATCTTTTAATATTGCTAATTTATTTCCAGAGAGTGCATGAATGTTATATGAATGAAAATAACAACTTGCATTTTTGAATTATAGTATTGTAATCGAACCTCTATTTATGGCTGCAATGAGTAATTCTCTATGAAGTCAACTACTAAAACAATAGTACCAAGTGGGAATGTGTCCTTGATTAACTTAAATTATTCATCCAACCATCAAAATCTATGTTTGTGCTTTTCATACTCATAAACAATTTCCTCTCTGAATTTGACCATATAGTCTGATACAGGTAATTGTTTTGTAAAAATCTCACACATCTTAGATTATTTTCTACATTTTAATTCATATGCCACATATTTATATCTTTTGAAACTAACCAATTATTTTCTTCTTAAATGTGTACTCTCCTCATGGATACAACTTTTCGATTTTGGCAAGCCACCACATATGTTGCATGTTCCATCCAAACATGCTTTGTTATAAAAAAATTTTCCAATTGATCTTTCACAAAATATCATAGGAATAAATTCCCTTGCATATTTTGGTGGGACATTTAATCCACACTTCTGCAACATGATGTCAGTATGCAAAATATAATTTACTTGACAAAAACATCATAACGCATTGAAAATTCAACATGATGCCTACAACAACAAGTAGTATGTGAGTGATTGATTTTTACATAAAAGTGTTTGCTCATTTCAAACAATCTTTATCTTATGTTAATTTATGACTTTTCATTCTTAAACTTAGAGAACAATTGTGTTTGAGTCATATCCAAGAAATGTTTTGCACATGATTCACAATTACGAGAACCTATTCTTATTTTTATTATATCTCTTCTATTCAGTGACACCATTGTGTTATCATTCCAAAAATTTACAAGTAATTCTTTTAAAATATCATATGTATCCTTGTATTTCCATGAAAGTCTACTAGAAAATGCCCACTAGTCAAGTTGTTATTAGCTGACTTAAGACTTTTGCGTCTCCCTATTGCCTTCATTATTATTTTTGTTTACCTTTAAAGATCTACTTGTTTTTCTAATAAAACATTTATCAACTATTTTATCACTTACTATACAATTAGAAAATGCACACCATGTAACATTACTATTTTTGGTGCATCTATTGACACCTAAAGTTAGTTATGCTTTATGTATATTTTCAACAATTGACACATTTCAATCATCAACATTAGATGTTCTTAACCCTAAGGTCTTCAATGTAGGTATCATCTTAATTAATTTAATTAACGTAAAAACTAATTTACATCTTTGTGTATCATTTAAATTTTCAAAGTAACTATCCCAAATTCCCTTATATTTTCTTCTCACATTTCTTTCAGATATTTTGTTAGGCATTAGTTTTAATTTTTTCATCAATTTTAATTAAGTGAATGATTTTTCTATGCAAAATGGAAGGAGGTGTTCTTAGAGGTAAATATTCATTAGTAAGGCTACTTTCTTCATTCAGTGTTTCCATCCAAATTTTAGGATTAACATTTGGTTTCTCAGGTAAAGGTTCAACATTTGTATTCATATCAATTTATTCATCTATACCAACATTATCATTCAATTCATTATCAATATTCATTACAAAATCATTATTCACATTTTCATTTAGTATTTCATCCCTGTTTTCTAAAACATTGGGTACATTTGATATAGTATATGTACCTTTCCCATCACGAAGTTTTTTATTCACTTCACTTTATTTATCTCATCTCTTTTGATTTCTTTTGTGTCTTGTTCTTGTCCTTACATTGTCTTTTATTTCTTATGATTACAAAAATATAAATAGTGGGGTAGGGGACAAGCTCAACTACTCAAAATTTATGAAAGAATATTTAGGAATGTGTAGAGTAGACAAAAAGGGGACAAAAATCTTGTGAAAGAGATGAAAAGGACATTGGATGGGTATGAACTATATATAATGAAAAATGCGTACACATTTTATGTTTTTCCTTTTTCCAAGGCATGCCTCTAGGCTTGGATCCGCTTTGGATCCCCAAGCTTGAGGCATGGACCCTGCAAAACACAACAAACCACATGTTTTTATAGAAAAATGGTAAAATACCTATTTCTCCATAGTAAATCAAATTAAAACGATCAACCAATTTAATAAAAATATGACTATGAGGTTGAGCAAACTTTCTTCTTTCTAAAAATATGAATTTTTAAATTTTCGACTAATATAAGGTTTCCATACTAATTATTTTCTAACTATGCCTTTTTGTAGCTATTTTTTGGAGTTTATACACGTCTATCTTTCATCGTGTTTTTTTTTTCGACTCATCAAAATTGAATAAAAAAATTTAGGCCCAAACTAGGACTAATTCTATACATATTTAAAAAAACTAATTTTCGATATTTTTGAGGCAGCTTAGGGGGAACGGTCGAAGCTCCATTATTTTTAAAATTTAAAATTTATATACTAGAAAAATCATTAAAAAATACTCATTGAAAAATCTAAAAAAATCTAGCCCAAACTAGATGCTCCTATCTATCTTTCTACCAAAGGGTTTTCAAAAATACTAAATAGTGCTCAAAAATGGTGGGGGCACGAATGACTGTCTACTATGTTTTTAAAAAAATAGGAGCACCTATTGATATTTTAGTTCTTTAAACCACTTAAACTCAACAATTTTTAAAATAAATAGTAGTTTAGAAACAAGACTCAAAATACTACGATTCATGTTCTTATAAAATCTTCCAATTTCGAGCGTAACTATTTCAAATAACTCGTAGAAGTTGAAGATTTTTATTTTTTCAGAAAAAATGTGTCCACTTAAGACCTCCTTTTGGGCCCCCAACTTGGTGCACTTACCTCACTAGTAAACTATAATGCCATAAAAATTTACAGATTTAAAAGAATGTTTAGCATATAAGTTTCATATTTATTTTCAAAAAAAGTCTACATATGTCATTTCATAGATTTTTTTTTAAAACAAAATTTGAAAAGTAGACACAACTAAAAATTACACATTTAATGTATGATGCATAGCTATATTATTGTAGATTTCTAAACAACCAAGACCTTGAAATGAAGACATTAAAATAAAAGAGTTCACATTTTTCAATATGGTAATCCTTCCTCTCTTTTTGTTTATAATATTTTTGTAATAATGAAAGGAAAACTTCCTTAGCAATGACTAAAGTTTACAAGTAGCATCAAGTACAAAAAGGTATTTACAAGAAGGTAAAGCTTCACAAAGCCACATTTATTTACAAAATGAAAGTAATGCCCTCAAAAGATGAAGATGACCAAGAGGACCAAGATGGCAAAGAGGCTCAACTATATCAAAACTTGGTTGTTCTAACAAGGATGCTGAAATAAGAGACAAGGTTTATTTACCACCCAACCAATAGGCATCATCACATGTCTTTCCATGGTTTTAAGCCATGCTAGCCTCCCCAAGGCCATGGGAGAGAGGAACAAACTTCTATAATGTGCCAAGTATAATGGGGATAAAACACAACAAGAATACATAAGACCATTTAAACACTTAGACATACTACACATGGTAAAACAAAAACATGAGGAGAATAAGGTCAACCTTACAAAGGGGGAAGAGAAGAAATATGATGCCCAAATCAAAGGTGTCCAACCATAGGAACACCAACAAAATCATGTTTACAAAACTTCTTATTCTTCCTAATCATTCATCCTCCTTATTCCTCCTTTATGTGAAAGAAATCCTTCTTGGGAGAATTTTTAAACCCAAAAGGGTTTCCTCACCAACAATGGGGAAAGGTTCAAGCCATATGAACCTTTCTCCCACCTCAAACCATATGAGGGGATGAGAAGGGACATTCATGGCTTGACCAACAACCATGAGGTTTGAGAGGGAAATCCCACTCTCTTCCCCTACATTCTCCAAAAACCATCAATTCAAATGATGGTGGAGAGAAAACAAAAGAAAACAACAAAATAACAAAACAAATAAACTACATTCACCATACAACTTTACAACACATCATTCCACACACATCATTTTATTGACCAATGCATAGTGAATAAGATAAGCACAACTATGAAAGAAATGGATTAATAATCCTACCTCTACAATGCTTTCCAGGACTCTAAGCTTTTCCCTTTGTCCAAGAAAACCTTCAAGCTCCCAAAATTCTCCAAGTTCTCCCAAAAATATGAGGCGAGAAGACCCCTTCCTTCCACATGAGGAAGAATAAGAAGAGGAACCCAAAAGTTTCCTCACCAATGGGAAGGTGACAAGTGTCATCCCCTCTCCTCTCATGAGTCAAATATTCCAAAAAGAAAATAAGTAAAAGTAAACTCACCTTTTAGCCCTTATCACCCAAAATACTAAAAATGAAAATAAAACAAAGTGAAGCAACTTTTAAGAATTACACACAAACCAACCATCTTACATGGATGGTGACTAGGAGCGAAAAATGGGAGGAAAATCCCTCCAAACCTTGGAAATAATCCCCCTACATATTAGGTAGGGTCCAAGGGCCCATTTTCATGCTAAGGGAACTCCCAAACTCAAAAGGGGTCCCTAAAAATGCCTAAAATAACCCAATTTCGAGTTTGGCATGCTTGGGACAAGGGTAGAGGATGTGGGGTCCACCCAAGGTTCACATGTGGTCCCCGATCCCTCTCTACTAACACACACACACACACACACACACTTACCCAAAACCATCTCTTAAATTAAGATGAGATCATTAAACCCCTAAACTATTTTACTTAATAAAACAAACCCTAAACATAATTAATTTTACAAGACATAAATATATTACAATTGAGGGTTCACCCATGGTGCTCAATTAATACACTTATTCTAAGGCATCAAACATTTAGCATGGTTAGGACTCGGCCCGTGGGCCACTCGTGCACAATTGCGTAGCCGCCCGAAACCCATGCTCTCCTATACTGTCACACCTGCACACTCATTGCATACATTAACCACATCTGTCAATATAATAAACATTATCTACACATCACAAATTTAATCAAACTTATAATGTCCTAACATCATTATACAATTGATAGTGCAATGCATACAATTATACACATAGTTTTCCATGAATCATCCAAAGATAAAATTACAATGACATACACTTAGGCTAGCATGAGATTACCATTATTAAATCAGAAAACTATATCATTAATCAAATCAACCACAAGAATCAACATCTAACCAATAAATATCACTATCATGTACCCCTGTTAGTGTCATCAACATCACAACAAATATATCAATATACGAATTTAGTCCAATTAGCACTACGCGCCCAAAATACCATAATGTCCATGAGGATAAGATGACATAGCAAAAATGTCTAAAATCTATTAGAGTCTCAATCAAAACATGTATATGCATAAAAAATGAACAGATAATCGATGCTATAAAAATGTGGGCACTACATCCCCCTCTCCTAGAATTAGACGTCCTCCTAGAAGTCATTGGAAGAGATAGGGATATCTAGTCCTCAGTGGTGTAGCATCCTCCCTGTGTAGGCGATGACTTGTCATATCGGTCCCACTTTGTACTCTAACCTGGTCTAAATCTCAACCCCAAAGGGCCAACCTCCGGTGCTCCAGTATGCGTATGGGCTCAAGTCTCCACTTCCCTCCATCCTCTACCTGTAATGCTGACCAATCCAAAACATGAGAAACATCTTGTACATATCTACGAAGTACAGAAACATGAAAAACATCATGGGCCCATGCAAGGTGTGGTGGTAAAACTATGTGATAGGCAACTGGACCGATGAACTCAAGGATATCAAAAGGCCCCACAAAATGAGGTGATAGCTTAGAACCCTTTCCATAATAGATTGGACTCTTATGAGGACAAACCCTCAAGAAGACTTTGTCACCCACTGAGAAGTGACGATCAATCCTCTTGGTGTCCACATACGCCTTCTGGCATGCTCTAGCCTGCTCAAGATGTTGTCTAATCAGAACAACCTGCTACTCTAAATCCTGAAGATACGCTGGTCCCAGAATAATCCTGTCATCCAGTCTGTCCCAACTCAAGGGTGTCCTGCAAGGTTGACCATACAATGCCTGATAGGGAGCCATGCCAATGGAACTATGATAACTGTTGTTGTAGGAAAACTCAACTAAATGCAAATAATCTTCCCACTTCTTTTGTTGGTCCATCACATACATCCTCAATATGTCCTCAAGAACTTGATTAACTCTCTCTGTCTGCCCATCTGTCTCTGGATGATATGCCAAACTGAAATTAATCTGTGTACCCAAAGCATCTTGAAAAGAATTCCATAAAAACTGATGTGTAGATGGTATCTCTGTCATTTATGATCGTCTTCGGGATCCCATGTAATCTAACAATGTCCTCCATAAACACTTTGGCGATGACCTATGCATTATAGGTAACCTTGGTTGGTGAGAAATGCACAACCTTGGTAAACTTATCCACAGTGACCATAATAGCACCATGACAATAAGAGGACATAGGGATTCCTACTATGAAATTCATGGAGATCACATCCCATTTCCACTTGGGAATGTCATGAGGGTATAAGAGTCCTGCGGGATGAGAATGCTCTACCTTGACTCTTTAACACTCAAGAAACGTGCTACAAAATCTTCTATGTCCCAATGAATACCCGACCAATAATATAACTCTCTCAAATCAGCATGCATCTTCTTCACTCCTGGATGTGCTGTGTATGGGGCTGAATGAGCCTCAGTAAGGATGAAACTACATAGATCGTCTGCCTTAGGAACATAAATGCACCTATGTAATCAAGCAAACCATCAGACTCTAACATGCATCCCGAATATCTACCCTCAAAAGAACCCCGAGAATCTAAAATCTACCTAGCACCCTCATAAAACTTTTCCTCTGCAAGATGCTCAAGTATCCTACCTCTCAAATCTGACTGTAGTGTCAATGAAGCAAGCACATGTTGTCATCTACTAAGTGCATCTGCAACAACATTTTCCTTTCCTTTGATATACTGAACCTCCATGTCATACTCACACAATAACTCCATCTAATGTCATTGATGAGCATTGAGGTTCGGCTGTGAGAAGATATGTTGTAAACTACGATGATCAGTCCTCAAAATGAAAGGTCTACCCAAAAGGAAATGTCGCCAATGTACAAGTGCATGAACAACTACTACAAGCTCCAAGTCATGAGTAGGATAGTTAAGCTCATAGTCTTTGAGTTTACGTGACTCAAAGGCAATCACCCGACACTCCTGCATAAGAACTTCTCCCAAACCCTCTAGTGATGCATCAGTGCAAACAACAAAATCCTCTGTCAGGTCTAGAACTGCTAAGATAGGTGCCGTGGTTAACCTTTCCTTAAGCAATTGGAAGGCCTACTCACACTTCTCTGACCAGTCAAACTTCTTCCCTTTCCTCTGAAGGGAGGTAATAGGGTGAGCAATCCTAGAAAAGTTCCTGCACAAACCTGCGGTAATACCCTGCTAAACCCATGAAGCTTCTCACCTCAGTCACTGATGTGGGCATTGGCCAATCCATGATAGCTTGAATCTTAGAGGGATCTATAGAGATACCCTTTCCTGAAATAATGTGCCCCAAGTATTGAATCTCTGTCTGAAAGAAGCTACATTTTTCCAAGTTCCCAAACAACTTCTGCTCTCTCAAAATATGAAGCACCTGTCTCAAATGCTCCTCGTGTTCCTCCTTGGAAAAAGAATATATCAAAATATCATCGAGGAACACTATGAAAAATCAATCTAGGAAGGTCCTGAACACTCCATTCATGAGGCTCATGAAGACAATTGGGGCATTGGTCAAACCAAAGGGGAAAACAGTGAATTCATAATGCCCATAACATGTGTGAAAAGTTGTCTTATGAATATCTCGCATCTCGATATGCGTAACTAATAATACCATGACTTGAGATCGATTTTGGAGAACAATCTATCTCCCCGCATCTGATCAAACAAGTCATCAATCCTAGGGAGTGGATAACAGTTCTTTATTATGACCTTGTTGAGCTGTCTAAAGTCTACACAAATCTTGAGAGAACCATCCTTCTTCTTCACAAATATGACTGGTGCTCCCCAAGGAGATACACTAGGGCGAATGAGACCCTTCTCTAACAACTCCTCTAACTGAATCTTAAGCTCATGAAGCTCTGAATTCATCATCTGATAGGGTGCCCTAGAAATTGGTGTGGAGCTAGGCACTAAGTCAATGGTGAAATCCACCTCCCTATTAGGTGGTGAACCTAGAAGCTCTCCTGGAAACACATTTACATACTCCCTCAAAACTGCATGATCATCGAGGGTGAATGCTCTAGAGTCTTGTTTGAACAATCACTAATAGTGATAAAGAACAATCGACAACCCTTACTCATGCTCGCTTGAGTTTCTTAGCTAAGATCATACGTAAGGAAATAGGTCTCTGCATCCCTAAAATCATAACTGCACTACCAAGATCATCCTGACATTCAATGACCTTCTTTCTGCAATCCACCTTGGCTCAATGAGCCTCGATCCAATCCATACCCAACACTACCTGGTAGGATCCTAAAGGAATAACTCAGAGGTCAAGTGTAGTGGAGAAGACTCCCAAATCAAGTACACAACTCTCCACATATGAGTCCACGGTGAGTTTATCCCCAGAGGCCAACTCAACCTGCCAACTATCTAGTTGCCTAGCCACCACTAGCCCACACTGGTCTACTACAAAAGGAGATACAAAAGAATCTGAAGCACCTGAATCAAAAATTACTGAGACAGAAATACCCCTAATAGTACCTGTCATCTCAATGACTGTGGCCTGATGCTCAACCTAGCGGTTGTTAACCACTGCATATACATGATGGGCGCATCCCATGTCACCCACCGTCTACTCAGATCTAGGAGCTCTCTACATGTACGTAGTAGTGGGCTTGTGTGGAAACATACACACATAATGGTTTGGAGCCCCACAAATAAAAAATCCTCCTATTCCCCTCGAAATGGGGTCCCTCCCGTACTGCACGGTGAACTCAACCTACCGGTCCAACCCTAGCAGATTCTTTGTGAGTGGGCTGGCTTTGAGTGATGTGTACCCAGACCTCCTGTCTCTAGATCCACCAAAACCACCTCTAGATCCACCTCACTGAAAAATATGAGTCCTGTCTACCCCTCCGATCTTTGGTGTCCTTAATGTTGTGTCTTCTATGGTGGGTACAGGTGGAGCTCTCGATACTCTTGGAGAAGACTAGAATCCTCCTCTAGGGGGTGGTTCTCGCACCCCGTGTCCTCTCGACTGAAAGGACTATATCCTATCCTTGAACTTGCTCTTGTTTCTATCTCGGTGTTCCTACACCTTGGTCCTATTCTCCTAAGCTAAGTAGGCCTTCTCAACAGCCTTCTCAAGCATGGGAGGAGATAACATCCTAACAACTCCTGCTATATCTACATTTAGGCCCCGAATGAACCTGTTTACCTACAATTTCTCATCTTGTAGGTAGTCTACATACTACAAGAGATCCAAGAACCTACTCTCATACTGCGCCACTGTGCCAAAGCCTTGTCATAAGTCATGAAACTCATCGATCCTCTTTTGCACAAAATGCTCTGACATATACCAGCCCCGAATCCCTCCTCAAACAACTCCCAAGTCACTGTATCTCAAGTAAAATGGAGCTTTCGCTCCTCATTCCTCCACTAAATGCCTGCTGCATCTCCGAGGAGGTGTATGGCAAACTTGGCTTTGGCATTGCTCTCATGAGAGTGCAAGCCAAAGCAACTATCTAGGCTAAGGAGCCAGGACTCTGCGCCAAAGCCATCTGTTGAACCAATAAAGTAGGTGGCTCAAGGTAAAGAAGGTCTCGAATCACACTACCTATGTCTCTATCCTGGCGATGTGGTCTAACAAGTGAAAGGGGTCACCTATCTACAAATGGTCCCTCGAAGCTGTGTGATCAGCTGTGACGAAACAAGGCCATCCTCTTGCCAAGGATGGAAGGGCTGCATGACCTCTCTCATCTTGGGGTATCATGCTCAGGTGGCTCTAAATGTGTGTCCTCGCCAATAAACTCCTAGTCTCTTAACTGAATTTCCTCCTCTTGTGGCTCCTGCGGTGGTGGAAGGTGCTCCTGCATGATGCCTATTAGCTGTTGTAGGGTCTCTAATATCTGAGGCCTAAAATTGGGGGATGGCGGCTCCCGCGTAGGTGCACTACGTCCCGAGCCTCGAGCCGATCATCCCCTCTTGGGTGCCATCCTGAACCCGAGGTAAAAAAAAATGTTTTATAAACTTTTTTTAAATGTTGTTGGAAGCATTTTTAATTATTATTATTGTTATTATCATTATATAATGTAACACAGATGCAATGCCCCTTCCCGTTAATAATTAATTTATAATAATTATTAATTTTCCTGAAATAAATTAACACTATCCCAACAATAATTTAATTATTTTACTCTATTAAGCTCCCTAGGGTCATGATTAAAAATCTACACCCCTAAAAATAAAATAGTCTTCCCCCTTTTAATTTATTTAGTCTACCCACACACCCCTCTTAACTTATTTTCCAAACCCATTAAAATGTCATGTTTTAAGGAAAAGTAGGGTTGAAGGAGAGCCCTAGGATCAAATCCAATCTTGGCCCTTGATTTCAAACCCACCCTAAAGTTTCCTAAATCTCTCTATGTTTTCTTTTCTTTTCTATTCCTTTTCTTATTCATTTTGTTTCTTCTTCCTTTCTATTTCTCTTATTTTGTTTTCTTTGTTTCATCTTGTGCAGTGGAGGAGCTATGGAAGCTTGGCCTCATAGAGTTTTTTTGTTTGAAGGTATGTACACACACACACACACATATAACTTATTAAAATCCAAAAAAAAACAGATTTGAATATTACCACTAATGAAGCGGAGATGGGCGCATTTTTTTTTTATGGCTGCTGAAAATATATATATATTTGGTGTGTGTAGCAGAGGCATGGGTAAGAAGGTTTGGAGGACGGCGGTGTGTGTAGGGATGTCTTTGCGCAGGGGTGTGGGGAGAGGGACAAGTGGCGTGAGGTACCGGTGGTGTGGGCGGGGTTGGAGGGGAAGCGACGTGAGAAGGGTTGGAGGGGGCAAAGCAGGGGGACGGTGCAGGGAAGCGTAGGGGAAAGCGCACGGGAGGTCGGTAGGGAGGGGTAGGGGGTCCGCGTGGGTGAGGGGGTGCAAATTTATGTGCAAGGGGAGTTGGGGGTGTTCAACAGACCGTGCGTGGGGGGTTGGGGGTCGCCTTACGCCCCCACCCCCTTCCCAACAAAAATTTGTTTATTATTATTTTTTTGTTTTGTTTTATTTTATTTTATTTTTATTATTTTATTATTATTATTTTTTATATTAAAAAAACGTTTTTTCTTATATATGTACATATATATAATCTATTGTATTATATGAATTTTATATCAGTTTATTTTATTACTATTAAGTTGTATAACAATATAACAATTTTGTAAATTAATACATTCTGTATTATAAACCCAGATTTATAAGTATATCTTTTATAACATTTCATATTTTGAATATTACAAAAGGTATTCTCTACCATAGTAAATATTAAAAGGCAAACTACTATGTAAGAATATAAAGTAGTTGCTTTTTAAAAAAAAATTGATAAAGAATATGGCTTTTACTTAAATATGTTATATAATATTCTAAGAAAAGAAAATGACATAATAACAAAAAAATAATAATCAACATGAGTTGTTTGTCAACATGAACTATGAACTTTAAAAGTTATTTTTGTTTGAAAACAAATCTAGGTTAAAACTATTTATTTCTTTATGTGGAAACAAAGGCATGTAGTTTTATATTTCGTTCAAGAGGAGAAAACTAGAAACATGTCAAAAGGGTTTGCTAAAATGCCTTCACATTTAAAAAATAAGATTTCAAAAGCAAACACCAATTGAGATTTTTCATGAAAAGAGAGTGTAACTAACTTCATCTCTTTGTATAAAGCCACCAAATCTTGTAAGAAAGTAACCTATTACATGACTAACATTATATCCAATAAATCAACTTTCACTCAAAAGATAATAGTAGTTCTTATTAAATGAATCATTTTGTTACAATATTTCATTTCAAGAGACTTAAACTCAATTACATACTATCCAAGAAACGACTCCCTTATATATATATATATATATATATATATATATATATATATATATATATATATATATATATATATATATATATTACACAACAATAAAGATAAAATAAAACAAAAATTACCCAAAGAGTCCGTGTGTTTGAACCACGGCATTGACACCAAAATGTAATGCCATAAAAATTTGTAGATTTAAAAGAATGTTTAGCATATAAGTTTCATATTTATTTTCAAAAAAATATACATATGTCATTTCATAGATTCTTTTTTTTTTTAACAAAACTTGAAAAGTAGACACAACTAAAAATTACAGATTTAATGTATGATGCATAGCTATATTATTGTAGATTTCTAAACAACCAAGACCTTCAAATGAAGACATTAAAATAAAAGAGTTCATGTTTTTCAATATGGTAATCCTTCCTCTCTTTTTTTTACAAGATTTTTGCAATAATGAAGGGAAAACTTCCTTAGCAATGACTAAAGTTTACAAGTAGCATCAAGTACAAAATAGGTATTTACAAGAAGGTAAAGCTTCACAAAGCCACATTTATTTACAAAATGAAAGTAATGCCCTCAAAAGATGAAGATTGCCAAGAGGACCAAGGTGGCAAAGAGGCTCCAAGTATCTCCAAACTTGAGTGTTCTTCCAAGGATGCTAAAATAAGAGACAAGACTTGTTTACCACCCAACCAATAGGCATCATCACATGTATTTCCATGGTTGGAAGCCACGCTAGCCTCCCCCAAGCCCATGGGAGAGAGGAACAAACTTCCACAATGTGCACAAGTATAATGGAGATAAAACACAACAAGAATACATACGACCATTTAAACACTTAGACATACTACACATGGTAAAACAACAACATGAGGAGAACAAGGTCAACCTCACAAAGGGGGAAGAGAAGAAATAGGATGCCCAAATCAAAGGTTTCCAACCATAGGAACACCAACAAAATCATGTTTACAAAACTCATTATTCCTCCTAATCATTCCTCCTCCTTATTCCTCATTTATGTCAAATAAATCCTTCTTGGGAGGATTTTCAAACCCAAAAGGGTTTCCTCACCAAGAATGGGGAAATGTTCAAGCCATATGAACCTTTCTCCCACCTCAAACCATATGAGGGGATGAGAAGGGACCTTCATGGCTTGACCAACAACCATGAGGTTTGAGAGGGAAATCCCTCTCTCTTCCCCTACATTCTCCAAAAACCATCAATCCAAATGATGGTGGAGAGAAAACAAAAGAAAACAACAAAGTAACAAAACAAACAAACTACATTCACCATACAACTTTACAACACATCATTTCACACACATCATTTTATTGACCAATGCATAGTTAACAAGATAAGCACAACTAGGAAAGAAAAGGATTAAGAATCCTACCTCTACAATGCTTTCCAAGACTCTAAGTTTTTCCCTTTGTCCAAGAAAACCTCCAAGCTCCCAAAATTCTCCAAGTTCTCCCAAAAAAATGAGGCAAGAAGACCCCTTCCTTCCACATGAGGAAGAATAAGAAGAGGAACCCAAAAGTTTCCTCACCAATGGGAAGGTGACAAGTGTCACCCCTCTCCTCTCATGAGTCAAAGATTCCAAAACCAAATAATTAAAAGTAAACTCACCTTTTAGCCCTTATCACCTAAAATACTAAAAATGAAAATAAAACAAAGTGGAGCAACTTTTAACAATAACACACAAACCAACCATCTTACATGGATGGTGACTAAGAGAGGAAAATGGGAGGAAACTCCTCCAAACCTTGGAAATAATCCCCCTACCTATTAGTTAGGGTCCAAGGGCCCATTTTCATGCTAAGGGAACTCCCGGACTCAAAAGGGGTCCCTAAAAATGCCTAAAATAACCCAATTTCGGGTTTGGCATGCTTGGGCACAAGGGTAGAGGGTGTGGGTCCACCCAAGCTTCACATGTGGTCCCTAATCCCTTCTACCAACACACACATACTTACCCAAAACCATCACTTAAATTAAGATGAGATCATTAAACCCCTAAACTGGTTTACTTAGTAAAACACACCCGAACATAATTAATTTTATAAGACATAAATACATTACAATTGAGGGTTCACCCATGGTGCCCAATTAATACACTTATTCTAAGTCCTCAAACATTTAGCATGGTTAGGACTCAGCCCGTGGGCCGCTCATGCACAATTACGTAGCCGCCCTGAAACCCATGCTCTCTTATACATGTCACCTGCACACTCATTGCACACATTAACCGCATCTGTCCAATATAATAAACATTATCTACACATCACAAATTTAATCAAACTTATAATGTCCTAACATCATTATACAATTGATAGTGCAATGCATACAATTATACACATAGTTTTCCATGAATCATCCACAGATAAAATTACAATGACATACACTTAGGCTAGCATGAGATTACCATTATTAAATCCAGAAAACTATATCATTAATCAAATCAACCACAAGAATCAACATCTAACCAATAAATATCACTATCATGTACCCCTATTAGTGTCATCAACATCACAAGAAATGTTTCATTATACGAATCTAGTCCAATTGGCGCTATGCGCCCAAAATACTATGATGTCCATGAGGATAAGATAACATAGCAAAAATGTCTAAAATATATCGAGTCTCAATCAAAACATGTCTATACATAAAGGAACCACCAGATAAACTGGAGCTATAAAAATGTGGGCACTACATAAACTAAATTAAGGATGAAATGCTTAAAATAATTGGATTTTAGAAAGAAGTGTATTATCACTAAGGTAAAACCAAGCTTGACGTCGATAAGTAGTATATATTGTTTGGAATATTATGTTATAATGCATGAAATATCGAGGTGTACACATGATATTTTGATGTTTTTTATAAAACATGGATTTATTCATGGATTACACAATCCAAACCTTAGGTTTGGATATCTTAGGAAAATCCAAGCCTATGGATTGGGAATTTCAAATCCATAAAATATGGAATGCGCTCATGTTATAATGTGTTCTTGTTTGCAATGTTGTATATGTGCATTTGGGAGGGATATATTTACTAAAATAAATTTTAAAGTTTTTCATTTATTAATATTTATAATTTATTATTTCTTATACTTTAAATTTATTTTAATAAATATAAGAAATTAGGGTCACTCTGCACCTTATGGAACTAGTCTCACAGCTCCATGAGTCATGGTTTAGGATAATTTTTATAATCTAATTTGGTTAGTACATAGGTATTTTTTAGGATTTCAGCATTCATCCTAAAGCTTTTAGGGTTTAAATTCTACAATCAATGTCTTTTATGGGAAAAATATAGTCATTGTTTAGGTTTTGGGGCCTTTTGGATTGTTTACTGACATTGGTAGGATTGTTAGATGAGTCAAAATTAGAATTTACAAAAATTACAACTCCTAAAGGTAACAATGATTGATTGAATACAATGATTGATTGAATACAATGATTGATGAGTCCATATATTCGATCAATCATTGTTACCTTTTGGAGGCCTAAAAAGGCCATTATGGGCTAATCAAACACTCTTTGTGAGAGTTTAACAAATACATTAAGCATCTAGAGTTGATGTCGGGGAATATTGGAAGTTTTAGAGGTAATTTAGGAAGATTTAGGAAAGGTTTTCTCATTCAAAGACAACCTGCTCAACAACAGTTTTCTAGGTGTAGGGAAAAAACACTCTAATGGTGAAATATGACTTCTCCAAATGATTTCGGGAGCTCCGTAAAGAGTTAGGAGGAAAAAATAGGAACTGGAAAGATATGTGAATCCTCTAAAAGTTGGTAACATCCATTATTCTCTACAACTTGAAGGTTTCATGAATAATTTCAACATAGTGCAGGTGCCCCTTTCGGTTCCAGAAAAAAATGGCCCTAAATTTATATGCTCTAGAGAGATGGTCACCACATAGTGATAAGTGAATATTTGTAAATTTGTTGATAATTACCTCTCAGATTAGGTATTGACATAAATAGACTATAATTTACCATAGGTGAGGATATCATGAGGATGGGGCCAAATTTTATGAGTTGAAAACACCTTCCTAACACCCCAAGTTGTGTTTTTGAGTGAAAAACATCTAACATGAAAAAGTGGCAAACAATGAGCTACCATGAGTTGAAAGAATGTTTCTAAAACCTCAAGTGATGACTTAAGTATTTAGAAACACTATTATGATATCTGCATTGTGATGGGAATAGGATGATCTCTTCTAATTACAAGGCAAGAGCGAGGATCACTCTCTTACTTTTCTAGGCCTCCACAATTAACCCTAGTGATCACAAATCAACTCCATGATGCTCAAACCATTTTATAATTATCTATCACTTACTAAAATAGGTATTCACCATGTATATGGAAGGATTTTCATTTAACAAAATTCTTGTCATGTGGCCACCTGTTGGACTGAAATGAGGTGGTTTCAATGTCCTTCCTCCTCTGAAGTGTGATCACACTACAAGGATTGAACGAGTGTTTAATAACACTACCAAGTGATTGAAAAATTAAAACTTAGACAATTTCTCATTCTTACATACATTGTGCTCTATATGAAGATCATCCTTTACCGCTCTTGGCTCCCAGAATTATCCTCGTATGGAATCAACTTCGGGATACTCATACACCTATTTTCTCATATGCCTCTCATGGAGATAGATAATGTTTTGATCCTTCACACATGATGTTCTTGAATGCCTCACTTCTAGAAGAGGGAAAAAAGCCTCGTAATTCTATTGATATGAAATCAAATCTAATTACAATAGAAGTGCTACAATAATTATAGGTATTGTACAACCAAGTACAAACAAATGAGGAGTTCTACGAGTGCAACCAGAAACTACACGGGAATAATAAAACAAATATGATGTTGCAACAATACAACAATAAACATATGTGACTACACAAAATGAAAAATATAATGGTTATAACATCATAACCATATAAAAATTATACAACTAATTACCCTAGTGAATTACTAATTACCTATGGTAAAAATGTAAATACAATGCATAATTAACCTAGTAAACTAAGTTTTAACTAACATTGCCCCATTTAATTTTACATTTCCTCAAGAGATGATGATAGGAACTTTTTGAACAACTTTAATTTGTCACGTGCAAGTGATTCGTGAAGATATATGCTTGTTGTTCATTTGTTGGACAAAACTAAAATTGTATGTTGTGTTTCAAGACATGCTCACATATGAAATGAACATTCATATACCTCGATGTGCTTTGTTCTCTCAGAAAACACTGGATTGTGAAAACATTTGAGAACACCTTTATTGTCTATATACATGGTTGTAGGTTTACCCTGTGGGACTCCAAGTCCTTCTAGTATGTGATGTAGCCATATTGCTTCACAAATAACTTCACCTGTAGCCTAATATACTAATTTTGTAGAAGAGCAAGAAAAAAATTATTTCTTACTTCCCCGTGATATTGGTCCAAATCCCAAAAAGAATACAAATCTAGAAGTGGATTTCCTATCATCAATGTTACTTGCATGATCTAAATCCAAATATCCAATCAAGAAGAATTTATCATTCTTCTTGTACTCTAGACCAAGATCCATTGTACCCTTGAGATATCTCAAGATCCACCTTGCTTCCTTCCAATGAAAAACTTTGGATTCCTACATAAACTTGGAAAGATAGCTCACTGTAAAGATTATATCTGGTCTAGTATATATTAGGTAAATGAGACTCCCAATAAACTGTCAATAGAGATTTGCATTTACCATAGGAGATGGATCTGAATGAGATAACTGTAGTCTCATCTCCATAGGTTTAGAACTTGGTATGAAACCCATCATGATAAATTTATTGAGAATTTTCATGGTATACTTCAACTGAGAAACAAATATACGATTCTCCTTTTTCCATACTTCCAATATAAGACAATAGTGCATGATCCCGAGATCTGTCATGTCTAACGAGTGATTAAGATATTTATTTTTAGCATCGATCATCTTCACTATGCTATCCAGTGATGACTAGATCATCGACATAAAAATAACTATCACAATCTCTCCTCCTTGACTTTTGAGGTAGAGATTAGGATCATATGGATTTCTGATGAATCTATGTTAAACAAGATGCTCATAAATTTTAATGTACCAAATCCGGGGTGTTTGTTTAAGGCCATACAAATATTTCCTAAGTCTGCATACCTTTATTTCTTCACTAGGTATAAAAAATACCTCACATTGAATCATGTAGACTTCTTCATGTAGATATTTGTTTAGAAAGGAACTTTTCATGTCCATTTAATGAAATTTCAAAATAAGGTGAGAAACTAGAGTAGAGATCATCCCGATCATTTTTTTTATCTTAGTTGTGGGAGAAAATGTCTCCTCATAGTCTATACCTTCCTTTTGTGCATACCCCTTTACTACTAGTCTCTCTTTCTACTTGTCTATGGTCCCATCTACTTTGTACTTTATTTTGAATATTCATCTGTAACCAATGGGTTTCTTCCCAGTGGAAGGCCGACAAGTTGCCAAGTTTTGTTTTTCATTCTTGTGGCCGATACTCAACCGCCATAGCATATTTTCAAGATTTCGATTGTATGGCTTCTGGACAATAGATAATTCAATAGATTCAACAAATCTACTCATCAAAGTAAATTTTACCTCTTCTCATGATTTACTACAAGTCGTGGTCTAGTGGTGGATGTATCCAATGGAGCATCCAATTTTGCATCTCAAATCATATTCTCTTGGGTTGTGGTCTTTTCTGATCATCCCCATCATTCTGTCATCATCAGCAGGAACATCGGCTTCTGTTTTCACAACAGGTGAAATATCTACATCAGGTGAGTCTAGAGAGGGAGTCTCAGCTTCCTTCTTCTCAAAGAACTCAACATCTCTGTTGGTGTAGAATTTTATAGTATTTGGATCCATCAATCACCCAAGATCCTCTTCACTTGTAGCCAATGAAGATGAGTTTTTGAGATTTCATATCCAACTTCTTTATGTTCTTCTTGGGTATGTGCATGTTGGATTTGCACTGAATAATCTGAGGTGTGTAATGGATGGCTTCCACTTTAACCATGCTTCATGTGGTGTCACTCCATCAAGAGCAATTGTAGGCACTCTCTTCAACAAATATATTATTGTCTTTATTGCTTCTACCTGAATGTCCTCGCTAGTCTAGAATCATCGATCATGCAATGCACCATCTCCATGATATTACTATTCTCTCAACAACACCATTCTGTTGTGGTGTGTATGGAGGAGGCATCTATTGAGGAATCTTGTGAGATTTAAGGCATGATTTAAACCCATTATTGGTGAATTTCCCCCCTTGATTTAGCGGAGAGATCTGATATGATGACCAATCTCGTTCTCTACATCCATTTCAAATTTTTTGAAGTTCTTAAAATCTTCACATTTCTTACGAAGATAAATATCCACATTTTTCTTGAATAATCATCAACACATAGCATGAAATACTGAAATCCAAAATGACTAGGTTGCATCGGACCACAAAGATTGATATGAACTAGATCAAGCTTACTAGAAGCTTGATAAGTACTCTTCTGGAATGAATCTTTGTGTTGTTTACCTTCTAGGAAGTGAGGACACTTAGGTGTACCCTTTTGGAGAGATGAAAATATTGTCACCATATTGTATCAGTGAAGTTTATTGAGATATTTGGAACTAATGTGACCAAGTATCTAATGCCACAACTATGCAGAAGAAGATTTCTTAGCCACAAGTACTTGATCACATATGTGGATAAATTCAATCTAGGACATATGTCCCACATTAGATGATTTTGAAACAAATTTCGACCCTCTTGATTTGTCTCGAATAAAACACACTTTATTATTGGAATGAATATCAAAATCAATCTTCATATTATGTTCTATAAGTTGAACTACTTATAGACGATTATTTTTAACCTGTGGACATATAATACATCTAATAATCTACAATTTCATGAACCAAGAGGTAGATAAATGTTCCCAATACCTTATATTGTGTAAGAAGAATCATCACCTAACGAAACATGATTTTTCAAAGGTGTGTCCCTCATGGTAGTAAACCAGTCTCTATGCCTAGTCATGTGTCGAGTGGATCCTAAATCAACATACCAAACAACACTAGATGACGTGGATGGTTCACTAGAATGAGAAGTATACAAGAAGTCTTCATTTTCTAAAGTATCTTCTTACTCGGCTATATTTCCTTGTTGATGGGGTTTTCTTCGCCAATTCCCCTTCTTTTGCCCTTGATTATAGTGTGATTGTCCCTTATGATACTATTGATGCTAAGGTCCAAAATTACTTGATGAACCTTTCTTGTATGTATTATACCAACAATATTTCATATTATGTCCTCTTTTGCAGATATGACATTTCTTCTTTTGTTTTTCCCTTGTTGATGTTGTTTTTGGGACTTTTGAGAATATTTTTCTTTTCCTTTTCCTTTCGATGAGAAGATAGTGCCTTCTTCTCTTCATCATCTTTATTATACATTGCTTCTTCTTGTTGTAGTAGATTCACTAACTTTTCAAAAGTAATTGTTTGATCTGACAAGTTTAGTGTCATCAAAAAAATGCGGTAAGAAGGAGGAAGTGCTCTCAAAACAATGGGAATGAGAGTTGTATCAGTAACCTCCTCTCCCAAGGCTAGAAGTGAAGCCCTCAATTCTACAACTCTCTATAAGAAAGATTCCACTTTCTCATTCGGTTTGAATTTTAGTGTATGTAACTGACTCTGCAAATTTAGAATTGTGTTCTTTTTTGGCCTCGTACATGATGCTCAACTTATCCCATGCTTATTTGGATGTTTTGGCATCTCGAATGTGGGTTTGCACGTCATCTAAAACTCGTGAAAAATATTATTAATTTGGCCTTCTGATTAGCCTTGTCAAATTTCCTTTGTTGGGTTGTATCATTTGGTGATTTGTTTGTGGAACCATTCACAATTGGCCAAATCTCTTCAAACTCAATTTGTGTTCTAATCTTAGCCTTCCATGCAGCATAATTATCTCATATTAGGAGTTGTGAGTTTGGAAGAAATAACTTAGGGTCATTGGTGACCTTTTTTTGAATTTAATGACAAAGGGTAAGGCTCTTATAACTCTAGGTATAAGGTTTCCCAATCTATATATTGTCATTTTGATATACCAAACTTTTCTATATACATGCCCTTTTGATATACCCATCATTATGTTGAAGAAGCTCTCCATTTTGACGATATCGAAAGTACGTGAAATAGGCGTTAACGTATGTGAAATTATTTGATATGTGGTACTAAGACAATATGGAAAGCGGTGTGCAATTATGACACCGACTCAAAGAAATATCCTCTTACACACAAGTAACTTCATTATATACTCCAATAATTTCGGTGTCCGTATTTATGTCATGTAATCGCTCATAGATGGATGGGAGGTGGGAGGGCTGAAAGTGTGTGCAATGTTTCCTTATTTCTCCCCATAAATTTATAGGGAAGATTCCCAAATGAAATTGTTACAACTCTATTAGGCGTTAAGTGTAGTACTAGTCACGACAAATTTACCCATAAGAACTTCCCAGAGGCACTGTATATATCAAACATTGTGAAAGAGATCCAAATATTTTGTGAGTGTTATAGAACCAAATTTTACTATTTTTTAAAGGTTTGTATTGGATCGAGCTATCAAAGATCTTGTGTTATCCTTGTGCTACTTGTCCAAGCCATCTCTAGGTAGATCCGAGCCCTGTTTCCATGATTGAGCTAGTTTCTTGGATGTGTTGCATTATTTGTAGTCGTGTCCATTCTAAAATTGGCTAAAAAAATTTGAACTCCACAAAGTTTTGTTGTGTTATCCACCAAGCTAGTTATGTATTTGATCCATCCGAGTTATTCCCTACATGTCCTGTGTGTCGAGAAATCCACCAAGCATAGGTCACATCCACCAAGTAGAGTACCAAAAACATGTTCCGAGCTCTAACCAAATTGATGTTCCACAAAAAAAAATTATCTCAAGATACAAAAAGAAAATAAAACAAAACAACGACATCAATAAAATCAACTACGAATACAAAGGCATTAAAAATGAAGGAGTAAAAGTTATAGATCCTCCTAAAGCAGTAATCCCTAAACTACCCTTGCACCACAGTTGCGACACATGGATCACTAACAACTTGCCACATTTCCATTTCAAAAAAAAGGGTTATTCATTTTAATTTTTTAAAATAAAATTTAGATCAAATTATATTACATGCACTATAAGCGCTACGGTGGTTAGTGGGGAGTTGGAAAGACATTGACTATCTCATCTTTCCTTGTTCCTTGAAGAGGTTTGAACATGATGGCAGAGTAAAGATATGATGATTCTCAACTTACTCCATGATCTTCCCATTTCACCTTTGAACATGATGACACCCTTTTTAACTTCACAATTCACTTCCCTGACATAGATGTCACATGAGTGGAAACATGCTTATAGTATTTAGACACATCTTCACTTGATTGCTCATCATGGAAATAGGTTTCCTCCTCTATATGGAAATATTGATCCTTGAATGGGACTTTAATGAATTTTTGTTGGTGAGCTCCATCTTTTTGGACTCCAATTGAATTGAAGAAATATGAAAGACACTCCCTAAATTGTAATATGTGAGCACATTGCAAAGTATATATCAAGTGTTTAGAAATAATCTCAAGAGACATGCACCATTTTTCAACTCGATATGACTACCATCACCAATCATGGTGATCCTTTCTCATCATGCTCATGATGATCATTCCCTTGATGACTTGAATTTCAATGAGGTTCTTGATGTTTTATATCCTTCACAAACCTCATGATTCTCTTGATTGCACCCATTTTCCAAGTGACTTTCTATTACAAAATTGGATGCATATTTTTTCTCCTCTTAACTCATTCGAGAACTATCAGAATCTTCCATAGAAGACAATATTCACCATTGAAGCTCTCATTCCCTACACCTTGAATGCCCATTATTTAATAGATGGATCCTGAATGATATTTTCTTTCCTAAATTTTCCTAAATTACTTCATACACCTTCAATTCTCTCCAAAATTTTCCTTGGATGCTTTATAATTTACCTAAACATTCTTGAAGTGTGTTCACAATTTGCTAAATCAACAAAAATTACCTTTTTACGCCTCCGGAGGAAGTTATCTTTCACTGAATCTTACTAAATTAATTTATCACCTTGGGTAATCATCCTTGCACACTAAAAAAACTTTAAAACCTTATTAGGAATTTCCTCTGAGCCAAGGTGAAGCTTGAAATGAAGGTAGGATGGTCAGAGGAAGGATGAACAATGGCTGGAAGGATGCACATATTGATGTCTATTAAGAGGAAATTGATTGCATATTACTACGCCCTTAGTCATATACTTGCATATTGTGATCGTTTAACTACATTTTGGTGTTCTTGGTGTTCTATTGATGCTGATATTTAGATCTATCTAAGTAATTTCATTACAAATATACAGTGGTAGTTCATGAAATATAGCATTTAATTCCAACCTTGACTATGTTTTGTTAATTCTCATGGTTTTCTCACCTAAAGATTAATCTTGGGAGCATGTAAGGTGTCCACAAATCTAGGTTATAAAAGCGAAGCTTGAATTTAATGCTCCTAAATATTATTCAATAGGTAAATGAGTCAAGAAGGGAGTGTCTGATAAGAAATATGAATTTTCTCCCTATCAAGCTATGTAAAACCCTATTTTTGGGTTTCAAGAAGAAAATATTAATATCTTATTTGGAAGATAAATCTACCTAGAATTGGGTTATAAAACTTAGGAGTCTTCTTGAGTCACACCATTGTGGAGAAGACTTTGATACCATTGCGGAGAACACCCTTTTGATCAATTTTATCCACGTGGAATTATAACTTGAAGGTGAATCACATGTTCCCGACCTCCACAATGTATTGAGCTCATTACCAAGGACCAATTAATTGTTTAGAAACACTCTTGAGAGGCATACATCGCTTGAAAGTATGAGATGATTTCTAGCATCACCTTCGGTGGCATTGTATCAAGATGTATTCTCCCACAATGTAAAGGATTATTCAATATTTCTAGTTCCTACTTTTTTCCTCCTAACTCCTTATGGATGTCCTAAAATCAGCTAGAGAAGTCAAAGTTCACAATTTGTTGCTCATTCCTTGCACCTTAAAACCTATTGTTCAATGAGAATGTACCTAAATGATCCAAAATTTCCTAAATATTCCTAAAATACTTCCAAAACATTAAAATATTTCAAACACCACCTTTGGATACTTGAGACATTTTCATAACACTCCTAGAGGATGCACACAAGCTCGAAATGGCCAAAATTGGCCTTTCTAGGCTTGCCAGAGAATTCTTTTGTTACACTTCAATAAATGGAATAATGGACCTTGTTAAACATTTTTGAAAAATTATACATGTTCACCCAATGCATTAGTAATAGCTTCGAGGACAAGGTGATCATGACATAGGAAGTAGGTTATCCCGAAGAGGGATTCAAAAAGATTTGGGAGCAAGATTTCACATTATGGCCTTGTTTTCATTGTTTAAGTTTTGTATTGAATGGAATTAGATTTATGATGCTCATACACTTATTTCTCATATCCCTCTCATGAGAATAGGTAACTTATTTATCCTTCACACATGATGGTCCTAGATGCCTCAGTAGCTTGACTAGTTCCTTTTGATTTATTTCTCAAAGATATTTAGACACAATGGTAGAGTCGGGATATGATGATCGTGAACTCACTCATTGAGCCTCATATTCCACCTTTGAACATGATGATATATTCTTGATCTCATAATTCACCTCCCTACCCAAGATGTCAAATGAGTGGAAGGATGCTTATGATTTATGGAAACCCTCTTTTCAATAGCTCCTCATGGAAATAGGTTTCCTCCTCCTGATAGAAGGATTGATCCCTGAATGAAACTTAGAGGAATGTATAAGAATGAATTCCATGTTCTTGACCTCCACGTTATATTGAAACACTAAAAATTACATCTTCCTAACCGAAAGATGTGAATTCATTATCGAGAATTAATTAAGTGTTTAGAAACACTCTCATAAAATATGCATTGTTTGTGAGCCTGAGATGATTACCACCATCACTCATGGTGAGATTCTCTTATCATTCTCTTGATGACCATTCCCTTAATGATTTGAATCTCGATGAAGCTCTTGATGTTTCAGATCCTTCACAGACCTCATGATTTTCTTGATTACACCCATTGTCCTCATGATATTTCAAATCCTTTACTAGACCTCATGATGACCATTCCCTTGATTATTTGAATCGATAAAAACTTACATATGTGTTTTGATTTATTATGTGTTATAAGGAATTTCATGAGTCCATATATTCGAGTAATTGTTTCTACCTTTAGGAGTTGTGAGGTTTATAAAATATAGTTTTGACACATCTAAAAATCCTACAAATGTCAATAACCAATCAAGAAGACCCCAAAACCTAAACAATGACTATATTATTTCACAAAATAGATATCAATTGTAGAATTTAAAACCTAAAATATTTAGGTTGAATGTTGAAATCCGAAAAATACCTATGTAGTGACCAAATTAGAATATGAAAAACTATCTTCTAAACCATGACTGATGGAGCTATGAGACTAGTTTCATAAGGTGTAGAGTGACCCTAATTTCTTATATTTACTAAAATAAATGTTTAATTTTTTCATTTATTAATATTTATGCTTTATTATTTCTTATACTTTAAATTTATTTCAGTAAATATCCCTTTCAAATGTACATATACAACATTACAAACGAGAACGCAAGCACATTATAACACAAGCATGTTATAACTCACTCATGTTATAACGTTCTTGCATTTTAGGCTTAGTAATTACCAATCCTAGTAATTCATAATGAAATCACGATTTACAAAGCACACTCATGTTTCTCTTCGAATAAAAAATTTATCTAATTTTGGTCCCTTATCTCCTTGCACTTACCTCTTGCTCTGATTGGTAGCATAGACATGATGTTGTTGACCGGTAGTTATTTTCATGCTAACAGTTGGTAGCATTCTCCATGATATGAGATGATAGCATTCTCCCTACTATGGTTTAGTAGCATTCTCCTTGCTACCGCTCGGTAGCATTCTTCCTACTACCTCTCGGTAGCACCCTTTGAATATTCCTATATATAGACAGCTAGTCTCCTCATTTTCACTTTACACAATCACTTAGCCAAACTGCAAGAGCCTATAGTAAATAATAAAACAACCTCATCCATCCACTAAAACCCAGCCCACAATCCCAAAAATAATTTCATCTCCAAATAGGAAGGATTCAAGGAATGTTATCTCCAAACAAGAAGGAAACCAAAGGTCATCTCAATAGGAAGGTCTATTCCATTTATTAAAGCTGACAAGAAGGAATACCATCTCCAAACAACTGCAATCCCACCAACTAAAATCTACAAGTTTTCTTTTCAAAGCCTCATATTTCTATTATTCTATGCCCTTCTATCAAATCCCAATTCATTTTCAAAATGGATTGAAGAAAAAAATATCACAGGCGGTTTATACGCCCAAGTTTCCAATAGATGCATAACACTCAACAAAATTCTAGCCAAATATAACAGTTCCTCTTGTACTTTTCATATTCAACTCCCATCACACACACTATCATTTGGAAACTCCCACGGAGACGCGTTGAAAATTTGACAAGACTACCACACAAAGATGTGGATCCTATCACAATGAAGGATATTTTGACAGATGAAGATGTCAAGTATTTGGAGTCTCACTACAAATTATCTATTGATGCAACTACTAGTAAGTTTTTAATAATCATATTACTATTTACATCATTTTTATTTTATGAATTTTGATTTTGTGTTTTATTAAATATTTATCAATTTTGTGTCTCCTTACATTTATAGTTTCCACAAATCCTTCAAAAGGGGAATTCCCCTCACTTATTTCAGTAACCCATTTCTCGCAAGCTATGATTCAATTTTTAGGCCATAATTATATTGCAAGGAAGATATACGAGATATTCCATACTAGGCCTTGGCTTATATCATGCACACCCTTAGTGGAAAAAATTATGATTGGTGCACTTTCTTATCCTCCGGGATAAAACTCGTCCGAGTAACATTAATGTGAATGAAATTGTTACTATTAATTCCACAAATTTTATTCTTGCATTATATTATGAATATCTATACAAATTAAGCATAATCCCTTCTCCTAACACACTCCACATAGAGCTAAAAATGTCTTTAACAATTGAGCAGTAGGAGGTGAGTCCCAAATTTATGATTATTTGATTTTTAATAATTATCATTAATTTTCTTAATATTTTATACATTATATTAGGGACTAATAGTATGTTCATTGTTGAATTTTAGCAGGGGATAGGTGTTCCAACTATAACCCAAAGAGAGGCTACTATAAGAGGGCATTTCCCACCAGATTTCGGAGATTCGGTTACTATTTCGTATGATCAGCATACCAAGGACACCACTCCACAAATAAACACTTATCAAGTGAAATGGATGAGGAGTTCCTTAACTCCTTGTCCAATTGACATGTCCACCATGCCATTAGTCATAGGTAATTATTATTTATATATTTCAATATATTTTGAAGTATATATAATTCCATATAAATATACATTCAACATTTATAACTTGTTTACGAGTCCTTTTCTACATTAACCTTTAGTAGTGCGGGTTTATATCATTGGGCTCATGCTAGTCCAACAAGAATTATATATGAATTTGATGAAACATAGGATCAAGATATATCTTCGTTACCTTAGGGTATGTATCTCATTTAAGTTGTAATTTTAATTTATTTTTTATTTTTTTATATTTTTTAAACAAAGAAACTAATAAATTTAAATTGTTAATGGTTAATTATGTTTAGATCACAACTAACAATACTAGTACCACTCCTAGTCTTTTCACTCTACTCCTCAATAATAACCACAACAACTACAATAGGCCCCATCTACATCTCATCTACAATCAATGAAAATAAATAATTTTTGTTAGGAAATAAGGGATAAAATATGTGGAGAAATCCCACATAAAATCCCAATATTAGAAATTAATATGCAAAATAATATCACATATACGAAATGAAATTGCGTAAAAGAAAAGAACACAACACAAAGACAATATTTAATGTGGTCACCCAAATTGGGATCCATCTACTAAGAATAACATTTTCAGATTTTATTACAATCCACCTCTTTCTCTCAATACAATACCCAGATTTGTTTGGAGCTATGCTCAACAAACCCTCTTGTATTCACGGTTGTACTCACACACATCTACAATGATATGTTTACACTACCATATGTACAAAAGCACATTAATAGGAAACTACTTAAGAATTTTTACGATACCGTGGTACCAAAACCATGGGACAAAACTACCCCATAAACATATGGGTCAAAATACCTCCCACATGAGAATAACATGTTTCCCGACGTATCGAGAGACGTCTTCGAGGCCAAAAATTAATCACTTACCGTGGAGAGTGTATAGTAATTTTAGAGTACAGTCTTCAACACTTCCACACATGAAAACATGCTCCACAACATAGCAATTTTTTAATCATAAATAATATATTGTTTTATATTATTTCATTCTTAGTATGTTTGTGATTTCAATTTTCTCATGTTATTTATAATTGATTATTACAAAGTGCATCCTCATCCTTCATTTCCAAATACATCTTCTACTTTGAGTAGAAATATTCCACCGCCACCACTTCCACAAAAACATGTCGGGACCAAGGCCGGTAGAAAACATATTTCATTTAATGATCCATCTTCAAGTATGGGTTCCCTTAATTTATAGTGACTCTCCATTTTTTTGTTGGGTGATGTTACTAGTGCACAAGGTGTTCCTATATTGAATGAAATTGATTTGGATGAGGAATAACTTGGGATTGATTGGGGTTCAAGCCCATGAAACTTTCAATCTGCAAGATATGATTCATGGGATAAGGTATCCTTCTCCAATAAGAGAACAAAGATCAAACACACCTTCTCAAGGGAAATTGTTGTGAATGATGATTTAAAAACCAGTTTCCCACTTAATAGTCTTTTGGTTGACAATTTTCTAGCCATTTAAAAATATATTTTATCAAAGGATATTAAAAAATTAAGATTGTGGGATTTTAGGGCTTTATTTTTGATTAAATAAATAAATTCTTGATTTTACAACCACGGAAATACATTTTTGTTTTCTTTGGTTCAAAATGAACTATCAAAGCTTGATATTTTGTTGAATCAAACTAGATATGGTATTATGTATTTTTACAAATGCTTGCGGTTATGATGTGTTAAATATAATGTTGAATAAAATTGAGCTTTTAAATGTAGAAGCACAAGCCTACCATAATATTTTGTCAAGAGACAATGGCCTTGTAGTCATTACTTGTAAAACACGTAAAGGGATAAGGAATTGGTAAGCTTTAATAAATTTTCAAATATGATTTATAATTTTTTAAAATTTATTAATTATTTTATTTTTTTAAATGCAGTCAAAGTACCATAATTTAAAGAATGAGGAAACAATGCTTGATGTGCATTTAAAAAGTGCAAGGAAAATTTTAATTACAAGTAGTTGATTTGAAGCAAAAGCTTGTTACTTTAAACAAACATAATAATACCTTAATAAGGATCATAAAGGAGAATGGAATGGATCCTAAAATATTGTTGAAGAAGAAAAAAAGAGGAAGATGATGTAACAAATATAGAATATGAAATACTCTCAAATATCAATGCACCCGTGAACGATCTTGTTCAATCAAGTATTTTAAAAGAATGTTTTGGTGTAGAGGAGACAATAATGCAAATGAAAAACATTAAGCTTAAGGATGAAGACGCAATATGAAATTTTCAAAATTTTCATTTGAAAATATGGTTGTAAAACAGTTTAATATTCAAACTATAAATGTATATACTTTTATGTTAATTTTAATCTTCTTTATTATATGAAAAAATGAGAGTTGTGATCTATGTGGTGTTCTATTTGTATTATATTCATGCATAATTTCTCCAAATAAAATCATAATGTGATTACAATATTCAATTATGTTTGGTATTACACAATACATTATTGATTATTATCATTTTCAAACACTTTATGTTAATTGAAGTTGGATTTATTTTTTAACGCAATAATATGGTAAGATATTATTTTGATTGAAAATACAACATAAAAATAAGTATCTTATTCCTTGATTAAAACTCAAAACAAAAAATTACAACACTGGAAATATTATGTCCATACATAAATATTTATTCAATATCAGGAAGCTCAAAAAATTATTGACTATTTTGGTTTTCAAAACTCAAATTGCTATCTAATCTTTCATTGCTATGTTCAGTCACAATTTCAATGTTTATGTCTTCTTTTTGTTGTTAGATATTGTATAAGAAATATAGAACCATCTCCTTGTTGCAATTGAATTCCATACTTCCATTACTCTTTCATAAGGAAATGTGTCCACATCATATTGTGAAACATACAATCTCAAACAAGTCTCAAGATTTTTATCCAGTTTGTTTCGATATTTTGATTTAACAAATGTTAATGCGCTAAAAACCCTTTCATCTTCAATTGATCCCAATATCATTGTTTGACACAATTCATACAATCGAAAATATTCACTAATGCTTTCATGTAGGATGTTACTAGGATACAACTTTTTCCAT
This sequence comes from Taxus wallichiana var. yunnanensis, assembly GCA_018340775.1. Lineage (NCBI taxonomy): Eukaryota > Viridiplantae > Streptophyta > Pinopsida > Cupressales > Taxaceae > Taxus > Taxus wallichiana. The sequence goes on from CM031242.1 coordinate 953,363,257, forward strand.
AGTGTGTAATTGCACCATTATTTGTTGGTTCACTTAGTAAGTCATATTGTTTGACCATTGTGATGTTGAAATGAGTTGATTGACATGAAAGTAATTCCTTTTAAAGAAGACCCTTAATTTGAACTCTGTTACATTCTACTGATTTTCCAAAATTCTTAATGAGAGTACCCATGTGTCTTTTATATGAATCACTTATAGCTTTCTACCTAGCTGCAGGATTCCAAAATATAGGATTGACCACTCTCATGGCCTCAAGAATCTCATCCCTTTTAAAGTCTTTTTTTGATCTCACTAGATAAGTATTTTGAAATTTTCTGCAATTTTATTCTTGTTTGAGATATAATACCTTCATATAAATTATGTGTTATAGGTACTTCTTTAATGTTTGATCCAACAATATCCACTCTTTTTTAGAAAGTGTGCATTTGAATCTTGTTCCCATTTACAAGGATACAAATATGACCACTTATATTGAATCTAAAATAGCTTTTAGGATCCTTTAAATTTTTTATAGTTTTCCAACTACTGAATACATGTCCTTGAAAACATTCATCAGAGTTGTATAACAAATCTAGTGTTTGACATACTTATTTTCTCAATCTAATGAAGTCAACTATATAGATGGATCTTTCTTGAGCATGTTTTGTTAAGGAATTGATTTCATTCAACATGGATAGAATCCCACAAAGTGTAAACAATGTTTCCAAATCTGTTAAGTGGTAAAGCAGATATTTTTCCTTGTCAACATGCATACGGTACTTAAACATGAAACCAACTAACGATGGATATTCATAAAAATCTATGCATGTAGGCTCATACATGGAAATCCATCTTGTATCAATGTATTTACGAAGTTTTTACCATCTGTCACTCTGATTGAATTTTTTGAAACTCTAGAAATATTTTTGTATTGCTTGACATATACATGTTTAATTCACGAATAAATCTCTTCAACTTTTTCAATATTTTCAAGTGTGCTAACTATATTGTATGCAAGATTCATCCTATTAGCCGGGTAATTAATTAGACATAATCAATGTTTGTAGGTAAATACATAGACCATCTCTATGACCCTATATTACTGATGCACCATCAACACCAACACATATAAGCTTTGCAGCTATTAAAAAATCATCTCATAAATCTCATGATATCATAATACCCCATTATCAATCTCAATCCCTTCTTCTTCTATCCCATATCATCACGAAATATCTCATCCCGCATGGTCATATCTTCCACTAAGACCACCTACTCAACCTCAATCAAAATTTAAAATGTCCCTCCAATGTGATAGTCATCTCACCAAAGCACCCAAATGAAAAATATTTATGCCACTATCCCACCTCTCCAAGAGTGCATTCAATAAGCATATGTTCATCCTCACCTTCTCAATCCATGTGATATAAAATAGGCATGGCCTTTAAATCATCTTCATATTTAGTTGATTCATCTCTTGTTGTAATTTATAGATAAAACCTAAAAATTAGTTTCATAATTTCACCAAGGACATGCCCTACATCCACAAAAAAAAAAAAAAAAAATCATCAGTCACATACTCCATAAAATCACCCTCCAAAATTTCATATTCGAGTAGTTATGGCGAGGTTGAAAACTAGTTACAATGTGGTCACGGGAAGGTTGTGACATGGTTTCAGTCATCGTAAGAGCCTAAAAAATCATCAAAAATCAAAATAATTACAAAAAAATCCAAAAACATATTACCTCTAACTAGGTGGCCCTCATCCTAGATATCAATCTACCACGTTTTTTAATCATGTATCATCTCCCTTTTTCCTCTTTGATCCTCACATGTCACAACGAGCCCATCTACTACCTGTAAATTTTGTTTATACCCAAAGTACACTAAACATGATACGTACCAATCTCCACATGGTCTTAGTTAGAACTAAACCCAAACCTTGCGCTCTACTATATAGTGTCACCACACACCAAATTCACACTCCAAATAGGCCGCACACTCATCTCATCTAGCTTAGTCATTCTACAAACAAATCTAGACTGTCACCCCTCTAACTAGTAACACTTGTGATTGGGAAAACCCTACTACACTAGCCTACTTTTCCACCCTTCCCCACTCAACCACCCACCCTATACCTCACCACACACCTTGGTCTTACCCTACTCACTGTTCCTTTCCCATGCCACACCATCTTTGTGCAATCACCCACCCTCGAGTTAAGGGGTGCACTCTCATATAATGCACCATCACCTAGCTCAACTCACCCTCCACATGGTCGCGCTAGTGACTATGGTAATTCCTTCATCCCAATTCACAACCTCTCTAAGATTTATCTCTCTATGCATGGACACACTTGAGATTAAGGTACAACTCCCACCAACTACCCATGACCCAATCACACCCCTTATATCTCGACTTTTCCCTCACCTCCATATCACGTATGTGATTAGGTAAAACCCCGCCTCGCATGAATCCTACCCACATGCTCTAATTTTCCATTAAATTCACAATTACCCAATTACATGTGTAAGCTGGTTCTATTCTCGCACCTATTCTCACCACATTACCTTACTCGGGAAATTCTACACTCTCTCGCTCTATGTTCCCACCACACCATCCCACTTTGTCTAGCCTCACCACCACCTCTCGGTCACACTTTTGATTGGGGCCTTCAAAATTCTCCTAATCACCAACAACTTTACTCTTTTTCACACCACAAAGATCTCATGCCTCGTTAGTTATTCACATTTCCTTCTAGTTATGGCCATGATCGGGGAAAATCCACCCCCATATCATGCCCTATCACTTTTACATGATCATTATCATAGATGGGGTGAACCTAACTTCTATACCACACCTTCACTCCCATTTTATCTTATCCATTTACCTCTCCTAGTTATTCCCATGAGTAGAAAATCACTACTCCACCCCAACTCTCAAAATACACACCCTCCCGACAAACCTTCTCCTCCACCTACCCCGCAAGCTTTAGAACACATCAAATAAGGTTGGGCACCGATGGAGATGTGGGCACGAATGGATCCTTATTAGTTTCTCTTTTCATAATAATAATAATAACAATAAAATATGTAGTCACAACTAGGATTTTTGTAGCACCCCTATTATCCTATTGTCAACTATGGCCACGACTAGTATTTCCTATCATTTAAATAAAAACCAATATGTACCACCAATCTTGTTTGTACCCACAACTAGATGGTACCTCTTTTTCCCATGTTATTCACAAGCATGACTAACATTTCACAACAAAATATTAAAAAAACAATCTAAACCACTAAGCACGGTCATGGCGAGTTGGGAGACACCTCTCCATTATACATGTCGATGGTGGACCCAAAAATATTAACATGTTAAAAAATTATCAAAAATAAAAAATAAACAAGCCCCACCCAACTTGATCACGAGCGTAATTGATAGAAGCCTCTCACTTACCATGCCAATTAAACCACAATCAACTCTTTCCATAAAACAACCAAAAAAATCCTTAAGGTCCTCGTATTTATTCATCCCACAACATCAAAACCAAAAACAAAATGAACCACAACCACATGCCTTCCTACACATCCTCATATGTTCCAAATGCATAGATCACTTAACCACTTTCCATTTCCTATCACCCCCACTCCCCATGTGCTCTTCAATCCGTCCCCACCCATGTTTCGCCCTGCATATTCTATGGTCCACCCCTATGTGTTCTCCTCCCTTCTTACTCTCCATTCCATTTTTCCTACAATATTCCCCATGCACTATTAGATTTTCCCCCACACACACTCTACTCTGTGTTCTCCAGTTCTCTCTTGTGCATGCTCCATCCCGAGATTTCCTCACCTCACTAGGGAATATATAACCATGGCCTTTAGAAATGTGTGTGATATAATTTTAAATGATAAATCCCCTTTCTAAATGAATGGTAGTTATTGTAAAGAAAATTAAACTTGAAATTAATACTAAAACAAAAATGAAAAATAATAAAATACAATGTTACCAGATGAGGTATATATTGGTAACCCATAGTGAGACTATAGGTACTTTTTTATCATTGGTTAATAAGGATTTGGTTGTGACCGAGTTAACATTTCTATGTGGTAACAATGTCAAACAATATATATCTTAAGGAAACGTTCCTATTGAATTCGTCTAGTTGTTGATTGCAAAATTAAATTTTTATTCAACAAGTGTTGTGTTTCAAGAGAAAGTTGATAAAAATGGTGTTTGTGGCATATTAAGAATAGTAAATCAGTCCTCAAAACCTACATTTTTCAACCCATGCATTGTATGTTTCCCTAAGTAGAAGTACTTTTAGAAGTTGTGGGTACATTAGGTTTTTGTATGTGAATTTATGCTAGATGAATTTTGTTGGAGAATTTATTTTTATAATAGGAAATATTGATTTTTTGGTGGGTGGCTATAGGTAGGGTCTTGGGTCTTGGAATGATGAGGTTATAAGAATAAATGATAAAAAGGGTCTCTGGTTCTATTTATAAATAAAGTGGGAAACTTGGAAGATTCTTATTAGGTGACATCATCACATGTGTAAATCTTGCAACCATTAACCTAATCAGTCATGTGACTATAAATCGGTGACGACATGTTACTTCTAACCAGATGGTTCCATATATCCACCTACAACATTCTCTTGACCGGATGATGTGGTTTATACTCTGGGTGAAAAAAATTAGGCATTTGGTAGAGGATGTTGGGCCAATGAAATGGATAATTTCCAAATGTGTGCAAAGGTTAGGGAACATGTCGTAGTTACACGAAGAGGTAAAATAAAGGTGCATGAAGGTTGGCACGTGGAGAAAAAAGGACCACATCTAGGAGACTTAGACAAAAATAGGAAAAAGAAAGGAATGGTGTGATCACTAAGAAAGTTAAAAATATATGAAGCATGGATAAAGATTATATCTAAAACAAGATAAAAACCATGATGGAATAATTATAAACAAGATACATGCATGGAAAAATTAGATATAGTTCTAGCGTGTGAAATAGAAATAGTGCTTCTAGAAGAAAGTTGGTCGTTTTGGATGAGTAAGGTTGAGTCTAATTATAGTAAAGTGCATGCTTTAACCTATTAGGTTATGGAGCTTATTTTCATGTGAGAAAGTGTTAAAGAATATACACTAAGATTATTGTACACTTTCCATAGTTGTCTTGCCAGTGGTTCGGGCGCATCCCTCAAGAAAAAAAAATGGCCTTGAAAAACATGCTCGATATATTGAAACGTACTTTTCTCATATTTGACACATAGGTTTATGGGACGGTTTTGGCCCATGGTTTTGATACCCATGGTTTTGTAAAACTAATTAAGTAATTGTCTACTTATGTATTTTTGTGCATATGGTAGGTATGATGTAACATTACAGATGTGTTTAAATTCGGGTGTGAATTATGTAGAGTTTGTTGAGCATAGCTCCAAATAGATTTGGGTATTATATTGAGAGAGTGGTGGCTTGTAATAAAATTTGAGCAAGTGATTCTTGGTGGACATAGCCCAAATTGGGTGAACCATGTTAAATATTGTCTCTTTGTGTTGTTATTTTATTATTTTGCACTTTTATTTCAGATCTGTAATATTTTCTACATATTAGTTTCTATTGTTGTGATTTTGTGAGGGATTATTCCACATATTTTATCCATTATTTCCTAATAAGTGGTATCATAGCTTGGTTTGATTTGTTGAAGTTTTGAATCATAGGGAAATTTTTAGCGTGAGTGGGAGCTATGGCAGATGATGGAAGATCAAGGGTTGATAAATTCAACGAGCATAATTTTAGTCTTTGGAAGATGTAGATGGAAGAATACCTTTATCAAAAGGATCTTTATATTCCCCTGTATGATAAGGTGAACAAACCCTCGAGCATGATGGATGTGTAATGGGATTTTTGGATAGGAAGGCACTTGTGATAATCCAACTATGTCTTGCATCTTTGATATTATTTAATGTTTCAAAGGAAAAGACTACAAAAGCATTGATGGATGCATTAGGAAGTTATATGAAAAAACATCTACCTCTAATAAGATATTTTTAATGAAAATTTTGTTTAATATGAATATGCTGGGAATGGTTTAGTAGTAGATCATTTAAATGATTTTAATATAGTTGTAAATATGCTACCTTCGGTTCTGATAGAATTTGATAAAGACGTTAGGGATTTTTAATTTTTGCTCTTTACGAGAGGTGGAATAGCCTTATAATGGTGGTAAGTCACTCGATTCTAGCTAACTCAAAGTTGAAGTTTGAGGATGTTGTAGGGTGAATCTAAGAGAGGAAATGTGAAGAAAAAACTCTAAGGAATATTCTACTTCATGGAATGCTTTATCGGTGGAAACTAGAGGAAGCAAAGTGGAAAATTGAAGGATCGAGAAAGGTCAAAAGCAAAAAGGAAAATAGTATGTTGGCACTTTGTGGAAATTTTGGGCATACAAAGAAGGACTATTGGGAGCTTTGGGATAAGAAGAAACAAAAAAAAGAAAACAAGGAGGCAAATGTGGCAATGGGTAATGTATGTCAGGATGCTTTGATTCTTTCTTTGCACAATATTGTTGAATCTTGGGTTTTAGATTCGGGGATTCTTTCCATGCTACTCCACATAGGCATTATTTTTTATTATGTTCAGGGATTTGGGTATGTTTTCTTGGTGATGATGAGCCTTACAGTATAGTTGGAAAAGGTTTTGTTTGGGTTAAGATGCAGAATGGGAATACATGGCTATTGAAGGATGTCAGACATGTGCCTACTTTAAAATAAAATTTGATATTGGTGGGCCAGTTGGGAAGTGATGGTTGTATTGTGATATTTACAGTGGACTCTTGGAAGGTTACCAAGGGTGATCTTGTGGTGGCAAGAGGTAAGAAGGTTGGAACCTTGTATTTAACCACTTATAGCACTAATGTTTGTAATCTTATGGCTTCAGAAGTAGATATAACATTGTGGCACTATAATCTCGTCATATGAGCCATAAGGGCATGGAGATCATAAAGAAGGATTTTCCAATATATACATAAACATGTTTGGTGTTCTGTGAGGACTGCACATATGGGAAATAGAAGTGAGTAAGGTTTCTCAAGGTTAGACATATAAAGAAAGAGAGTAAGTTATAGTTGGTGCATTCTGATGTGTGGGGGTCGGCTCGGGTATCATCTCTTTGGGGTTCAAGTTATTATGTTACTTTTATTGATGATGCAACAAGGAAAGTTTGGGTTTCTTGTATTAGAAACAAATCTGATGTATTTGAAACTTTTGTCAAATGGAAAGCCTTGGTAGAGAATGAAACAATTCTTAAGCTAAAATGTCTTAGGTCAAATAATGGAGGGAGTATTGCAGAACAACGAATTTGATGATTATTGTTCTAAGAATGGAATTCACGGCAAAATACGGTTCGAGGAACTTCGCAAAGTGGAATGGGGTGTCTGAAAGGATGAACAAAACAATAATGGAACATGTTAGGAGTATGAGGTTACATGCGGGACCGCCTCTTTCTTTTTAGGCAGAAGTGGTGAGCACAACTGTGTAATTGATAAACAGAGGACCCTAAAGTTCCTTGGATGGAGGAATACCTGAGGAGGCTTGGTATGGTAAGAAAGTTGATTATTCATTTCTTAGAGTCTTTGGATGTGATGTTTTTGTCCATATAGACAAGGATGATAAGACCAAGCTAGAGGCTAAATTAGAAAAATGTATTGTCATTGGTTATGGTGGTGATGACTTTGGATATAAATATTGGAGTATTAAGTACAAGAAAATCATTTGATCTACGAGATGTGGTCTTTAATGAGAAATTCATGTATAAATAACGGTTATGCGAAAATAGGGAAGAATCCAAGAAAGAATATGCGGTGGTAGAGGACATTCGAATGGGAAAGTGACAAATGAATCGGTTCAGAACCTCCTCAACAGAACCCCAAACTCATATATTGAGGAGGTCTTCTAGGGTAAGAAGATAACTTGAACATTTTTATCCTTCTCTTTATTATTTATTACTCACTAACATTAGAGAGCCGAGATAGCTTTGATGAAGCAATGCAGTAGATACCGGGGAAGAAGTGGGAGCAAGCCATGGATGAGGAACATCGAGGCTCTCATGGAGAACCAGAGATGGGATTTGGTGAAGCTACGAAGGAAAAAGAGCATTACAGAACAAGTGGGTGTTCAGATTCAAAGAGGAAGGAGGAAAGAAAATATACAAGGCCCGGTTGGTGGTCAAGGGGTTTGCACAGAAAAAGGTATAGATTTTGATGATATTTTTTCTCCTGAAGTAAAAATGACTTCTATTAGAAATGTTCTTGGAATAGTTGCAGTAGAAGACTTGCACTTAGATAAGCTTGATGTAAAGGCGCATTTATCCATGGTGATTTGGAGGAGGATCTATATATGGAGCAAAAATATGGCTATGAAGTCAAAGGTAATGAGGAGATGGTGTGCAAATTGAAGAAGAGCTTGTATGGCTTGAAACAAGCTACATGTCAATTGTATAAGAAATTTGATAGCTTCATGATGGAGCAAGGTTATATTAGATGTCATTCTGACCATTGCGTGTATACAAAGAAATTTGAGGATGGAAGTTATATTATCCGTGTAATACGTATGTGGATGACATGTTGGTTATAGGAAACAAATATGTAGGAAATAAAAGTACTCAAGAAACAACTAAGTGACTCCTTTGCTACGAAGGATTTGGGGGCAGCCAAAAAAATCCTTGGTATGAGGATATCTCGGGATAGGAAGGAAAAAAAGTTGACTTTATCTTAGGAAGAGTACATTAAGAAGGTCTTGGAGAGGTTTAATATGTAGGATGATAAACCGATTGGGACTCCTTTGGCATGCCATTTCAAGTTATCAAAGGAGAAGTGTCCCAAGATAGAGCAAGAGAGAAACCAAATGTCTAAGGTACCTTACTCATCAATGGTTGGTAGTTTTATGTATGTCATGGTGTGCACCAGGCCTGATATTTCCCATGCAGTGGGAGCGGTGAGTAGATTTATGAGTGATCCAGGTAGAGATCACTAGCAAGCAATAAAGTGGATCCTTTGGTATTTGAGAGGGACCATGGGGACATAGTTTTGTGCTACTGATGGATCGAAACCACTTTTCTTGGTTATGTAGATTCATATATGGTTGGATATGTAGACAACAGGAGGAGCATGACATGTTATATTTACATTGTAGGTGGGATAGTAGTGTGCTAGATTTCATGACTATAGAAGCTGGTGGCTTTTTCAACCACGAAGGCTGAGTATGTTGCTTCCACAGAAGAAAGTAAAGAGATTATTTGGCTACAAAAATTGCTTGAGGAGTTGGGGCATAAGAAATAGGAAGGGAAGCTGCATAGTGATATCCATAGTGCTATACACCTAGCTAAGAACTCTGCTTTCCACTCTAGGACAAAGCATATACAACTTAGGTACCATTTCATCAGGACAACTTTAGAGGAAGAGAATTTGAAGTTGGAGAAGATTCATACTAGTCAAAATCCTATAGACATGATGACTAAGGTGGTTACAAGGGAAAAATTGAAGTTGTGTTCAGCTTTGGTCGGTCTTCATGGAAACTAGTGAAGGTTTGAGAAGCTTGCTCATAGGAAAATTAGTCTCCAAGTGCGATATTGTTAGGCTGTGGACCTGTATTCATGTGATAAAGTGTTGAATATTGTACACTAAGAGTATTGTACACTTTCCACAAACTATACACTAAGATTATTGATATACCGGGAAATGTGATTTTCTCATATGGGTGGGATTTTTGACCCATAGGTTTATGGGATGGTTTTAGCCCATGGTTTTGATACCCAATGTTTTGTAAAACTGCTTAAGTAGTTGTCTACTTATGTAGTTTTGTGAATATGGTAGGTATGTTATAAAATTGTAGATGTGTTTGTATTCGGTTGTGAATTGTAGATTTTGTTGAGCATAGCTCCAAACATATCAGGTATTGTATTGAGAGAGAAGTGGATTGTAATAAAATCCGAGCAAGTAATTATTGGTGGACGTAGCCCAAATTGGGTGAACCAAATTAAACATTGTATCTTTGTGTTGTTCTTTTATTATTCTACACTTTTATTTCAGATATGTAATATTTTATGCATATTAGTTTCTATTGTTGCGATTACGTGAGGGGTTATTCGCATATTTTATCCCTTATTTACTAACATTAACACATATAGTCTATTAATAGCTTTGGTATATTCTTAGTATGTAAAGCGTGACGGACAATATCCCACCCCATAAATACTTGTGGTATTCATGTAATTAATCATATTTAGGAGTGCATGAGTCGTATGTTTTGGATGTTTGTGAGTGTGTAAGGGTCTAATAGAAATCACATTTTAAGTTTGTGTGTGCATATAAAAATATGTAAGTATGACATTGTCTTTGTAAGTGTTGTGTAATGACATAAGGAAAGAACATCGATGTAGTATTGTGAATCATGATTATATGTAATTGACCTTGATGAATGAATGATAAACATTTACATAGATTATTTAATTATCTTACCATTGATATAATTGTGTGAAAATATACTCTCCATATGGTATGTTGTTTTTATAACCATGATTGCAAGAACCACATCTTGATTTCCTTCATATAATATACATGGTATAGTTTCACGTTCTTGGGATGAGCACTCGAGACTCATGCCTAGGTGAAGTGTCGGCATGCTCGGCTATTTTGTGTTGAACACTAGGCTGCAGTGTGACATTTTAGTTATGTTGTCGGGACCTTATTTCATTCGGAGCTCTCAAGATGTGGCATCCTTATGGTGTTTTATTTATCCTTGGAGAGCATTGAATGGTGGAAAGACAAGGGTGAAGATGAATTTATGCATAGATACAAAGTACCATTGATAAGTTTAATCTACATAATTGGGTCAAAGACACTCTATATGATCCGCTTTATGAGACATTCTTGATTTCTTTCCAAGGTATTTTTATGGTAGTTAGCAACGTATGCACATGGTAAAGTAAGCATGTTGGGATAGAGAATGATTTGAAATGAGGAAAAGTACCAATAATTATCTAATTTAGACGTGCCCTGGACACATGCAGTAGATTGCTAGTGGAAAGGTGTATTGAATAGCTACACTTTTGAGTACATAATTTCTAGGTATTCATGTCTAGTGGAAGAATAGTTTAACTTTTTGTGACCCTTGAGGATCATATATACGTGGATTACCACTTGCTATAGAGATATTAATTATTAAACTCGGATTATAATCACTACCCATGGCTAGTTAAATATCCTTCGCACGCGAGGGACAAGGAAAGGGGTGGGAAAGGATAATGTTTCACTAGATGGAGGAAAAAGATAGAGAGGAATGAGTGTGCAGTACAATGATGCACGAGAAAGGATGGTTAAAGAGGTGTTTAGAAAAAGAGGAGTAGGGATGGGCAGAGATGATAGGAACCCTAAGGAAATCCGGGGACTGTAGGAATATGTCCCTCTAATATTGGGAAAGCACAAGTAGAAGAACTCCCTCAACATCTAGTGAAGGTGATTCTAGTCAAGAATTGGAAACCATTGACATGCATCTAGACCACCCCTAGCCCTTATCCCTTGCATTTGTTGTTCCATATTCAGGAGTTCATATTGAAGATTGTCATAGTAAAGGTGAGGAACATGATGGAAGACTAGGATCGCCATGTTGGGAAGGTGACACAAGATGAAGTGTTTTGGTATCTTCTCAAGAGGCATTCAAGATAAAGGCGATATGTATGGTAATGGAAAATGCTACTCAACATGCTTTGGAAGATGGTAGAAAATATTTCTTTGGAGGTGGTATAATAGGCACAACATCGGCATAGAGTGTTGACATGCAAAATAGTTCTATTTCAGGTGCGCAAACTAGTTTGATCATCGAAACGAAAATAGGAAACCCACCAATAGGAGGATCGGGTTATTCTAAACAAGGTAATATTGGTAAAGGTTCGAGGGTCGGGTTTTGGACCTAATCTAGGGAAAGGTAATAACCCTCCATAGTAGCCTCAAATATTTTATGAGATTTCACTCCATCTACTAGAGTACAAAGGAGATGATAATGCAACATAGCATATGCACAAGTGTGATCTGTTATTAAGAGCTAAAGGAATCATCACTTCAAATAGGAAGGACAATCAATTTTAAATAATGTTACAGGGTCGCACATATAGTTGGTATCACAAATATGATCCACATCAAATAATAATGGACTATAACACTTTGCACGACACCTTTTTGGCTAGGTTTTACATCCCTAAATTTTAATAACAGATCATCATCGCACTCAAAGATATCGGAAAGGTATTTCTAAGAGTGTCTAAGAATATGATGCATGATTCAAAACTCTTTTATCAAAGATATATTATGACATTCATCCAATTCATCACATGCAATGGGTTTTGAAGGATTGTTGATGCCCTTCAGAGAGCACTATCGCACAAGGCTTTGGAGGCATCTCTATGTGCATAATGATTTGGAAGTGTAGATATAATGAGTAGTCATTTTTGGGGGCACAGATCACTTATGACTACATAGATGGATAAGCTTTCAGCTAGCTTGACACATGGAACATGAAGCATGATTTTTGTACTAATTGCAAGGTAGAGGGGACCAAGAATCGTTGTCCACATAGGAATGTGTGTGCTCTACTATCAACATGTGAAATATGTCATAAGGATCATGGTGTTTGGGAATTCCCACTCCTTAAGCATGCTAATTAGAATAATATATCTAGTTGTTGCAAGATTTTCAATAAAAACACACATGACACTTTGCTCGAGTTCTAATTGATCTATCATATCCATGAATCCTATGAAATAGGGTTACACTAAGCTAGTATATAGGGAAATTCATAGACCAATGAGGGTCAAAATAGTGGTGTTGATCATAATTGAAATGGAGGATACAAATGAGGCTATCGAGGTAGAGATCACGGTTGTCACGGAGGATGTTTTAGCAAAGGAACCATACGCACCCAAAATTGCATGTGCTACATTGGCGGGAAAACAGGTTATAAAAGTCCCCAATGATGATTCAAAATCCTTTCAAGAAGGTGTTTGAGCTCCAAAACCCATTTGCAGTATATATTTGTAGCTTAGATAGCCTTACTTATCTTTTCCTTGCATTTTTCTAGCTTCCCCCTTCTTTTTGTGCTTGTTTTGGCCTTCAGTGTCAGGACCGCCGCCCTGCCTAGGTGGCGGTTCGCAAACCACCGCCCTACAGGCGGTAGTTTTGAAACCGCCACCCTGTGTAGGGCAGCGGTCCTAATCAATTTTTCTAGAATCTTCATGCGAGAAATTGCATGCAATGATTCACTTAAGTTTACTTTTTGAGTGCATCCATGAGCCAAATTTTCTAAAAATAGCTTCATTTTCTTGGTTCTCCTTGTTCCTTCTATTTTTAAATAGATTTAATGAGTAGAACTACCTCTTCATTTCCTTGTGCATGAAGTAACCTTCTATCCTCCATTCCTATATATTCCATGTGCTTGTATTCAAGAAAAAGGGGGCACGAGAAATTTGTGTATCTTGTATTGTTTTGCTACCATAATCTCGCTAGGAATTACATAGCCAAGATCATATCTCTTGTGCTATCTCTATTCTAGTTGCATTGCATCTAGATTGCTTCCAAGATGCCATTGCTCAGGAGCCATCCTCATGTTGTTGTTCCTTGTGTTCCCAATCCCTTGGACTCACATGAACACTCAAGAAATAAAGGAAAGAACTAAGGGGACAAATACTGATACTACTGGATTTGCTAAGGTTCTTACTCTTCCAAGTTGGAGTTGTGTATTTTTTTTCTTTGTTTATCAAATTGTCAATTATGAATTGTTAATTTCAATTCCATATCAAATAGAGTAGAAATCAATGTCTTTTCATTTGCAAGTAGTTAGTTAATTTCCAAGAGGGTTTGAATCTTTCATAGCAATCCCAGTGACATTCCTCTTCTTCCCATCCCTGTGGATCTGAAGGAGAGAATATCTGTAGGAGGTTGTCTACACATCATAGATCATTTGGAAAATCACTTGTTTTAGGTTAGTTTAGATTCAATACACTCAGCAGGAAAATAACCACACCGGGTTATTTTCTTGTTTAGTTTTAGTGTAGAAGTAGATTTGATTATTTAGAATAAAAGTGAATTGTTGTTTGTGATTGTAATATTTGGTTCTGTGATTTGTTTAGATTAGTTTCCTTTCAACAATAGTAGCATAGATTATTAATTTCATTTAGTTTACATGGACACTTCAAACTAGTTTAGCACTTAGATCCAAATTAGGTAAACAAACCATAGGGAATTTATGCTACCCGTTCATAGCCTCTAAGTCTCCCCTTTGTCAACTCGGCTACCAGGAGATCACACTACCAGATATTAGTCACTGATCCTCCTATAGTTAGCCACACACATTCAAACATCAGCTGCTTCGGCATGACCTTGGGGGGTCGAGTGCGGTTGAAGGTCACATGTTCATTTTCATCTGTATAGGAACCTTTTATTCATGTGGTTCATCGGGCCGTTATCAGTGTGAGTTCCCCATATATTGTCATACATATATTATGGAAAGCGACATGAGGCGGAATATTTTCTATATTTATATACACATATGACTAAGAGAAATAAATAGATGGGTGTGGTGATGATACGGAGTTGTAAGCTCTGGGAAATAACATTGGAAGCCTAATCACATGGAAGTAGGTGAGAGGGATCCATTACTAGTGAAAAACGCACACAGGCTTCACACACATGAGAGCATGGAAGACCAAACCCGATCATCCAACATGAAGAGATGGTACAGCCCACCAAGTACCCTAATTTTGTTTACAAAAATGAGGTGTTCTAAGAAATCGGGAGCCCGATTAGAGAATTGTAGGATGAAATATTGTGCTTGAAAGAACAAGCACATGAGAAAGAGTAGGTGAAACATGTAGAAGTGCTTAAGAAGGATATTGATGAGATCAAGGAAGTATGTCGATGCTAAGGGTAGAAAATATAATCCTCATGTTTGGAAAATGGCTACGTTTAAAGGTTCCACACATAGAGAAGGAAAGAGATAGGTAAATATTGCATGTAAACCTACTACCACAAGATCATGAGTATGATAAGGAGATCACGTTGGATGTGGTCATAGATGGTTGGCTAGTGAGTAACATCATGATTATCACTAACATAGAGGTGAATGTTATTCTTTTAGATGCTTGGAATAGAATGGGGCGAGAACACCCCTATAACCTTCATCTATTGTGTTGTATATGGCTAATAAGAAAAGAGCACTACCTGGTTCACCTAATTCTTAGATGTTTCTTTGAAAATGACGAAACAGATAGCGTAACGGGTGTAGGAGGAATACATGTTGGAATGTTGGTTGATGGGTTGTTGCGCATGTACAATTTCTGAATCCACAACTGATTGTGAGAGCTTCCTTTTGGCTGGGAGGAACTACCTAAAATGGAACACAAGACCACCAAATAAAAGTTAAACAATATGTGTAGTGAACTGCCTAGCGTGTGCTAGATCCGGGAAGTGTGATACTTCCTAGATAGTTGTCAATCCACTGTTTAAAACAATTTAATGTTGGTAATAAAGTAAATCCTATTGTAGTTAAAATGATTTAGGTATCTCATTTAAAACACAATAAGAAATATCTAATCTAACAGGCTAGGTTAAAATAAGATCCGAAGGTCAAGTAACTAGTTCTGGGTCTCTATAGGTCTGACAGAGGTCTTAGGCAGGTCACAGGTGATTAAGGGTGATGCGGGAATAGGTGGGTAGGTCACTATTCTAGGTTGTATTGGTAAATACAGAGACCAATTCTGGTTAAGGGTGGACGATGTTGGTTGGGGAGAACCGGTGCCGGTTACTGTGGAAAATTGGGAATGCCACAGAATGAGCTTTGGATCTCCCTTATGATTGCACAAAGGACTAGGCTGGTCGGAGTGAGGTATTAAGTTGTTTGGATGGGATTTGGTGAGGTTTTAATGGGGATGTGGAGGGGTGAGTATTAAAGGAGGTCAATGGGTGGCTAGGAGAACAAAGGATGAAAATACAATGATGAGATGAGTGAACCAAAGTAAAATGTTCTACTTGGAATTTGGTTCTGGACGTCTGTGAGTGAGGAATGAAGGTGGTGGTAAGAGATTTGATTGTTATAGAGGATCACCGAATGTTGGGAAGCTCTTGCATGGGCTGCATGTTCTCTCCTTCTTGCGTGATTGGATCGAATTTGTGTTAGGTGGTTGCTGGATGAATGTTGGATGTCTGTGCAAGAGAAAATGTTTGATCTCCTTCCTTGCATGCATGTTCTCGTTGAAGCTTGTTCTCAAAAGATGTGATATCTCTCTGGAAAAACCACCAACCTTTTTCCAACCTCAAAAATAAGGTTGTTTTGGGGTTAAAAGGTGACCGACGGCGGTTCCGGCTTAACCGGCGCGGTTAAGGGTAACCAGCATCGGTTAAGGTGGGATTTCCTAGGTTTACTAAACTAGGTAGATCCCCTTGATTTTCTAGGATCTCATGTCGTTAACTCGCGGATTAGGATGGAAGCTTATTTTAAGCATGTGGGAATGTGGTTAGAGGAAATGTAGGCATTGATGTTTAAGGTTTGGGTAAGTCTTAGTTCGTTATGGCAACTTACTAAGAATAGGCCTTAGGGTGAGGTAGTTAGATGAGATGTCTAAGGTAGGTGGTTATATGGGCATTATCTAAATTAAGATATTTAAATAATAAATATGGTGAGGATAATGAATTAATTAAATTAAATTAATTAAATTAATATTAGTGGAGTGAAAGGGGGCCATGGCTAGATGAATGTGATCAAGGTGTTTATTTGACGATGGACCAAAGGGGAGTGTGACCTAATTTTGGTGTCTACATTTTTCCCCTTTTGTTGTGTGGCTTGTATTGGTAAGTGACATTGACAAAAATAAGATGTGGTTGCCCCATGTGTGGGTGGAGGTGATCCCCCTCAAACCAGGAACTGATGAGGCAGAAGGTAGAATCGGTGAGTGGTTTGATAAAATGTTGAATGTGATGAAAAGGAAGGTGGAGAACAAGGGAAAAAGGAGCAAGGTCTACTCGGGTAATCTAGGTAATGGGTCAGGGTCAAAGGTAGTAACAATCAAATGCACGCACATGTATAAACTGTAGCATAGTACCAAGTTGAAGAGTAGGAAAACTCTACATTGTCTAAGGTTGATAGGTTTATCCAAACAAGGTTGAAGTGATTCTAGTATCCAAGGTATAGGATATGGTCAGGAAACATGACGTAGGTCAGGTGCAGGAACGTTTAGGTGTGTTCCGGTACACCAAAGGTAGGGTTAGGATAAACGGTCATGCACAGAAGAGGCAAGGTAAGGTCATTAGGTCAATCAACATAGGTAACAGTGTCGTAAGGTATAGCGAACACATGAGGTCAAAGGTCACTAGCGATGGTCCAGGTCCAAGAATCTAGGTCACGACACGAGTAGGGCCAAGGTATGGGTAAAATAATGAGTCCCCAAAGGAGGACGAGATTAGGCAGTAAATAATGAGGTCAGGAGGGTGAGGTAAATGGTTTTGGGTAAAGGTGGGGTGGGGTAAATGATCAGGGTAAAGGGTAGGTGTGGAAAAAAAGAGTGATGGGCAGGGTAATAGGGTAAAATTTAGGGCAATGTGTAAGAGAGGGTGACCGATGCTGGTCAAGGGTAACCGACGCCGGTAGAGTGTAACCAACCACGGTAAGGTAGGGCACATGACCGATGCCGGTGAAGGTAAAACCAACATCGGTTAGGGTGGGTTTGTTATAAAAACAAAAATCTATGTTTTTTGTTATTCATTTGTCATTTAGTGAATTGAGAAAATGACACAAGAGAGAGAGAGAGAAAAAGGGAAAAGTGTCTAGATGGAACAGAGAGTTGAGTCGGTGAGCTGAACGGTGGGTGGGTGGTTGGTGAGAGGTGGGTCCATGGGATCGGTGTGTGTGATTTGATTGGTTGGAGTCACGGTAGCGATTTGGTGATGGCAAAGGCCAGAGAGGGATCGGGTAGGCCACCGGTGCAGCGGCCAGACGTGCCACCACGATGACGGTAGCATGATGAGGTAAGCATCTAACTCTTGTAGTGTTTTGTTAGGTAGATTAGGTGATTTGGCCAATTGGGTTTTTGTTTTTGTTTTGGGTGGGGGAAAATAAAATTTGTAAAATGGGAGGGTAAATTGGGTAAAATAGGAGTGGGGAGAGAGATAAGTTGGAGAAGAGGGGAAGGGATGAGGTGGAGGGGGAGGTGTAGGTGATTTTAGGTGGGTAGAAGTGTCAGGGTAGTAAAAAAAGTTTGAGAAGGGAGGGTTTGGGAGTTGCGGGTTTTCACCACAACATGTGGACCAGCGTCGTCGAGTTTAGCGAGCGTTAGTAGGCTTAAACCAATATCATTCACAAAATAGGTGATCAATGCCGGTTTAAGGGTGATTGGGGTCGGTTAGAGGTAACCAACACCGGTCGGGATTTGGAGAGAAAGGGGCCAAAAGTGCCACAGGTTGGGTGAGTGAGATGGGTAGGGGTAAAATAGGGTGTGGGAAAATGATAGTGGGTGAGTATGGGTGTGATAAATGTAGATTAATGTGTTTGTTTGTATTAGATGTAGGGGAGAGATCAGCTACGCATGCGGGATAGGGTTCCACCCCTTCTCGTGACAGTTCACGGTGCAGCTAACCCTGAGGAGCTGTGGCATGTGGAGGAGGTCAGAGTGAGTGGGGTCCGATGCTACCGGCATGTAGTCTAGAAGCCAATTCTAATGGTCACTCTCATTGGTAGATGGGATTCCGCAACCAACACATTCCACCTGCCGACGGGTGAGATCACAGTCACCTTGGAGGATGTGTTCAGGATTCTACGGCTACCCATATTAGGTACACAAGTCTATTCAATCTCCTCCGAGGCCTTGGAGGAGTTGATGCTGATGGTGTTTGGAGAGGGGATGGCCGAGATGACCTTCCATAGTAGGCGTGCACTATGGAGAGATGTACTTAGCCTATCCGAAGGAAACAAGGCTGGTAGTTCTATTGATAGAGGCAACGCGTCTTTGCTTTGACCTTTGCCGGATATAGAGGGAGAGTAATTTCCTAATCATTGATGGGGTATTACACGACATGATGATAGACCACACCCACTTTACCTAGGTTCCAGCATTCCTAGTGCAGTTATATAGAGAGTTGTGGGCATATGGGTGGTTGTGTAGGTTCAGCCTGTGTTCTACCTTTTACTTCACTACTGGGCATATGAGCACATTGTCTGTGTGCATCCAGTGGGCATGCCCTGGGCCGATGCCTTTCCACCAGTCTATGTACGAGTGGGGTATAGGTGATGGGTGCCTGTTATTGGAGAGTAGAGATCAGACAGGCCTACACATGATGTGGCCTATTTCCAACAACTATTGGAGGCCCTATGTGGGCTTCCCATCATATAGGCATGCCTTGCGAGCACAGGTGATAGGATTGTAGGGCCAGTTGGCCACAACATAGACATAGATTGGGGCTTTACAGGCCCAAATACATACACAGGGGTAGGAGCCGATGGCACCACCACAAGCACCGAGATAGGGTCCCATTTCATTAGTAGGGTAGGACAAAGTGTCCCCGAGGATAGGTACAAGGGCCGATGCATTGGGGCCACCATAGACCGTGCCTATATCTAGGTTACGGGATGCCCTAGGTGAGGCCAAATATTAACAAGATCAGCTGATGGCGGTCGGGATAGATTTTTTATCCTATGGAGAGTATAGGGCACATCAGACCTCGAGTGAGAGGACGAAATTTTACACACACGGTGTAGAGAGCATAGGGGACCATCGAGCTCTAAGGCTGGATCATGGAGAGGCCACCAGCTCACGAAGACCAGCTCAGGTGATGTGCCACCAGGGACCCAGCCACCACCTATGATGGGTGGGGAGATGTTAACAAGTCGCTAGATAAGGGCCGAGGAGGTAGAGGGTACATGTGATACAAATATGGAGGATGTCCGCCAAGATGCCTGATATATGGCTCCTAATTTTTGATATATACCAGCTTGCGTGCCAAAGATAGTGAGGATGTATAAGAGTTTTTGTATATTTTGAGCATATACCGGCCTATGTGCAAAGATATTTTGTATTGGTTTATTATTTTATTGTATATGAGACCGGCCTGTATGCCGATGACATTTTGTATTGAGTATCACCTTTGATGGGATATTCGTGCATATTGTATTGAGAAACACATATTTATTTTTATGAGAATGTTGATTTATTGTTGTGATATTGAGAAATTAGATGAGTTAGGCATGATGGAGTCAGGTCTTAGGCATGGATTGAGTCAGGTTGGTTTAGGCATGGATTGAGTTAGCATAGGCATGGTTGAGTCAGGTTTGGTTAGGCATGGCTCGAGTCAGTTCATAGGCATGGATAGAGTCAGGTTGGTTTAGGCATGGATCGAGTTAGGTTGGTTTAGGCATGGATCGAGTCAGGTCAGGTTTAGGCATGGTTGAGTTTAAATGAGTGAAGTTGTGATTCATTATTTTGTGTAATGAATGATGATATGGGTCATGTTTTGAGATGTGTTATAATATACACATAATGATGGTAGAGAAATGGTAGTTATAATAAATGTATGTTTTGAGGATGATAAAAATGTGAAGCAACTTGTTATTTATTTAGTTTAATTTCCAATTTTGGATATAAAAGGGAAACTAAGTAGGGTAGAATGTGATAAAAATGAATTAATTAGGGTAGAGAGTGGACGAGCTAACCTCCAAGGGCCCCATGCCCTCGAAGTGTTGCCTATATAGTCCCGGCGAAAAAGGGACCTCAGGTCAATGTAGTTCTCCCATAAGCTAGGGAAGAATATGAGGAGGTATGAAAATGAGTTGGTAGGTTTTAGGCATGATGGGTTTAGGTCTATTAGGTGTGAGTGGGTTATAGGAAAAATGGTATAGGTGATGTTGATTGTGGTAAAAGAATAAGATTACCCTAAAGGTACGTGTCGAGGACCAAGTCCTGTATAAGGTAATCAAAACGTAAATAAAGACAGGTTTAAAAGATAAGAGGGGGCAATAAAGCCACCTGATTGGTTAGGATCAGACTGAGTAGGTCATACCTTGGAGAAGGTGATGAATGTAAGACCCTAAAGACATTGCATGATTGATTGTTCTAAGGGTGAAAAGTAGTCACATGATCACCAAATGTCTTGGTTCCAAGAGGTCCCTTGAGGCAGTAGGAAAATGGGGGTGAAAATGGTGAGAGGGGTGAAAGGTGGGTAATTTTATATGATATGAGGTAGCATGCTCTTTGGGCAAGAGATCCAAGGTCATAATGGGAAAATCCATGATGAAAAGTCTTCTATTTTGACTTATATGTGAGATAGAATGACCGATGCGGGAAGTCTATATGGGTTGAGGAAATGAACTCCTTGAGGTCTTCGTGAAGTTGATCGATCGAGAAGCTTAAGTTTCTCTTTTTTTTTTTTGAAAGAGCTTTACATAGTTGTCCTTGAGGGAGCAAGTCTATTTATAGCAGGATTATTGAGAGGAAGATGTCCTTTTGAGGGAGTCATCGTTTTATTAGAAGATTGATTCAAGGAGTTATGTCCCAAGTGAGGGCTTTGAAGTCATGGACAAGACCAAGGTGAAGAGGAAGATTCTTGTTCAAGAAAGGCATGGTGAAATTACCATGGGATCTTGTCTAAAGGTAGATGAAAAGTATCCATGAGAATCATGCTATGTGCAGTGCTGTGGTACACATATTCAAGTGAAGATAACAAGTGACGAGATGCACATGATTCCAGTTTAATCGTTGGTGAGGTGTAAGAAGTGGAGAGCGCTCAAGGGATGAGCATGGAAGGAGAAAAAAAGTGATGTAGGACTAAAAGTCAATAGTAGAATGGTTAAAGATGCATTAAGGGGCTCTGGTTCGGGTTTACCATCAAGTGAAGATAAACAATAAGCACCTGATCCGTAAGTATGGGTCACAATGTATGGTCCAAGCCAATTAGGAGCAAATTTTCCCGTTTACTTTTTTTGCTTTGGTTACATGTTGATTTTCTTTCAGGACAAGGTCACCGACTTGGAAGGTTCATTCATGGACACATTTGTCGTAGGCACGTTTGATACATTTTTGGTAAACTTGAAGGTGATCAAGAGCATTAAGATGAAATTTGTCTAATAACTCAAACTGTGATAAACAGTCCTGACAAAATTCATCATCATTGAGAGAAATACGGAGTGAGGGGATCGGACTTGATAGGTAGAAAAGCCTCTGTACCGTAGACTAGAGAAAATGGTGTGGCATCAGTGGAAGTATGGATACTAGTGCGGTATGCCCACAAGGAAAAAGGAATGTGCGTATGTCAGTCCTTCCCAGTATTGTTAACCACTTTCATGAGAATTTTGTTTAAGGTTTTGTTAGTGGATTTGGCTTGGCCATTGTTGGTCTGTGGGTAATAAGGTGATGAGAAACTTAGCTAAATGTTGAAGGTGTCACAAAATTTTCACAATGTTTTATTTTCAAATTATTTTCCATTATCAGTGATGAGGTGATGAGGAACACCAACGAAATAAATAATGTGATGATTGATGTACTCACATATTTTCTCAGCTTTCATGGAGATGAGTGGTATGGCCTCAACCCATTTTGTGTAGTATTCAAGTAGCGGTGATGATCTATTGATGTCATTGGGAAGATTGAGGTTTGATCTCTTCAATAAGGTCCAAACCCCATTGAGAGAAGGGCTAAAGGTCACTGGAGACCTATAAGGTGTGACTGGGTGTATGATGAAGGTTGGCGTGTTGTTGGAATTTTACACAACGTTTAATGTAGTCGTTACAATCATGGTTAAGCGGTCGGCGATAATAGCCCGGGAAAAGAATACACTTAGCCACAAAGCAAGGCCACTGAAGTGACCTCCACATATGCCATCATGAACTTCCTTAATTGTATAAGGAATTTCAGAACTCGTGAGGCATCGTAAGATAATACCATCAAAGTTGCGCTTATAGAGGAGGCCCCCCATGATGATGTAACGAGATACCTTTTTAAGGAAGGCGCGTTGTCCATTATGGGTGAGATCAGGAGGTAAGATGGAGAGAGAAAGATAGTTGCAGTATTGTTTATACCAAAGGTCACTCGGATCGGGGGTAGCAGTTCCAATAGAGTAAACTTCGTGAGGTAAATAAGAGGGTGATTGGATTCATTATATGGTGACAAAGATTTTAGAATCAGCAGGTGAAATGGGTATTTGAGAAGCCAAGCAAGCCATGGTATCTGCAAATTTGTTAGTGGAACGTGGGACGGTTTGGAGGTCATAATGGTCAAAGGTGGTCAAAAGTATGTCGCCATGATGCTTATACTTTTAAAGTGTTTCCTTATGACATTGGTATATACCATTGACTTGGTTTATAACCAATTGAGAATCAACAAAGATGTTGATTGATTTGACATCTAGGGCATAGGCAGCTTGGAGACCTAAAGTACGAGCACTTCGTATTTGACAATATTGTTTGTACAATCAAAATCTAGTTTTAAAGACAAAGGCATGGGTTCACCATCAAGAAGAATGAGGATAACACCAGCCCCACCTCCACGTTGACACTTGGAACCATTGAAGAAGAGTGTCATTTGGTAAGGGGATTCATCCAAGGAAAGGGTAGCAATGGACTCATTTGGAAAGTCAAAATTAGAGGGTTGATCCCTAGAAATAGGTGCGTCAGCCAATTGGTCGGCAATAGATTGGCCCTTGATGGACTTTTGATGAATGAATTGAGGTCAAGGTCAGCTAAAAGCATAAGCCATCATGCGGCATGCTGATTTTGATAAGGTTTGGCATACATGAAGTGTAGGGGGTCAATGTTGGTCACAACATAGGTTTTTGGTTGAGTAGGTAATGGCGGAGTTTTGTGGCAATGAAAAACTAAGGCTAAGAAAAGTTTTTGGGATGGGTGTATCGGGTTTCATAGTCCAAAAGAGTATGGCTTATGTAATAAACTACCTTCTCCCTATGTTGTTCATTGTGATGAGCGAGCATGGCTCCTAAGGAGTGATTGGTAGCTGAGATATATAGGTAGAAAGGTTGATCGTATTTAGGTGGAATGAGTACGGGTGGTTGGAGAAGGTATTGTTTTAAGGCCTCAAAAGCTTTGTGGTAGTCATCATCCCATTTAAAGGAGACATCCTTCTTGAGAAAATGATGAAATGGTTGACACGATCAAATAATTGAGAAATGAAATGGTGAATAGACTGCAACTTACCTTGTAGGCTACGAGTTTTCTAAGGTTAGTGGGCAGAGGCATTTTGAGAATGGCCTTGACTTTTGCAAGGTCAACTTCTATACCACGTAAGGAAATGATAAATCCCAGAAGCTTTCCTGAGAGAACTACGAAGACGCACTTCTTGGGCTAAAGGTGAATGCAATATTTAATAAGGCGGTCAAAAATGGTTCGAGGATGACAAGGTGCTCAAGCAGCATGTTAAAATTTGGCTAGGAGATCATCCACGTAATCTTCCAATATATGATGCATGATATCATGGAAGATGTAAGTCATATCCTGTTGATTTGTGGCACTAGTGTTTTAAGGCCAAAAGGCATGACTCGAGTAGTAGAAGGTCCCCAAGGGGTGATGAATGTGGTTTTTGTTGATCCTCTAGGGCAAGCAAGATTTGGTTATAACCTGCAAATCCATCCATAAGTGACAGCATCTCGTGACCAGCGGTAAGGTCAACTAGTTAGTCAATACCTGGTAGAGGGAAATCGTCTTTTTGGGGAGCTAGGTTGAGCTCATGGAATCCGCACAAATATGAAGTCCCCTATCGCCATAGTGACAAGGAAAATGTTAGAGATCCAACGAGGATAATCAATGGGAAATATGAAGGAAACGGAAAGAAGGCGTTGAAGTTCTTCCTTGACGAGAAGGGCAATGCGAGGGTGCATTTTCCTCAGTTTTTGTTTGATGGGTCAGCATCAAGAATGATTACAATATTGTGGACCACTATGGTGGGGTCGATACTGGGCATGTCTGCGTAAGACCATGCGAACGTGTGGTTATGATCTTTGAGAAAAGAAGTGATGGATTCCTGTTCAGCAGATCTAAAGATTGGCCGATCTTTAGGATGTGTGGGTCATCCTGAGTATGAATGTTGATCTTGATAGTCGATTAATTCAACATGGTTTGTGTCTCAAAGGGTAATGACTAATGAATATATGATTCTTTTGCACCAAGGTAGGTGAGTATAGATTCATCATCCTAACATTGAATGACATTAATGGAAGGTGTATCATCATCGATCATTTCAGGATACAGGAAGGGAAGAGAGAAAGGGCCTCACCCTCGCATTAATAAGTCAAAGGCCCCAAAGAAACGGTGTTTATGAAAAAAAAATTTAGGAGGGATAGATTCAGGATCCATCGACTCTGTCGGTGAAGGGGGTGATGAAGGCGAGTGGGTGAAGAGGGTGGAGAAGGGTTGATGTCCTTGATGAGTTCAATGTGGGCTTGTTTGGTAGGTGGTTCAGGAAAGCCGATACCACTACGGTCGTTATGTTTATGGGTGGTACATGGAATAAGTATGGCGGCCTTGCTCATAAAATCCAAAACCAAAACCCTTCCACGCACATCGGTGTAGGAAGGTGTGGGTGAAATGGCGATTGGTGAGAGACTGGAAGTCAGCAGAAAATGGGGGTTTGTGATGGTGGTTCGGGTGTGTAAGTGGTAGTATCAAGTCCCCCATAGGTGAGACTGGTATGAAGGTGAGGAGGACCATAAAGGAGGCACTCTCCTATGCGGTGATCATAGCGAGGATGTTGGTGAAGACTTCCATACTCTTGTGGAGTAAGGAAGGTGTTGACACTATATAGGCGATACTCTCCCAGAGTGAGGCATTGAAAAATTCCTTCCAAGGGATCAGTGGTTGGTATGTGGGTAGCTGGAATAGATGATGGGTCGGTGGTCGATGTGGATGTGGAGCTAAGGTATAGGGAGTCCGATGGGTCGGCCGTGGAGGTTGTGGAGTAAGTGGAGGCATAGGTGAAGTGGTAGTGGTTATTGAGGTAGAAACCTTAATGGGTATGATCACATCATTGGGTCGGTAAAGCATGTTGCATGTTTTAAAAGGTGATGGGTCAGCTGGAATAGTATAGGTGTGTCCCTCATGTTCAAACTTTACACAGCGATGCAAAGTGGAAGGAATGCAACCCATGACATGAATCCAGGGTCTGCCAAGCAACATGTTATATTGAAATTCCCCCTCCAAGATGTAGAATAACTCTGGAATAGTGCGGGGGCCCACACGAACATGGAGGATGACGGTGCCTAGTGTAGAGGTGATAGTGTCATTGAATGAATGCAACATGATAGGATGTTTATGCATGTAATTGTCAGGTATGCGCATTTGAGCAAATGCATGGGATGAAATGATATTAATGCTAGCATCCCCATCAATCATTACACGTCGTACACATATATCATCGATGTGGACAGAGATGAAGAGGGTTGGGTCTGGGTCATCTGTTTGGTGTGGTGTGATCTCTTCCTCTGAGAAGCTAAGGGAGGCTATTTGGTGAGTAGGGTGAGGTGTGGATAAAGGTGGCAATTTGGTGAGAGAGGCTACATGATGGGGTGTGATAATGGAGGCTACGGGTGTAGGGTCATTGGGTAAAACCTCAATAGATTGAAGAACCTCCATGAGAGCTTGATGATGGGATTCCGAGGTTTGGATGAGGTCATATAGGGACATTTTGAGGGGAGATTGGTGTAATTGTTTGAGCATGGTGCGATGTGTGACCCCATTAGAAATAGGGTATGTGGGGCCGCAGATAGTAATTTTAGGTGTGGGTGTAGATGGTATGTTGGGTATAGGATTGGTTGGCGAGTCAGTTTCCTTTTCCTTGCCTTTGTCCTTTTGAGCATGGGTAGCAATGTGAATCATGTTGATTTGAGGGGAGTTGGTGAATGGAGAAGGTGTAGGATGAGTGGTATAATGACATGATGGGAAAAAACCTACTGGAGGAGAAAAACCTTATGAGGTGAGCTAGGCACAACAACATTTGGGTGATGGTGTAGCAAGTTATCTGATGCAAACCATGTTAATTTCGAATCTTGGAGGTGGCTCTAGGAGCTATGGGGGTGGAGGTCGTGGTTATTGAGTGGGTAGTGAGGGAAGGAATGTGGGAATGGGTGTCGGTGAAGCAGGGTCCTCATCGAGAAGGTCGTCATCATCAAATTTGGCTTCAGGAGGACACAACTAGATAAGGACGGTTTTCAAAGCCTTACAGTTCTCCACATCGTGCCCTGGCACATGATGGTAGGCACAAATTTTAGTCTCATCAAACCCTTTTGGCTTGGGTTTGAGGGGGTCATAAGGTCTGAGTGGTGGTAATGTGATAACAAAAGTCTCAAGGAGGTTGGTTAATATTTTGGCATAGGACCCGCTAGTGGATCGCAATGGGAAGTGAAAGTGGGTTTGGGTGTAGGTGCGGCTGATTGTTGAGGAACAGTCCACGCAGGAGGAATGGGTCGAGCCATGGTTTTGGGTGCTAGAGTGGTCTTGGGTGTTGGTCATGTTTGCTTGGGTAGGGGTATGGTAGATGAACAGGCAAGAGGATGTATGGTTGTTTTGACTACCTTATTGGAGGGTAGCGGATTTTTGTCTTTGGGTTGCACCTTCTTGGGTAAAGGTGATACGGGTGTCCGAGATCTAGAAGGAAAAGTAGATGGGGAAGAGGGTGAGTTACCCATAGGGATATCGAGGTGTTGTGAAGGTAGATGATGCGGGTCATGCAGGGGGTGTGAGGGACAGAGACTGAAGTGTAGTGGGTAGTGAAGAAGTTACTGAGGGTATTGGAGGTATGGGTGGTAGAGATGCTTTGCAGTGCGGGTGTAAGCCGTGTCGATGCCTAGGTATGTTAGAGGTTTGTGAGGAAGGAGTGGGATGTTGTGTTTTCGGTTTACCAGCGGGTGGAAGTTTCTTGACCGTGTTGGGGGGTTGAGGCCCTAAAATGGATGGAAAGGGTGCAGGTGATGCAGGTGTGATAGGCACAACCGAGGTATGAGTTCTATGGGCTTGGTTCCTCTGTTTGGGTGCGAGTAGGTATGGTGCTGAATTTGAAGGATGTAGCTAAATCTAGTTTGATAGGTGGATGAGTAAGGTGGTGGTTGGGGTGACCCCTAAGGTAGTAATAGGTTTAGTCAAGGAAGATGATGTAGGTGTGGGTTTGGATTTAGATGTATGTTGGGTTATGGGTAAGGGTGTGTGTTGAGATATGATGGGTGTCATGGAAGAAGTTGTGGTAAAGGTGATTGCATTCGGTTCGATTGGTCAAAATATTTTTGGGTAGATAGTGGAAGTATCAGCAAGTGACATCTGCATCTGTGTTGAGACCAGAAACAGAAGACACCCCCACAATAAGGCTCTATCCACATAATCTAGGCAATTGGACAAACGTGAGAATGGCACATCTGTAGGTGATGTTGATGAGGACCTAATGGAAATTCCCATAAAATGTGTCTTAGGGATGGGGGATTGGCTAGCCTCAGCTTCCGTGGGTAAGAGAGCCAAAAGTAAGTCTGTAGGATCTTGGGTAGCTGATGGAGAATGTTTGCCTAGAGGCAAAGGTATCTCTACTGGATCTCGTGATAGGTGGAGGAGAAAATGGGAGTTCCTCTATAGGTGGAGGAGATGATGGGTGCTCCTCTGTGGGTGGAGGAGATGATGGGTGCTCCTCTGTGGGTGGAGGAGATAAACAAGTATCCTCCATGGACTGAAGAAGTACTGTGGGTGATGGTTCCCTAGGTGGAGAAGCCAAAGGTGAAATGGTCTCGACATTAGCAAAGGGCTCCTCCACAGGTGAGGAAGGAGGTGAAAGGTGTTCCTCTATGGGTGGAGGAATAGGTGAGGTAGTTTCAATGTAGAAGGAGGATTTTGAGCTAGAATTTCCTCTATGGAAGGAATATGAGGTAATTGGGAAGCAACAGGTGCATCACTAAAAATAGCGTGGACCTTGCGGGTATGGCTATCATGAGTTGAGGTCTCGCCAGTTTGATCAGATGAAGGGGCATGATTAGGAAAGGGTTTCTTAAATATGTGTAGGTTTTGATTGGCATGTGCATTAGGATTATCCACGGTTAGCTTGCCTTTCTTGAGCATTTCTTGGACAATGTTTTTGAAAGTGATGCAATTGTCCGTCACTATGACCCTTTACTCGATGATAGTTATAGAAGTTGTGCTCTTTATACCATGCGGGTGTGGGGCGAGAAGGGTCAAAACTAGTGTGTGGTTTTATAGGTGGAAGGGTGATGGCCCCAACTTTGATGAGCTTTTCTAAGACAAAAGAATAAGGTTCCCCAATTGGGGTGTATTTCCATTGTTCTCGTCTGAATTGAAAAGTCTGAACGGGTGAGAGATTAGATGAGGGGCTAGCTTGATTTGATGGATGAGATGGGCCGGCCTTGAGTACCACTATGTTAGTGGTGCCCTTGGCCTTTGAATAACTATTCTGTGGTTTGGAAGAAGAGGAGGTATCATTCAACTTGAATGTTGAATTCTTATTACGTAATTGGATTTTCTTCTCTTCGATGGCCCGAATCTCTAACTTTCGTGCCATGGTGAATGCTTCGTCGAATGTTCGGAAAGTTTGGACCTATAGGGTTGGTGAGATATGTCTAGCACAAGCCCACATAAAGAGCTTGATGAGTTTTGTTTGTGGTAGTTGAAATGTGAGTTGATTGATCAAGGCTACGCAAATGAGTGAAAAAATCTGTGATAGATTCGTCATCATCATACTGACGCGTGGAATATAGGTTAGTCATGGTAACCTTCTTGATGATATTGATGGAGAAGTGATCCAAGAAGGCTTGGGCTACCTAATTAAATGAAAATATAGAGTGTCTAGGTAACCCACTATACCAATCTAATGCAGGTCTAGTCAGAGACATGGGAAAGGTCCTTAAGAGCAAAGCATCATCATGAGCGATTAGGTAGCACCTATGTTTGAATGACCGCAAATGTTGTTATGGGTCTTCCTTGTTATTGAAATAGTTGAATTTAGGCATCTCCCAATGTACGGGGTATGGACAGATAGGAATGGATGGGTGGATGGGATCGTTACAAATCTCATTGTAGGTGAGAGTGTTACGAGAGCCAGAAACTGATGCCTCTAATGTCTGCATCTTTTCCATCATTAATTTGATTAGGTCATTGGTAGGTTGTGATGGTTGAGTGCCTCCTGTAGCGTAAGAGGGTTGGTGTTGGGAATGTAATGAGGGTGGCATTCCAGTATATGGTGTTGCCGTGTAGGTAGATTGAGAAGAAGGTAATGAAATAGGGGTACATACCCAGAGTAAATAACAGATGAAACAGGAGGTTGATGATAGTACGCGTATGGAGGTGGAAGGGTCGTGGTGACCCTAGTGGCAATGGGGGCCAACAATTGTGGAATAGAAAGGACCATGTTTTGAAAAGGGGTAGGGGTCACCAACATGGGAGGTGGTTATGTAGCTACGGGTATATGCAAGATAATAGGGGTAGATGAGGTTGTGTTTTGAGTGGTTTTCAAAGGTATGGTGGATGTGGCGGGTGCAACAGATGTAGCAGATGTTGCAGTCATAGCAAGTATAGGACCTAGCTACGAAACGAATGGGGGTAAGGTAGATACGGGCAACACGGAACCAGATGGGCTTGACGCAGGAGTGGGAATGAGATTTGAGGGGATAGATATGGGTATTTCGTTTATCAATTAACCCGAGGCATCTCGAGTGGACGAGTGGGAAAGATAAAACTACAAGGTGGTAGGGTTTTGGTCAAGGAGTCGTGTGAACTCCTCATCTTTGGTAGCGATAGTGATAAGTTGGATAGGATCCATGGCGGGTGATAAAATGGAAGGTGGCGAAGGGCTAGGTGGGAGCGGTTGACAACTGGCATGGAATACAAGGGTGCTAGCTTGTTGATGCATCAGTACCATGTGAATAGGTACTGATCAGGTTGGGTTGCCTTTTTGTAAATGACACAGAAATACAACAGGAATAGGAAGAATAAGCGGTAATAAGTGGATTAGGTACCAAATGTTAGCTGGAAAGTAGCACAGGATAACTAATGTCGGTCAGGGTAAACCAACACTGGTTAGGGGTAACCACGGTCACGTGGGAAATGGACAGTGAGTCAAAAACAAGGTGTAAGGCCAAATCTGATAGGTATGCCAAATACTGATGAGATTTACAAGGTCAATGGGAATGATAGTAGTGATAGGGACTCTGAATAGTTGAAGAAGGTGAATAAATGTCCTTTTGGATAGGTTAACCAAAAGGACCTGGAACCAACGTTGGTTGGGTATAACCGACGACGGTCAGAGGGTAACCAACGACGGTCACTAGACCGACACCGGTCACTGTGAAATTGAAATAATGATGAAAGAAAAGTGGTTGTGAATTAAAATTTGATGTGGAATCAAACCTAGAATTTTGAGAATGATGAGAATATGGTCCAGGCACACTTAGAAGAAGCCGAATACACCAACTATGATGAGGAGTGTGCAAGGAGAAACAAGAAAAATGAAGAACATGATCTCTCACCTCAGAAACACTAAGAAAAATGTGATCCTAAGAGTTCCTTTTCTATTATGTTTGTTTAGCTTATTCTATTTAAGGACTGACTCATGAATTGTAGAATAGAATTTTTTTTTGTGAGGATGGCTTCCTACAAATAAGGAGATCTAAAAGGTTAGGTTTCAGGTATGTTATGGGGGGTGGTATTCGCTCGAAGTATGACTCGACAGAGCAGCGAGATGGGAGTACACTGTCAATCCTCGATCGGTGCGATTGTTGACAGGTGTTCCCAGGAAAGATGTTGTTTAAGAATATGTATTTGTTTTGAATTTGTGTAATTTGGTAAGACTGAGAGAGAGAGAGAGAGAGAGAGAGATGTGATTTCTATGATTCGTTTGTCAACCATCAGTTGGGAATGACTTCTAGCATATAGATTTCCCTCAATTAATGTGAGCTAATGCGATAAATCAGAATGCAATGCACTTATTTTAAACCCAAATCAAAATATGAAGTTCAATGACACAAATAGATGAAGAGGAAGAGGGATTCTCTTTCACTAAAATGCAGAAAACAAGAAGAAATGGTTCTTTTTAAGTACACCAAAAGAAAGGTTTCTTTTAGAGCAAATAGAAAGAAAAAGAAGGTTACCAAGGAAGAAAATTAATGTGTATGCTTTTCAGAAGGGAAACAAACACACAAATTTTCCTAAGAATGAATAAAAATGCAAGGAACCCCGAATGGGTCCCACTGGGCATGCCAAAATGTTTCACCTGATTCTTAGACGTTTCTTTGAAAATGACAAAACAGATAGGGTAATGGGCGTAGGAGGAATACCTGTTGAAATGTTGGTTGATGGGTTGTTACGCACGTATGACTTCTGAATCCACAACTGATCGTGAGAGCTTCCTTTTGGCTGGGAGGAACTACCTGAAATGGAACACAAGACCACCAAATAAAAGTTAAACAATATGTGTAGTGAACTGCCTAGCGTGTGCTAGATCCGAGAAGTGTGATACTTCCTAGATGGTTGTCAGTCCACTGTTTAAAACAATTTAATGTTGGTAATAAATTAAATCCTATTGTAGTTAAAATGATTTAGGTATCTCATTTAAAACACAATAAGAAATATCTAATCTAACAAGCTAGGTTAAAATAAGATCCGAAGGTCAAGTAACTAGTTTTGGGTCTCTATAGGTCTAACAGAGGTCTTAGGTAGGTCATAGGTGATTAAGGGTGATGTAGGAATAGGTGGGTAGGTCACTGTTTTGGGATGTATTGGTAAATACAGAGATCGATGCAGGTTAAGGATGACCGACGCGCTTGGGGGAAGAAGCCGGTGCCGATTCTTATGGAAAACTAGGAAAGCCACAAAATGAGCTTTGGATCTCCCTTATGATTGCACAAAGGACTAGGCTAGTTGGAGCAAGGTATTAAATCATTTGGATGGGATTCGGTGAGTTTTTAATGGGGATGTGGAGGAGTGAGTATTAAAGGAGGTCAATGGGTGGCTAGGAGAATAAAGGATGAAAATACAATGATGAAAAGAGTGAACAAGAGGAGTAAAATGTTCAACTTACTTGGAATCTAGTTCAGACGTCTGTGAGTGAGTGAATGAAGGTCTTGGTAAGATATTTGACTCATCGAGAGGATTACCAAAAGTTGGGGAGCTCTTGTATGGGCTGCATGTGCTCTCCTTCTTTCTTTATTGGATCGAATCTATGTTGGGTGCTTGTTGGATGAATGTTGGATGTCTGTGCAAGAGAAAATGCTAGATCTCCTTCCTTGAATGCGTGTTCTCGCTGAAGCTTATTCTCAAAATATGTGATATCTCTCTAGAAAAACCACTAACCTTTTGCAAACCTTGAAAATAAGGTTGTTTTGGGGGTTAAAAGGTGACCGACAGCGGTTCCGACTTAACCAGTGGTGGTTAAGGGTAACCGGCGTCGGTTAAGGTGAAATTTCCTACGTTTCCTAAACTGGGTAGATCCCCTTGATTTTCTGGGATCTCATGTCGTTAACTCACGGATTAGGATGGAAGCTTCTTTTAAGCATGCGGGAATGTGGTTAGAGGGAATGTAGGCATTGATTTTTAGGGTTTGGGTAAGTCCTAGTTAGTTATGGCAACTTACTAAGAATAGGTCTTAGGGTGAGGTGGTTAGATGAGCTCTAAGTGAGGTGGATATGTGGGCATTATCTAAATTAAGATATTTAAATAATAAATATGGTGAGGATAATGAATTAATTAAATTAAATTAATATTAGTGGAGTGCAAGGGGGTCCATGGATAGGTGAATGTGATGAAGGTGTTTATTTGACGATGGACCAAAGGGGAGTGTGACCCGATTTTGGTGTCTACACTACCCATTGAGGTAGTAAAATATGCAAGCATAATTATATATGGGGCTAAGTTCATAGGTGATTTTGAGGTTCTCGAGCTAAGAGAGGCTAAAAATTTCCCTAAATTACTTGGATGACATTGGTGTTATGCAAACAATGCGAGACTTGCACTTCCATAAGCGCTACATTAGTTTTGAAAATGAGATTGAGCGTGAGATCATTCCAATGGATGGTAGTCAAAGTACACCCTACCTAGAGCTAGTATCGAAGAATACCTAAATCAGATTTATGTTCATCTTGTGAATAATTCGAAAGAGTTGAGCCTACACAGGAATGAATTATACAATGGGGTAAAACACATTCGATTAATGACACCACTAGTATTTCATGTGATAATTGGGTACATGAAACGTATGAAATACTTGGCTGCGAATATAAAGGGAAAGTAACTAGAGTCATAAGGCATCAAACAATTTGACGATTGAAGAAGACTTGGATTCCAAGGTTTATTGAGAGGAAAATATAAAGACATTTTTATGTGCCATGAAATATCAGTTGAGGGATGAGGGTGAAAGAATAAATATGTTAGTATATTCACTCAAAGAAACAAAAACAAGATGGTAGGATGTGCGCAGGATGATTTTTGATATGACAAGAGATCGGGGTTACATTGTTAACTTTGTTAAGAGAAACCTTTCTTCAAAGATACCAAGCTATGATGGGAAGTCATCTCCCAAGGCTTACATCTAAACATGTGAGAATAATTTGCTTGTGGGACTGATGCACTTCCACCATCCTTGTGGGTACATAATTTTTATTCAATGTTGTGCGGTGTTCCGTGCATGGTACATATTACATTCATGTTGAGTTGAAGTAGTAGACCACAAATTTGAAAACAATGACTTCAATTATGACACATGTTTTCAATTATTTTTCCACTAATCCACCTATGCATAAGGCCTTGAAATTGATGAAGGAATCATGGATTTAATGTAAATTAAATTTAATATTTTTCGAGTAACTTACGTAGCTAATGATATACAAATAATAAATGTATAGAAATGGATAAGAAAAAAGCATGTAATAATATGAAACCCTAAGAAAGTGATAGGGAGAAGGTGACTTAGCTAATTACACAAAACCGGAGGTGATCGGCCTAAAAATATGTTGGAACGGACTATGAACAACGTTGTCAAGGTGACTAGAAATTTTAATACCTAGAAATGTGTTGGACAGAAGAGCCCATGGGAGGACAGGAGCACCCAGGTGCCAGTGTCCGTTATGGGTGCTTGTGTTTGTGTAGATGCTCGGGATCTACTTTCTTCAAGGCTGGAGGATCTTTTCTCTTGATATTTATTTATCGCTCGGGTTCATTCTAATGACTCCATTGTACCTATAATTGTAATGAGAGATACCTAACTACACAA
Organism: Taxus wallichiana var. yunnanensis; assembly: GCA_018340775.1. Lineage (NCBI taxonomy): Eukaryota > Viridiplantae > Streptophyta > Pinopsida > Cupressales > Taxaceae > Taxus > Taxus wallichiana. Next base: position 953,398,525 of record CM031242.1, read on the forward strand.
ACCCACAAACTGTATCAAATATAATAAAAATATATGTAGAATGGGGAGTTGGACTGACCCGAATCTCACCTAAAGAGTGAACTTTGTACCAAGTGATGTACTACATATTAGACTCCATGTACTATAAGTGTGTGTAGAAATGATTCCCTAGGATGCCCTTGTGCAATTTGCACAGTGATAACGAGGTAGATCTAGAATGTACCAAATGTATAGAATGTTTGGGATGGAATAGAATAAACTTCCCCTCCTATGTTGTGTATGTATAAGTGATGTAAGTCTTTTCCATTGTATGATTATTAGATGGATTCCTTTGATGCTCTTGTGCCTTTGGATGCAAGCTTAGGTGATAGTATGTAATGCTTAGTGTTTGGTCCTTTATTTTGAAAACATAATTGTGTATTTATATGATTCCCTTGTTTGAATTTCGTAATTGACAACTGAAAGGCCGACCCAAAGTAGTAAAAATTAATTAAGAATTGAAAGGGGTCCAAAAGGATAAGAAAAAGGTAAAGAGGGACAGGAGCACCTAGGAGGATAGGAGTGCCTGACGCTAGTGTCCTAAGTGGGTGCTAGTTTCCAAGGCCATAGAAAGATAAAATAGTCAAATGTCGACAAGAGTACAAGATGTATAAATCCAATGAAAGTACAAAAGACCAAGTAAAAGGCTAAAGGGGTTGTCAATTACTAGTTTTCTCACTTAGGAATCATGTAAATGCTAGCATGCTTTTAGGACCTAGAAATTTACCCAAGTGCATAGATTTTGTGACTACATTTTCCCCACTTTATGTTGTTGAGTGAATTCTTGATAGCATGAAGTATTCAGAAGATGCATACCTTATGATCCTATAGAGAGCACGGTGAATAGCATGTCAAGTGGACAAGTGAAGTGTGAAGTGATTCGAAAGATAAGTGTGGAGACTAGGAAAAGGGAAGTGGTTTCAAGGGGTGAAGTGTATGTAGAGCTTGTACCTATTTTTGTAAGCTTGTAGGGTGCTTATTTTTTTGTATTAAGGATGGATGTGCAATAGAATAGTGAGAAAGAAGTCAAAGTCTAGTATATGAAAATCAATGCAATGTATGTATAAGTAAGTAAAAGTGTAAAATTATGTAAAAGGAAAGTGTGCACTGATATATAAGAGTGTAAAAGATAGAGAATTATCCGATTTGGTAAATTTTCTATTGATGGTGAGTTTTTGGGTGATCTCACGACAAGAGCGAGGTTTTGGGTGATATCATGCCGAGAGCAAGTTTTTAGGAGATTTTACACCAAGAACAAGTTTTTGGATGATTTCACGCCAAGAACGAGTTATTTGGGTTATCTCACGCCAAGAACGAGTTTTTGGGCAATCTCACGCTAGGAGAAGAGTGTTCAAAGAGAGGTATAGCTTTACTCTCCTTCTATGACTTGCTTCCTGAATGAGCACCACTACAGATGGTACATCCCGATTAGTTTTTTTGTTTTATGTTTTTTCCGTATTATAACTAATCATAAAAGATATAATGAATTTTGTAATTGGAGGAAATTACCTACTCTTGGAGAAGCTGTTTTGAAGACTATGTTGATCGAGAAATTATATGTTTCTACCCCAAGAAATTAGATCTTAGGGGAGGACATGAGCACCAGTGCTAGTGTCAGGTTTGGGCGTTAGTGTCTTCTATGTGTGTGAAGTCCAAGTTTGATTCTAGACTATTTTGTGATTGTATTCCTATGAAATTTATGTATTGTGTTGATCTAAACCGTAGCTCGAGTAGTTTTAGGGGTGATTTTTTTACCCAACGTATACCCCCTCATTTGGGGTGCATGTGACGGATGTAGGATAATGCGGCCTAAAGGAGAGGACTTGATCTTGATCCGAAGTGGATACCTGCATGGGGTAGGGGATGTTCTTGGTAGAAACCAAGGCACATGTAAACAAAGTAGGCTAGTAGAAGTGTTAGTATAAAAGTTATCATGGAAGAGAAAAAAATATAACAAGAAAGTGTGCAAACAAGACAAGCAATGAAAAATGGGTTTCAAACATGGGACATTACTCATAATGTCACAAGACAATCAAGGCGAAGTGGCCAAAAGCATAAAAACATCAATCAATACATATTGCATATCCCTCATATAATAACATACAATAACAAACAATATCAAGAAAAATGTATCATATAACCATGGTTGTATATAGTCCTGCAAGGAAAATGCTACACATGAAGCACCCATTAACATGTTAGAAAGATAAATAGTATGTCAAAGTGTGTATATATCAGTGAAAAAGTAAAGTGATAGTAATGAAAAGTAGTAAATAATGTAACAATAGAACATGTAATATGTGTCGTATGAGAGTAGTAAATGTAGATGCCCCCAATGACCTTGGTGGGACTAGAAAGGGATACAGTGTTGAGCATCATGCATCATGTAAGGAGATGTAAGATATCTACATTCACTTCCAGATACCAAGTGAACATGTATGTGTATATGATAAAGATAATGACATACTAAGAATTTGTCTAGCATAGTAAGCAAAGTGCAACATGTAAGTAGTATAAGAAAAAATGAGTAAATGAAACCAAGATATGTAAATGTAGTATGAGTGTGATGGTGTGGTATGCAAGATGTGAAGATGGAAGGAGTTATGTTTCCCCCAGTGGATGTGTATGAAAGGAGGTTAATTTATAAATGCTCCCTCAACAATCAAGAATGAACCATAGAACAAGAGTGCGTCATCGGGAAATGGGTGTGTCACTTGCAAGAGTAGATGCTTAGGAAAGATGTATCATGAAGCACTAATTGTGAAGTGTAGCAAGATTAGATTATGTGAGGTTTACTGATGAAGTGTGATATCAATAGTCAAGTATTAACCGTATCACTAGAGTGTGTCATCGGATAATGATGGTACAATGTGTGTACCAAAGAAAGTAAGTATACTTAGAGAATGTAGATATGAAGCATGGAGCATGAAGTGTTAGATACTAGAGGTAATCGATAGTGATATAAGAGGGGGAGAGAATGTGTGATACCTCCCAAGTGTGCATATGATGGAGATCCATGATGGTGTTTGAAATGTGTCATAATAAAATATATGGTTTCCACAATGGTAGGTAGGAGCAAGGGTATGACCAGTATTAGATTGTGGGTCTAACGGAGAAGTTGTAAGTAGGTGAATGATCACGGATTGTTTTCGGTGAATTGGTTTATTTTATTTGGATGTTTTTGCTTACTCGGGATTGATAACTTTGTAGAAAAATTTAGAAGAGGAGGTGATGGGGTCCAAATTTTGAGAGGTGCTTGCTTACTTAGAGTTGGTAACATAGTAGAAGACTTGATAGGAGGAGATGATGGGGTGCATGGATTTTGAGAGGTGGTATGATATTGGGTTGGATAGGTGGCTCTTGACTGACCAAAGAAGGAACATTAGTAATTATGGCATGATGCTCATTAGACATGGAGGGGTCGTATTTGGGATCCCAATGGGATTTAGCAAGCCGAGATGAGCATTTAACATAATTTTGTGTAGCAAATGAAATAAAACCCTGATGCTAAAGGTGTTTAATTCTTCATTTTAAAGCATAGAAATCATTGCCATTATGTCCATTAATTCAATGATAATTTCAAATGGGAGACCTATGTATTTGGAAATCTGATACGGAGGGTAGCAATGAGTAGTTACCAAGTTGATCAACTAGTGAGTGACAAGCTCATGAAGAATATCATGTTGCTTAACATTTAGGTCAAACTTGAGAGGTGTTGGTAGTGGTAAGACTTGGGATTCACTTATGTGAACACATGTAGTAGACATAGGATTAGGATGAGGTGTATAAGAAGATATAACATGGGCTTGATAAGTATCCTTGAGATGTTGGATTTCAGGTTGTGAGCGATGCAATCATGGTTTCGTGGCTGAATTTTATCTTGAAATAAACAATGTAAAGCCTAAATTGACTTACAAATAGATTGATTGGTGGTTGTGGTATCAAGACAAATAGGATTACCATAGAGACAATCGAAGATGTCACGCACTTGTGCGGGTGGCATATTGTTAGGGAGGTGCATATTGTTTAGGGATTTTTGGAGAACATATTTACAAGGTGGGTGCATTTGAAGTAATTAATGCAAGGAAACTTTAGGAACCTTAGGAGCCATAAGATAAAAAAACCGATAGAAGAGGGATCGAATGATCGATCATGAGTGGGGTTCACCGAATGATTTAATGTAAATTGAATTAAATATTATTTCATAGTAACTTTTGTAACAAACGATATATAAATGATAAATGTACAGAAATGGACAAAAAAGCATTGAATAATATGAAACCCTAAGCAAGTGAAGGGAAAAGATGAATTAGATGATTACGTAAAACATGGAGGTGATCTTGGCTTGAAAGCTGCTAGAATGGACTATGAACAACATCTCCATGGGAGGACAGGATTACTTTTATTGTAACCATCTTCTACATCTGTCATTTTTGTATCCACTTGTTGTCAATTCATAGGGATCTCGTCTATTTGTCTTTTCAGATTTGTCGTCATTTATCCCAGACACTAGCACCCACTCTAGACACTAGCATCTAGGTGTTGGTGTCCATTATGTGTGCTCTTGTCTTGTTTGTTCTTTTTACACATTTTTACATTTGTGGTCAGCCTTTTCACTTTTATTATCCTTATCTCATGTTCATAGTCAACCTTTTGTGTCACTAATGTCAAAATTCAAACAAGAGACTCATATATATATACACAACATACACACTATTATTTTGGTTGGCAATTCTAAGGGAATATATCATCTACATACTACCACTACTATCATAAGGGATTACATTTTGGGTTGCATACACTACATAGGAAGGGGAAGTGTTGAATTCCATATCACACATTTACATCTAATCTAGTTATAGCCCGCTATCTTGGTATCATTGGCACAAGGAAACCTAAGGACACTATTTCACACACAAGCACATAGAACTACATGGATTTTGAAATGTAGTGCAATGCTTGAGTACTAAGTTCACTCTTCGGGTGACCGTCGAGGTCAATCGACTTCACATATTGCATTTTTATTTCAGATCTAATGTGTTTGTGAGCTTTGGAGATAGCCAGGGTTTGTTTTGCAAGTTACATGTGACGTTGGAACCCTAATAAAAATTCAAAGCAACAAAGAAGATATTGGAGTGAAGACCCTCGAGACCCGGAAAAGTAAGATCCCGAATACTAGCACATGCACTAGTTTCTTTATCGGGACACTAACACCCAAGCGCTCATATCCTCATGTGGGTGCTCCTATCTAACACAACCCAGTCCCATATTTCTCTGTCGATCACTTTGTAGTATCATTTTTAGTCTGATCCAATAGATACATAGTCCTGGCTATCTCCTGTTTTCACATAAATCTAGCCAAGTCATAAATCCCTCTCATTTGATTAGAGTTCTACATTGTTTTAGTATTTAACATTTGTATATTGTTGTATATCATCATTTTTGGTACATTAATTACTCGAAATATAGAATGGGGGATAACGTGAAAGTAGAAAGATTTGTAACCCAATTACATGATGAGACTCTTACGGATGAGTGCATTGATTCTTTCACTTGGATAGACTCGGATGACTATATCCTAGGGTGCACTTGTAAAGAAAAAGATAAAGGCAAGTTGGTGTACTTGATTGATTATGAAGAGGTAAAATATTTAAATATAGAACATATGGAAGGAGAGAGTGAAGTATTGGCTCGAGTAAATGAGTAGGTGCATGTATATCACTTGCCATTGAAAATGAAGAAATTCAACATTGGAATGGAAGATTCACCTAAGGAGGTAATAATTGGTGATTATTGGTCGGAGTCTGAAGTTGTAAAGATTGGTGAATTTTTGTGCAACTTCCATGATCTCTTTCCTAGGGGCTACCATGAGTTCAAAGTTTTCATCCCTCACCAGGGGAAATGAAGATCAAATTAAAGGAGGGTATGCAATCGGTTTGGAAGATGCCATACAAGATGAATCCAAACTTACACGTCAAAGTGAAAGATGAGATAGATAAGATGCTAAAAGAAGACATTATTGAGCCCATAGAGGAACCAGAGTGGATCGGTCCAATGGTTATTAACATTAGGAAGGGTGGAATAATTAGGATTTGTGTGGACTACAAGGTATTAAATGCTTCTTGTGTCATTGATCCTTTCCCTACACCCTTTACTAAAGAGATTCTTGAAGGTGTAGTAGGGCATGAGATTTACTCTTTTATAAATGGTTTCTTAGGATATCATCAAGTACGTATAGCATGCGAGGATTAGGGAAAGAAATTTTTTCCAGAATGGGGTTGTTATGCATATACAATCATGCCTTTTGGACATAATAATACACTAGTAATGTTCTCACACATTGTTGTCCGAGGATTTTGAGGACTTTATCCATGAATTCCTACAAGTGTATCTTGGTGACTAGACCATGTATGGTCTAGACAAGGACCGTTGTGGACTGATTAAGGCTTATATTTGAAAGATGTAGGTAGCTAAGTATATATTTAAATATCAATAAGTGCATATTTTTAACACCTTTTGGCATGTTATTGAGGGATATCATTTGTAAAGAGGGTCTTTTAGTTGATCATGCATAGGTAGCAGTGATATTGGGATTAACAAAGCCAACTATCAGAGGGAAGCACATGGTTTCCTTGGTCATATAGGTTATTACAGGGAATTTTTTGGGGGGTGTGCTAAGATTGTTGTGTAATTAGAAGATTTATTAAGGGATAAAAGGAAATTCTATTGGAAGTAGGCACAATAGAATGATTTTGAGCGGTTAAAGGAAAGATTGACTATTGCACCCATCCTTTATTTCCCTTCATGGAATTTTCCTTTCCATGTTCATGTGGATGCTTTAGGTACTTAAATTGGAGTTGGCTTAGCACAACCTAGTGAAGGTAAAATTGATCATCCCATTCTTTTTGCAAGCAAGAATCCAACACATGCAAAACAAAGTTATACCACAACTAAGCGTGAGGCATTATCAATGGTGTATGCGCTACAAAAATTTAGGTAGTATCTTCTGGAAACACATTTTTTATTTTAAAATGATCATATGGAATTGAAGTACTTAGTCAACAAGCATGTGTTACAAGGTCAGATATGTAGATGGATATTGTTGTTCAGGAGTTCAAATTCACAATAATAGTTAAGCTTGAGAAGAGTAATCTAGGACCCGACCACCTTTCATGCATAAATTTTGGGAAAGATACGCAAAGTAATGAGGAAACCATGTCGATGGCCAATTATTCGAGTTAAAGTGCGCATCTATGTATTTGGAGGACATAGCAATGTTTTTGTGCATAAGAATCACACCTCAAGGGATGGAAAATATGGAAAAGAAGTAATTGGCCATACGGGTTGTGCCCCATCGGCCTGGTAGGAGGAGACCTTTATAAAATGGGCCACGATGAAGTCTTGCACAAATGCATCTTAGAAAATGAGAGAAGAAATAATGAAAGAACTATATGGTGGTATTGTTGGAGGACATAATGCTGGAGAAACCACCGCTCATAAGATACTTATAGCAAGATTATGGTGGGAAATGATTTATAAGGATACACAAGAGTTTTTCAAGGCTTACGACCATTGTCAATGGATGGGTAAACCAAGACAATGAGATGATATTTCGTTGTGCCCTAGTTCATCTCGCACAACCCTTCAAGAAATGGGCTATTGACTTTGTTGGACCAATTACGCCGAGATACACAACAAATAGGCATGCGGTACATCATTGCGTGCACTAATTATTTGATGAGGTGGTCGGAGGCTAAACTTTTCTATGGGAGACATTATAAGTAGGTATGGTTTTCCATTAAACCTAACCAGTGATAAAGGTACTCATTTCATTAATGAGACCATTAGAATACTACTAGCATAATTCATGGTGGTGGATCACAAGACAACTCCCTAGCACCCTTAGGCTAATGGAACAATAGAGGCATTTAATAAGATCTTGGGTCATACCATAACCAAGATTTGTGATGTTGGAAGAAAGGATTGGGATTAAGAAATTTCAATTGTACTTTAGGCATACAAAACTACCTATAAGAGGTTGAACAAAGAAACACCTTTCCAGTTAGTGTTTGGCACGGAAGTAATATTTTATGTCAAATTCATGTTACCAATCTTGCACATTGCATGTGCGGGAGAACTCGTAGATGAAGAGACATTGTAAGTGCATATCGAAGGGTTGATGAAATTAGATGAGCATCACATCATTGCAAGATGGAGCTAAAAGAAAGAGAAGGCATGAAAAAGGCTTGGCATGATAGACACATTTGGAGCAAGTCCTTTCCTGTCAATGGATTAGCACTACTCTATGACTCCAATTTTGTGCACCATCCAGGAAGATGAAATTACACTTGGTTAGGACCGTTTAAAGTAACCAAGACTTTATACTACTGGTACATGTCGGTTTCAGTGCTAGATGGGACCATGTTATCAAGTTATTTTAATGGGAGTAGGCTAAAACACTACTATAAATAAGATTTTTTCTTATTGTTTGTAATAAGGTAGTCTTTCCATTTATATTAGGTTTTCAATTTCAGTCTTTTTTTTAAATAACCACATCGATATATGTCAAAGTTTGATGCACAAAGGAACGTGCATCCTTTTAGTGTGGACTAGTAGCATAAAAATAAAATTGTAAGCCTATATAAGCAACTTGGTTGATGGTAGGCGAAACAATGAATTGTTTTTCTCAATTATGGACAAAGGAGCTTGGTGGTGATGAAAATAAGTAGAATATGTTGTTATTGTGGGCATGATAACACAAGGTAAGGAAAGGTGTGGCACAAAATTTTGTGAGCAATAGAAGTGTGGAGTAAGAAGGTGCGCACAAGAGGATCTGCCGCCTGAGAAGTAGTTACGCTCCATAATATTATGAAGGTCGTGCACATGATACAAGATTCTTAAGGCTCGAACTTAGTGGAAAAAGTGAAAGCGAAAAATGTGAGAAAATAATGTAATTAAAGCTCATGTATGGACGATAATTAAATGCACTCAAAAACCATACGGAGCGTTAAATGCACTCGAAAAAAGCAAAAATCTATATAAGGGGTGAGCATTTTTGTATTACTTACTTACAAATTTGGATCTCTTTTGAACTTGAGAAATTTGGTGAATCGAAGCAATGATGAACTATGAAAACCAAAACCAACATCTTGAATAATGTGATCTCCTTGCAACTAGAAGGATTGAGCTCCAGAGGTTAGAGTGGCAGTTGAGGACGGCGTTGAAGGCTTAATATTGAAGTTTGTTTGGTGAGAAACAAGTTTAAGGTTGAGGTCATGAAGAAAATTTATAGAGATAGGGTAAGAAGGTTGAAGAAGGAAACAATATCATGGCTGAAAGAATATAGGATTCAACGAGAGGAATTCCAGTGAGAAACTAAGTTAAAGCATTGAGATAGAAAAAAGGAAGTATTTCATAGTAAAAGGCAAAAGGTATAGTAATTTTTGCATCTAGGGCACAAAATTTGCAGTGATTTTGATGACCATGTATAGATTGAAGTGATGGATCTAATCAAGGAGGCCAAGGGAAAGAAGAGGGAATCAACCCACAAGGATTGGTTTTGTGAAATACAGGTACCCTCGGGGAAGTGATTATTGGAAAAAAAGGGAGTAAAAAATGGAAATGCAGGATTAGTGAATATAACCATTGCATGCTGGGATTAAGGAGATATCGAAATGACACATTGGTAAGGATGGGAAAACACACATAATGGGGTCATATAGTGACATATGACAAGTTGCACAAAATATTGGAGAATGTTAGAGTGTTTTAGCTATTTGAGTTTCCATTTTCAGCAAACAAATGTGATTGTTCTAGTGATTGATTTCATGAGTTCACGAGTGTTGAGCAGATATCATTGTATGACACTAAGGATAAGGTGCACAAAATATTTACATGTGGTAGCAAGGTATATTTGAAGGCATGAAAGGATAGGGAAGGAAGCGCACGTGAAAGACATATTGAATCGAGACTTAGCCATTTTCATGGTTACGGGCTATTTTTTGAGATAGCATATGGAGCACACAACGAGATGGAGACTTATGCAACACACAAATGCTATTTTGGGAAGAGCATCTACTAAAGCGTCATGCATGAGTTCGAATTAATAATAGAATTACTACTTCCAGTTAACTATAAGAGATCTATTATTAGCACACTTACATGTGTGCATGTTATTGTAAAGGCACATGACTATTTTCATCATGTGACCTATTTTTGTAAGTGCGTAAGCGGTGAAGGGAAAGTCCCCACCCTTATAAATATGTAGTAATCTGTGTAGATTAGTAGAGAGTGTTGTGTATGAGCTATTATGGAGTTATGTTGCCAATCGATGCACGCATAAACTTATGATACTACTTATTGTAAGAAGCTTCTGTGTTTATTGTGTTTTAATATAATGGAGTATGTTGGGTGAATAATGGTGTTAAACATGACTGAAACTAGTTCTTACATGGTTGACTTTGTTATATCTATCACTTAATTCATTATTATTTTAGATCTAGATCTGGAATATGCTCTATGGAATATTTATGTTGTTTGTGGATATGAATATGTTACATCTTCATCATGTTCACATCATGTACAAGAAACTCTAAGGAGGGGCTTGGTACCTTTACGTGCTTTGGGTGAGCACTCAACTCAGGGTGGGTGATGTGCCAAAGTGCACTGGGTTGTTCGTGGTAAATTCTAGGTGCATCAACGAGGACTATTTTTATTTCTCTACGAAAAAATGATGCACATCATCTTGCAACTCATAAAAATGGTGATTGGGTTAAATGATACGGGCGATGAAATTGTAGTGGACATGAATTATGATGTAGTCATAGACTCTAGATCCGCTAAGTTACAATATCAAAGGAGAGCTAAATGTTTTCTATTCCTAACATCGAGACCTAGGCACAAGGGTGGATGTGTGTTTTGTGAGTTGAAAGCTAGGAGCATCAGAGCATTGGTTAGAAGTTAACAAATTTTGTTACACATTGCACACAAAATGGCGAAAGGGACCATATAAAATATTTCTCTATACATCACATAGAGTATTGTTAAATAAGTTGAGGTGTATCAAAGAAAGGGGTGAAAATATAACTTGGGGTTTAATTATGTCGCTGATTATATTTTGGGAAATTGGAGTTCCAGATGGACCCCTAGGGCATGAATGGGAACACCCTGTAACAATGAGGTCACCAGCCAAAATATTTTCCACGTATACTTGTGATGGCACAATAACAAATGCATATAAGGCTTTCCTAGACTTGTGGTATAAACGGATGTGCGAGGCCTTTGAAAATGAATGGCGCATACCAAGGATCTACCTTTAATGTTGGATGGGAAAGCATAATTTTTTGTAATGCAACACTTTTGCAATGTTTTTGATGATGGATGGAGAGATGATTCCGGGTGTAAATTATCATTTAAATTCACAACAAGGTACTTTTAAATATTTGTGAATAATTAAGGATGCACATCCACTAAAATTCAATGTTGATAAGGTACACGCAGAGTATCACACTCTACATAAAACTTATTATTGCGTGGCATGAAAAACGTATGTAGAAAACCAAGAGACAGACGTGATGGACCTAAATCCCATTGTCACTTTAGTAGTTGGCAATTAAACATGCAAAGTATATGTATATTCAAGACCTAAGATGAAATATGGAAAAGTAGTGGCCACGCTTGATTTTCTCCATGGAAGGAAGTGTATAGTGGTCCTTGAGAGATGCCCTGTTTAGGTCTCGAAAGTCCACGCACAACCTGATTTATCCATTTCTTTTCCTGATTGGTACCCAATTTATAACCCAACTTGAGTGCTTGATTAGAAATACGATGCTTGCCTCTATTAACTTATTCAAATCTTTCTTCATGAGAGGCTTAATATGAGGGTTGAATGGTCTTTGTTTTTATCTAATAGGCTTAGCTTCTAGATCCAGTTCAATAGTGTGTTGTGCTAACTTTGGATGAAACCTCTCAAGTCTTCATAGCTCTAGAAAAGACATCCTGGAAACTCTTGGAAAAGCTATATGAAATCATATTTTTCATGTTGAGTACTCACTTTTCCGATTTGGAGTATTTTACCCTCTCCAACTGAAATGGGCTCCAAATCCTCCCCTTTGACCTAAATATTTGATTTCTCCTTTCGAAATTGGTCATTGGGATTGAAGATTGACTCCAATGTCACCAAGCCTTTTGGGAGCTTGTTTGTCCTTAATTGAACCACTTGGTCCCCATATTGTTGCTCTAATTTATCTTAGTTCTTGGCAGAGAATTCAACTTCTTCTTGTAGGAAATTGATGATCTGTTGATCATTCTCGAACACCTACCAGCTTGTGTTGTTGTTCAGAACTGCTGGCCTCACAACTACCTTGATATGGGGTTGTGTTTTATCCCTTTTAATAATATACACCACATCAAATGTTTCCCTAATAATTACGCAAGCTGTCTCGTAGCTTCGTTCTCCTTCATTGGAATGGACTCAATATTGAATTCCTCGAAGTCTTCGATGAGGTCCCATACCTTGTTCTTGTAGCTCTTTAGGAGATCATTTTTGGCATAATTTAACCCCTAACTTGATTCACAATCAGTTCACTATCTCCGAACACTTGCAAGTTTTTATACCTCTTTTCCTAGCAAAATGAAGTCTATGGATTAGAGCTCAGTACTCAGTTGTGTTGTTTGAACAAACAAATTGAAATCGGAAGGCTAAATAGTATTTGATGTTTTGTGGCAACACTAACATGACACCTCCTCCAACACTATGCCTACTCCTAGAGCCCTAAAAAAACAACCGCCATACTTTGTTGTCATCCTTATCTTCTGGATTGGTGATGTTGGGGAGAGGTGGATTCTCTTCGTCTAAGAAATATATGCCTAGTTCAACTTCTTCCATCTCTCTTGTATGGATCAAAAGCATTCCTTTTGTTTTCCCATTCATCTAACGTCAAATCTAGAATACCCTCAACTTTAGTACCGTCTTTGAAGTGTTTGAGAAATCTTCCTAATCAAAGGTTGAGCAGTTTGCATTAATCGGACTTGGCACATGAGGCTTAATGTGAAAGTTCACAATTGCTTTCGACCTGATTATAGCTTTGGCTCCATATCTCGTTTTGAAGAGCATATGGGACCAATCAATAGATAGGTACCCACCAATATTAGCAATGAAGTCCCTTGACAAACCCAAGGCAAAAAGGGGTGGTAGGCCAATAACCGATACATCTTGCAAAACTGTGACATTTGGGAAAACATGTAACGTTAGACTTAATCCTTTGATAACTCTAACAGTTCCCACTACTGTCTCACCTAGTTGCACCACTCCTTTAAAGACCAGTCCATACTTTAGGCCCAATTGATCTACTATCTGCTTTGGCATTACATAATTGCTTCCTTTCGAATCAATCATGAAATTGTGCACCAACTTTTTCCCGACAATCAATGACACATAGAATGGTGGAGGCTTCAAAATTTTCTTGGTTGACCTTCCTCTTGTTGCATTGTATTGGTGAGAACCTTCTCTTTATTTTTGCATGATCCATTCAGCCCTTCTGCAATATTTTTGATGATGGATGGAGAGATGAGTCCTGGTGTAAATTATCATTTGCATTCACAACAAGGTACTTAAAAATATCTATGAATAGTATTAAGGATGCACATCCACTAAAATTCAATGTTGATAAGGTACACGCAGAGTATCACACTCTACATAAAACTTATTATTGCGTGGCATGAAAGACGTATGTGGAAAACCAAGACACAGACATGATGGACCTAAATCCCATGTCACTTTAGTAGTTGGAAATCAAGCATGCGGGGTATCGGGGATCAAATTTGAAGGGTTGGTATGAATTTTATTATGAAGGGCAAATATTGGACCAAGCATAAATCAAGTATACACGTCATAAAAATTAAGAAAAACACATAAATACATATCACTAAACACATAAATACCATCAAATTACGTGTGGGACACTAAGATCTCTTATCAAAATCATAAAGAAAATTTGTAAATAATAAAATAAATAACAGTAGCTTTCGCTTGAATTTTAGTGCTAAAATTAAAACCCATTTGGATTCTTAGAACTTCGATAAAAAAATTCATTCGATGTTTAACCACTAATATTATAATAGTACTAGTCTATTTATTATATTAATGTTTTTTTATAATTGTTATTACACCTCAAGTCTAACATATCTACGAGTCATGCGCAAATCGTAGAAAGATGGAGGTAATTGTTGTTTGTAGAAGTCATCATTTTTTTTATTTTTAGATTTTAAAATTTCACACTAGCCCTTCTTCTGACAGTTTCAAAGGTAACTTGCACTTCTGTATTGTCAAATGATTTTTACATTTTGATTTTTTTTTGACATGCAAATTTTTACTCGCCCTTTTCTGACGGTTTGGAGGCCTTGGGAAGGGCTGTGACGGGCTCAATTTTGAACCCCTGCAGGGTATATGTATATTTAAGACCTAAGATGAAATATGGAAAAGTAGTGGAGGCGTGCGACATAAGTTTAACCCCACCACCAAAATTGGAGGCCGAAAGAAAAGAACGGTAGAGGGTTGTGAGGGTTGTATAGGAAAAGATGAAATAGAGGGTCATCTAGACCATAGTGTGCGAAAATAGAGGATAGAACCAATACAAAGTCCAGTGTGCACTCCTTGAAAATATACACCTATCCCAAATCATAATGCGAAAGAGGAAGGCCCAGATGAAGGATATCACGATGATGAAGAGTAAGGAACAATATATGAAGAATAACCCCACATGTAATCCACCTTGATAAAGAGGAACACGAGAAGTATGAAGAGAATATTGAGGAAGAAAAATTGGTTGAACCATCAAAAGAGCCCATGGAGAAGGAACGCAAAGAGGAGGAGCAGAGATATGAGAAAGAAGAGGAGGCTGACCAAGAACACGAAGAAGGGACATGCCATGCACAGGAAGACATGGTGCAGGATTCACTACGTGAGCAGTGTGCGGAAAGACCAAGTCCAAAATCATTTAGGAGAACAAGGTTAGAAATAAGCTCTCCTTGGAAACTGTTCATGTCATACACCAATGATCCCACTAAGGTTATAAGAGAACGATTCCAGAGTATTGTGTATTTAGAATATCTTTACTGCTAGGAGACGTTTGACAAGTCACAGGCACACATTCGGACAAGGAAGGAACTTCCATTTTCCATACAAACACATATGGAGGAACTTGAGTTTGAAATACTGCCAGAAGGAATCCATAAATTATAGGGAAAAGGGGGTCCTAATAAAGTTCTAACTATATTTGATTATGCACATCTGATAGATGCGCAAGTAGGCAATGTGTTGATTAAGATGGTAAAAGAGGTCACGCGCAACGATATAAATAAAGGAGCAGCACTGCACGACACATCTAAGAGCTTTAAAGATGTCAACAAAAAGAACAAGAAAATGGTGGCTAAACTCAATAACTTTAAGGGGAGGTTGGCCTCTGTCAACACCAGAGTGGCTATACGTGTTTGAGAAATTGCACAATCCTATCTAGAGGTTATTGTAGAGGTGAAGCTTGATCATAATTGGTATATTGACTACCTAGGAGAGGTGGTCACATTATTGCTAGAAAGAGTGAACTCAGGACCAGAACCAACAGCTGAAGAGCTTGCCAACGAAAGGCAGTAAGAGGTCAACAAAACAATAAAGGAATATGAAGAACTAATGAAGGAAACTTCAATTAGAGCGAAGGTGTTCAATAATTTTTCAAACACCTCAATTGTTGACGTGCACCTTGTAAAGGAAGAAGCGAAGAGGAGAAGATTAAAGGCCTCCTGTACACTAGATACAAGGCAACGTGCGTGTATGTATTATAGGATTTAGATGGATTGAAGAAGGTGATTAGTGACAAACACACTAATATTGAGAAGAGGTTTGAGGAGTTGTAGGGAATAATAATACAAGAAATAGACATTCTAGAGAGCACAACATCATAATGGGACACCATTTCAGCCGAGTTAAAGGAGAAGGCCAAAGGTGTATTACTAGAGAGTCTACTAGACATTATCACCACATTTCTAGGAAGGTCCAATAACGCGTTGGAAGAATGGAAGCAATCGGAAGTAAGCATGAGTGCGGAATTCCAAGAGATCCTAAACATATTTTAGTCCAACTTTTGACTACATGGGAAGACATCATTCTTATTCCATTTATTATTTATATTATTTGAGAGTGATGCGGTGATTACTACATTCTTTTATTCTTTATTCTTGGTATTTTCAATGACGGAAAATATCCCTAGTGTGGGGTAATGTTGGGCGATGAAATGGCTAAGTTACGAATGTGTGCAAAGGTGGGGAATGTGCAATAGTGGGCATGAGATGTTAAAGAAAGGTGTGCAAAGGTTAGCACGCAAAGACAAAAAAACACATTCAAGAGACTTAGACAAAAAGGAAAGGCAAGGAATGGCGTGATCACCAAGGAAACTAAAAATAGATGAAGCATGGATAAGGATTATATCTAAAAGAAGAGAAAAAACACGATGGAATAATTATAAACAAGATACATGCATGGAAAAAATATAATCTATTTATAGAACATGGAACATAAATATCACTTCTAGAAGAAATCCGATTGTTTTGGAGAACTAAGGTTGAGTCTAATCATAGGAAAGTGCATCCTTTAGCGCATATAGTCTATTAATAGCTTTGGTCTATTCTTAGGATGTAAAATGGTGAAGGACAAGATCCCACCCAATAAATACATGTGGTATTCTTGTAATTAATCATATCTCGAGTGCATGAGTCTATATGTTTTGGATGTGCGAGTGTGTAAGGGTCTAATAGAGTGTGATTTATAAGTCATTGTATGCATATACAAAGATGTAAGTATAAGTTTGTTTATGTAAGTGTTGTGTAATGATATAAGGTAAGAACATATGATGTTATATGTAATGGACCTTGATGAATGAATGATAAAAAGATCTAACAGATTATGTATAATTGTCTTACCATTGATATAATTGTGTGAACATATACTCTCCATATGGTATGTTGTTGTTTTTATAACCATGACTACATGAAGCACATCTTGATTTGCATCCTAGAAGATACTTGGTAGAGTTGTGCACACTTGAGTGAGTTCTCAAGCTCATGTTTGGGTGAAGTGTCGGCGTGCTCGACTATGTTTTTTTAAACCATAGACTATAGCATGATAGAGGAATAATCATGCGCATGGAATATTACAATCTTTGTGGTTTTGCGAGACAATAGACACATAAAGACATGTATCCACCGGTTAAAACACAACCAACATGATATGTAAAAGGATATGCCTAGTAGCATACACTAGATGATTGGTCATATGATAGATTCATCCTGGTTGCATGCATTGATCAATTATAGAATTTTCTTTTGTGTTTCAATAATTTTCCCATCCTTCCACTATTCACAATTTAGATTCTTCTTCACAACTATACACATTTTCTTCCTATATGCCATAATTTTGAAACATATCTAAGTAGATTTTCAAAAAAATACACCTTAAATTTTCTAAGGGATCTTAACATCTACCCCGGTGTTATCTCCTTGTGCCATTATTTTTATCATGCAATCTCTTATAGAGACAATTTCTACATGGTGACAATCTACTGATTAACCATTGTGTGTCCCAACAATGATTATATTTTATATATTACATGGACACACATCAATTATTTTGAGTCAAGGGATATACATTATATATCACTCACCTCAAAAGAAGGGGCATTTAGTAAGGCTATTAAAATAATATCAATACGATTTAGACACTCATGTAGTATTACAACCTTTAGGATATACTGGCATAGGCTATAAGACATATTTGCACGTATAAATAAAACTCATTCGCACAACTTCAATTTGAAGGAAACATTAGATGATACTTCCCAAAATGGATGGTACCATATTAGATAGCTTTGGATATCCAATTTCATTTTGTAAGGAAAATATAGGTTTTCGAGTTCTCTAATATAGGTTCATGGAAAGATAAATAGTTTCAATAAAAATTTCACTACATCTTATGGAATGATTTAGGGGTATGGTGATTTTTGCAATCCAAATCTTCAATATAAAGTTGCACATTTTCTAGTTTACATTATAAAATTGGCATAACAGAGGTATGAGGATGAATCGTTGATTCTTAATTTTTCACGATTTCAAATAACTAATTTAATGCGGGGTGGGGGTATGAGTTTACTTCATTACCTTTCAAATTTGCACATTTAGGATCTAGATCCATCTCGTAACATTATGATTTTGTGGGTAGATGGTTTTACTTTTGGTCTAGTAACACCCTTAGTACATATGTGCCTAGTGATTCCTTGGGAAACCATTTCTCTCACTCCCTTTTGAGGATAGTTAAGTCAAGTGACACTTGAATTCTTTTTATTATTTTGTGTATTGGGTTAAGTGACACCCAAGCTCCTTTCATCACTTAAATATTGGATCAAGCTACTTTCAAATTCTTTTGGTTCATGTTAATTTTATAAATTTGGGATTGATCAACCCCAATGTTCTGTTGGTGTAATTTTAATCCCTCTCTCCAAGTGTTTCATCAAGAATCTTCTACATTCACAAAGTAAACACTTGTACTCTAAGCTTTTTCAATTTAAATTTTCAAATTTCAAGTTTAATTTAAATTTAGAGTTAAAGTTTAATTCTTTCTAGATGGACCTTGAGTATACTCTATGGGAGATCTTCACTTTTGGGATCGTGTAACAACTCAAGCAAGTCAAGTAAAAATAGTTGACAAAGTGTTTTTACACACTCAGAATACATTTTATATAAGCAAGTAAATTTCATTTCCTATATCTTTAGGGGTATGTAGACACATAAATTCAATACTTTAGCACATGATAATGTCATTATTGATTTAATTTATTTAATCAATACTTATGCACCTACTCTAAGGATAATTTCTATATCCTATTTCATCCTTAGTCCTAATATTGTGCACATATGTTTGTAACACCATACCTCACTTTTGGACCAACTTGTTCAACATATAACCAAACTGTTAAATGGGATAGTCCTTAGAAAAATGGTTCCATCTCGGGGCACTAAATAACCATTTTCAATTTGTATATCCTTTATGCATAAGAATCTCCACTATACGTTGGCTTTATTGTGAAATATATCTATAGAACCCTAAATAAGAAAGTATAAGGCACTCGCTTACTCACCTTGCATTCTCAAGTAAAAATCACTCAAAAGGAAATAAATGATATCTTAATCTTCCCTAAAGCAACACAAAACATTATGAGTATTCCCTACATAGGTTTGAAACACTTCAAACCAGGTTCAAGATTCGAGATACCCAAATTAAGAGTCCAAAATCCAAGTCAAAGAAAAACAATTATCATGTGTTCAAGTTATCAAATGTAGTTACATACATTTAGAATAATGCCACATCGTTATTTGGATTACATGTGGTTTTATTCCTATTCGAGTAGTGTTAATGTAGGAAGTGTACATATTACACTTCAACCCAAATGTTAATCGTTTAGTAGGTTTTTTACTAATCTATAGGGTTTTGAGGCAAGGTGGTTGATTTTATAGGGTTTGACACATTATCAAGACATAATACTTCACAACAAGGCATATAACAACTATTCACATAGATCTTGGGAGTTATAAAGTCTCATTTTCAACCTATTACCAAATTTTTCATCCACACCAAACCATTAAATGGTTCAATCGTGTGAAAAATAGTTTCATCCTTGACCAAAATGTCGTTCGAAAACTAAATATGAATTATTTGTGGGAGTCTTCATCAAGTTCATCCTATGTCAGACCCAAATCATTTTCTAGATGAATAAAAATCTAATTGAAACACTCTTCTTATGTTTTACTATATTTAGCATGTGCCCTAATTGAATGCAACTTCTCAATATCATTTTACATGTATTGGTAAGTTTAATGAATGTTGGAGCATATTATTTATTAATCCACTTGCACATTAGTCTCTAATATTTTGTTTCCCAATTATGATTTTCAAATTCTAATTTGGGTGTAAGCAATTATAACCTAGCTAATGCATATTTGTACACACATGCGCGCGCGCACGCACGCACGCACACACACACACACACACACACACACACACACACACACACACACACACACACACACACACACACACACACACACACACACACACACACACACACACACACACACACACACACACACACACGCACACACACGCACACACACACACACACACACACCCGCATTAAAAACTTAAAACTTACCCGCATTAAAAAGATGGTATGTGTCACCAAGCCTAGAATTGCAAATTAATATGCCCTATCATTTCAAAAATTGTTGAGAGGTTAAATTTTTTTGGTAGCTCTAAATAAAATTAAAGCCAACATTATTCAATATAAATGTAGTACTTGTCTAAACATGAAACCCTTATATGTTTATACAATATAGGAGGGTATATTAAGAGAATTTATAGTTTGTTATTTTTTTAACGGTAAAAATTTACATCCTATATACATTGTGAATCATAATACATTGTTTGAAACTCTCAAAACATGCTACAACCTATCGTTTCTAGGTGTATGTGTCGGTGATAGTAATAGGTTTTTGTTTCATTTTTTTATATAAATCCACATTAAAATACTCATAAATGGGGTATTGATGTGATTGAAAATGTAATTAGGAAAGGTAAAAGGTCAAGTGGATATATGCATCAACACAAGAGGGTTTTTATTATTGTTTTTACAACAAAATAAGATTTATCCTATGTATTTTAACACGGTCCTTGGTTATTTGGAAAATATGTCTATTCACGACATTGTGGAGTCTCAAATCCAACTTTATCAATATGAACCTTAGGTAGTTCAAATATGGATAAAAATGTTTAATGTTCTAGCACATTTGTGGTTGGAATCCATTTGTTGTTAAGGAGTAGGAACTCCCTCGGGAGATTATTCGTGTTTCTTTTGAAACCCTTAGTAAGATGCATATTGCTTGTGCCAAATTTAGTGTTTAAATGGGTGTTAGTAAACCTCTTCCAAGAAGAATTTGGTTAAAATCCTCGAGAGGAAGATATCTTTGAAAATATGAGAGTTAAAAAGCATTACCCTCCATTGTTTGATGTGTCACAACCATAACCATTTAGCTTGGGATTACCCCTTAGCTCCAACAATTGAAAAGAAGAAAGAAAAATGAGGAATTTTAGTCAAGAGGCGAAAAGGAAAGAAAAATTCTTAGCCCGAACCTAAAAGATAAGAAAGGGATTATGTTGGGCTGAAATTTAACCGTTTTACTATATTAGGTACCAATGCAAATGATGAAGGTGAAGTTTCATTTCAACGGAACACTAAAAGGATAAAATAGTTGATGTGGTAATTGCCATTCCCATGAGGGAATTGTGAATAACCTCATCAAGGTTATTACTTATCCTAATCATAAGAATGTGGACCAAGGAAAGGTAACTTTGATCCCGACAATCCAACCAAGAGGGTGGTGGATTCTTTGAGTAGGGTTTCCTCAAAGACATCTTTTGATGTTGTCCTTAATTGTCATGCTATAAATCTTGTAGACCCTTGGCTTCAATTCAAACAACACCTAATTTCACACCAAAAGAATAACAACTTGACTAGGCTAAGAAAATGATGATGTATTCCACCAAAAGATGATGTACGATGCTCTTAGTTCTTTCTTGAGTTTTTGTAATTTGATTTGGGTTATTGAACACATTGGTCTTGTTTATACTTTTGAGAAGTCATATGACCAAGGCTACGTATTGTGATTTTGGTCACTCATTTTTTGTATGATTAGTGATCTACTTACTACTTTTAATAAACACAATGTCCTTTTCAAGTAAAAATACTTGTAAATTTAAATACACGCAATATATTTGGTAAGTTATTTAGATGTTTTTGATTTATTATAATTTCTTAAACTTATTCACATAGAATATATCCTTTATGCATTTGTGATAAGTAAATTTGAATCAATTATTTATAAATGTAAATCCACTCTAATATAATACTCTATAATATATGAAAGGTACTTATAACATTTTGAAATCTTACACTAATATGCATAAAAATTGAAATAACCATCTATTTAATATTTATTATTAATAGTTATTTTATATTTTGTTAGATGCTATTTTTTTAGATAATGTAAAAAAGTTTGGTTTTGAGGAGACCAAAAAATCATGTACATAAAACGAAGCAAGGTTTAAGAGAAAAACCAACAAACAACCAAAGAACCAAGTCAAAAAAACTTGACAATAGCAGAACCAGACCACACCAAATATAAAATATTAAACATTACATTTTTGGTACTAAAAACAAAGAGACCAAGAGAACTAAGCTAAAGACCAAAGGAACAAAAAAAACACAAAAGGACAACAAAACACCCGCCATTAGTTCTCCTTAGCATTTTATTAGATGTTATTTAATTTCTGATTTTTTATACAATAATATCTATAAAACACTTTGTTATTAGGGGATGGTTAATGACTACTCGAATAAATAAAAGATACCCTTACTTAACAAATAGCTTAAAAGCGAGAGAGGTCATCCTTACATTTGGAGCACAAAACAAAATGTTAATATTTTTAAACAAAAAGTATTGCAAAGTATTGAATACCACATGATTCCCATTATTACTCTCAAAGGGTGTGGATGTGGATTGGTCAATGTAGTATCTTGTTAGAGTCGGACCATGCCTTAGGATTTGTCATTTCAATTATTGTCACGCGTCCAATCAGAAAATATTGGATTCTATCTCGCACCTGCATGCTGATGCACGTCTAAGAAAAATTAGGGTTTTGATACACTCTGAAGTGTTCCAGAAATTCTGTGCATGCCACGTGAAAGAAAAATTCTTTCGAAAAAAACAGGATAGGATTCCCAAGGGAAGCTACTTTGCAAAGTAGCATTAGTTTAAGTTAACGGGAATAGGGTTCCCCATGTGCTAATAAAAGGTTGTTTGTTCTAAAGTATATTTGTTAATTTTGAAGTATAAATAATATTATATTTGTTTTTCTTTTCATTTTCTTAGGCCTTTTTACTTGAGAGGTATTTTCATGGCAATGTTTTTAGTATGATTATGTGAATTAGTCTGATTACAATGTTTTTATGTGGAGTTTTTATATTTTATGTCACTTATGGAAGTCTATAAGATTTAGCTATCTTTAACAATGATATTATTTTATTGGACCTTGTTGTTAATGAGAATTTTTTTAAGTTTTTCGGTGTATTTATAGATATAATTTTAAGTAGAGAAAGTTACACTTCAATTCTAACGTCTCGCATGGCCTTTTCTATCATTGGGGGAGTGCTCCATGCACTATAATGAGTCAAGTGTCATTAGAATAACATTCATAAGGTTCTCGTCCATCTCCACGCTAATGTATTTACGGTTGTTCACAGAATCGGTTCTCCTTCTCTCCTTGTTAACAAGTCAAATGGGGCCCATCACCTTCAACGCGAGGCAAGTTAATCACGGGCCCATCTCAATGGTCTTCTCTAATTTAGTGTATATTGCAAGTGGTGCCTAGACCTCCGGGTGTGGGGTCATTATTTCCTTGGCTCCTTTTGGTGACTCTCAAACTCAAGATGGGGATGGGAGGGTGACACCATATCCTCTTTCTAATGTGTCTCTTGTTTGGGGCCCTCGAAGATGATTCGCCACCTCCTCCTAGTGTTGTCGTGACTTCTTCCTAGCTATCTCTTATGATGTCTTTGTTAGCCAATTTTTTTATAGTGTAAAGCAATTTGTATCATTGTGTGTATTTTGGATTGATTCTTTCTTTTAGGATTGTACATATATACATGTAGCTTTGGTCATAACTCATGTAGTCTTATTAGTAGTTTAATACAATACTCCAATGAGATATAATTTAAAAATAAAAGTTTTTTTCAAAATAGAGAGGGGTGAGAATAAGATATTTGTAAGGGTTCAATTTTTTTATTAAATTTAATTATATAATTAGGAGAAAGGACCCTCACCTATATGCAACAAGATGACCAACTAATTAGAGAACATTTGGGTAGAGAAAACCAATAACACCATAGATGTTAGGAGATATTACCATGTCACAAAAACTAGAAATCAAATTAGTTCTAACAAAATATAATGATGTAGGAGCATTTAATTCACAAGTGATC
Source organism: Taxus wallichiana var. yunnanensis (assembly GCA_018340775.1). Classification (NCBI taxonomy): domain Eukaryota; kingdom Viridiplantae; phylum Streptophyta; class Pinopsida; order Cupressales; family Taxaceae; genus Taxus; species Taxus wallichiana. Next base: position 953,422,680 of record CM031242.1, read on the forward strand.
CCACATCAACCAAAGTTAGTTAGAATAGGCATAAGTTCTTTTTCAGATGCTTTTGTACTTTGTTTTAACAACATTAGTAGAATAGTTCAGAGAATTCATGATAACTTCTTGATTCCAAAATAGTTATTAAAAGTTGTCATAAACATGTATCTCATGGTGTAGTGCAAGAAATGTGATAGGAGACTGTAAGGGTTAGTGCAACTTACAGACATTAAAAATGCATCACGTTGCCTTTACGCTATGCATTCACCTTTGGGATGGTCTAAATAGATGGCACAATGATCAAAATTCATGGTACAACACTTGTATACTTGGTGTGAGGCCAAAACATTATGCAAATAAATAGAAACTTGGTGCAAACCTAGATACCTTCTGACAAATAAGCAATATCACATAAATCCTATCAAAGGTTCATCTTATGTAAGTGCACTCATCTTGATAATGCACACCTACCTACAAAACTATAGAGTGATAAAATATTGATACCGTTCTAAAATTTTTAGATAAGTTTCACATATGGAATCAACTAAAAGTATGACTCGAAGCACATTTTTTTAGGAGTGTGTCTAACCTTGTGTATAAAGTTATTTTACATAGATGTATGTTGTGTGTACATGGAATCTTGGAACAAAAGAGCTTGTAATCATTTTTTGGTAGTATAAAGAATTGTAGACACCTAAATTTGGTAAGTTATCACTTGGAAATGAAAATAATGGATTTGTACCTAAATCATGATTTATGTGTACATGCCGAGCTTAATTGCACATCCTTATCCATATTACATGAATTGATTCTTTATTCCCACTTATTACTCACTCAAAAACTACTTGCATCAAGACAAAGTAGTATATTATTCCAGACATCTTTCCCATAATTTTGTAGAATCCCATCACCTACCTATAAATTACCATTCATATAGGACCAAATCATCGAACCATTTGGTTCGAAACTAACAGTTTCATCCCCAACCACTCAACGATCAATTTTTCAATTTTATATATTAATATGGGTCTATAATATCCTCATGGGACAACCTTGATGCATAATTATACCTACAAACCCCTATATAAGAAATTATAATACAATCACTAACTTGGAAATCACTTGACACTTTCAAGAGAACATATAACAAATATCATTCCTAAATCACCCTAAGCTCTCCTAAATTCCAAAAACTATGGCACACTCTAGGATAATCCCTTCATAGCTTTGAAGAAAACTCAACTAGGTTATAGAGTCATACTTACCAAGATAGAGATCATCTAAGCCAAGTCAAGATAAGCACAATGAACCATTGTTGCAATATCAAGTGATGAAATTTCCAAATCTAGTTGCATCCATATAGATATCACATGAAAGATAGAAAACTATTTGTGATTTTATGCCTAATCGAGTATTGACAACATAAGTAGTGTATGGATTGAAATTTAACCCAACCATTAATATTTTTGCAAGGTCTCTTATCTGTTCTTACGGTTCAAATTTATTTCTCTTCATATGACAGTTTCACACATGTGTGACACCTAGGGTTTCAATTTGCATCACTTCACATTTAGTCACAAGGGCACAAAATTTTGTAGAATTCCATCTCATTGATGTATATAATCATTCGCAAGTTAGTAAACTTTTTAACAGTTCCATACAACCTAGATGTTCTTGTCCCTATAAAGTCTATTGTCGCAAAGCTAGATAAAAATAACTTTCACTTCATTTACCACATGTACATTCATATAAAACTTGTAGATGATTGAATTTGGCAATCTACTTTATGACATTGCTAGTTTTGAAAATGTACTCTTTCTATTCGCACTTAAAACATTTCAAGGTCTTTTTATAGCTTGTTTATCTTTACACACCGATATGCCAACACATTGTAAGAGTAAAATACATAAAATCCATATAATGAGTCAACCCATAACATGATGTAAACTTCGTTTAAAATGTATTTCATCACTGGTTAAGGTTGTACAGTTTGGTTAGGAGTTTATATCATGTCCTGACCTATCTCGTATGATTTTTCAATGATATATACTCCATATTTACTTTTACTTCCAAATTATATAATGGATATTTTACTCCCTCTAGGTCAACATTTCTCCAAAGTAATTCATCTTCGTAACCTTATATAAGAAAGATAAGACTACATTATTTTCTAACCTAGAAATCCTATGGTAATAGATTGAAACACTCTGGGCCCAACAATTACAAAAGGCACCCAAAGATCCCTAAATTGCACAAAGGATAATCTAGAGTTAATAGGAAACAATGTCTAAGGGTCTAAATATTCTTACTAGGTCAAGAAATCAATCTCACTCATCTACAAGCACTCAAACAAAAATTTCCATGTATTTCAGCAAGAGCCAAACTCAACTCAAGCATCAAAGAAGTTTCCAAATACGGTTGCATTAATTCGATATCGCATGCTAGGTGAAGAGATACATGCAATTTGAGGCCTCTTCAAAGTGGTGAAAATGTTGGTGGTGTATGATGGTACCACAACCAAATTAATGTTTGTTTTATAAGGTTTATCGAACAAGAGTTTTTAGCATGACTGACAACTAGGGTTTAATAGGAACAAACATATTTTAGGAAAGAGACAGTTCTAAAGAAGTTGCAGAGATAGACACTAAGCAGATCTAAGACCATATAGTAGGGTCAAGACTATATAAATGGTAATGGTAGAGTTGTATGATCTTACCCCAATTCGGTTTCTAGTCATAGTTCCTAGAACAAAGCATCATCAAACTCAAATCTCCCTATTTCAATAGTGTGAATATAAAAAACTTCCTGAATCATATGTAATTAGCTAAGTGCACAAATCCTTTTGTGTTTTCAAGTTCATATCATGTTTCATACATTAGTTTTAAGTATTAACGAATTTTTGATATTACATGATGAATGTTGGAATTTAATTAATCTGAATAACCTCATTAGCTCCTCTTACATCATTTAGTGTACTTAATTCACCTATCTTATATTTCACATAATATAATAAGGGTTTAAACATTTTGTAACCCCAAACTTTGACTTGATATTTTCTATGATCTTCCTCTTTGTTTTTGTGTTGTATCTATCTTCCTATTCTACCTCATCATGTCATTGTTTCCAATGTTGTGATATTTGCATCAAGCCCATAGGGCCACATACTCATACTTGGAGTTATGAAGGGAACCCCTTTTCTCATCCTTCTTTTACTCCTACAAATGGGGCTCCTAATGTTCATCCTTATTCTACTAATAATATATTTTCTAATGCCATCTTCACTATTAATGTTGATCCTCTACAAGGTGAAGGCTCCAATAATAACCTTGATACTCACTCTCATGATCTACCCGAAGATGAGGCACAACACCTTACACATTTCTTACAAGAGAATCCCACTAATATTTATATTCTTATATATGCTACAAGAGATTAAATTAAGCATGCTTCATTATCTCACATAAAGACATATGTTATTCCTACATCTACAATGCCCACATCCTTGGGAAAAAATAATTTATCAATGAAAAATGTCTTTATACCTCTTCCTACAAACATTGTTGTTACTTCACATCCCATATCCACTCATAATGGTTTGCAAACTTCTTCATCTAACACATAAGATATTGAAACCCTTGTTCATACATTACAAGCTCAAATATTACAATCACAATAAGGTGAATATGCTTCTTCTCATGTTATAGATTCTACATAGTTGCTTCATAACCCACTTGCACCCAAAGTGGGTTTTTACCCATTACCTATTGGTTTTGTTTCTCTTAAAATCCTTATCTATGATGGCAAAGGTGACCCCGCCAAACATCTTTGATCATTCCATATGGATTACTTTGAATATGTGTAGACACAAAATCATGCACTTTAGGTAATTATCTAGTCCCGATCATATACTACTATTTACATGATTTCTAAGTAAGAAAAGTATTGATTAACCCATGTATTCGACCACCTTTATTTGATTTATTCTTCCGCTTTTGGTCTTACACTTGTACTTTCTCAATCTTCACTTACAAATTTTGGCATTTGTCATTCTAGACACTAGTGCCCACCAGGATGTCGGGCGCTTAGGTTTCCACGTCCCCTTTGGGTGCCCTTGTCCTCTTTGTACTTTGGTCACACTTTCTGGGTCCTTTCTAGTCGGTTGAGAATCTTATATTTTTGTAGTCATAATTTTTGGGGTTAGTTACAAAATTCAAGCAAAGGAATCATATAAATATAAAGTTATGTGATCATAATAAGGGACCAAACACTAAGCATCTATTATCTCCACCTAAGGTTGCATCAATCAAAGACATATATAGCTCCATTTGCATCCATCTAGCTCCATCACAAGGGACAAAGGTTGGTTAATCTACATCACACTTCATAGGAGGGGGTAAGTGCATGAAGTTGGGGGGCCAAAAAGTGGACAAAAACCCAAAAAAATTAAAACGCATACGCGTTCTATTATAAAGTGATCGCGTTTTAATTTCTTAGGTTTAGAATTTAATGAACCATAATGTGTACGTGTTAGGTCTTCTATAAAAAAGAGGCCCGAGCCTATATGATTTTTATCTCCCTCAAACGCGAGTTTCAGAGCTTAACTGTGCCCTCGCATTTTTTCATTCAGCTGGATCTCAAGCTCAAACGATCTTCTCTGGACCACCGGGAAGATCTGAATCGACGATGGTGCCACGAAGAAGAGGTAAGCATAATTCCTTTCTCAAAATTTTGTTGAAATATGATAATTATAGAATATAATTTGAATTGAATATAGTTTTTTTATTGTTAGTTTGAGCTCAAAGGAATCAACCACAACCAAACCCCGTTATTATTGTCTTCCCTCCCAACCCTCCCAGGTTTCTCAACATCCCCTAGGTAGTCTAGAAGATTTAGTATCCCACATAGTTGGAAACAAAATTTAAATTAAGGATTTAATCAAAATAATGAGGGATTCACAATCTACAAACCCCCACTGTGCCTCTCTTGCAAACACATTAGAGGCACTACTTTCTCAAGTTGACATGGCAACATGGAAAATTGATCGTTGACAACTTCTTGAGAGGGTTGTAGGGTTTATTATTCCAAAAATTGTCATATGTGGATGTAAAGAAAAAATAAATTACAAAAGACCTCATATGCACCTTATTCATGGGACCCCGCACTAATTTTCATGTTTCATTGTCATGCAAATGGTTTCCCATCCATTGGTGCAATAATAATTTGATTAAAAATAATATTTGGGACCGATGGTGGATGGTGTTTGATTTTTCACCTTGTAATAACAACAAAAGCCACTATACTTTATGAGGAAACTCTATCATGAGCTTATCCTCAACAAGATCCCAAATTATTGTTATTTCGAGATTTCTAGGGCCGAGGAAAAGGATTTGTATAGGATCGACCTGTGTGCACAACGTGTACCTATTCAAAAGTCCTCACATAGAATCCCCCTTAGCCTAAGGTTATCCCTCCAAAAATGAAGGATACAATAGAGATTGATACACTCCACGCGCTTCAAGGGCTATTTGCGATCCTTGTTCGACATACGAGGGAGATTTCTGAGCTAGATTCTCACAGAGGTACATAGAGTATTCCCTCATGGAGTACTAGCATGAGGCCACATCTTTGCTCGTCATGTGGTAGCATATGTTTGGTGCCCGAGGAGGACAATAATCTTATGCGTACTGAGTTTTTGGAGTTGGTGCTAGGGGTGCACACGATAATGTCACTATGTTAGATGCCTTTTTGAGTGAGACATTTGGATTACAGTCATCGGCGTCACCTTCACAGGTATTTGTTATGTTTTATTATGTGTGTTACAAAAAGTTTGGAGTACTTGATTTACTTATATATGTTAAATTTTTGAAATAATTGTATTTGTACATGTACATGCATTGATATTATAGTGCACGGGAGGCACATCTTCATCCCAACCATAGGCGGCGAGCACCATGCATACACATACATTCACAAAGGTAATTTAGAATGTTAATTGTGTAAAATTTTCACATACATGCAAATATATATATATATATATTACTTTTGAATTCAAATATATGTATGTTCTTGTATGTTCATCTAACTCACATGATACATGTTTGATAAAGATGTTGACTTCACTAGACACCCCACCATCTCTACAACAAGTAGAGAAAGGTGTTGCCACTGTGATTTCATCTACACAACAACTCACTGAGGTATTCAAACAACATGTAAATTTCATTAAATTGCTCATGTAATTCATATTATGTTAAATTACATGTTAGTAATGTCTTTCATTGTAGAATTATTAAATTATGTTAATAATTTCCTTCATTGTGTATATATAGGAGTTACTCGTGTGACAGTAAAGATTACTGCATTCATTTGATTCACAGGTGTGGCGGGGTAAAAACAATAGTTCTATATTGATAAAATTAGTTAAAATATTGTCATTACAAATACATATACTTAGTTCTATTTTCTCTAATTCTTATGTTAGATTTTCTAATCTTATATGTATGTAGGGAACTTCAACCCCCTCCATTTTGATTTCGAGGGCATAGAATCCTCCATCTTGTCATCTTCATACCCCGTTCATACTCTAGGAGCTCCCAATGACTCATTTGAGCATGAGATGCATATTCGGCATGATCGACGTCTTACGGTAAGTTTTTGTATTTATGTAAATACTTTCCTTCTAGCATGGTCTTAACTACATTTTGAAAACATATATAAATTAATCTTTGACAAAAAAACATTGTTTGCATTTACAGGTTCATCTACAGGTGAGTATTCAAAGTAGAAGAGGACTTGTAGCATGGGCTTGGATGATCCAAAGTCATCTCATAGATCTCCATCTTCGTCTAAGGGAGGGCCTTCTTCAGCAAGGAGGGCCTTCTTGAGCAAGGCCAAGAGAGGGATATATTTTGATGATTAGGAAATATATATGTCTTACATGATATCTTTTTTGTATGCCTATGTGGTAATTGAACTTGATGGTATATGACCTATTTGGGCATTTTTATATTTAATATGCACATTAAAATACTATTTGGAACTTGATATTTTTGTATGAGACCTTACATTTCTGAGATTATTTTTGCATGAAACTAATATGATGTGCACTTGACAATATTTAAGACATTATGGATTATTTTTTCATTTATTGGTGATGTACATGTACTAGTGTTTTCAATGTATAATATGCATCAAAATTTGGAAATCAATATTTATATATAATGTATGTATATAAAGAGTTACCTAATATGAGTAATTATTCATTCAATTTATCAATGTGTATATGCGTATTTACCTTACTTGCGCTTCTTCTTGCTCATGGTATCTTTGTATTGGTTCCTATCTTATCATGCACCTACTACATTCTTCAATGCTTCTTAGTCTTCTCCCCGTTAAAACACATGAGATTCACAAAATTCGATGCCTTTCATATGTTGATATTTTGAGAATGTCTCTCTATATGCATTACTCTAATGATCGAGAATGTCTCTAGATGCAATGACATTCGATTCGAGCACTCAATGATTCTTGATTGTCTAATCCTGTCCAATTCATGTTATTACCTTTAATTCTGTAGGCATTTCAATTTATTTGGAAATCACATCACACCCTTCACTAGGCTTGATGAATACCCCTATCATTTTTAAGGCACTTTTGAAAGCATGCATGGGTTTATCATAGCATAAATTATCGATGAATGGAAGGTCACTAAGCCGTAGGCCAGCTGACTCCCATTCAGAACTAAACAAGAAATATTTACTAGGTGATTGAAAAATCCCATGTGTTCTTAGAAATTCCCATATCAAATTCATTCTTAAACCAATCTAATCATTGAACAATAACTCCCATACAAGGTGTTGGATCTAACGATATGTCTCTAGGTGCCACGAAGTCCGAGAAATCACATGTCGAAGATATAGCATGTTTTGGTCTTAGGGATCTTAAGGGACTACACCTGTAAGCACTGGGAGTATAGGGAACAAAAAAATCCTCCCCTAGTGGTAACCTAGACACTCCGATGTGTTGGCGTAGTCAGTTTGGCGCCAAGAGCTTGCGTTTGCAAAGTATTGTTTCGGTAACCTTACACCGACTCAAACTACGGTATTTTACGCATTTGTAAATAATATGACGGTGAGAGAACCGAATAGAGATGGATAAAACCATGAGAGGATTTTGTATAGGGCCTCGACGTGGAGGTTTTAGATCTGACGAGACATCTCTAGGTACCACAGAGTCCAAGAAATCACCTATCGAAGATATAGCGTGTTTTGATCTTAGGGATCTTAAGCGACTATGCTCGGATGAGGTATCTCGAAGCATGGGGAGCATAGGTGTAGACACTAAAATTAGGTCACACTCCCCTTTGGTCCCTCGACCAATAAGCACCCTTTATTACATTTACCTAGCCATGACCCCCCTTCACCCCACTAATATTAATTTAATTAATTTAATTAAATTAATGCATTATCCTAACTATATTTATTATTTGAACATTTTATTTAAATAACATCCACACATACGCTTCACTTAGACACTTCATCAAGCTAACTCAACCTAAGACCTATTCTTAGTAAGTTGCCATAACTAACTAAGACTTACCCAAACCCTAAAAATCAATGCCTACATTCCCTCTAACCACATTCATGCATGCTCACAAGGAAGCTCCCAGTCTAATCCATGAGATAACAACACGAGATCCAAGGAAATCGGGAGGATCTCCTAGTTTAGTAAACCTAGTAAATCCTACCTTGAATGACATCATTACCCCTAACCATTGCGCAGTTAAGCCGGACCGGCGTCGGTTACCCCTTTTAACCCCTAAACTACCTTATTCTCAAGGTTGGAAAACATTGGGAAGAAGTTGATGAGAAAGAACACATCTCAGAGAGATAAAACATCTTCAGAGAGAAAATTCCAGCGAAAAATCACATCCCAGAAGGAGATTGAGCATCTTCTCCTGCACACCATCCAAACCATGATCCGATCTATCCAAGAAAGAGAAGAGTACATGCAGTCCATGTAGAAGCTTTTCTTCGATTGGTGATCACTGCAACCTTCAAACCCATCATCAAGCACCTCCATCCCTCACACACAGTATTCAGGATGGAATCCAAGTAATTATAACATCATACTTTCATGGTTTATTTCATTTTATCATCCATTGTTTATCTTGCCCCATATTGACCTTTGCCAACATTTTCACCTCTCGTATACCCATTAAAATCTCGTAAAAGCCTACTCCAGGTCACCTAATACCTTATCTCGACCAACCAAAGTCCTTTGTACAATAAAAAGGAGACCAAAATCTTTTTCTATGACACTTCTAGATCTCATAGTAACCAGCACCGGTTACACCTAACCGCCATTGGTCACCCTTGATCGACACCAGTCTTTATATTTACCCACACAGCCTAGAACAATGACCTACCCACCTAATTTCATCTCACCCTCATTCACTTGTGACCTACCCGAGACCTTTATCAGGGCTGCAGAGACCCAGAACCAATCATTTGACCTTTGGATTCTATTCTAGCTTAGCTTGTTAGTTTAGATCTACTTTTTCTTATTGTGTTTTAAGTGAGATACCTAAATCATTTTAAATAACAATAGGATTTACCTTATTTACAACATTAAATTGTTTAAAACAAAGTGGACTGACAGCCATCTAGGAAGTATCATACTTCCCGGATCTAGCTTACGCTAGGCAGTTCACTGCCCATATTGTTTAATTCCTTCTGGTGGTCTTGTTTTCATTACAGGTAGTTCCTCCTAGCCAAAAGGAAGCTCTCACGATCAATTGTGGATTCGGAATTCATACACGCGCAACAACCCATCAACCAACATTTGAACAAGTATTCCTCCTACACCCATTACCCTATTTGTTTCGTCAACACTTCAAAGAAACGATCTAAGAAAAAGGTGAAACATTTTGGCAGGCCGGTGGGACCCATTCGGGGTTCCTTGCATTTCATTCATTCCTAGGAAAAAATTGTGTGTTTGTTTCTATTCTTAAAAGCGTACACACTAATTTTCTTCCCTGGTAATCCACCTCTTCTTTTTATTTGTTCTAAAGGAAAATTTTCTTTTGGTGTAATTAAAAAGAACCATTTATTCATGTTTTTCGCAGATGCATTGTAGTGAAAGAGCATCCTCTTCCTCTTCACTTTATTGTGCAATCCAATTTCACATTTTTTATTTGGGTTTAAAAATAAGTGCATTCCATTCTGATTTATTGCATTAGCTCACATTAATTGAGGGCAACCTATACGCTGGAAGTCATGCCCGCTGATGGTTGACAAATGAATCGTAGAAAAGAACTTCTATCCTTTTCTCTTTCTCTAAGTCTTACCAAACCACACAAAAATTTAAAATACATACATTCTTAAACAACATCCTACCTAGAAGAAGCTGTAGGTGATCACATGATCATGGCATAGTGGGCACCCATCTCGCTGCTCTGTCGAGTCATACTTCAAAGCGAAGCCCGCCCCACCATAACATACCTGAAACCTCACCTTTTAGATCTCCTTCTTTGTAGGAAGCCATCCTCACCAAAAACTCTATTTCACAATTCATGTGTTAGTCCCTAAATAGCATAAGCTAAACAAACATAATAGAAAAGGCACTCCTAGGATCACATTTTCTTAGTGTTTTTGCTTGGCTTGCGTTTTGAGGTGAGAGATCACGTTCATCACTTTTTTTGTTCATCCTTGCACACTCCTCATCATAGCTGGTGTATTCCGGCTTCACCTGAGTGTGCCTGGGCCATATCATCATCATTCTCATAATTCGGGTCTGATTCTACATCAGATTTTAATTCACAACCACTTTCTTTCATCACTGTTTCAATTTCACAGTAACCATCGTTGATTACCTTTGATCGCCATTGGTTATACCCAACCGACATCGGTTCCAGGTCCTTTTGCTAACCTACTCAAAAGGACTTTTTACTTCACTTTCTTCCACTTTTCACATTCTCTGTCACGCTCATCATACCCATTGACGTTGTAAACATCATCAGATTTGGCATACCTATCAGATTTCAACTTCTGCCTTGTTTTTCACTCACTGTCCATTTTCTACAGTGACTAGTGGTGGTTACACTTGACCGGCATTGGTTTTCCCTAACCGGCATTAGTTATCCTGTTTCACATTCCAGCCACCATTTGGTGCTTAATCTAATTTTTATCACCAGATTCACTTGTTCCTGTTGTTCTCTGTGTCATTTATAGAGAAAAAACAGGCCTACCCGATCAATACTAGTTCACATGGTGCGACTCCAAAGACAAGCAAGTGCACTCGTATTTCATGCCGATTGTCAACTACTCCCACCTATTCCTTCACCGCCTTCCATTTTATCACCTGCTATGGATCCCATCCGGCCTACTACTATCGCTATCGAGATGAGGAGTTCACACGACTCCTTGACCAGAACCTTGCCGCCTTGCAGTTTTACCTTTCCCACTTGTCCACTCAAGATGCCTCGGGTCAGTTGATATATGACATGCCCGTATCTATCCCTCCGTCTCTCACACCCACTCCCGCATCGGCCCCATCTCGGCCCGTGCTGCCCACATCCACCTTACCCCCAATCGTTTTGCAGCACAGTCCTATACCCGTTATGACCATCACGTCTGCTACCTCTGTGGAACCCATTACATCCACCGTACCCTCGACGACTCCCCAAACACAACCTCATCCGCCCCTAATGTCTCTCACATACGGAGCTACATTACCACCTCCAGTGTTGGTGACCCCTAACCCATTTCGAACGTGGTTCTTTCCATTCCTCAATCATTAGCCCCTATTTTCACTAGGGTTACCACGACCCTTCCACCCCCATATACATACTACCAACAATCTCCTGTTTAATCCATTATGTATTTGGTACGTAACCCCTATTCCACTACCTTCTTCTCCACCACCCTACCTAGCAACTCCTTACACCGGAGTGCCACCCACATTATATGCCCAAAAACAACCTCCTTATGCTACAAGAGGCATCCAATCGCCACAACCCACCAATGACATAATTAAATTGATGTTGGACAAGATGCAGACATGGAGGCATCATTGTCTGTCTCCCGCAACAATCTCACCTACGACGAGATTTACAATGATCCTATTCACCCATCCGTTCCTATCCATTCATACCCTGTGCATTGGGAAATGCCTAAATTCAATCGTTTCAATAGCAAAGAAGACCCACAACAACATTTGCGGTCGTTCAAACATGGGTGTTATATGATCGCTCATGATGATGCCTTGCTTTTAAGAACCTTTCTCGTGTCCCTCACTGGACTTGCATTAGATTGGTATAGTGGGTTACCTAAACACTCTATATTCTCATTCAATCAGGTAGCCCAAGCCTTCTTGGATCATTTCTCTATCAATATCGTCAAGAAGGTTACCATGACCGATCTATATTCCACACATCAGTATGAGGACGAATCTATCGTAGATTTTGTCACTCGCTAGCACAACCTGATCAATCAACTTACCTTCCAACTGCCACAAACTAAACTCATCAATCTCTTCACACGGGCTTGCACTAGACATATCTCCCCGACCTTGCAGGTCCAAACCTTCCAAACATTCGATGAGGCATTCACTATGGCATGAAAGTTAGAGATTCGGGCCATCGAAGAGAAGAAAATCCAATTACACAATAAGAATTCAGCATTCAAGTCGAATGATACCTCTTCTTCTTCCAAACCACAAACCAATTATTCAAAAGCTAAGGGCACCACTAATGCAGTGGTACTCAAGGCCAGCCCAGCTCATCTGTCAAATCAGGCTACACCCTCATCTAATCTCTCACCTATCCAGACTTTTCAATTTAGACAAGAGCAGCAAAAATATACCCCAATTGGGGAACCTTACTCTTCTTTTGTCTTAGAAAAGCTTATCAAAGCAGAGCCATCACCCTTCCACCTATAAAACTACACACTGGTTTTGACCTACTTGCCCCATGCCCGCATGGTATAAAGAACATGATTTTTGTAACTATCATCGAGTAAAGGGTCATAGTGATGGAAATTGCATCACTTTCAAAAATATTGTCCAAGAAATGCTCGAGAAAGGTGAGTTAACTATGGATAATCCCAACGCCACCCCAACCAAAATCTACAAATTTTCAAAAACTGTTTCCCAACCATGCCCCTTCATCCAATCAAACTGGTGAGACATTAACTCATGATACCCATACCCGCAAGGTTCAGGCTATCTTTAACGAGGTACATATCACCTCCCACTTACCTCACATCCCTTCCATAGAGGAAATCCTAGCCCAAAATCCTCCTTCCGCATTGGAACCAACCTCTCTTGTTCCTTCACCAATAGAGGAACACCTTTCATCTCCTTCATCACCTATGAAGGGTCTTCCGCTAACATCGAGACCATCTCACCCCTGGCTTCTCCACTTAGAGAACCTTTACCTACAATACCTCCTCCACCCATAGAGGAGCTCCCATTATCTCCTCCACCCACAGAGGAGCACCCATTACCTCCTCCACCCACAGAGGAGCTCCCATTATCTCCTCCACCCAAAGAGGAGCACCCATTGCCTCCTCCACCCATAGAGGCGTGCCCATCTATTCCTCCACTTATAGAGGAGCTCCCATCATCTCCTCCACCTATCATCGACCCAGTTGAGATACCTTTGCCTCTTGGTGAGCATTCTCCATCTGCTACCCAAAATCCAACAAACCTACTTTTGGCTCTCTTACCCACGGAAGTTGAAGCTAGCCAATTCCCCATCTCTAAGACACATTTTATGGGAATTGCCATTAGGTCCTCACCAACTCCACCTACAGACGTGTCATTCTCACGTTTGGCCGATCACTTAGATTATGTGGATAGGGCTTTACTATGGGGGTGCCTCTTACTCCCTGTCTCAACACAGATGCAGAGATCCCTCGCTGATACCTCCACTATCTACCCAAACACATTTCAACCAATCAAACCAAATACAACCACCTCTATCACAACCCCTTCCACGATACCTGTTAGCACTCAAACCACACCCTTACCCATAACCTAACCTACCTATAAACCCAAACCCACACCTACAACATTTGCCTCAACTAAACCTATTACCACTTTAGGGGTCACCCGACCACCAGCCTTACTCATCCACCTATTAAATTGGATTTAGCTACATCCTCCAATGTCAATACCACACCTACTCGACACCCAAACCAAAGAAACAAACTCATCAACCTCATACCCCGACTGCACCAATCACACCCGCACTTGTCTTGTTTGTCTTAAGACCTCAGCTGCCCAACATGGTCAAGCAACCTTCACCCATCCATAAACCAATAACACAACAACCCATTCCTTCCTCACAAACCTCTAACCTACCGTGCACATAACACGACTTACACCCACACTGCAAGCTCTTTACCACCAATACCTCCAATACCTCTCGCCTATTGCTTCGCTACCCACTACACTTCGCAATTGTTCCTCATACCCCAAGTACGACCCGTGTCATCTACCTTCACAAAGCACCCTCATTATCCCCATGGGTAACTCGCCTCTTCCTCCATATGATTTTGCTTCTATACCTCGTACACCCACATCACCTTTACCTAAGAAGGTGCAACCCAAAACAAAACCCCACTACCCCACAATAAGGTAGTCAAAACAACCACACACCCTCCTACCCGTCCATCTACTATACCCCTACCCAAACAAACACGACCGATACCTAAAACCACACTAGCACCTAAACCCATAGCTCAACCCGTTCCTCCTCTTCCAAAAATAGTTCCTTGACAATCAACCACACCTGCACCCAAACCCACGTTCACTTCCCATTGTGATCCACTAGCAGGGTCCTATGCCAAAATTTTAACCAACCTCCTTGAGACTTCTATTATCACATTACCGCCACTCTGACCTTATGACCCCCTCAAACCCAAGCCAAAATGGTTTGATGATACTAAAATTTATGCATACCATCGTGTGTCAGGGCATGATGTGGAGAACTTTAAGGCCTTGAAAACCGTCCTTATCCAATTGTGTCCACCAGAAACCAACTTTGACGACAACGACCTTCTCGATGAGGATCCTACTTCACCAACACCCATTCCCACACTGCCCACTCAACAACCACAACCTCCACCCTCACCACTCCTAGAGCCACCCTCAAGATTTGAAATTAACATGGTTCACATCAGAGAACTTGCCACACCACCACCCAAATGTCGTTGCACCTAACTAACCTCACAGGGTTTTTCTCCAGTAGGGTTTTTCCCTTCATGTCATTATACAACTCACCCTACACCTTCTCCATTTTCCAACTCCCATCAAATCAACATGATACACGTCGCTACACGTGCGCAGAAGGGAAAAAAAAAGGCAACTGACCCACCAACTAATCCTATACCCAACATACCATCTGCACCCATACCTAAAATAACCATCCGCAGCCCCATGTACCCCATTTCTAATGGCGTCACACATCGCACCATGCTCAAACAAATACACCAATCTCCCCTCAAAATGTCCTTATATGACCTCATCCAAACCTCAGAATCCCATCGTCAAGCCCTCATGGAGGTTATTCAATCTATTAAGGTTTTACCCAATGACCCTACACCCGTAGCCTCCATTATCACACCCCATCATGTAGCCTCTCTCACCAAATTACCACCTTCATCTTCACCCCATCTTGTTCACCAAGTGGCCTCCCTTAGCTTCTCAGAGGAGGAGATCGTGCCATACCAAAATGATGACCCGGACCCAACCCTCTTCATCTCTGTCCACATTGATGACATATGGGTACGCCGTGTGATGATTGATGGAGGCGCTAGCATTAACATCATTTCATCCCATGCATTTTCTCAAATGTGCATACCTGACAATTACATGCATAAACATCCAGTCATGTTGCGTTCATTCAACGACGCTATCACCTCCACACTAGGCACTATCATCCTTCATGTTCGTGTGGGCCCCCGCACTGTTCCAGAATTGTTTTATGTTTTGGAGGGGGAATTCTAATATAACTTGTTACTTGGTAGACCCTGGATCCGTGTCATGGGTTGTATTCCTTCCACTTTGCATCGTTGTGTAAAGTTTGAACACGAAGGACACACTTATACCATTCCAGATAACCCATCACCTTTCAAAACATGCAACATGCTTTACCGACCCAATGATGTACTCATACATGTCAAGCCATCTACCTCCACAACCAATACTGCTTCACCTACACCTCCACCTACCAATACAGCCACTGCTTTCACCGCACATACCTCTTCCATTCCTACTGCTGCTATAACTTCCATAGCTAACCCATTAGCTTCCCAATCCGTTAAGTCCCCCTCCGCATCTACCTTTGACACATCATCCATTCCAGCTACCTACATACCAACCATTGACCCCTTGGAAGGTGTTTTTCAATTCCTCACTCTAGGGGAGTACCGCCTATATAGTGTCAACACATTCCTTACTCCGCATGAGTATGGAAGCCTTCACCAACACCCTCGCTATGATCACCGCATAGGAGAACACCTCCTTTATGGTCCTCCTCATCTTCGTACTAGTCTCACCTATGGGGGACTTGATACTACCACTTACACACCTGAACCACCATCACAACCCCGCCCATTTTCCGCTGACTTCCAATCACTTACCAATCACCGTTTCGCCCACACCTTCCTACACCGTTGTGCGTGGAAGGGTTTTGGTTTTGGATTTTATGAGCAAGGCCACCATACTATTATTCCATGTACCACCCGTAAACATAATGACCGTAGTGGTATCGGCTTCCTGAACCTCCTACCAAATAGGCCCACATTGAACTCATTGAAGACCCTAGCCCTTCTCCACCTTCATCTTCATCACCACCTTCACCTCGCTCCACCTTCATCACCACCCTCACCGAAAAGTCAATGGATCCTGAATCTATCCCCCCTAATTTTTTTTTTCATAAACACCATTTCCTTGGGGCCTTTGACTTATCAACACGAAGGTGAGGCCCCTTCCACTCTTCCATTCCTATATCCTGAAATGATCAATGATGACACACCTACAATTAACGTCATTTAATGTCAGGATGATGAATCCATACTCACCTACCTTGGTGCAGAAGACTCATATATTCATCGGTCGTTACCCTCTGAGACGCAAACCATGTTGAATGAATCGACTATCGAGATCAACATTCATACTCAAGACAACCCACA
Organism: Taxus wallichiana var. yunnanensis; assembly: GCA_018340775.1. Lineage (NCBI taxonomy): Eukaryota > Viridiplantae > Streptophyta > Pinopsida > Cupressales > Taxaceae > Taxus > Taxus wallichiana. The sequence continues at coordinate 953,439,860 of CM031242.1, forward strand.
CATCCTAAAGATCGGACAATCTTTAGATGTTGTTGAATAGGAAGCCATCACTTCTTTTCTCCAAGATCATAACCACGCTTTCGCTTGGTCTTATGTAGACATGCTCGGTATTGACCCCACCATAGTGGTCCACAATATCGTAACCGTTCCCGATGCCAAACCTATCAAAAAAAAGCTAAGGAAAATGCACCCTCGCATTGCTCTTCTCATCAAAGAAGAACTTCAACACCTTCTTTTTGTTTCCTTCATATTACCCATTGATTATCCTCATTGGATTTCTAACATTTTCCCTATTACTAAAGCAACAGGGGGACTCTGCATTTGCATGAACTTCTATGACCTCAACCTAGCCTTCCCAAAAGATGACTTTCCTTGCCGGTATTGATCAACTGGTTGACCTCACCACTGGTCATGAGATTCTCTCACTCATGGATGGCTTCTCGGGTTATAACCAAATTTTTCTTGCCCCAGAAGATCAGCACAAGACTGCATTCATTACCCCTTAGGGAACCTTTTGCTATTGAGTCATGCCTTTTGGCCTTAAAAATGTTGGTGCTACATATCAAGTATGCTATGACTTACATCTTCCATGATATCATGCATCACATATTGGAAGATTACGTGGATGATCTCTTGGCCAAATCTAAACGTTGCTCGAGCACCTCACCATCCTTGAAACCATCTTTGACCACCTCATTAAATATTATGTCCACCTTCACCTAAAAAGTGCGTCTTCGCGGTTCTCTTAGGAAAGATCTTGGGATTTATTGTTTCCCTCAGTGGTATAGAAGTTGACCTTGCTAAAGTCAATTCCATCCTCAAAATTCCTCCGCCCACTAACCTTAAACAACTCTGTAGCCTGCAAGGTAAATTTCAGTCCATTTGCCATTTCATTTCACAATTATCTGATCGGTGTCAACCATTTCATCACCTACTTAGGAAGGATGTCTCCTTTAAATGGGATGATGATTGTCAAAAATCTTTTGAGGCCCTAAAACATTAGCTTATCCAACCACCTGTACTCATTCTGCCTAAAGACGATCAACCTTTTTACCTATACATAGCAGCTACCGATCATTCCTTGGGAGCCATGCTCACTCATTGCGATGAACAACACAGGGAGCAGACGGTTTATTACATAATCCGTACTCTCTTGGACTATGAAACCCGATACAACCATCCAAAAAAAAAAATTCTTAGCCTTATTTTTCATTGCCACCAAACTCCACCTTTACCTACTCAACCACAAAACCTATGTCGTGACCAACATCGATCCCTTACACTTCATGTATGCCAAACCTTATCAAAATCAGCATGTCGTGCGGTGGATTATGCTTTTAGCTGATCTTGACCATGAATTCATCCATCAAAATTCCATCAAGGGCCAAGCTATCATTGACCAATTGGTTGATGCACCTATTTCAGGATCAACCCTCTAATTTTGACTTTCCCAATGAGTCAATTACTACCTTTTCCTGGACAAACCCGCTTACCAAATGACACTGTTCTTCGACAGTTCCAAATGCCAGCATGGGGGTGGGGCTGGTATTATCCTCATTCATTTGGATGGGGAACCCATGCCTTTGTCTTTCAAACTAGATTTTGAATACACCAACAATATTACCGAGTATGAAGCACTCGTACTAGGTCTCCAAGCCGCATATGCCCTAGATGTCAAATCAATCCACATTTTGGTGCTTCACAATTGGTCATCAAACAAGTCAATGGTATGTACCAATTTCATAATGAGATACTTCAAAACTATAAACATCATGTAGACATACTTTTGACCACCTTTGATCATTACACCCTTCATATCATCCCACGTTCAACCAAAAATTTGTTGATACCATGGCCTGCTTAGCTTCCCAAATACCCGCTTCCCTTGCCAATTCCAAAATCTTTGTCACCATACAATGCCTCCATTCACCTTCTTATTTACCTCACGATGTTTACTCAATCGAAACGACACCCCTGACCCGAGTGACCTTTGGTATAAATAGTACTCCGACTACCTTTCTCTCTATCTTACCTCCTGATCTCACCAGTGGACAATGCACCTTCCTTAAAAAGGTCTCTCGTTTCGTCATTCTGGGGGGAATCCTCTATAAACATAGCTTTGATGGTATTCTCTTACGATGCCTCACAAGTTCTGAAATTCCTTATACCATTAAGGAGGTTCATGATGGCATATGTGGAGGTCACTTTAGTGGCCTTGTTGTTGCTAAGTGTATTCTTCGCTTAGGCTATTATTGGCTGACCCTTAACCATGATTGTTGCAACTACATCAAACATTGTGTGAAATGTCAACAACATTCCAACCTTCATCATACACCCAGTCATGCCTTACAGGTCGCTCGTGACCTTTGGCCCTTCTCTCAATGGGATTTGGATCTTGTTGGATAAATCAATCCTTATTCTTCCCAATGCCATCAATGGATCATAACTGCTACTGAATACTACACAAAATGGGTGGAAGCCATACCACTCATCTCCACGAAAGCCGAGAAGATATGTGAGTTCATTAACCATCACATCATTTGTCACTTTGGTGTTCCTCATCGCCTCATCACTGATAATGGAAAATAATTAAAAAAAAAAACATTACAAAAACTTTGCGACACCTTCGGCATTTATCTTAGTTTCTTATCACCTTATTACCCATAAACCAATGGCCAAGCCAAATCCACGAACAAAACCCTCAACAAAATTATCATGAAAGTGGTTGACGATACTGGGAAGGATTGGCATACACACATTCCTTTTTCCTATGGGCATACCGCACTAGTATTCACACTTCCACTGCGGACACACTCTTTTTGCTGGTCTACGATACAGAGGTTGTTCTACCTCTCAAAGTCCAAATCCCCTCACTCCACATTTCTCTCCATGACATGCTCACTGATGATGACTTTCGTCAGGACCGCTTAGCACAACTAGAGTTATTAGACGAACGTCGTCTTAACGCTCTGGATCACCTTCAAGTTTACCAATAATGTATCAAACGTGCTTATGAAAAACATGTTCATGAATGAACCTTCCAAGTCGGTGACCTTTTCTTGAAAGAAAATCAACACGTAACCAAAGCAGAAAAAAGTAAATGAGGAAAATTTGCTCCTAATTGGCTTAGACCATACATCATAACTCATACCTATGGATCAGGTGCCTATTGTTTATCCTCACTTGATGGTAAACCCAAACCTGAGCCCCTTAACACATTGCATCTTCAACCATTCTATTGTTGACTCATTGTCCTACCTCACCCTTTATCTCTTTACAGGCTCGTCCCTTGAGCACTATCCACTCCATACACCTCCCTAACGATTAAACAAGAATCATGTGAGTACTCGTCACTTGTTATCTCCTCTTGAATATGTGTACCACGGTGCTGCACATAACATGATTCTCATGGATAATTTTCATCTACCTTTAGATGAGATCCCATGGTTGTTCCACCTTGCCTTTTGAACAAGAGTCCTATCCTCTACCTTGGTCTTGTCCATGACTTCAACGACCTCACATGGGACCAAACCCCTTGAATCAAACTTCTAATAAAAGATGACTCCCTCAAAAGGACATCTTCCTCTTGAGAAAATTGCTATTATAAATAGACTGCTCCCTCAAAGGACAACTATGTGAAGCTTTCAAAAAAATGAGAAACCAAAGCTTCCCGCATCGATTAGCTTTAAGAAGACCTCAAGGAACACCATGTTCATTATCCCATATAGAATTCCCATATCGATCAGTCTATCAAAAACAAAAAAAAACTTTTTAGTCATGGACTTGCCCATTGTGACCTAGGACCTTTTTCCCAAAAGCCCTGTCACTCAAAACATATAAAATTTGCTACCTTTCACCCTCCTTACAACTTCTAATTTCATTGTTTCAATTGCCTCAAGGGACATCTTGGAATTTAGACATTTGGTGATCCTATGACTACCTTCATCGTAGAACAGTTAATCATGTAATGCCTTTCGGGTCTTATGTTCCTCACCTCCTCCAAGGTATGATCTACTTGGTATGATCCTACCCAATCAGGTGGCTCTATTGCCCCCCTCTTATCTTTTAACCATCTTTGTTTACGTTTTGATTACCTTATACAAGACTTGGTCCTCGACGCTTACCTTTGAGCTAATCCTCCCTTTTCACCATAACCACCTTCACTCGCATCCTTTTACTGCGATCTCCCACACCTATTAGACATAAACCCAAAACATGCCCAAAAACCTACCAACTCATTCTCATATTCTTCCCTAGCTCATGGGAGAACTACATCGACTTGAGGTCCCTTTTTGCTTGGACTATGTAAGCAAAACTCCGAGGGCATGGGGCCCTTGGAGGATAGCTCGGCCATTCTCTACCTTAAAACAATTCATTAACCATGCCTAACTCACCATTTACACCATATTTAACTTAGTTCCCCTTTTATAACAAAATTAGAAATTAAGCCACATGCATAACAAGTTGCTTCTTGTAGCATACATTTATTATATCTCCCATTTATTTATCATCACTATGCATAGATTATACAACATTTCACATATGACCCATAGTATCATTCATTGCCAAAATAATGAATCATAACTAAACCTCTAAATCAACTCAACCATGCTTAACCACACGACTCAATCAATGCCTATAACCTAACTCAACCATGCCTATAACCTAAATCAACCATGCCTATAACCTGACTTAACCATTCCTATAACTCGACTCGATCCATGCCTAAAGCAACCTAACTCCACCATGCCTAACTAACCTAGTTTTAAACCACATTAAAGTAACAAATCCATATCTCATCTAACACAAACCATAAACCAATGTCTCATACACACATAAAAAAATCATGAAATACCATGAATCTCATCATACAAATCAATAAATGTGTATCTCAATATACATGTCTATCTCATCCTGTCCATCATCTCAAAATATCGGCACACAAGCCGATATATATATATATATATATATATATATATATATAATACAAAATGTCATCGGCACGTAGGTCAGTCTCATATATACAAAAAGAATGAATGAATCAATACAAAATCTCTTCGGGACATCAAAGATGCACTGGTACATGCTCAAAATATATAAACATCAATCGTACATCCTCACTGTCTTTGGCACGTAGGTCGGTATGTGATAAAAAATACAACTATCTTCAGCACCAGTGCTGGCATATATATCAAAAATCACTAGTATACATCAAAAATCAGGTGACCACATCTCAGGCATCTCACCGGATGTCCTCCATCTCTGTGTCACCTACACCCTCGGCCTCTTGTGTCCCTGCTAGCACATCACCTAGCTCTGGTCATCTGTGCGTTGGTGGCTTCTCCCTGATTGGGCCTCGGAGCTTGCTGACCTCCTGTGCTCTCCACACTATGTGTGCAAGATCTCATCCTCTCATTGGATGCCTGCTATGCTCTGTACTCTCCGTAGGATAGGAAGTCTATCCTGGCCACCATGAGCTAGTTTTGATAATATCTTGCCTCACCTAGGGCATCCTCCGTAACCTAGATACAGGCACGGTCTGTGGTGGTCCCATAGGTCTCGACCCATATACACGCCTGCGGTGACCTACCATGTGCTGACCCTATGAAGCTGGGACCAACTCCTGTTCTGTGGTGGTGACCCCGCCCCGTGCCTATATCTAGGCCTATAAGGCCCTAATCTATGCCTGGGTTGTGGCCAACTGGCCTTGTAAACCTGCCACTGTGCTAGTAAGGCTGGCACCTGACCATCTCTGTCTCCATCTCCTTTATCTCCTCCCTTCACCATCTGGGCCTGTAGATTGGCCACCTGTACTTGTAGCTCTGCTACCTCTAACTCTCGATCCCTCCACTGTGTGTCTGCAGTATACCTATCTCGGGTGATGAACGTCACTACTCGCCTCGTAGGGTGTCTCTCTACATTTTAATAGTAGCTAGGTCAGGCCGCGGTCTAGGTGGTATGGCTTGTAACTGAGCCACCCACCACTACTTGTACCTGTCTGTACATCCAACATCATCTATCCACCGATCCACTGGCTCCTCCTCCTCCCCTGTAGGCATTGTAGGTTGTGGTAGAGGTAGAGGCCTCTCCACGTCATCTCTCCGATATTGTGGGAAGGATGGAGGAATATCCTATACAAGCCCGAACTACTTTGTCGGACCCTATCTACAGGATCATCTCATCCTCCCGGCACGATGACCCTATATCCACCTCTCTAGCTGGAGCTCAGCTAGCTCCTCATGCATATGCCTATATGAGGGGAATCCCACATATGGCCTCTAGATAATGTCCACTGCATAACCCCTCCAATAATTGCTGCAAAAATGGGCCACATCATATGTTGGCCTATCCGATCTCTGCTCTCCTACAACCGGCACCCATCTCCTGTATCCCACCCGCACACATCATATGGGAAATACATCTACTCGGGGCATCCGTATCAATCGAACATAGACTATGTGCTCGTAGGCCCGGGTGAGTACAAAGTATAAAGGTACAACACAGGCTAAACCTGTGTAACCGCCCATATGCCCATAACTCTCGATATAGCTACACCAAGAATGCTGGTGCCCAGGAAAAGCATGTCTCATGCACCATCATATCATGGAGCACTCCCATCAGTTATCAGGGAAAGTGTCCACCTCTGCATCTCGGTGAAAGTGCATAGCAAAGACACTTGCCTCCATCAATAAAACCACTAGCCTTGTCTCATCCGGATGGGCTAGGTACATCTCGCCATAGCTCAAACTATCACAATGGAGTCTCGATCCTTTGCCCCCTCACCAAGAAGCTGTCTCGATCAAATCCTTTGAGGCCTCGGAGGAGATAGAGTAAACTCCTGGGCACCCAATATGGGTAACCGCAAAATCTAGAACATGTCCTCTAGGGTGATAGTCATCTCACCCATCGAAAGGTGGAACGTGTTGGTCATGGAATCCCATCTATCAATGAGCGCAACCATCAAGCTAGGTTGCCAAACAGCATGTTAGTAGTGCCAAATCCCCTCAAGCCCACTACCTCCACGTGTTGCAGCTCCAAAGGGGTCGCTAAGCCACGTAATGTCACTAGTAGAGGCGGAACCCTATCCCGCATATGTAACTGTGATCTCCCCTGCATCCAATCCAAGCACAACATTAATCTACATTTACCATGACCATATTCACCAATTATCATTACCCTCCACCCTATTTTTACCCTACCCATCTCAACCACCTAACCTACATCACTTTTGGACCCTTGTGCCTAAAATCTTGACTGTATTGCGGTTCATCCTAACCGACTTCAATCACCCTTAAACTGGCATCGGTCACCTATTTGGTGACTGATACCGGTTCTACCCAACCGACGCTGGCCAAGCTTGACTGATGTTGGTCATTGTCACAGAAAATTCCATGACTTCCCAAACCCCCTTTTCTATAAACCTCCCCCTACCCCTTTTACCCCACCTATAATGACCTAAACTCCCCTTAGACCCCTACCCACCCCACCTATACAATTTACTACCCTCCCCCTCTTTTTCCCCGTTATTCCCCCAAAACAAAATTTAACTTTTGCCCACCCACAAAAAACACAACACCCACACAACCCTACAAATAACAAATACCAAAACCTTCTAATCTATTTAATCAACAATGTAGCATTGGACGCTTACCTCATTGATCGCGCTGCCTCTGGTGTAGCACATCGACCACCTTGTGCCGATGGTCCACCCAATCCCTCTCCAACCTCTGCCATCACCGAATATCTACTCGCAACCTCCAACCAATCAAATCTCTCACCCTGATCCCATGGACCCGCTACTCACCCACCCAACCCTCGTCAAATCAGACTGCCAGCTCACTGTCCCGTTTCCTCTAGACACTTTTCTCTCTTTTCTCTCTTTTTTGTTGTTTCTTCACTTCGCAAATAACAAATGAATAATAAAAATGTGGATTTTTTTTTTTTATAACAAACCCAACCTAACCGACGTCGTTCCTTGACCGGCATCGGTCGCGTGCCCTACCTAACCGTCACCGGTTTTTCCTATACCGACGTTGGTTATCCATGACCACCATCGGTCACCCTCACCTACACATTTCCCTTACTTTGCCATTTTACCCCACCCTTTACCTTACTCCTTTACCCCATCCAACCTTTACCCAACCCATTACCTTACCTTTCTTGACCTCATCATTTACTACCTCCATTTGTCCTCCTTTGGGGACTCATTATTTTACCCCTACCTTGGCCTTACCCGTCGCGACCTAGATATTTAGACCTGGACCATCGCTAGTGACCTTTGACCTCATGTGTTCGCTATACCTTGTGGCACTGTTACCTATGTTGATTGACCTAATGACCTTACCTAGCCTATTGTTGTGACCGTTTATCCTGACCCTACCTTTGGTGTACCGGAACATACCTAAACGTTCTTGCACCTAACCTACGTTGTGTTTCCTAACCATATCCTATACCTTGGATACCGGATTCATTTCAACCTTGTTTGGATAGACCTATCGACCTTAGACGATGTAGAGTTTGCTTGCTCTTCAACCGTAACGTGTTTAGTTAATACATGTGCGTGCTTCAACCGTGTGTGCGACCCATTACCTGATTACCCAAGTAGACCTTTCATCCTTATACCCACTTGCCTTTTCCTCACATTTACCTTTTATTTATTTATTACTTGACCACGACCCAAGGGGGATCACCTTCACCCACACATGGGGCAACCACATCTTATTTTTCACAAGCATCGCTTACAATACAAGCTTTGCAACAAAAAGGGCAAAATGTAGACACTAAAATTAGGTCACACTCCCTTTGGTCCCTCAACCAATAAGCACCCTTTATTACATTTACTTAGCCATGAAATCACCCCACTAATATTAATTTAATTAATTGAATTAAATTTGTTGGTGATAATTCTTAGTTTGCATAATGTGCCCTAATGTTCCATGCCCAAATTTTCTCACAAATGTTTCATTGTTTGATTTGGTGATTTGCAATTTGTTTCTCCGAATTGAATTCCTTCAAAATGCCCATAATGTTTTTTCTATGCGAAAAAATCCAAGTTTCCCCTTTTTATGCCCTAGCTTTTTCAAATGGTCGGTTGTGTCATTTTTTCCTTTGTCAAATCATGTAAAACTCAAAATTGATCGAATCTGAAGTAATTGCAACTAATTTCCCAATCCCAAGGTTGAAAGTAATGTCAAAAATGATTCAGTTGATTTAAAATTATAAAAACTTCCTTCCTTGTTGAAAATTTTGATTTCTAGGGCATCCTGTGAATTTTTGACATTTTGACGGGCATACGGGTGTCATTTACCCATCAAATTCATCATCGCAATGCATTGGCAACGTGGCATGATATGATTGGCTGGAGGATTGGCAGGTGGCAAGTTGTCCTTGAGAAATTTGGCTTTTACTTTGCAAAATTCTCAAAGTAAATTTTTCCCAAAGCCCTTGTCCAACCACAGGAGGACACGTGTCTAAAGAAGTCAATATGAGGGGGTGGAGGTTTTGGTGCATTTGAATTTTTTAACTTCAAAATTTTAAAGTTAAATTTTTACCTGAAGGTCCGTGACCAATGAGAAGTGGACATGTGTCTAGAAATGCAAAAATCAAGCAAGGGGGCTGAAGGAAATTTTTTTTTTTGTATAAATTTTTTGTCGCTCATCCAATTCTAGGGCCAACACGTGTCCCAAAAAAGGGAAAAATGGAGAAGCGGGGCTTGGGGAGAATTTGAGATTTTTTGCCTTTGGAGGTAAAATCTCAAAAGTAAAACTTGGTCCACCTTGCCACATGGGAAAAGTTTGTATGAGGGGGAGAGGTTGGGCCGGGAGAGAAATTTTTTGAAACTTTGCAATTTTGGCAGGGAGGATTGAAGGTAGAATTGAAATCTTGGACCCGTGGCAAATGGGAGGATGCCACGTGGAAGGAAAGAAGGGTTTTCGGGCTGCATGGAGTTTTATGGAAAATTTTCCTTTTTCCAAAAAAAAAGTGTCAAAATTGATAGAATTGGCCCACATTTTCAATGGGGCCCACATATGGACATGTGGCGGGTCTAGGGGAGAAGTGGGGAAATTTTGCAAAATTTTCCAAATTTAAAAAAAGGTGCAAATGCATTTTTAAAAAGATGGGAGCCCGATCCAATCGTGTTTTGACATGTGTCCTACCTTGTCCAGAGTCAAAAAGGGTATCTTTGAACTTATTCATGGATCTCATCTGCCATGTGGAAGGAGGACATTTAATGTTGATACAAAATGACAGCAACTATGCATTCACCCTTTTGGCTGCCATGGGAGCTCCAAGAAACTTGGAGTCGTGATTTCTTCATCAATTTTCTTCAAACCTTATATGATTTTGCATCGCTCTTGGCCTTCTGAGTGCAATGGCACCATTTTCATGACCTAATTCGGTGATCTATGATGTTTTTGATACATTTTTTCTCGGGCTCATTAAAAACATGAAAAATGAAAATCAAAAGTTGCAGAGGTAAAATTGAAAAGGTAAAAGGTGAAAAATGATTGATAAAACATGTTGGCATGCTTGAATGATAAAAATGTGACCCTGGGATGGATAATGATCCAAATTTATGTAATGATTTAAGATTTTTGGGCACACCTGGCGTTCATCGAGTATTTTTTTTGTTGTCCCTTTTCATGCAAATCATGAAGTTTTTGTAACAAATTTGATCCCATAAGCATATTCTTTTCTTGGGAAGCAAGAATCCAAGCTGGCATAGGGTATATATGATATTTTTGGAGAATTTGAGTAGGAGAGGGAGAATTTAGAATTTCACGGGAAAAACTGGAAGAAGCCCATTTCTCTAAGAGAAACCACTGAGAGCCATTTTCAATTCTATTTTGCATCAGATTTTATCATGTTGAGTTGGTTTCAAGTTGTAAAGCCATCAACAAGCTTTGAGATTGTTCTCATGACATTCCCTGCTAATATATTTGATCATTTTTTGGATTATTTGGTTTATTCTCTTGGCAAAGTTTGCATATACTTATGTTTCAGAATGTTTTCAATTTGTGTTTCTTGCTCATGTTGCAATCTTGTGTTTAGGATCTCTTTGATCATACATGGTCTCATTTCTTGTTGATGGTTTGATGACATCTACAATCTTATATCTAGAAGAGCCTTCATCTGATAGAAGATAAATAGATTTAAAATCATTTTACTGTCCTTGAATCTTGAGATTATTTGTAAACCTTTGGGGGTACCTTAGGTCATGATCAAATAGGGATTTGGATATTTTTTTGGTATATTTGCTTCAATATTTTGTAGTAGGTTGTCAAAGATTGTGTGGAAGAGTGTAGATCTGGGCCTCCATTTGTGCACATATCCTGGTTGAAGGGTATTTAAACCTTTTGAAGCATTCCTACTGTTTAAGTGTTACAAATTTCTTGCAAAGGTCCTCAAAGAGTTTGGTAATCTCTGGTTGGTCTTGTCTAACATCTCCCAACAAAATTTCATTCAAAATAACTAACCCTACCTATACTACCCCTGCATTGCATTGTGTGTTAACAAGAGAATACAATCCATTTACAAACATGCACAAAGCAAATCAGGATAATTCATGTCTCTAGCAGCCTCAGCCTTGTTTTGAAAACATTTCCATCATTTAGTAGTGACAACTCTTTTGAGTTTGAATAATGGAGAATTGATCATGTTTTCCCAAGGCCCCTTCCATACAATATGCAAAATACAAGGATATCCCCACCTCCTTCACCAAACAAAGGCTGTAATATAGGTTCTCTTGCCTTGGTTGATAGGCACAACCTAAAATAGTGAGGATCAGATCAAAATCCTTCTGAGGTGCTACCCACTCCTTCAAATCTTGAGTGCTAACAAGTCTAGATAGATGTCTCCCTGGCTACAAATGACATACAAATCATTTATCTACCTCTAAGTGTCTTGTGTAAATCCATGATGTTGCTTGAGTTGTGAAGGAGATTAAGTTTGGGTACCAACACGAGTGGCCATTGTTAGGGAATTCTTGGAATTTCTTGGTGGTTTTGAAGTATTTGAAGGGTTTGAGCATTTGTGTATTCAAGTATTTGAGTTTTGCATTGTCAAGATATCATCCTATGTTTCAGATCTATAAGTTTTAAAGCAAAGGTTTCAAGCTCAACCTACCCTTTTTCATTTCCCAATAGTTTAGACACTTTTTGTTGCATTATGTTTGGTTGATTCAAGAAGAAGAAGGTCTGGTTTATAAAGCCTTGCAAAGTTATCAGTATTAGAAAACATTTGACAAAATTACTTTAGTGCATTCTTGCACAACTGAGGTGAAATTCCTTAGTGGCGACTCCATGCTGATTTGAATTTAGAAATACCAGTGTCTTAAGCTTTCTGTCATTTATTTTTGTGTTGTTGATCTCTGCAAAACTGGAGGGAAGAAGATCTCTCTTCCTTAAAGACTCTGCTAAGAAATTGTTTCTTAGATTTAAAAAATTAGAGTTGGAAGGGAGAAGAGTTTGGAAGGTGGTTAAAGGTTAGACATCAAGCAAAGATATAGTCATTGGTGAGAGAGATCAGCCTTTGGTAGAGGACTATCACTCTTCTTCAAGTGATTTTGATTCAAGCAATCCTCTCATAAACTTGTTTTCCTCAGCTAGTGAAGGTCCTTCTATTGTACCTGGTAAGTTCCTTCTCCAATCTGCACCTCTGTGTTTTAATTCAAGTAAAACTTCCAAGAAAATCAGCACTTAGAGGATACCAGTCTTGTGAATCACATTTTGAGCCCCAAGGATATTGTACTCCTCACCAGCTTGTTTCACCTCCAAGATCACCCCCACCAAACAATATGGCTCAGCCTAGACCTCCATTTGTTGTTAACACCTTTGGTCCTATAAATTTTAGAGGAATGGATGGTTACCCAAATGTTGTCCCACAAGATGTCAGAAATAGGTTGCCAAAATTCCAAGGTAACAATGCCATTACTGGTGATCAACATCTCAAACTTTTTGATAATATGATGGAAGATTTTGAGATAGAGTTTGAAGATGTGTATATTAAGTTGTTTATTCATACACTAGAAGAAGATGTTAGGGATTGGTATAAGGCTCTACCTGATAACTCTATTGATTCATGGACTGAAATGAAAAATGCATTTAGGTTGTAATATGGTGACAGGACTGATCCTAGATTTCTTTTGTCTGAGTTTGAGAATATCAAGAAGAACCCTAATGAATTAGTCCATGACTTCAACACAAGGTTTAACAAAACTTTGAGAAGGCTTCTGTTGGTTTGAGGCCTTGTGATGAATCATGTTTAATCAAATATGTAGATGCATTTGATAAAAAGGCAGCCTATTACCTAAGAGACAAGAACCCAACCAATATAAGACAAGATTTCACCATGGCACTTCAAATTGAGAACAATATCAAGGTTGTTGGGAAACCTCTTAAGAGAGATGGTGTAAAATTGATAAACCCTGAAAAACCTCAAGCTAGCAAAGGTGTTGATTTAGAAGAGGTTGTGAAGACTTTGGTAGGTCTGTCAAAGAAATCTCATACAAGTTGGCAAGAGCTGAAAAGGGTATTGGGGAGACTTCACAAGGTCAGCCTAGGTAGTAGGCATAAGATAGATTTGGAAATCACCATAGGAATGAGCAGAGGTTTGATGACAAGGGTAAAGGGCCTGTTGGATCTACAAATAGACAACCCCAAACACGTGAAAATAGATTGGTTCCTGACCCTCTAACTGCTAGGGTTGTTGCTGTTGTTGATGAAGTGGTTGATATGGATTGGTGTGATAGATGTTTTCTTCCTCATCCTCCATGTGAGGTGGACCAACAAGTTGATGAGGCTGAAAATGAGGATGGAACTGATGATGATATTTACATGGTGGGTTGTTCTTCAAGCTCACAAGGAGGAGAAACATCTACTGAAGTAATAAGTGCTAGGACTGCTGCTACCTTTTGGGATTGCATCAAGCGGGTACAAGTTTTTCTCCCCCTCATGCTCTTGAAGTTGATGTAGTGCAAGCTTTTGAAATTCCTAACAATGACTTTGAATATCTAAGAGCTTTGATGATCAAGAAGTATGATGGTGGTATCCCTTCGGAGGAAGATAGACAATTGTTGATGAATGTTGTTGTAGCTCAAGAAAAGGACTATAACACTAGAAGCAAAGTTGTTAGGGGAGTTGGTCCTCAAGCCAAAACTAAAACACCCTTGCTCACAAGCATTCAAAGGATGCTCCTAGGAAAGAAACACTGCTAAAGGTTCCCTATTGTCCCAAACAAAAATTCAGTCCTTCTCATGCCTAGGCTGCTAAGAATACTTCTCCATCTGATGAACCTTCTTGTTTCCCTTCTAATGTTGTCTTACCAAAGAATGTTCCATATGATATTGCCCAAGTATTGAGCCAAATTAAAGTGAGTGTTCCAATTATTGAGTTGCTTAGAATTCCTGAGCATAAGAAGAGAGCATTTGAGTACTTGGGATTGAAAGAAGAGAAGATCACCCCAAGTAGAAATGTAAATGTTGTTGAGACTCCTCTTCAAATCATTTTTGGCCTTGAAACACCACCAGCAGTGGAAGATCTTGGAGAGGCACTGAGGTATATTTGGGGACATCCTTGGTTGATTCCCAATTGAATGTTGATCCATTCTTTACAACTTTTCTCATAAAAGATAGGCTACTTCACAATTGTATGTTTGATTCGGTGCATCATGTAATGTCATGCCTCTAGAAGTCATGAATGAGTTGGATATCAAAGTGATAGCTGCCTATGGGAAGTGTACTACCATGGATTCAAGGGAAGTGCTAGTTGTTGGTTGTGTGAAGGGTTTAGTAGTGCAACTTGTAGCCTATCGGGTAAGAACTTAAAACTTGATGTTGTAATTGTTGACTGCCCTACCAAATGGGGTATGATTTTGTCAAGAAAATGGGCTGCAAGTGTTGGTGGTAGTGTTCAGATGGACATGTCTTTTTCCACCATTCCCATTGAGGGCAGCCTTGTCAAACTCTATGGTGAAAAGAAAATGTTGCACTTGATTGAAGATCCCAACAATGCTTCCTATGAAGTGTTATTTGCTGATGTAGATGCTGACAATTTCATTGGCTTTGCTGATGGAAAAGAACACAAGATGGACAGATCAAAGTTCCTTGATATGGTAGGTTCTCCTTGGACCTTGCTATTTGATGGAGCTTGCTCCAAATTTGGAAATGGTGTTGGTATAGTTTTGCTTTCTCCTAGTTTAGAAGAGTATGCTTTTTCCTTCAAACTTAATTTTGAATGCACTAACAACATTGCTGAGTATGAGGCATTGTTTTTGGGGTTAAGAATTGCATGGAAGTATGGAGTAAGAGATATTGTTGCAAAAGGAGACTCAGAGCTGGTTGTCAAACAAATAAGAAAACTATATGCTACAAAAAATCAGTGTATGAAACAGTATAAGCATGCAGTTTGGGATCTAATTGAAATGTTTGATTCCTTTAACATTGTTTACCATGACAGAGGTCTTAATGTTGTTGCTGATAAGTTGGTAGTGCTGGGTTCTAGATTTGAAAATTGCACCATTTCACCTTATTGTGAATACAACATTGAAGTGCTGACTAGGCCAATTGTCCCTGATAATGTGAAACATTGGCAAGTCTTTAACAATGATGCTCAAGTGCTCAGGTTCTTGCAAAACCAAGGTGAGTTTGTAAATCAAAATATTGATTGGGAGCCAATGGTATGCATGAATGAAGGAAGAGAAACTTTGTTTGGAAAAGATATCATCCAATTGAAAACAAACACCATTCCTAGAGGTCTTGTGGCACTTGAGGCAAATTTTAACAATGTTGATTGCATCATAAATAGAAAGATGTCTGCTTCAAGGGATGTGGAAGAGCATAACTTGGGAACAAAGGAAAAACCAAGGAAGGTTTGGTTGGGCAGCAAATTTAAGTAAAGAAGAAAAATAGTCCTATGCCCAACTCTTGAAAAAATATCAAGACTGCCTTGCTTGGTCCTATTTAGAGCTGAAAGCATATAGAGAAGATTTATTTCAACATGAGATCCCTCTTGAAGCAAATTCCAAACCATTCAGATAGAGGAAAAGGCCAATTAATCCACTTCTTCCATGAAAATGCAAGAGGAATTAAAGAAGTTGAGAGATGGAGGTATTATTCAGCCCTACTAGATATTCATCTTGGGTTGCAAACCTTGTGCCAGTTAGAAAGAAGAATGGAGACATTAGACTTTGTGTGGATTTTAGAAATCTAAACAAGGCATCCATGAAGGACAACTATCCCTTGCCAAATATGGAAAATATGTTATAGCTTGTGACAGGATCAGAATTTCTCTCTACTTTGGATGGTTTCTCCGGATACAATCAAGTAGTTGTCAAAGAATCAGAAAGACTTAAGACAACCTTCACTACTCCATGGGGGACTTATGTTTTTGTTAGGATGCCCTTTGGATTGATGAATGTTGGTGCCACTTTTCAAAGGGAAATGGATGTTGCTTTTTCTGGTTACATCAATGAGTTCATTGCAGTTTACCAAGATGATGTGACTGTGTTTTCAAGACAGCGAGGTGATCATTTGCAACATTTGGAGAAGATGTTGATCAGATGTAGGGAGTATGGAATTTCTCTTAATCCAAAGAAGTGTCATTTTGGTGTGAAAAAGGCCAAGTTGTTGGGACATATTGTATCTAAATATGGTGTTATGATAGACCCTGAAAGAGTGGAAGCAATCAACAAAGTACCTATCCCAAGAACCAAGAAAGGCATCCAGTCTTTCTTTGGCCAAATCAATTTTATTAGAAGGTTTGTTTCCAATTTTTTGAGCTAACTCTTCCAATCACAAGCATGTTAAAAAAGGACCAAGTTATCAGGTGGGAGGAAGGCTGCCATTCATATTTTGAAGGAATAAAGGATGCACTCAAGCATGCACCTATTTTAGTAGCTCCAAACTATAAGAGGCCTTTCCAAATCTTTTCCTTTGCCTCTGAATATACCATTGCTTCTGTTTTGTTACAAAAGGATGAGAATGGGGCTGAGAGGCCTATTGCCTTCTTTAGCAAGGCTTTACAAGCAGCTGAATTGAAGTATACAATCATGGAAAAACAAGCATTTGCCTTGGTGAAAGCAACAAAAATTTTTAGGCCTTATATATTGAGCTCAAAAGTTGTTGCTTATGTTCCCCACACCATGGTGAAAGACATCTTATCAGAGATGGAGATCTCAAGTAAAAGATGTAGATGGGTCAAAAAAATTGCAAGAGTATGATATGGATATCCAAACCACAAAGTTAGTAAGAGGTTTGGGTCTTGCTAAGCTCATGGCTGAGAGCAACTTGCAAAATGTAGAAGTGAATCAGCTAGAGGAAGAAAGGGGTGGATCTTCTGAAATTGATTGATGAGTTATGAATGGTACAAAGATGTGATCTTCTACCTCAAGCACCTATGATGTCTAGTCACTTGAATAAAAATCAGAAATGAGCCCTCAAGCTGGCTTCTCAAAAATATATCATAATCAGACCTTGGGCTGGCTTGGAAGAACCCTGAGGGTGTCCTCTTGAAATGCATAACTGAAGATGAAGCTCCCAAGATAGTTGCTGATTTCCATGGGGGATTTTGTGGAGGACACTTTTCTGGGAGGGTGATAACACATAATATTTTGAGAGCTGGTTATTGGTGGCCTACTCTTTTTAAAGATGCAACCCAGCTGGTTAGAAAGTGTGATAGTTGCCAACGTTTCTCTGGAAGACTGAAAGCTTTAGGCTCCCTTCCTTTATAGCATGTATCAATTGAAGCCCCTTTCAAACAATGGGGAATGGACTTCATTGGTGAGATTTCAGACCCTTCTAGTGCTGGTCATAAATGGATTCTTGTAGCCACTGATTATTTTACAAAGTGGGTTGAAGTAATTCCATCTAAGAAGGCAACACACCAAGTGGTAATGGATTTCTTGTTGGATCATATCATATGCATATTTGGAGTTCAGTTAAGATTGTATCTAATAATGCCATGTGCTTTAGAGCCAAACCTTTAATGGCAATGTGTAATGAATATGGGATAAATCTGACTTATTCTTCAAACTACAATCCCCAAGGGAATGGACAAGATGAGTCCAGTAATAAGAACTTGCTCAAGATCATTAGGAGGACCTTGGAAATGAACAAGAAGAAGTGGGGAGAACAATTGAAGTTTGCTAGTTTGGGATGATAGAATAACTCCTAAAAGAACAATTGGTAAAAGCCCATTTGAATTGGTGTATGGAACTCAGGCTTTGCTGCCCTTACACCTGCAATTATCTTCATTTCAGTTTTCCCAACAGTTGGAGATCAAGAGCATGGCCCATATGAATCAAGGATTAATCAAATTATTGAGCTTGATGAAGAAAGAAGAGCATCCCATCAAAGGCATATCAGATTTAGAGAGAAATTGAAGAAGTTGTTTGATAAGAAGGTTACTCCTAGAGCCTTCAATGTTGGAGATCTGGTTTTTCTATGGGATAGTAGGCATGAAGACAAGGGAAAACATGGCAAGTTTGATGCATTATGGATGGGCCCTTATGCCATTGACATCAGAATTGGTGAACATATTTTTTCTTAAAGATCTAGATGGGGAATTGTTGGAGCTACCTATTAATGGTAGACATTTAAAACATTTCTTGGATTAAATCCCCAAAGTGAGGTATGCACAAATTGTACATTTGTATAGTCCTTTTCTTTCTTTGTTTTTGGCTTTTGTTGGTTGGTGTGTGGTTTTCCCTTTTGTCCTTGGCAGCCATTTTGGTGGTTTTCTCGATCTGGTTTTTGGTGGTAATTCTAAGTTTTTTGGGCTGCCTTGTGTTTTGACTCCTTTCCCAATGGATTTTTTGGCACTTGGTCTACATTTTTCCTTGTGGCACTCACTGGGAGTGCCCATCCCCAAGAAAGAGCCAATGTTGGTGCTAATTCTCAGTTTGCATAATGTGCCCTAATGTTCCATGCTCAAATTTTCTCACAAACATTTCATTTTCGATTTGGTGATCTATAATTTGTTTCTCCCAATTGAATACCTTCAAAATGCCCATAATGTTATTGTTTTGCCCTATTTTGAAAAAAAAATCCAAGTTTCCCCCTTTTTGTGCCCTAGCTTTTTCAAATGGTGGGTTGTGTCATTTTTCCTTTGTCAAATTGTGCAAAACTTGAAATTGATCGAATCTGAAGTAATTGCAACTAATTTCCCAATCCCAAGGTTGAAAGCAATGTCAAAAATGATTTAGTTGATTTAAAATTATAAAAATCTGCCTTCCTTATCAAAAATTTCAATTTCTAGGGCATCCTGTGAATTTTTGACGTTTTGATGAGGCATACGGGTGTCATTTTCCCGTCAAATTCATCATCGCAACGCATTGGCAACGTGGCATGATATGATTGGCTGGAGGATTGGTGGGTGGTGGGTTGTCCTTGAGAAATTTGGCTTTTACTTTACAAAATTCTCAAAGTAAATTTTTTCCCTGAAAGCCCTTGTCCAACCAAGGAGAACACGTTTGGTCCCAAAGAAGTCAATATGCGGGGTGGAGGTTTTTGGTGCATTTGAAGTTTTTAACTTCAAAATTTTAAAAGTTAAATTTTTACTGAAGGTCTGCAACCAATGAGAAGTGGACATGTGTCCAGAAATGCAAAAATCAAGCGTTGGGCGAAGGAAAATTATTGAATCTTTTTGTCACTCAATCCAGGGCAGTGGACACGTGTCCCAAAAAGGGCAAAATGGAGAAGCGGGGCTTGGGGAGAATTTGAGATTTTTTTGCCTTTGGAGGTAAAATCTCAAAAGTAAAATTTGGTCCACCTTGCCGCATGGAAAAAATTTGTATGAGGGGGTGGAGGTTTAGGCCTCGGAGAGAATTTTGAAACTTTGTAATTTTGGCAGGGAGGATTGAAGGAAGAATTGAAGCTTGGACCGCGGCAAATGGGAGGATGCCACGTGGCAGGAAAGAATCAGGTTTTCGGGCCCATGCGGGAGTTTTATGGAAAAATTTCCTTTTTTCAAAAAAGTGTCAAAATTGATAGAATTGGCCCACATTTTCAATGGGGCCCACATATGGACACATGGCGGGTCCAGGGGAGAAGCGGGAAATTTTGCAAAATTTTCCAAAATTAAAAAAGGTCGCAAATGCATTTTTAAAAAGATGGGAGCCTGATCCAATCGTGTTTTGACACGTGTCCTACCTTATCTAGAGTCAAAAAGGGTATCTTTGAACTTATTCATGGATCTCATCTACCACGTGGAAGGAGGACATTTAATGTCGATACATAAAAATCGGCAACAGCGTTGCATTCACCCTTTTGGCCACCATGGGAGCTCCAAGAAGCTTGGAATCATGATTTCTTCATCAATTTTCTTCAAACCTTATATGATTTTGCATCGTCTTGGCCTTCTGAGTGCATGGCACTATTTTCATGATCTAATTCGGTGATCTATGATGTTTTTGATACATTTTTGCTCGAGCCCGTTAAAAAATGTGAAAAATGAAAATCAAAAGTTGCAGAGGTAAAATTGAAAAGGTAAAAGGGTGAAAAATGATTGGTAAAACATGTTGGCATGCTTGAATGGTAAAAACGTGACCTTGGGATGGATAATGATCCAAATTTATGTAATGATTTAAGATTTTTGGGCACACTTGGCGTTCATTGAGCATTTTTCTGTTTGTTGTCCCTTTCTGTAAATCATGAAGTTTTTATAACAAATTTGATCCCATAAGCATATTATTTTGATTGGGAGGCAAGACTCCAAGCTGGCATAGGGTATATATGATATTTTTGGAGAATTTGAGAAGAGAGAGAGAATTTAGAATTTCACGGGAAAACTAGAAGAAGCCCATTTCTCTGAGGAAACCACTTGAGAGCCATTTTCAATTCTATTTTGCATCAGATTTTATCATGTTGAGTTGGTTTCAAGTTGTAAAGCCATCAACAAGCTCTGATATTGTTCTCATGACATTCCCCTTGCTAATATATTTGATCATTTTTTGGATTATCTGGTTTATTCTCTTGGCAAAGTTTGCATATACTTATGTTTCAGAATGTTTTCAATTTGTGTTTCTTGCTCATGTTGCAATCTTGTGTTTAGGATCTCTTTGATCATACATGGTCTCATTTCTTGTTGATGGTTTGATGACATATACAATCTTATATCTAGAAGAGCCTTCATCTGATAGAAGATAAACAGATTTAAAATCATTTAATTGTCCTTGAATCTTGAGATTATTTGTAAACCTTTGGGGTACCTTAGGTCATGATCAAATAGGGATTTCTGGATATTTTTTTGGTATATTTGCTTCAATATTTTGTAGTAGGTTGTCAAAGATTGTGGAAGAGTACAGATCGGGCCTCATTTGTGCACATATCCTGGTTAAAGGGTATTGTAAACCTTTTGAAGCATTCCTACTGTTTAAGTGTTACAAATTTCTTGCAAAGGTCCTCAAAGAGTTTGGTAATCTCTGGTTGGTCTTGTCTAAACATCTCCCAACAAAATTTCATTCAAAATAACTAACCCTACCCTATACTACCCTTGCATTGCATTGTGTGTTAACAAGAGAATACAATCCATTTACAAACATGCACAAAGAAAATCAGGATAATATCATGTCTCTAGCAGCCTCAACCTTGTTTTGAAAACATTTCCATCATTTAATAGTGACAACTCTTTTGAGTTTGAATAATGGAGAATTGATCATGTTTTCCCAAGGCCCCTTCCATACAATATGCAAAATACAAGGATATCCACACCTCCTTCACCAAACAAAGGCTGCAATATAGGTTCTCTTGCCTTGGTTGATAGGCACAACCTAAAATAGTGAGGATCATATCAAAATCCTTCTGAGGTGCTACCCACTCCTTCAAATCTTGAGTGCTAACAAGTTAGATAGATGTCTCCCCGGCTATAAATGACATACAAATCATTTATCTGCCTCTAAGTGTCTTGTGCAAATCCATGATGCTACTTGAGTTGTGAAGGAGATTAAGTTTGGGTACCAACAAAATTAATGCATTATCCTCACTATATTTAGTATTTGAATATTTTATTTAAATAATATGCACACATACGATTCACTTAGACACCTCATCAAGCTAACTATCTAAGACCTATTCTTAGTAAGTTGCCATAACTAACTAAGACTTACCCAAACCCTAAAAATCAATGCCTACATTCCCTCTAACCACATTCCCACATGCTGAAGCTCCCAGTCTAATCCATGGGATAATGACACGATGTCCAAGGAAATAAGGAGGATCTCCCTAGTTTAGTAAACCTAGGAAATCCTACCTTGACCGATGTCGATTACCCTAACCGTCACCGGTTAATTTGGACCGCCTTGATTACCCCTTTTAACCCCTAAACTACCTTATTCTCAAGGTTGGCAAACATTGGGAAGAAGTTGACGAGCAAGAACACATCTCAGAGAGACAACGCATCTTCACAGAGCAAATTCCATCTAAAACTCACATCCCGGGAAGGAGATTGAGCATCTTCTCTTACCTGACCATCCCACCATGATCGATCTATCCAAGCAAAGAGGAGAGTACATACGAGTCCATGTAGAAGATTTTCTTCATTTGGTGATCACTTGCAACCTTAAAACCCATCATTAGCACCTCCATCCCTCACACACAGGCATTCAAGGATGGAATCCAAGTAAGTATAACATCATACTTTCTGGTTTATTTCATTTCATCATCATTTCATCATCCATTGTTTATCTTACCCCTATTGACCTTTGCCAAAATTTTCACCTCGTATACCCATTTAAACCTCATAAAATCCTACTCCGGTCATGCAATACCTCATCTCGACCAACCAAAGTCCTTTGTGCAATCACAAAGGAGACGAAAACTTGTTTGTGACACTTCCGAGATCTCACGAATAAGCGGCACCGGTTACACCATTACACCTAACCGCCGTCAGTCACCCCGATCGACATCGGTATCTGTATTTACCCACACGACCTAGAACAATGACCTACCCACCTAATTTCATCTCACCCTCATTCACCTATGACCTCCAGGAGACCTTTATCGGACTGCGAGACCCAGAACCAATCATTTTACCTTTGGGTTCTATTCTAGCTTAGCCTGTTAGATTAGATCTACTTTTTCTTATTTTGTTTTAAGTGAGATACCTAAATCATTTTAAATAATAATAGGATTTACCTTATTTACAACATTAAATGGTTTAAAGCGGTGGATGACAACCATCTAGGAAGTATCATACTTCTTGGATCTAGTATACGCTAGGCATTTCACTGCCCATATTGTTTAATTCCTTCCGATGGTCTTTTTTCATTACAGGTAGTTCCTCCTAGCCAAAAGGAAGCTCTCATGATCAGCTATGGATTTGGAAGTCATACGCATGCAACAACCCATCGACTAACATTTGAACAGGTATTCCTCCTACACCCGTTACCCTATTTGTTTCGTAAACACTTTAAAGAAACAATCTAAGAAAAAGGTGAAACAATAGGGAACAAAAACAAATCCTCCCTTAGAGTTTACTGGCCACCCCAATGTGTTGGCATAGTTGGCTCAGTGCCAAGATCTTCTGTTTATAAATTATTACGTCTCACAGCCTTACACTGACTCAAACTGCAGTATTTCACGTGTTTGCAAACAATAGGACAACGAGAGATCCAAATGGATATGGATAATACAGTGAGAGAATTTCATAGAGGTCCCCGACATGGAGGTTTTGGATCTGATGGGACGTCTCTAGGTACCACGGAGTCTAAGAAATCACCTATCAAAGACTTAACGTGTTTTGGTCTCGGGGCTTTTAAGGGACTACACCCGGCCAAGGTAGCCTAGAAGCATAAAGAGCATAGGGAACCAAAAAAATCCTCCCCTAGCTTTTAATGGCCACCACCCGACATGTTGGCTTAGGCGGCCACCAAGTGCTTCCATTTGCAAAGTATTGCATCGATGATACCTTGACTCGAGACTACACTATTTCATGTATTTGCAAACAAGTAGGACAATGAGATAACCAAATGGAGATGGATAAAACCGCAAGAGGATTTCATAGAGAGCCCTAATATGGAAGTTTTGGATTTGACGAGACATCTCTAGGTGCCATGAGTCGAGAAATAGCCTGTCAAAGATATAACATGCTTTGGTCTCGGGGATCTTAAGGGTCTACGCCGAGCACGAGGTAGCTCAAAAGTAAGGGGAGCATAGGGAACCAAAAATAGCTTCTACTAGCATTGACCAGGCCATCTGGATGTTTTGGCGTAGACGGTTTGGTCCCAGGAGCTACCGTTTGCAAAATATAGCATCTGGCAGCCTTACACTACTTCAAACTACACTATTTCGTGCGTTTGCAAACAATATGAAAACGACAGAACCAAATGGATATGGATAAAACCGTGAGAGGATTTCATAAAGGGTCACAACATGGATATTTTGGATCTAAAAAGACATCTCGAGGTGCCATGGAGTCTGAGAAATCACTTGTTGAAGATATAACATGTTTTGGTCTCAAGGCTCTTAAGGGACTACACTGGACGAGGTAGCCCAAAAGCACAGGGAGTGTAGGGAGCGAAAAAATCCTCCACTAGAGTTCACCATGCCATACAGACATGTTGGCATAGACAATTTGGTCCCACGAGCTACCATTTGTAAAATATAGCATCTTGTAGCCTTACACTAACTCAGACTAACCTATTTCATGCATTTTCAAACAATAGGACAACAAGAAAACCAAAAGGAGATGGATAAAACCATGAGAGGATTTTGTATAGGGTCCCGACATGGAGGTTTCAGATCAAGCAAGACATATCTAGGTGCCACGGAGTCAAAAATCACTGTCAAAGATATAGCGTGTTTTGGTCTCAAGGCTCTTAAAGGACTACACCCGGGCAAGGTAGCCCGAAAGCATGGGGAGGATAGGGAACCAAAAAAATACTCCAAAAGCATTCACCATGACATTCAAATGTGTTGACGCAGATGGTTTGGTCCCATGAGCTACCGTTTGCAAAATATAGCATCGACTTGACCTTACACTGACTTAGACTACACTATTTCGCGCGTTTGCAAATAATAGGACAATGAGAACACCGAAAGGAGATGGAAAAAATAGAATATGACTTCCTAGAGGGCCTTGACATGTATTTTTAGATCTAATGAGATGTCTCTAGGTTCCACGGAGTTCGAGAAATCACCCGTCAAAGATATAGCATTTTTGGTCGGACAACCTTGAACAAAAGTCTATTTTACAAAAACTCATATAACTTGAACAAATGACCTAAATTTGACCTAAAATTTTGTAGGAAGCATCATGACACCTTCCTCTATCATCTCCCATAATTTATAGAAAATAATAGTTCTACATTTTTCTATCCCATCTCATTTGCATGCTACAATAGTGCATGCTAGAATAGTGTAAGGTTGTCCGATGTAATATTTTACAAACAGAAGCTCTTGGCACTGAACCAATTGTGCCAACATGTCGGGGTGGCTAGGTAAATGGTAGGGGAGGTGTCATTTTAGATGCCAAATCACCAGGTGCTTCTGTAATACCTCATTCGGGCATAGTCCCTTAAGATCCCTGAGACAAAAAAATTTATATCTTTGACGAGTGATTTCTCGGACTCCGTGGCACCTAGAGACTTCTCATCGATTCAAAACCTCCATGTTGGGGCCCTCTAAAAAATTATAGGCTGGTTCTTTGTCCTATTGTTTGCAAACACATGAAATAGTGTAGTCCGAGTCGTGTGTAAGGCTGTCGGATGCTATATTTTGCAAACAGTAGCTCATGGGACAAGCGTCCACGCCAACACGTTCATATGGCACTGGTGAATGCTATTGGAGGATTTTTTTGGTTCCCTACACTCCCCATGTTTTCGAGCTACCTCGTCCGGTGTAGTCCCTTAATATCCCCGAGACCAAAACATGTTATTTCTTCGACAGGTGATTTCTTAGACTCGTGGCACCTATAGAGGTGTCGGATCCAAAACCTCCCTATCGGAGCCCTCTACGAAAGCCTCTCTCGGTTATATCCATCTTCATTCGGTTATCTCTCTATCTTGTTGTTTGCAAACCCACGAAATAGTGTAGTCTGAGTCAATGTAAGGTTTTCCATTTCCAATTACCTAAATAATATATGTGGTTCATACAATATAGGTGGTGAAATGAGAAATTTTTTTTGTTCCTTTCTAATATTTAATTTCTCTTAGCTTCACTTGGCTTCGAGAATAATAAATTCTCTATTGACAATGCCAAACATGTGAAGGTGGAATCATTTTTGGCACCACTAACCTACATAAACATGTTAGTAAGAAATTAAATAGAATTTTAAATCATACAAAATTTAAACAAAATCATTAAAGTAAATATTCAAATTAAATTCATGAAGAACATACCTTTGAAAATTCAATCTAATGAACCACAAGGATAAACTCTACTCTTGACAGTAGCAATAATTGCTTCATGATCTGATTCACGAACCTTCCACAGATTCTTGTTTAATGGCTGACCTCGATATTTGATCAATTTAATATTTGTTGCAAGAACCAAATGTGAATAGTGAAGTATCTTTTGATGTACTTCATAGTCTTCAAACAACCAAATGTTTGATTTTTTGATAGGATATCATCGAAGCCAAGTTCCAGTGACTACCACTGACCCAGTGGGATACTCAAGGTCTTCACCATCAATGACTGTGGAAGTAAAAAAATAAATCCCCTCTACACAATGAGACAAGAAGTAGTTTGTTCCCTCTTCGTTAAATTGTTGCAATAACTGAAAAAATGTTCCCTACATCACAAAGTAAAACTGAAGTCAAATTTAAAATACATTAAGAGTTGAGCATTTAATAATTTATAAATCTAAAACATGGCATGTACATATATGTATGTACCTTGTTGCACTAAATCAGATACTTGGTCAAAGTCAGGTGATGTTGTCGTTTGATCTGAAGACCTGTAAGTTGTAATGCTCATGGAACTTGATGTGTGTCGAGTGGAATTATAGGTCTACAAGTCCATTCATCTACTACGATGCTATGAATCACATTCATTCCATGAAAAATCTATGCATGATATACAAAAGCATGCCATTCACCTAGTATAAATAGTCCAAGCATTTACATCTCGAACTACGGATTGAGTGCATATCACTTGATCTCAGAATCGTCATATAATATTCAAAGTTTATCGATGTTGTTCCTCTATAAAAAAATCTATGAACCGTTGATCTCTCTTGAGATTCATGGGCCCCCATATTCTTGACACACCAATCAACAATATTTTTGCATCAGTAAATTTAGCACCATCCTTGAAATTTAACTCTTATCTTACAAGTTCTCTTTTCACACATGATCCTGCACCATAATGATATCCTTTTCCATACCCCGCCTCAAAAAAATACATATATGTTGTACATTTGTTTCTTTTTGCATCCTGCTTAGCCAATAAAACATCCATGCATTCTTGAATTGTGATGTGCAGTTGTCTGACCAAATGTAATGTTGATTGAAACTAATGTTCCTCTCGATTCAAGTTCATATAGAACAACTGGAAACACCCTTGAACATATTATGTAGAATGTGTTTGATCATAACTGATGTAGAATTGATACTCTCTTAATATTTTTGATCTTGTTTAGTGCTTTTGGAGAGTTCATGAATGCTATATGCACGAAAATAACAACTTGCTTTGAGTTATAATATTGAGTGAACCTCCATTTTTAGCTGCAATGTGTAATTATCTCGCAAAGTCAACTACCGAAACAATAGTAACAAGTGGGAATATGTACTTGATTAACTTGAATTGTTCATCCAACCATTGAGCTTTATGTGTGTGCCTTGCATACTCATAAAAAATTTTCTCTCTGAATTTAACCATATATTCTGATATAGGTAATTGTTTTGTAACAAGCTCACACCTCTTAGATTCTTTTCCATCTTTTAATTGATATGCCACCGATTTATATTTATTGAAACCAACCAATTATTTTCCTATTGAATCTGTACTCTCCTCATGGATACAACTTTTCAGATTTGGCAAGCCACCACATATATTACACGTTCCATACAAACAAAACCAACAACTTGCGATACTTTGGCCAAATATTTTTAACATACTATTTGTATTACTATTCCTTGATGGCATACTCGTCAATCCGAATATGTCCTTCACCCCACTCTATTGTTATCTAGAATGTCCTTTACTGACTTCCGTCAGTCCACTTGCCCAAGGTTTAACCCTAGTTTGAGTTAACAACATATGTTATGATAGGGGGAGGCTCACTAAGACTTAGGGTAAGTTGGCATATTGGGTCAACCTAAGTCAACCCCGTGTGCCAAGGTATCTTGAGTTTTAGAGGGCTACCCCATATCTTAAACATGTTACTAACAGACCTAGAGAGAAACTAAGATCAAGTCCAATGTGTGTAGATCTAGATGATCAATGCAGAAGGGTGTTGCCACATGTCGACTGCATCGTTGTATCCTCGAGAAGATCCTAATCTTCTCAAAGGTACAACCCTATAGTTGGCATGTGCCAGCATCCTACAGAACAACCTCATCGAGATGTACATACCTCAAGGAGTTTATTATAAATTTAATTAATTTGGATTATTAAAAATAGATTTCAGCAACCTTGCCTAACCCTAATCCAACACTCCTTAAGTTCTTCTCTACAATAGATTCAATTGATTGTTAAAGAAATTTCTTAGCTTAAGATTTCCTTTAATGTTATTTACTGGACTTAACAAGCCGTCAACCATAACAAAATATTAACATCATAAGTTCCATTTATTGACTTAATCGTTCAAGGAAGAGTAACATCCATCTAGGTTGTAACTAAGTAGACTTTATTAACAAATTCTAATGATTAGGAATCACTTCTTCCATTTTATTTGCATTCTTAAGATAGAGGAAGAATCTTCCTTTACATGATTAAGTGCTAGGGCCTAGCACCCCTATAAATCATTACAAATTCAATAGTTATTACTGAATGTTCATTCCATATAATATTACTATATTGAATTGTTTAGTTATGACATCAAATTTTGCAACTTAAGAAG
This sequence comes from Taxus wallichiana var. yunnanensis, assembly GCA_018340775.1. Lineage (NCBI taxonomy): Eukaryota > Viridiplantae > Streptophyta > Pinopsida > Cupressales > Taxaceae > Taxus > Taxus wallichiana. Next base: position 953,468,856 of record CM031242.1, read on the forward strand.
ATGCATCCTATTTAGGGAATTTAGTCCAATTCCCTTTGTCAAACTAACGTAAGAATACACCATTAAGCATATAAATAATATGGATTATAACAACAAGATAGGATTCAATCTATTTAAAGAAAGTACAAGATAAATTACACATCCAATGTAAATAAATTCTCAACATTTAATTCATCTCTAAAACTTATACATTTACGTATGATACCTAACAATGCCTTCATTTAAAAAGAATACTACATTTATTTTTCAATACAATCTCAAGAATGATTCAAAGTTCTTTACAAAATCAGACTTAAATCAGCCGAGTGCATCACATAAGTTTTCATCTTCCTTATCACTTACGAAGTCCATCTGCAAAATTGCTAGCACGAGTCGATTCAATGAATCGAGCATGATAGGCACTAAGCCTTAAAAAAGTGCATTCCCATAATTGCTCCATTAAAACAACTCTGCTTTAATGAGACAATTAATACATCATATAATCAATATAACAAAAGCAATGAAAAAGAAGTATATTTTAAACAATTGATTTCACTTCCACAAAAATGACAGAATATAATCCACCATATCAACCTACAAATTAGAGTCTAATTGATCCTATCAATTATCCTTAGGCAAACAAAATATCATAACATCTCATTGTTCCCAGTATTTCATAAAAGAAAACAACATTTATCTTTGCTTCAAGATAAAGGAAGAGTTTAAAGCATGGTTCAGATTAGGATGACACATCTAACTCCTAAACAAAAGAAGAAGAACCATTCTAACTATTCCCAAACCCAACACATCCGAGAAAGCAGAACAAATTCAAAACGTGATTTAATTGTTTCTTTTTAAAAGAAAACTACCTTAAAATTAACATTAAAGGTATTCATCGAACATAATTTCATTTTAATCCAAGAAGGAATAGAAAATTAATCGGTCTACTACTGCAATATTATTTCTACTTCCACATATAGAAGTTAACTTTTAAAGATCTGAAATAACGTTCAAAAATCAAGGTAGACTCATACAAGAGTTAATCTCTACTCAAGTTCATCCAAGGATAATTCTTAAAAAGATAGAGTGCAAGAGACAAAATTACTCATCTCAAGCCAGCCAAGTAAAGTCTTGTCAAACAACAGTCTGCCAAACAAGTTGGCATTTCCGGATCAATAAAACCGAATAAAACAATCTCTTTCAACATCATTTCTATAAATGATTGGGTAAAGGAAGAACAAACAACTCATAAAGAAAACTTCATTTCAAAGGAGAATCAAAACAGAAGTTCAACCAATGATCTATACAGTAAGAAGAAGCACACTGCCATATTCTTTACACTTCTTTACTTTCAATGAACACGAGTTTCAATTCCCTACTCAGAATGAAATACAATTAGCAGTCCTAAAACACAGTCTGTTCTAAAGGAATCACATTCCTTTCTTTTATAATGACACAAGGTGTATTAACTATACCCAACAAGAAATAGAAAAATAACTGATCAATAAGTTAAACATGATCAGAAGTATCAACAAACTCAAACTGAAATCCCATTGTCAGGTTTCATTATTGCATTACAAAAGAGTAATCAGTTCCTGATTCAATAAGTATTGTAATACAAAAATTATTCGAACAGAGACATATAATCCTTTCATAACAATTTCAGAGTACTAAATTAATTAAACTCATCTTTTAAATGAAACCCTGATCTTATTTTAAAATATCTAAAGATGCGAGTTTCCATGAAACAGAGGGGAAAAGAATACCCTCAATAAAACATCATTGCCATCTCAAACAAGACAAGCGGTTCATAGAAAAGAAGTACCAAACCCATTCATCAACAAATATGTTCTCGGTTGAGATCTTGAGAGTTTATCCAACAACTCAGCCAACTATTTCCCCCTTTTTCCTTGGTCAATGGTTCGACGAAAGAGTTATCAGTTTTAAACGTTTAAAACAAATAAAACCCAACTTAAAATAAAGAACATAGTCGACACAAAGTCTCAACAATAGTTTAGACTACACAAGTAATAAAATATGAGTGTTGTGCAAATCACGAATCTTCAATAACAGTTCCAAATTTCCCAAAAATATAAATCACGGGTACAAAGCCACATACGGCTTCAACAATAGTCTGAGTTACCCAAGATTTCAACACTGGTTTAGAACAACTAAAGGCTCCAACACAATTCATATCAAAACACAAAGCCCAATATTATCCCCCAATGGAACTCAAGTTTCTCACCAAAGTTTGAGCCCAAAAATGAGTAATAACATACAAGTACCGTGTACATTATGAACTGACAGTAACAATTTAGATTATCATAAGGAACTAAGACACAAACACCGAGCTATATACAAGATTTAACAACTTGATCCAGGGATATCCAAGATTCCAACACTGGTTCAGAACAACAAGAACCTTCATCACCAGTTCTCATTAAACACAAAACCAGACCAATTTTAAAATCAAATACGAGTTCGAATAAAGGTTCAACAAAAACACAAGCTCAACACAAGCTCACGATCAAACAAAACACAAACTCCAACAAGATCAGATAGAACCCAAAGTTCTCAAAAAATCTGAACCATATCTAAATAGCAATGAAGATTATCTAAACAGAATACTTCCATTACCCATTCCAGAATGAAAAGGTGAGTTACAGAAATACGTTTTGCATGTAATCTCTTTTTTTTAAGAACTAGACATGGTAAGTTTCCAAACAGAACATCATTTACCAAGGATTCAAAACCAATATCACAAGATTTAATAAACTCAACAAGAAAATAACCAGGTAAGATGTGCAATCTAAGAATCTCAAAAGAGCAGAATCATTTTAATGAAACATTTATAAGAAATCATGAGATCTTGAATATTAGAGCCTATCATGCCTGATAGTGCTTCGCCAAATTGAAGAAGACTTCGAGCCGAGCTCAAAACTTCTCCTCATCTCCACGAAAAATCAAATAACCACATTATTTTTCCAAACTGCCTCTTATATATCCCACGAACCGAAAATAGGTCAAAAATCTCAAGAATAGCCATTAAGTGCGGTTGATCTTGGTTTGAAAAACCGGAGAGAAAAAAATCATGAGGTATGCAAAGTGAAATGACCCCATACAATCTCGTTTGCATGCTTTCCAAAACAATTTGAGCACAAAAATTGAAAACAATAAATTCCATTAATTCCTATTTTCCCGCCTATCCTTCCTTGCCACCGCCTTCCAATCTTGGTGAATGCCAAATCAAATTTAACAAGGAATTCCATCTTTAGTGACACTTCCACATAAGCCTCCACCAAGTCAACTAGCCCCTACCACAATTGGTGGTACGTGAGCTTTTAAAAACCTTATCAACAACTTAAATGCCTTGGAACCGTCACCTGTGATACATGCAACCACCAATTCCCCTTCATGCCCATTAGTTTAGGGTAGGCATGATTTCTTAGGTTATATCTTAGGTTAGCTTAGGATAGGTAACCTTAGGATATAACCTAATCAATACATTACCACCTTAGGTAGTTCAACAAAGGTTAGATTAATTCCAACATAATAGTTTTTAGGCATTAGGTTAGATCATCACACAACCATATAGCATTAGGTTTTAGGGTAATTGAAATAACCTAGAAACCTCTCCATAATCCTTTAGTACAAACAGGGGATAATTTTAGTGGCGAATATTCGTAATATGACGAATATTCCATTTTTGAAAATTTTGAAAAGGCGAATTTTTTGGCACGGGTCAGTGACCTGTTCGCCTAAAAATTACACTTTAATTTTTTTTAGGGGTCGGCTTCGCCTACCCTTGAAAAATATCCCCTATATAAACCTAGATTATTCGCCAGGTAGAACACTTCTACTTCACATTTTTCAACAATATGATATATCACGCATTATAGACGCGTGACAAGGGGGCAAGTTATTGACGCACGACAAGGAGGGTTTGCAGACAAGGAGATACTGCAGATATTGATGCATAGTAGACGCATGACAAAGAGTTTTTGATGAGCTACATGGAGATTTTTTCGATGAGCAAGAAGAGGGCAGAGGCTGCAGACGCGCGCGACAGATATTTTTGTCGTGCATAAAAAAATTCATTGATGCGCGTCAGCGGACCTCGGGACGTGCGGCGTCAACAACCGTAATGATGCGCGTCATCGATGTCTATTGGCGTGCGTCACAAACCTCGATGGCGCATCACGGACCTCGGTGGCGCGCTTCAACAACCATAATGACACGCGTCGAGGTCTCGTTGACATGCGCCACGAGACCTTAGTGGCGCGCACGCCAACGGAACCTCGGTGGCGGCGTCAATGCAGACACCTCAATGACGCGTCAACAACCGTAATGGCGTGTGTCACCGAGGTGCGTTGTGCGCAAGCATCACAAACCTCGGTGACACGCGTCAATGAGGGTTATTTGTTGACGCGCGACCTTGACAGATAGTTGACGCGCGACAAGGAGGTACAACAGATATTGACGCATAGCAGACGCATGACAAAGAGTTTGTTGATGCGTGACACAGAGATTTTTTGATGAGAAAGCAGAGGTCGGAGGCTGTAGATGCGCGACGGGGAGATTTTGTTGTCGCGCATCAAAAAAATGCATTGACGCGTCAGCGGACCTCGTGATGCACGTCATTATAGTTATTGATGCGCGTCACTAAGGTCTGTTGACACGTGTCAATGCATTTTTTTGACGCGCGACAGAAAAATCTCCTGTCGCGCGTCTGCAGCCTTCTGTCGCACCACTTGACAATCAGGCGAAATTTTTTCATACAACCCCCAAAAAATTCACCTTCCCGCGAAACCGGTTCCGGGGATATTCGCCAGGTATTCTCCACCTCCGATTTCCAAGAGGTCTCTTAAAATGAACCCTGAGTACAAAGCTTAGGTTAGGATAAATTCAATTAATTAACATAGCTAGGTAGTAAATATGTATATCCTTACCTAGCTTAAGATTCCGTAGGACAGTCCCTTTAGTTTTAGGAACCAGAATATTTCCTAAGCCGTGTACAGGCTATAGTTCGTTTGCGTCGGCATTATCTTGCCACGATCAAACTAAAAAGATCCAAACACAACATACGACTGAATAGAAACACGTTCACACAACAATCAAAGAACTTGTAATCAATCATAGTTCAGTCATACGTCTTTTAATTCATGGAATGTCAATTTACCATTTGTTCAACAAAGTAGATTTAAAACATTCCTTGGATCATTGAAATTGATCCAAGGATGAGTCAGATTAATGGATAAGTTTACAACTCTTAAACTAGATTGCAACTTACCTACAAGAAGTGAAAAATGAATTCAAAGGAAACCATTCCAATTCAGTCAAAGGATCTTAAGAACAGAAGATGATTTATCCATATCAAGCATGATCTCCAAAAATCAAAAGAACATATCTTTATAAGGAAAATCACATGTCAACACTTGAAATGTAAAGGAGGAAAATAATAACTGTCAAGGGTTTTACATGCTCCCCTCATTAAAAGAATCATCGTCCGATGATTACCCCTTTTTTAACAATATACATCAGGACAATCACTTCATTCACTTCTCTTACCATAAATCAAAATATATTAGAATTTTATAGTTCAAGAAATCAACATTAAATAGTTGTTTATCCAAATCAAATAAATATCTGCCCAAAACTGGCATATTTAATGTCATGTAAAGATAAAATCATAAATTTTTATCAGTCATAAAATCAATTCTGATAAAATAGATATGGAAAAGCAGTTTTCATATCCTCTAGATTTTCCCAAGTTGCACTCTCTTTGTTAAACTGGTCCCATTGGACCTTACATTGACTTATTTCTTGATTTCTTAAATGCAATAGTCGATTTTTCAGCACTCAAATGGGTTTAACTACGATTATTCCTGGGTCTTAGACCTACAAGGAATTCTAATTTAACACGTGTGATAAATCTTAAACGTATTTCTTAAGCAAAGAAATATGGAAAACATCATGCATTCATGACAAAACAGGAGGTAATGCTAAGCGATAAGCTACGGGGTTGATTACTTCAACTATCTCTAAAGGATCTACAGCAATTCCATCTTTACTTATTACATGACCCAAGTAGTGGACTTCTATGTCATAAAATCAACATTTGGACAACTTACCAAACAACCATCTCTTTATCTGAATTTCCAAAACTACTTTCAAATGCTCATAATGCTCTTTAATGCTTTTAAAATATATGAGAATGTTGTCCAAGAATACGAGCACAAATTTGTCCAAGTATTCTTGAAAGATATTATTCATTAAATTCATAAATTCCGCAGGTGCATAGTTAATCCAAAAGGTAAAACCGTAAACTCATAATGTCCATACCTTGTTCTGAAAGTTGTTTTATGAATATCCTCATCCTTAATTCACAATTGATGATACCCAGATCAAAGATCTATCTTAGAATATACCGATGCTCCATGCATCTGATCAAATAAATCATCAATACTAGGAAGTGGATATCTATTCTTGATTGTTGCTTTGTTTAAAATTCAGTAATCAATGCACAATCTAAGTGTTCCATCTTTATTTTTCACAAAAATCACTGGTGCTCCCCAAGGTGAAACACTTGGTCTAATCAAACCTTTAGAAAAAATTTCTTGCAATTGAGCCTTAAGCTCTACTAATTCTATAGTAGTCATTCGATACGGTGCCTTAGATATAGGTTCGGTTCCAGGCTTGATCTCAATCGTGAAATCAAATTCCCTTTTGGGTGGAAGACCTGGCAATTCTTCTAGAAATACATCACTGAAGTCTCGTAACAACGGATATTGATCCATGAAATCATTATTTTCCTCTGTAGTTTCTGAAATTTTTACTGCATATAAGGTACATCCTTTATTTTTGGCCTTTTTAAGTTGCATAGTTGACAGTTTCCTAACAAAAATCTCACATTTCACACCCTGAATCTCTGTTGTTTTCTGCAGGTCGTCTAAACAACTAATGTGTTTTTCAAAATAGTCCACTTTAGCCTTATGTTTTGCTAACCAATTAACACCTATGATTACATCATAAGACCCTAAAGGTGCAACATACAGATCAACCTCTATGGAAAAGTTAGGTAATTCAAGGATTGCTCAAAAAGACACATACTAACTGTATGAATAGAATTACCATAATGTATAGTCCATGATTTATCCATTTTTCCAGCTTTTCTTTTAAGTTTCAAAGAAATTTTACTAGAAATAAAACATTCAGTAGCTCCCGTATCAAAAAGAATAGTTATAGGTATGCCAAATAACTTACCAGGAACTTCTATAGGTGTAGCTTGCTTTTTAGCTTGCTTGTCAGCTACTGCAGCATGTATCTTGTGTTGTTGATTATGATCATCCTTCTTCAAAGGACATTGATTTGCGTAATGATCCTTGCCACAATTATAACAGCCTCCTACAGGTCCCTTTCTAGACTCGGAATTATTTCTAGCCTTAAAGTTATTATTCTGACCTCCATAGGACTTCTGTCCATTGTTATTATTCTTGGCAAAATTGTTCCGTGCATTTCCAACAGTCTTATTCATTGTTGTTTTCTTATTATTATCAGCTGAAAACTTACTTTTATTACCAAACTTCTTCCATGGTCCCTTCTTAGGTGCAAGAGAAGCTAAAGAGGGGTTTGGAACTTTCTTCCTTACTTCCTCCTTATGAGCAGAAATAGCCTTTAATTTCTATTCCTGCCTTATGGCCTTTTCAACAACCCCTTCCATAGTGGTTGGGTTGTGAACATCAACTTCTCCCCAATAATGGGATTCAATCCCATAATGAATTTTGTATCCTGAACTTCTCATCATTTTGATACTGAGGTACATACTTGAGGAGTTTTGTGAATTGTTCCCAATACTCAGTTATTGTTAGCTTTCCTTGAGCTAAGTTCTAAAATTCAGTCATTTTCTAATCATAGTAGAGTTGTGGCAGCCATCGTTGCCTAAAATAACTTTTAAATTGATCCCAAGTGATGTTAGTTTCATCAATATTTAACTCAGCCTTACGATTGTCCCACCATGAAGATGCTTCATGGGAAAGCTGATATGCTCCCCATATAGCCTTGGTTTCCTCCGAGAAGTTCCTTATTATAAAGTACTTCTCCATTTTGTTGAGCCAATTCTCAGCTCCATCTCCTAATGTGGTGCCATCAAACTTGGGTGGACTTATCCTTTTTATGTCATTAGTGAGTTCTACTGCTAGTCTAGCCTTTTTGTTCTCAAGTTGAGCAGGTATGTTAACATTGTTATTATCAACACCCACATTGGTGTTGTCCCATGGAGGTGGTTGATTATTGTTATCAGCTTCTTCTTCCTCCTCATTGCCCATTACTTGCTGTTCAAGCACAACCAAATGATCTCTTGTGTCCAACAGGGTAGCAAGAATCTCATCAAGTTTCTGGGCAGTTGCCACTCCTTCCTTAGGTGGAGGGTTATTTGTAACATTTCCTCTTGTTCTCATCATTTTCTGTTATAAGAAAATTTAAGTTTAATCAGATTGTGGACACAATAGGTCCAAGAGCTGCAACCTTCAGCTCTGATACCAAGATGTAACATTCCCATTTTAAGACTTTAGAAACAAGGGAATTTTTTTATAAATAATGTTCTTTGTTCTAAATTCATAATTTAGAACACACATTCTTTATCAACCATTCATATAACAGATAACCATATGCAAGTTGTAATGACTCGAGTGTGCTATCAATCTATTCATTTCATGATTCGGTATACTACCGATCTATTCATGTTTAACATTAAGTATTGAATACTTTTCCGTATACTACGTATACTTGGTTCTCTCTCCCTATTCAAGGTATTGAGTGATCTGTCTAAGGATCCTATCTGAATATTTGTTACCAATATTCATCTACATCACGAGCCTTAGACTAGGTGACATAGGACAACGCAACCAGTCAGCTTACGATACTTTGGCCAAAGATTTTTAACATACTATTTGTATTACTATTCCTTGACAACATACTCACAATCCAAAATACGTCCTTCACCCCACTCTATTGTTATCTAGAATGTCCTTTACTGACTTCGTCAGTCCACTTGCCCAAGGTTTAACCCTAGTTCGAGTTAACAACATATGTTATGATAGGGGAGGCTCACTAAGACTTAGGGTAAGTTGGCATACTGGGTCAACCTAAGTCAACCCCGTGTGCCAAGGTATCCTGAGTTTTAGAGGGCTACCCCTTATCTTAAACATGTTACTAACCAGACCTAGAGAGAAACTAAGATCAAGTCCAATGTGTGTAGATCTAGATGATCAATGCAGAAGGGTGTTGCCACATGTCGACTGCATCGCTCGAGAAGATCCTAATCTTCTTGAAGGTACATCCTGCAGTTGGCATGTGTGACATCCTACGAACAACCTCATCAAGATCTACATACCTCAAGGAGTTTATTATAAATTTAGTTAATTTGGATTATTAAAAATAGATTGAGAAACCTTGCCTAACCCTAATCTAACACTCCTTAAGTTCTTCTCTACAACAAATTCAATTGATTGTTAAATAACTTTCTTAGCTTAAGATTACCTTTAAGGTTATTTCTTTGGACTTAACAAGCCGTCAACCATACAGAATATCAACATCATAAGTTCCATTTATTGACTCAACCGTTCAAGGAAGAGTAACAACCATCTAGGTTGTAACTAAGTAGACTTTATTAACGAAGTCTAACGATTAGGAATCACTTCTTCCATTTTATTTAAATTCTTAAGATAGAGGAAGAATCTTCCTTTACATGATTAAGTGTTAGGGCCTAGCACCCCTATAAATCATTACAAATTAAATAGTTATTACTGAATGTTCATTCCATATAATATTACTATATTGAATTGTTTAGTTATGACATCAAATTTTGCAACTTAAGAAGATGCATCCTATTTATGGAATTTAGTCCAATTCCCACTGTCAAATTGATCTAAGAATACACCATTAAGCATATAAATAATATGGATTATAACAACAAGATAGGATTCCATCTATTTAATGAAAGTACAAGATAATTTACACATCCAATGTAAATAAATTCTCAACATTTAATTCATCTCTAAAACTTATACATTTAGGTATGCTACATAACAAATGCCTTCATTACAAAAGAATACTACTTTTATTTTTCAATACAATCTCAAGAATGATTCAAAGTTCTTTACAAAATCAGACTTAAATCAGCCAATGCATCACATAAGTTTTTGCCTTCCTTATCACTTACAAAGTCCATCTACAAAAATTGCTAGCACGGGTCAGTTCAATGAACTGAGCATGATAAGCACTAAGCCTTAAAAAGAAGTGCATTCCAATAATTGTTCCATTAAAACAACTCTGCTTTAATGAGATAATTATTACATCATATAATCAATATATCAAAAGCAATGAAAAAGAAGTACATTTTAAACAATTGATTTCACTTCCAAGAAAAGGACAGAATATAATCCACCATATCAGCCTTATAAATTAGAGTCTAATTGATCCTATCAATTATCCTTAGGCAAACAACATATCATAACATCTCATTGTTCCCAATCTTTCATAAAAGAAAACAACATTTATCTTTGCTTCAAGCTAAAGGAAGAATTTAAAGCATGGTTCAGATTAGGATGACTCATCTAACTCCTAAAAAAAAGAAGAAGAACCAATACAACTATGCCCAAACCCAACACATCGAGAAATAGAACAGATTCAAAATGTGATTTAACTGTTTCTTTTTAAAAGACAACTACCTTAAAATTTAACATTTAAGATATTCATCAGAACAAAATTTCATTTTAATCCAAGAAGGAATAGAAAATCAATTGGTCTACCTAAAATTTAAATCTACTTCCACATATAGAAGTTAAATTTTAAAGATCTAAAACAACGTTCAAAAATCAAGGTAGACTCATACAGGAGTTAATCTCTACTCGAGTTCATCCAAGGAGAATTCTTAAAAAGATAGAGTGCAAGAGACAAACTTACTCATCTCAAACCAACCAAGTAAAGTCTTGTCAAACAACAGTCTGCCAAACAAGCTGGCATTTCCGGCTCAATAAAACTGAATAAAATAATCTCTTCCAACATCATTTCTACAAATGATTGGGTAAAGGAAGAACAAACAACTCATAAAGAAAACTTCATTTCAAAGGAGAATAAAAAAGTTTAACCAATGATCTATATAGCAAGAAGAAGAAGCACCTTTGCCATATTCTTTACACTTCTTTACTTTCAATGAACACGAGTTTCAATTCCCTACTCAGAATGAAATAAAATTAGCAGTCCTAAAACACAGTCTGTTCTAAAGGAATCACATTCCTTTCTTTTATAATGACACAAGGTGTATTAACTATACCCAACAAGAAATAGAAAAATAACCGATTAATAAGTTAAACATGATCAGAAGTATCAACAAACTCAGATTGAAATCCCATTGTCAGGTTTCATTATTGCATTACAAAAGAGTAATCAGTTCTTGATTCAATAAGTATTGTAATACAAAAATTATTTGAACAGAGACATATAATCTTTTCATAACAATTTAAGAGTACTAAATTAATTAAACTCATCTTTTAAATGAAACCCTGATCTTATTTTAAAAGATCTGAAGATGCGAGTTTCCACGAAACAGAGGGGAAAAGAATACCCTCAATAAAATGCCATTGCCATCTCAAACAAGATGAAACAGTTCATAGAAAAGAATTACCAAACCCATTCATCAACAAAGACATTTTCAGTTGAGATCTTAAGAGTTTATCCAACAACTCAGCCAACTATTTTCCCCATTTTCCTTGATCAATGGTTCAATGAAAGAGTTATCAGTTTTAAACGTTTAAAACAAATAAAACCCAACTCAAAATACCAGAACAGAGTCGACACGAAGTCTCAACAATAGTTCAGACTACACAAGTAACAAAATACGAGTGTTGTGTAAATCACGAATCTTCAATAACAGTTCCAAATTTTCCAAAAATATAAATCATGGGTACAGAGCCACATACGGATTCAACAACAGTCTAAGTTACCCAAGATTTCAACACTAGCTTAGAAAAACTAAAGGCTCCAACACAATTCATATCAAAACACGAATCCCAATATTATCCCCCAACGGAACTCAAGTTTCTCACCAAAGTTCAAGCCCAAAAATGAGTAATAACATACAAGTACCGTGTACATTATGAATTGTGATATGCAGTTTAGATTATCATAAGGAACTAAGACACAAGCACTGAGCTATATATAGACTTCAACAACAGTCTAGGGATATCCAAGATTCCAACATTTGGTTCAGAACAACAAGAACCTCCATCACCAGTTCTCATTAAACATGAAACCAGACCAAGTTCCAAATCAAATACGAGCTCGAATAAAGGCTCAACAAAAACACAAGCTCAACACAAGCTCACGATCAAACAAAACACAAATTCCAACAAGATCAGATAGAACCCAAAGTTCTCAAAAACTCTAAACCATATCTAAATAGCAACGAAGATTATCTAAACAAAATACTTCCATTACCGTTCCAGAATGAAAAAGCTGAGTTACAGAAATACGTTTTGCATGCATTCTCTTTTTTTAAGAACTATACATGGTAAGTTTCCAAATAGAACATCATTTACCAAGGATTCAAAACCAATATCACAAGATTTAATAAACCCAACAAGCAAATAACTAGGTAAGATGTGCAATCCAAGAATCTCAAAAGAGCATAATCATTTGAATGAAACATTTATAAGAAAACATGAGATCTTGAATATTAGAGCCTATCATGCCGATAGTGCTTACGCGCCAAATTGAAGGATACTTCGGCCTGAGCTCAAACCTTCTCCTCATCTCCACGAAAAATCAAATAACCACATTCTTTTTCCACACTTCCTCTTATATATCCCACGAACCGAAAATAGGTCAAAATCTCAAGAATAGCCATCAAGTGTAGTTTAATCTGCTGGTTCAAAATACTGGAGAGCATGCAGAGAAAAAATCATGAGGTATGCAAAGTGAAATGACCCCATACAATCCTATTTGCATGCTTTCCAAAATGGTTTGAGCACAAAAACCGAAAACAATAAATTCCATTAATTCCTATTTTCCCGCCTATCTTTCCTTGCCACCGCCTTCCAAGCCTGGCGAATGCCAAATCAAATTTAACAAGGAATTCCATCTTTAGTGACACTTTTTCCCCCAACTTGGTGCACTTACCCAAAGGATTCTATTGTTTCCATACACACATTATTTACATTATACATCTAATTACTTTCTCGCTACTCACAAAAACCAAGTGACATAAGAGCAACCTAGGGCACAATTCATCCCACACACACACACATACTTAGAACTACATTGGGTATGAGATGTAGTGAAACGCTAAATGATAAGTCCATCAATTAGGTAGTGAAGACAATATGAACCCTTCATATGCATCTTTCTTTTCAGGGTTTTGATGCTTTGCTTGGGGTTTTGCAAGTGATTTATCCATTGCAAGTTTACAATGAAATCCAACAAAGTTCAATGACATATACACACGACAAGAAGAGAAGAATTGCAAACACCTAATGACAATATCAAAACTAGGTTTCGACCATTTCTACAAACCAGGGTGCCCAAAACTCAGATCAGGGTGCCCATGGGCACCCCTATCCCTCTCTAGGCACCCTAATCCAATCAAATCTACCATATCATCATGTTTGAGAACTTTTGTGTGACAGTCCTCAATTTCTGTAGAGTTAATATCCACGCTGCGATACGGTCTAGCAACCTATGTGAATTAGTTAAGGCTCTTCTAACCCTCTTTTCACATTAGGGTTTCATATTTTCTAGCTTAGTTTGCTTGGGTATTATTTCAAGTATTTATTTATTTCTTTTGTATATTTGCATTAGATTAGGCTATTGTATTACATTTTAGTTAAATCATTTTGGTGAACCTACATGATCAAACCCTTTCTTTTGATCTGTCTTAGATCCACGATCATGTCATGACTCAATCATCTTATCCTTCTTTTGCACCGACTAAAGTATCTGGTATAGTTACTAATCTTTGCTGATTTCATGCAAGTTCATACTCAACATCCTCCTCGCTTTATTACACCTAGGGTTGATCCTTCCATCAATGTAGTAACTACTTACCACGCTCATCCTCCCATGGCTCCACCCACTTCTCTTCCTCCACCTATCACTTCCTTGGCTCCTTCTGCTCCTCCTAAGGGCTATGATATCATTGAACAACTCAAAAACACACCAACTAAGATTTCCCTCTATGACTTATTATGTAATGCACCAAACTATCATCAAACATTAGAAGTAGCCCTTCGTGCCATTCATATAGAAAGTGATAACTCTACAATGGCCTTCACACATCTCATTTAATCTCTCAAAATCTTGCACATACTATATCATTCACTCATGAGGACATATCACCTTTTGTTAAAAAATCCATGTGTGTCCTTGCTTATTACATGCCATCATTAGCACCACTTGCATCAAACATGTACTTATTGATAATGGGTCGAATATCAACCTATGTGCTCATTCCCTTCTCAAACAATTAGGTATTAATGATAACCTAATTTCTAAGAACTCTACTCTTATTTGGGGTTATGACTCTACTACTCGCACATGTCTAGGGACTATTTCATTGCATATTTGGGTCGAGCCTAAAACTGTCCTCACCGACTTTTATGTTATCGATGCCTCATTTCAATTCAATCTATTACTCGGTAGACCTTAGATCCGGAAATGCAAGCAGTCCCATCTACTATCCACCAGTGTGTCAAATTCTTACATGACAACTATGAACATACTATTTATGTAGATCTTGAACCTTTCAATTTTTTTTGCATTAACCCTATTATTGCTATGCCCATCCCTCCTACACAACATATTCCATATAGTAGCATTGACACATATGACATTGGTCAATCTAGTGCTTCACAATCTTCCTCTACCACTCCAAGTATTTCAACTATTTCTACTCACACTACAGAAATTATCTCACCCACCGTATCTGCTTCGATGACCACTACTGCTCCACTTGTTGAGACCCCTCCCACTCCTCTACCTAGTGTAACTCTTATCAATATACTCAACGGAGCTATACAACATGACAATACTAACACAGACGATTATAATGAGGAAGTTGATGTCGTCAAAATTATTGATGAAGCATTAGGCCAACTTAATTTTACTCCTATCAATGTAGATGAATCCTATTTCAATGAAAAATTTATGGTGATGGCCCAAACAAATATAGATTCAAGATCCCTCCTTTCACTAATGTTATATGATACTTTATCAATGTTTTGTGAACACCTTATACATTGTTTCACCCTCCCCGACCAATCTGCATCTCCACCCCGCCTTTCACATGCATGTTATTGATCAACAAATATTTTTGGCATCATATTCGGTCAATCGCACGATACTATTTGCACACATGAGGGATTAACTAGGCTTGGCTTGATGCTTAACAAAATTTTACCACCAATTCACTCACCTCACCTTTACCATGGTTATTATCACATTACAACCACCTATGGTCTTCGTGTGTTTCATTTGACAGTCTTCATAGCACGTGCCCCTCACACTTCTCCACTGACACTTGGGAAATCTTGGCTTGACTATATTGGTGGTACTTTAGACATCAACCACACTTCTATCACGTTCCCTATGCCATTGGAAATGTTTCTATTGCTAATGACTCATCTCCTACTTATTCTTTGAATCTTTCTCATTGGTATGCACATGATTGTCCACCAAGTACCCTTCACTGATGAAGAGTACGTAATGAGTATTTATACCTTATGCCATAATGGATCTTTGTATGATCCACCTCATTCTATTGCTTATCACGTCTCTAATGCTGCTCCAAAGTAGGATTTAACCATGACAACGATGATCTTGCAGACAATATCACATGGTCATCTTTACTATTACACACTAGGGGCATTACGCTTATATTCCCCCATTCCAAAATCTTTGAATTTTGAATAGACGTGTTCACAAATGCTAGTATCGACCATTACCCGATGACACATTTGTGTGCTTTGGTTCACACTTGACTATTGAGGGCATCCTATACACATGAAACTCACACACTACACAATAGACACTACACATGGTGCATCTTCACACATCTTGTACTTTTATCATCTTACATCATACATCATACATCTTGTGCTTCACACATCATACACATTCTACACATACCTAAAAACCTTACATTATATACTATACATCTTACATTACACTTCATATGACGATTTCTCATTACTATCCAAATTATACGTCCTACTCATCTACTTATACGCGTTGCACTCATTACCCGATGAAACACTCTAGTCTCACGGTCCATACTAGACTATTGAGGGTTTACAAACCAAATGGACCTCATCACACTCACACATTCAACCATGTAACCTTTTCTCATGTGACATTCCTAGATTAGTGATATACGTCATAGGCTACATCATCACTTCTTCTAACATCCTTTAGTGATATATGCTTTAGGCTAAATAATCACTTCTTCTATCATATTTTTGTGATATACGCTTTAAGATACATCATCACACATTCTCACACCTCATCTCTATGTCACATATCATCATTACACATTCATCACATCACGCTACACATAACACATAGTTCAACCATTTCCCGATGACACACTCTCGTTTATGGTTCATTCTTAATTGCTAAGGGGGCATAAAAAAATTAACCTCACTGCATACAATTCCATCCACTCGGGAGGCACACAACTCCTACTATTCACTCTACATTCCATTCCATCCATCCATAACATACTACATATCTTGGTTGCATTTACTCTTGCTTACATTTACTTGTTACATGTTCATCTTATTACACATGTTAGATAGATATCTTATATGTCATTTATCTTTATCATACACACATGAAAATTCACTTGATTTCTAGTTGTGATCATAGATTATACAGGGCCATTACACATAGCATGGATGCTTGGTGCATTACCTAGTACCACTCCCGGAGTAGCTCTCTGGGGCATCCACTTTCGTACACAACAAGTGTTATTGTTTCATTTTGTTTCGTAGCATACTAAATTATCAGATTATACACGCTTTGGCATACTTATTATCTTTATAACATGCTAATAGGTGCTTCATGTGTAACATTTTTTTTGTAAGATTATTTTCCACCGTGGTTGTCAGTTACATTGTTTTCCATTACTTGTCATTGTATGCTCTTGTTTGCGGGCTTTTCCTTTGTCTTATGTGCACACTTGTATGCTTTTGGCTTTGTCATCCTTGACTATATTGTGACACTGTGAGTGGGGTCCCATGTTTGGAACCCACTTTTCATAGTCTACATTGTATTCTTAGGTGTTTACATTATCTTCTTACACATTGTCTTCGTATCTTACACTTGTCTTCTACATGCATGCTTGTTCATACTAACATTTGTTTCCTATCCACTTGTTTACATGTGCCTTGGTTTTTACCAAGCGAATCCCCCATGTAGGGCACCATTTCAATGGTTGGTCCTCTTTTGGGCTGAATTATCCTTCGGTGGCATTGCATGCACTCCCAAAGAGGGGGCATCATTTGGGTGAATCGGTCACCCCATACAACGGTTTACACATAGTATATACAAAAAAACACGGTACCAGTACAACCCAGTTCATGGCTCAAAATTAAACTTGGGTCTTTAGTAAAATGATTCCTTTCCTAGAGCACCTATAACCAAGGGAAAGTTACAAAATATTTAGGTTCAACACTATCTATAGAATTCATAAGTTCCTTTTACAAGGTAGGTTACACATGTGTTAGTGCACATCATCTACAATGGTGTTGTTCTCGGGGAGTAGTTAAAGGATAAAGGATAACACCAGACCCTACTCTCTACACTACTTATATCATGGTGTCGGATCACAAAAAAAAATAAACAGTAGAAATATCTCTACAGTTTTGGGAAGTGGTTAAAGGTTAGAGGATAAATCAGACTTTCCTCCCTATACTTCTTTGGCCAGTGGCGTGAGATTTCCCAAAAAATTACACTTCATCGACATGATCCTTTTCTACACTCTTTCCTCTTCACGGATCAGGTGCACATGTTCCTTTTTCACATTTTCAACATTTTTACATACTTCCTATAGTCATTTTTACCCCTATCACAAAAGAAAGGAACCCCATGTGCACCAACTTATCACCCAGAAAAAGATGGGTGCTCACCTGAGGCACGTGCACGGGTACCGAGTCTCTCTTTTATGTGAGTTTAGTGGGAAACATCTGTTTCACTCGGAATGATTCGTTCCTTTTAGAAACAGATAAGGTTAGGGGCTAGGAGGAATACCTGTAGAATGTCGAGATGGTGTGCGCGTACCGTAGAGAAAGATCAGGCTGATTGCGAAGAACTCCTTTTTGTCTTGGAAGGACTACCTGCAAATAAGAACACAAGACCACAAGATTTTGATTAGACAATAAATGAGGAAACTGCCTTGGGCCCAGGAAATATAAAACTTCCTTTCGAAGGTGGTCAGTTTCCCTGCTAATATGAATTAACACAAAAGACTGTAAAATATCAATTAAGTTGCTTCGTTGAACTGGGTAGGGGAAAGGCTGGTTTTCTGGTTTTGATCGGAGGAACCGATGCCGGTTACTGATAACCGATGCCGGTTACTGATAACCGATACCGGTGGGTTCTAGGATCTATAGGTTAGTTGCTTTGTGGGGTAGTTGTGTTGTTTGTAAAAATTTGTATATAGGTGGTATTAGGAAATAAGGTGATGAGAGGTAGATGAATGATAGTTAGATGCAATGACACGTTGGGTAGTGGATCCAAGAATGGATTTAGGAGGACTGTGATTCAAAGAGCATAAGAAATGTTATAACAGAGGACATGCAAGATGTGACTTACTGGTTTTGACAAAGATGCAAGTTGATCTCCTTTGCTGTAAACACTTCTGGTTTCTTCACTCGTCTCTGCTCGGTCAAGTGAAGATCTGGACTCTGTTTTTCGCTCCCAATGATCTCTGTTGATTCAAAAATCCTTTCCTTTGATCCAAAATGAAATTTCGATCCTTTGTTTTTGGTTTGGGGAGGCCATTTACAGGGAACCGATGGCGGTTGCGTAACCGACGGCGGTCGAGTAGGAACCGGCATCGGTAAGGAAAAAGTAGGCTATTTTTAGTAAAATAGCCCACCTTCCCTGCTTTTCTCCCGAGAGATCTGGGTTGCGGGCTTGGTCAAGTGGCTAGAAGGTCGGTTTTGGGTGTGAGTAAGGAGGCATTAGTTATGGATGTGAGTCACGTGGACCAAGTTATGGGTCTTAATTAGGTTAATTTAGGGTTAGGGCTAGGTCATGATGAAGTGGCAAAATGAGGTGGTAGGTAAGGTGATGTAGATTTATCAATTACAAGGTAATTAATAAATAATTGTGTAAGGTTTAGGTGATGAGGTTATATTGCGAGATGAGATGCGGGTCACAAGGGGTCGTAAGACACAAATTTGGTGTCTACAACATCATCTATGATTTATGTAAGAGATTTCAAAAGGATTTAAGACATACAAGAACCATAGAGCTCAGAACGGCCTCTAGATCCTTACAGTCATTCCAGATGGTGTACTTAACATATTATATAACTTGTATCATAACAGAAAGAAGTATACAAACATCCATACTTAACATAAACATAAATGAAAGAAGACCTATGAGCAAGATGTATTCATCAGAACCATTGATATTCATATATATATAACTGATAACCTCATTACATTCATGGAGCCATTACAGAGTGTCACAGAGAAGCAGACCACAGTCATGCATTACAACTAGACTAATGTAACTATGCTACCAAAAAGAAAAATTACAATCCCCTTGCCCCATACATCCTTTCCCCAATACAATTACCCACTAAAGCGAGTTCTTGCAGTATTTCTGTAGAGCTCCGCCCACTCTCTAAGTATATATGTTTACTCTGCAGGCGCTTGTATTTATAGCCTTTTCGGAGTGCCAACTCATCCTCCAGTGCCCTCAAATCTGATGCCAAGTGTTTGAATGTGGTCCTCCATGCGAGCATGCTCCTCCAGGCCTGAGCTTTCCACTTTATACCATGATGTGCTTTTAGAAGCTTCTACCGTAGGTATGCTCCTTCCTAGGCTAACCTGTCGCCCAAAGCACCTTATCCACACACAACCGGGTCATGTTTTTCACGTGTTCTACCCCGAAATTCCAATTTGACTAAGTCTCGAACCCTTCGTTTTGTCTTCGCGCGTCGTGTGCACCACAGGCTTCCTTAAACCCTTTTCTTAAACCCTGCCTTGCGTGCTCTTTCCTTGGGCCTTTCCTTAACTGGGACCTTGCGCGCCTACGTGCCTTTTGTACTTGGTTAATTTTCTAGGGCCTAACATCACCCCACACTACGCCTGTTCTCCGTCTGTGGGAACACTCCTCTTAGTGAGAGAAAGAATACAATAGGCTTACGCCTAGGAAAAATAATAAGGGGATGAAAGAATGGGGAAAGAAGAAAGAATGGGAGAGTGAAAGAATCACTTTGTAACAGATTGGGAATCCTTTTTTAAGTTGGCCTCCAATTTATTCCAGGCATCGACTTTGTCCTGCGCTCTTTGACAGAGGTCACCGACTAGGGTGCTCACCTCCCCAAAATTTAGTCCATCTCCTTACATGCTCATAGTATCCATGATATTCTCCAATTCCTTACATATATCCTCCAACACATCCATTCTTCGTGTGATATGTGGATATAGCTCCTTCAACCAGTTTTTGATTGAAGCCCTTAAGGTTTTAATGGCCTCTGATTTCTTCTCAACCTCGGCAAGGATTTTGTCTCTTTTCACCCTATTCCCCTTGTTTTCTCCTAGAACTCCTTGATTTCTTCCTCATGAGTGTTGACCAAGGTGCCTGCCACTTTGTCTCTATCCACACAACTATTGTACGCAGCCTCAACAGTCCAGAAGTGGCCCTTATATCAGTAAGCACCTTGTTGTACTCTACGATGAGCGCTACGATCTTCAACTTGTCTTCCTTCTCTAGGCATGACCACTTCCTCTGTAGAATCCAAGGCTAGCAGTTGTCTTTCCATGGTGAGGACCCTTGTTAAATCCTCCAGGAATCCCAAGGCAGATCCATACTTCTGCGCAGGTGATGCTAGGTCCGGATGCTTTAATAGTATGGCCTCGTTGATGGATTCTACTTTCTTGTACACAACGCTCACCTTGGCCTTTTCATCCTTCAATTCCCACTGCCACTGGGTGCATTGATTAACTTTTCTTGGCTCAGCTCCTTGGTCAAAGTAGCTAGCTCTTCCTCTTTCTCCTTCAGCTCCCCTTCCAGATCCTTGATCCTATCATTTCACTGAAGAGTCTAGCCTTTAACTCAACGAAGAATTTGTTAAGCGCATTACACAGTTGTTCATTCGAGAGCTGGGTATCCACCATTGGGTTATCTTCTCCTAGTCTTGGCAATGTTACTATTGCCCCGTGGCTTACCTCAAACTCTAGTTCATCAAGGTGGGACTCAATTGCCCAAGAGATCATCTTCCTTGTCTGCGGATAGGAAACCTCCTTGTCAAAAGATGACATGCATACAAGCTCCTCCACTATGGATGTGTACTATGGAATCACACGTAAAACACCTTCTTGGGGTCATTAACATAACCCATCTTCGGTCTCCCCGCTTTTGCGCATATTCCTTCATACGTGTGCGTACCCTTTTGTATACTTATAGTTAAAACGGGGCATTTAGTGCTGCCACGTTCCTCTCCTACGCTCTCCTCCTTCTCTTTGCTTAACAACGGCTCAATGCCACATTCCACTTTGTCCTCTGCGCCGTGGTCTAATGTCCTGTGTCTCCTATTCTTTTGCCACCTTGGCTATCTGCTCTTGCGCCAAGCTTGGAACCTCTTGCTTCGTGTGCTAGCCTCTTCATCTTTTCCCATGTCCTGGGTGCTTCCTCCTACCTGGCTATCCTTGCGCTACACAAAAAGGAACCCTTGTTCTTCTTCTCTACCTTCCTCCTCTGAATCATGTATATTGAAAATAGGCGGCCCTTGATCTTTCCCGGGGTCCTCTTCCCCACTTAATTCTTCTCCACTACCATCCTTCTCTCCTATGTACTTGTCCAAACTTCCAGCTTCTTCCGAGGTGGTCTCCTCTTCTACCCTCTGCTTCTTCCTAACCAGAGATTCTAGTGTAGGTGACTCTGTTTCTTCTTCTTCTAATGACTCCTTATCTGATGGCTCTTCTGGCTCTGGAGTCTTCTCTTTTACTAAGGGATTTTTCTTGCACGTGTACATGCTATTTTTGCACTTGTCTCGGGGGAACCTATTGCCTATGTCTCCACCACACTTGGGATTTTATTTTCTAGTTCTTTTTCCTCCCGTTTGGGCATGGGTATTTTCCTCCTAGTTAGATCCTGAGGTATAGATACCTCATTCTCTAGATATGTGCCCTTCTCCAACTTGGGTCTTATGCGAATGTATACGTGCGCCGTAGATCCTTCTGCAATGGGTAGAGTCATGGGCCTTTTCATTTGTACCTCATGTGATACGTACTGCTCCACGTACACGTGCTTTCTAGGGTACACCAACCCTTTGTGCATTTCCCTGTGGTCTGGTCTAGATTACCAAGGTCCAACTTAAACTTTTGGACTCCTTGAACCTGTTTACTCCCACTTGGAAGTATTGAGCTGTGAAGGCAAAGGGGAGCTTACACCATGGGCTCCATGTCCCATCTGATAGTTTGAATCTTCCCAAACAAAAATGCTGGTACACAACAAATTCTGCTTCTCCCCTGGTGGCTGCATTGGTAGTTGTTTGGGAATTCTCCATTCTGCCTCGAATGCATTCCTTAGGCACATGTACCACTTTTCCAAGTGCACCTTGTGCATTGTTGTCATAGTGTCACAAGCGTATTTCTCAAACCTTTTGGTGGGCGAGGGGTATTCAGAGGGTACTCCCATACGAACTTATTTGATGCATCTGGTACCCCGATCTCTGAAAACATGATGGTTAGCAACACATTTCCAAAAAGGATCCTGCAACCTTCCTTCGCGTAGTTGATAATTTCATCTGCGATGAATGTGGAAAAATTATAGATGGTGCCCTCTGAAATCTTTCTGCAAACATTCAACCATGGCTTATTGACTTGGGTCCATCTCTCCTGGCCATTTAGCTTTGACACAGGTGTGCAGCCATCTTCATCACTGGATCCTTGATGTCTATGACATCATAATACCTTGACCCCTTTTTGCATGTGAAAGTGGCGATAGTTTCCTTAATCGCTTCTTTTTCAGTCAAGTCATCCTCTAACCCATCTCCTTCACAGATGAGGCCTGTGAAATGTGAAATTAGCTAAGGAGTTATGTGCATCTTGCACCCGTGAAGTGGAAATAGTCCTCATGCATGCACGACATCAGCCACTGATACAGTTGCTCAGGTTTCCCAAAGTAGGGCAACTCAAAGAGTTGTAATAACCCTGCCTTCTCCAACTTGACCTTCACGTCATCATTATAAATGGGCAAACCCTCTGGTGTCCTCTTATTTGTTGGGCACACTAATTCCAATACGCCAACTCCTTTTCGATTGTGCTTTTCTGATGATTATAATCATTTACGGACATGTCCCTAAGATGGGACTCCCACTCCTTCCCCAACAACACTCCATCTGGGTACTGCATTTCTACATACCACTCTTCATTTGTGCTTGCTTCAATTTCTTGCTGCTTGCCCTTGCCCTTTCCCTTGCCCTTCTTGGGTGTACTAGCTGGTTTCTTGGGTGCCATTTTCTAGGTCTTCTTCCCACTTCAATCACTCTATCTTACTCTGTTCTTCCACTCTCTCCAACCTTAGATCTCAAACTTGTGAAGAAAATTTCTTAAACCTCGTGCCCTAGTTCTTCAAACCCTAACTGGGATACTCCCTTCACAAGATGGTGCCTTCTCACAACTTCTCCTATGCCCATGAAATCCCTTCCTCCTAGTTTGCAAATCCGAACTAGTTACCCACGCTTCAATCTCTCCAAATTTTTCTTCACACGGATCAGTTTTTTGGAAGCCCTAGTTTGCAAAGGTGCAAAAAGCGCTTCATTCTCCTTATACGCAAAGTGAAAAATGAAGTGCCTCAACCCCTTTATTTATAGTTTTTCCCTTTTTGAGCATTAAGTGCTACTTCACCTACCACTATACCTTTTTCATTTAATGTGGATTTTTCAAAAAAATCTTGTCTTCAGTGCTTTCACTCACGTACCCAAACTGCGTGAGACAACCCTCCAACCTTCTGGCGCGCAACCAATCCAACATGACAGGAGACTCTTGCGCGCGCATAACTAGCGCTGAAGGCACTTCTTTTGTCTTGATTTTTTCTCTCGCCTACCTCGTGTTGCTTAATGCACTTTCTCCTCCTTTGTACGTGGGATCTACAAGTAGCTTTATCTTGACACCAACCATCCTTTTTCCATATTTTCTCTCCATACACCTCTTTCACTGGGCCATTCAACTGGGATTTTTAACACAAACTTCCTTGGCACTTTAACCATGCACTCCTTCACATTACTCCACCCCACACTAAAATGATGCGCAGTCCTCTGCGCACTCACAAATTCTCAAAAAGTAGCAATAAGGTTACTAACGCCCAAGGCGCAAAACAACGTGAAAGGGAAACACAAGAAAAGAAACACATAAAGGAAAATTCTAAACTAACTAGAAAAACTACCTTATTTACAAACACCAAGAAGACTTATTTATAGTAGGGCTTCAGCCTACTCCCATTAAAGTGTCTAGGAAACTTTGTCCCATCTAGCACTTGTAACTGGCACATGCATGCCCGAATCAAGGATGTATGAGATTGTGTAAGGACCCAACCAATGGAATTTCAACTTTCTAGGATGGCGCAGAAATTTAGAATCATAAAGTAAGACCATCTACCCAACCTCAAACTTCTTGTTTCTTATGTGGCGATCATGCCAAGCCTTCTGATTTTCTTTCTCTACTTGTTTGGCTCCACTGGCGAGTGATCGTCTCTCATCCAACTTCATTAACTCATCAATTCTTTCTTCCAGCGCTTGCTCATTAGTTAACCCTCCTGTGTGCGTTATTCATAGAGAAGGTAACATGAATTCAACCGGAAGAATAGATTCCACAAAGCAAACACCAATTCAAAGCAGTGTGGATTTGTTCAACCTTTTCTAAGTTATCATGTAAGCCCATAACACTGCTGATACTTTGTCATCCCAGTCTTGTCTTCCGACATCACAAATCTTGGTCAGGGTATGACTTAGTATTTTGTTGAATGCTTTCACGGTTCCATTTTCTTGTGGGTGATAGGGTGTAGACTTGTGATGAGCCACCACAAACTCGCTAACAATATCCTCATGGTCTCATTCAAGAAATGCATACCCCTATCACTGGTTAAACTCAAAGGACATCCATACCTCATGATAATTTTCTCCCACAAGAATCTTGCATTTGTGGTCTTGCTGTACAATTTTTAGTTGGGGCTGCCTCCACCCACCTTGTCGAGATAGTTCGTGCAAGTGATGATATAGCGTGGCCCATCCTACATGTCGTTGGTGTAATAGGTCCTACAAAGTCTATTGCCCACTTTTTAAAACTCTCCGTGCTAGGGATAGGGTGTAAAGGCATTTCATCTCTCTTTCTTGGCTTGCCAATGTGTTGACAATGGTCACACACTTTACAATAGTCTATACAATCCTTGTACAGGTTTCCCACCACAAACCTACCATTAATATCTTACGTGTGGTGGCATCACCTGCATAATTCCCACCCGCACTTCCTCTATGTGCTTCCTCCATGATGGCAAGGCGCTCATGCTCTAATATAGACTGCGTAAAATTCATCACGTCCCAACTTTTATAATTCTCCACTGACCAACATGTAGGGCGCAGTGTGTATGGATAGTTATTTCTTCTCTAATGCCTTCATTCCTTCTGGCACCACACCTTCCTTTTAAAATACTAAAATCTCCTCCAAATCCGAGGGTGCATGCCTCAACATAAATAGTTGTGCATCTGACATTGTATCCTCAATACTTTGCACGTCCTCCCCTAAATCAATTCTTGACAGATGATCAAGTCCACAATTGATTTTTCCAGGCTTCACTACTACGGTGAACTCAAAATCTTGAAATAACAATACCCACCGACATATGCACCCTTGTAGAACAGGATTTTTCACTAAATACTTTAATGCCATGTGGTCAGTGTAAAACATGAAGGGTGTTGCTAATGAGATATTATCTAAACTTGAAAAGCGCGTAGATCATTGACAATGCCTCGCACTTAGTTGTGGTGTAATTCTACTCTGCTGGTGTCAGCTTCCTACTTGCAAAACACAGAGGATGATCAACAATTCCTTCACTGGTTGTGCAAGCACTACTCCAATAGCAGTTCCTGAGGCATCTACATGGACATGGAAGGGCTTGTCCCAAGAGGGAAAATGTAATATAGGTGCGGTGACAAGCCTATCCTTTAATGTATCAAACACCCTCTGCTACACCTCTCCCCAATGGAAGGCACTTTTATGTCTGAGCAATTCCTCTAAAGGCATGACAATCTTTGCATACCCCTTGATGAATTTTCTTTGTACTCCCTAACCACACAATACTACAACTTTAGCGGGATCTACCAGAAACCCTCCTTACATATGATATGCCCCAATAATGTGCCAAAGGGTGTAGAAAATACGCATTTCTTAATATTAAGGGATATCCTCAACTGCCTACACCTCTCAAACATCAACCTCAAATTGTCACAATGGTCTTTGACTAGACCATACACTATCCAATCATCCAAATAGACCTGAAGAAACTTATGGATGAAGTCCTGGAATTCTTGCACCACGATGCGTGAAAAAATAGCAGGCACACTCTTCAACCCAAAGGGCATGACCGTATATGCAAAACTTCCCACTCAATAGTGAAAGTTGTCTTCTTCTGGTCCTCCTTTGAAATCTAGACTTAGTGGTACCCCGAAAATTCATCCGTAAAGGAATAGATTTTGCACCTAGTGACTCCTTCCAAAATTTCTTCAGTGAAGGGGGTTGGAAAAGGATCAATGACACAAACTACGTTCAGCTCCCTATAATCCAAGCAGATCCTAATCCACCCATCCTTCTTGATGTTGATTACCATCGGACTTATCCATTCCGATTCTTCCACCGCTTTAATGAACCCAACATCTATCATTTTGTCTATCTCCTCCTTAACCTTCACGAAAAAATTGGGATTTATCCAAAGAGGGCCTTTTCCCGACCGGTGCACACCTGTCCTTGCCTTTATCTTCATCTCCCCAAGGAATGGTGAACGCCTTTAAGCTCATAGTACCCGTGTGGGAATAAATACTCAAATTCACACAAAGATCAATGATCTTAGATACTTATTTCTCTCGACGAGGTAATCTCCAATAATAGCTTCTTTAGGTTCTTCTCCGAACCAATGTTAACCTTCTTTTTTTTAAGGGCTCATGGTAGGTGCACGTGCGAGTATCAGCACTATCCACTACCTTGCACATTCCTATAGAATGGATAACATCCAAGATTTCCGCTTCCTCTCCATCAATCACATAGACCAACTTCCCTTTCTCCTTTTCCAATCACGTGTGCTCAAGTCTGTAACTCTTATGTTTCCTCTACTTCTTCAAAGCATGCCTCCATACCTAGATCACCTAGTAACTCCAACATCCTATCTTCCGGCATGGCACTATCCCCCATGGTAAGGTGCTTGATATCCTACAAGGCCATATCAACTAATGGCTTGGTACTTTGATACTCAAAGGTTTTAATGAGGTTATCCGTAAGCTCTTGCCAATTCCCTGTCTGGCAGCATGTCTCTGATTGAATGTACCATACGCGCGTGTAACCCTATAGTTTAGAATACAACTTATGTACCCAAAGGGATGGTGGAAAAGCTTCGCGCCTTCTCTCCAGATCCTTTCACACTCCTGGATATGGAAAGAGGTAGGCTCCTTCCCATGGTAGTCCTTGATGGTGGTGGGCACGTTTCTCCTAGAGAATTTGATAGAGAGAGCAATTATTACCTCACACCATTCCAAAAGGCTCTCCTGATGTGTAGCCCACCACCGTGTAGCTATGCCGAGTAGGACATAACTTAACATCCCCCTTCGTTCCTTCTCATTCTTCCATTGAGCTTCCATTTCCTATAAAAAGATCTCAGGGAAGGCTCCTCCTGAATACTTAGGCAGCTCCTTTCCTCCTAGGTGCCGACTATGTGTGCCTTTTTCACCTTGGTCACCGACCCTCTCAACTACCATCCCATCAATTCATAAGTTCCATGTGCCCAATTATCACATGCTAGACTGGTGGTATCACTTATTGACTGAGCATCCTCAAACTGGATAACTTTGTTGGTAGGATGCATTATCTCTGGGTCCCTGATTGAGCGCACATATATCATGTCCAGAACTTCTTCCCCCAAAGGTTCAATATAGGGTGTCGACTTCCCATCAGCCAAGGGTATAATGACCCGTTCCTCCTTATTTTCAAATCTGATGTACCCTTTGTTGAACCGAAGGTCCGCATTTTTCAGAATAACACCATGGGCACCCAAGTAGGCATTGGGAAATTGTCTTCCTCGGTGAGTGCCAAGACTTCAAAGTCCCCAATAAACTTAGCTCCCTAGATAGTGATAGTTACATCCTTTAAGACACCGATGGGCATCACCTTAGTCTTGTTTTCCATATACAACACATTCAAAGATGGCTGTAATGCAGGTCTTCCCATCTGATGCCATGCATCCAAAGTTAGAACATTAACCTCCATGCCTGTGTCAATGAGGATATTACTAAGGAGCCATCCATCTACAACTGCATTCAATGTGATCTCTTTGTCATAGTCAAGGTTGTGAGGGGGAAGGTTTACGTGCAAGACCTTCAATCTCAACCATGATCCTAGCAAGGGAATGATATTATCTTGCCTTAACATTTTACACACCTCCTTGCCCTCATCTAGGTCATCCTTTGGTGCCTCGACTCTCCTCCCTTGTTTCTCCCTCCTGGATTGCTCCTTTAGACACTAGATTTCCCCTTGTAAAATCTGAGTGACATCCATGATGTGTTGATATACCTCCTTTTGATGCGTGGGGTCTGAGTAATTTCCATGAACTTATTCCTCCCTTGAAACCAGGTTCTTCTGTCTTGGTATCTCTCTTGTGTGCGCGAATTCTACCCTTGTTGTTACCAAGATAGGCTCCAAACCCGCATCGCTTGTTACCTGAGGCATCCATTGTACTTCTGCCTTGTTAATGCTGACCATTGCAATGCCCTTTTCTTTCCGGTGCTTTGTTGATTCATGTGCTCAAACAACTCCAGAAATCCTCATACTTATGCTTCTTTCCACACCATGAGCACTGTAACAGGTCTAGGAACTCTCATTTGTAATGCTCTGTAGATCCACAATTGAAATAGGTTCCACATGGGAACTCACTCCTTCCTCCTCCATAGTTACCATGACCACATAATCCTCCTCGAAAACCTCTTCTACGTGTGCCTCCATTTACACACTCCTCATAATGGCAATCATCACCCTTGGAAGCTGCAAGCAAGAATGCTTTGGTTTGGTGCACCCCCGTGATCAATGGCCTCATGGGTCTGATCAATGAGCCTACAGTCCTTAGTATCATGGGTTATAGAGGTGAAAATCTTGTAGTAACAAGACACATTCTTCCGGATTACGCGTTGTAGCAAGGGGCATCTACTTGCATCATGGTCCCCATGACAAATTTCACAATCTACCGCTATGGTGCGTACTATTCTTCTGGGGGAAACTATCCTTAACATGCCCCTCTACTTCACAATTCATGCACCAAAACCACTATGAGTCTCATGGGCTGAGTTCGAGAAAAATTTTCCAACTGCTTGGCCATAGCAGCAATCTGAGCCTCCAAGAATGGGCTAATGCTAGTATCAACACTACCAATAGCCTCGGCGCAGCAGAGTAGCTTCTAATGCCTCGCGTGGGTCTGTAAAAGTTTTATGAGATAAGGCCCTTCTAAAAGGGGTGATCAATCCTCCAACAAACCACTGAGCATGTTGTGAAGGGTGAATATCATATGATAATTTAGACAAGAGAGTTTTAAAGCATGCATCATACTCCCACACACTCTCTGCCATTCCTTATTGAATCTCCTTCAAAGTGTTGATGCTCTTCTACTCAAACTTAAGAATGTGGAATTTTGCCAAGAATGCATTCTTTAAAGTAGTATAGTCCACCACTATTTGATGAGGGTCATATTTCCTATACCAGCTATGCACGTGCCCTTACAACATGGTTGCAAACTAACTAGCCTTCCGTTCGGGGTTGTGATACCCTTTGTGCACCATAGTAGTTCACACTTGTGAACATGTTCCACAACATCCTCAATACCCCTATAATCAAGCAAATGTAAAGACATTTCAAAGAAAACTTGTGAGGTGGTTCGGGCGCCTCAATCCTCCCGAGCGAGCCTTGGTTTCCACCCGTGTTTCCTCCGCCACCTGATCCACCAGGTCCCGAACCACAGATCCACCACATTTACCGGTTCCTAAACCACCGATCCACTAGACCCACCGGATCCTAAACAACTCAAGCCACCAGATCCACTAGGTCCTAAAGTGGTCGTGCCAAGGGTCCCCATAGTTCCACTAAGTTGCGTGCCTATGGTCTGCAACAATGCCCCACTACCAATAGTATACCCCGCACCACTCCCAGATGTGAGACCAAAATCTTGTGTGTCTATACCTTGCCCAAAAATTCCTAACACTGGGTTGGTGTTTGCAGAGCCATAGAAGGCCCAAATGAGAAATTATACCTCCTGGGTGTAGACCAATCACCTCCAATGTAACCAACTGGACTAGCAATATTTTCCCCTTAATTTGGAAAACCAAGCGCCAGGGTCCGGTCACTAGGTGGGCTCAGATGCGCGCCAATGGTTCTTCTTTCTCCATGTGATGAACTCTCATCAAAATCCGAAGGGGTCTCTCTTACGCACTTGCCAAGATGGGGTCACACAGACTACTCAAGTTCCACATCCTCTACGTGAACCTCAAATCCTTCCCGCAATGTCTGCCACCATACATCCATCACACCTGCAACCTCACGTTGTCTAGCAATCTCCCTTTCACGTGCTTCACCATACTTGAGTCGTCTCTCCTCCCTTTCTTTCTTTGTCACAACATCTGCCATCTTCCTCCACCCTAGCTTCCTCGCCTAACACTTAGAATGGTTTAGCCGGCCATTGGGAATGCCTCTAAACTCATGGTAACCATCAAGATTTTCATAGCCAGAGGGAAAACATGTAGAAATGATCCTCTGGGCTCTCAAAAAACTCAAACTCAACAACCTCCTAGACAAGAATATGTGGAAATGGCATATTCCAGAGTGTATCTAGCCAGACTCCTTTCCACCAATGATCCACAACACGGGTCCATGTTAGATCTGCATCCTACAACCTTTGGTATTCTTCTTGGGTCCACACACACGATCCATAATGCCAACTTGATCTAGACGCATAGGCTGAGAGCCATTCATACAGTTCCACTGGGAAGCAACAGAAAAAAATTTCATACAGATCATGGTAGAGGTTCTCTTCTACCCATCTACGTGCATCAAACTCAGGTCCAATGCTGAATCTTTGAGAAAATTCATCCTCCGTGCTCTTGAACCATGATTCAACACTTTCCAACGTTAACCGCTCTGTCATTACTCATTACATAGATCATGATGTATGTTATTTCCCACTACAACTTCAAAAAGAGGTCCCGACAACGGAACCAAGATGTAGTCATTTTTACCCCTATCACAAAAGAAAGGAACCCCATGCGTGCCACCTATCACCCAACGGAATCTAGGTGCTCACCCAATGCATGCACGGGTACCGAGTCTCTCTTTTATGTGAGTTTAGTGGGAAACATCATCTATGATTTGTGTAAGAGACTTCAAAAGTATTTAAGACATACAAGAACCATAGATCTTAGAACGACCTCTAGATCCTTGCAGCCATTCCAGATGGTGTACTTAACAAATTATATAACTTGTATCATAATAGAAAGAAGTATACAAACATCCATACTTAACATAAACATAAATGAAAGAAGACCTATGAGCAAGATGTATTCATCAGAACCATTGATATTCATATATATATATATATATATAACCGATAACCTCATTACATTCATGGAGCCATTACAGAGTGTCACAGAGAAGCAGACCGCAGTCATGCATTACAACTGGACTAATGTAACTATGCTACCAAAAATAAAAATTACAATCCCCTTGCCCCATACATCCTTTCCCCAATACAATTACCCACTAGCAGAGTTCTTGCAGTATTTTTGCAGAGCTCGCCCACTCTCTAAGTATATATGTTTACTCTGCAGGTGCTTGTATTTATAGCTTTTCTGGACTGCCAACTCATCCTCCAGCGCCCTTAGATCTCGATGCCAAGTGTCTGAATGTGGTCCTCCATGCGAGCATGCTCCTCCAGGCATGAGCTTTCCACTTTATACCATGATGTGCTTCTAGAAGCTTCTACCGTAGGCATGCTCCTTCCTGGGCCAACTGTCACCAGCTAGCACCTTATCCACACACAACTAGGTCATGCTTTTCACGTGTTCTGCCCCAAACGTCCAATTTGACTAAGTCCCGAACCCTTGGTCTGCCTCTCCGGGCACGTCACGCGTGCCACGAGCTTCCTTAAACTCTTTTCTTAAACCCTACCTTGCACACTTTTTCCTTGTGCACCTACAAGCCTTTTTGTACTTGGTCAATGTTCTAGGGGCCCAACACTTCCTTACATGCTTTTATATATATACATACATATTTGACTACTTGATCATCTTCTCTTTTACAGTCCATCCGTATGGGAAGAAAACAGTCAACATAATCAATGAAAACATCAACACAATACTAACAACAGTACATCACACACATCAATATATACATGCACGCTTCCACCCTAGGTTCATTTTCATCACTGTTTACAATTTTTAATAGTTATTCTCCACGATCCATTTTTTTATCACACCATGCTTTGTCTAGTCCTCAAGATGCTTTCTACATAAATTTACATGGATATCGTGAATGTATCTCTCTCTAATTTATGTTACTAAGATTTCTTCTCACCAACATAAAGTGGGGGCAAATATAGACACAAAATCATGCACTTTGGGTAATTATCTAGTCTCAATCACATACTACTATTTTCATGATTCCTAAATAAGAAAAGTATTGATTAACCCATGTCTTCGACCACCTTTCTTTTCTTTATGCTTTTACTTTCAGTCTTGCACTTGTACTTTCTCATTATGCTTTTATACATTTCAAAAATTTTCATTTCGGACACTACCGCCCAACTAGGACACTAGCGCCAGATGCCTCTCGTCTCCTCCGGGGAACCTTGTCCTCTTTGTACTTTGGTCACACTTTCTTGGTCCTTTATATCCATTTGAGCATCTTATATTTTTGGTAGTCGAATTTTCAAGGTTAATTATGAAATTCAACAAAGGGAATCATATAAATATAAATTTATGTGATCATAATAATGGACCAAGCACTAAACATCTATTACCTCCACCTAAGGTTACATCCATCAAAAGCATCTATAGATCCATTTGCATCCATCTGTCTCCATCACAAGGACAAAGGCTAGTTCATCTACATTACAGTTCATAGGAGGGGAGTCTATTGTTTTCATGCACACATTATTTACATTCTACATCTACTTACTTTCTCACTACTCATAAAGTTCTATTAGCACAATAGCAACATAGGGCATAATTATTCAAACACACACACACACACACACACACACACACACACACACACACACACACACACACACACAGAACTACATTGGGTTTGAGATGTAGTGCAACACTTAGTGATAAGTCCATCAATTTAGCAGATGAGGACAATCGACCCTTTCATATGTATCTTTCTTTTTAGGATTTTTATGCTTTACTTGGGGTTTTGCAGGTGATTTATCCATTGCAGATTTACAATGACATCCAAAGAAGTTCAACGATATACACACAAAAATAACAAAGAAGTGCAGACACCCAATACCATATATCGAATCAGCATCCAACCATTTCTATAGACCAAAGAACACAGAACTTAGACCAGGCACCCATGGGTATCCCTATCCCTATTTGGGCCCTGCAGCCTGGGTCAAATCTTCAGATCTCGCAACTTTCGTGAGCTTATGTGCTAAGGTCTTCCATTTCGTTTAACCAGTCTTCATTGTGACATAGTCCAACAACCTCTGTAAATCAACTAAGGCTCTTCTAACCCTCTTTTCACATTAGGGTTTCATATTTTTTTAGCTTAGTTTGCTTGGGTATTATTTCAATATTTCTTCATTCATTTATTTATTATAGAATTTCATTAGATTAGGCTATTATATTACATTTTAGTTTAATCAATATGCCTCTCATGACATATTACTCACCAAGAACTTCCCTAGAAGTCTTAAGGAATTTGCACTACAATGGTTCTATGATCTCCCACACATTCTATGTGCTCATTTACTACTTGGAAAATAAATTTTTGGCACAATTATGTATCAACATTGCAGAAAAAGGTTTTTATGCGAATGCGTCTAAAATGTGACAAGGTTATAATGAACCTATCAATGATAATGTCTTATGATACAATACCATGTTTACTAAGATGAGAAATATCCTGGCTGATAGTGAACTAAAATATCTATTTACAAAAATCTTGGTTTCTCCTTTATAAGTATCAATCACATTTGACAATTTTTGATCTTTTGACCATCTATGTCATGCACTCAAAGAGAATGAATATAAGTTTTTACTTATGAAAAACTCAAGTATATTTCTAGCACTCCTCCTAATACCTCTAATGTCAAGTTCCAAGGAAAATATAAATTCAAAGGTACGACTACTAATATCAATTTTATTTCTCAACTAATTAAGCACCAATTAAATCCCACATAATGATAATTTACTCTCTTTCCATTTACCCTACACATTGTATTAAAACAATTTCTTGAGTGCAATCTCATGTCTCCCCCTCCACCATTTTAGGTTGATGCGAGCAAGCTTCAAAATAATTTTTTTGATGCCAATACTTCTTATATTTATGTAAGATGCATTGGCCACCTCACTGATTGGTTTATCAAGCATCATCACATCATTCAAGATCTTATTGATACAAATGTCATTGGATGGGATGATCCTATCAAGCTTCTAATCCTTGACCAAAGATAATGTCGATTGAAAATCTTCAATGATCATTAGAAGTACATAACACTTATCATGTGGTGCCACCACTCTTCTCTTATGATCACCCTTTGTAGTAAATGATTGACACTGTCACTCAAACATCGTCTCCTACATCACTTATCAAGTTTTCAATGACTTTGATATAAATGAAACACTTGTTGTAAATAATTTATCCATCCATGTCTCTATTAATCACGTACCTATATACAATGTTTTAGTTGATCCACATAACAAGGATAATTTTTGATATATCATGCTAGCTCAATCTCTTGGCATTTCAAATGAGGGATGAAGCATGTGAATTCGACCATATCAAAAGATAGAGTGATGTACATCATGTGTAAAATTTATAAAGATAATGTAAAATCTAATTGTTTAAAGAATGTACACTAACATTATAAAATAAGCCATAATATAACTATTTTAATTATTCGATTTGAGAAACATGTAATCTAAGTCATGATAATTCATTTTTTCTTATTATATAAAATATCATCATGTCAAATCATCTATAAATAAATGTCATTGTCATAAAGATATTTACAATGAAGCACACATTAGTATTTTCCCCAATAGATGCATGATATGTATCATGGAAACATGAGAACTAGTATATATCTAAAAATTGAAAATATAAATGATATATATCATGGAAAAAATAATGTATATGAACATGGTATAATAAAGTAGTTCTATAGTAAAAGTAACATGCATAAGGACAAAGCGTCTTGTCAATAAGGAATAACAAAGTTCAACATGGTTAATAATAACACACGTAACATTGTGAGGAACCTCTAACACCACTAACACTCGACATGACACATAAGTATACATAAGTAATAGTATGAACCAAGAAACATAAACACACACAACATAGAACAACTAGTATAAGTACACATTACATATGATTATCAGAACCATCAATGTTATAATCACCAAAACAATTAACTATGGAGTAAGAAATGTTAGAACCCATATAAGAAATTGATGAAACCATCATATGTGGGAAATATCAAGATAATGGGTTACACTTTTACACTGAATTTTGTGAACAAATATTTAAAATTTAGGAATAGCAAAGGAAAGTGATATTCCATTTTGAATGATGTTATAGTGTAAAATAATGATATATTATAAGTAAAATTTCACATGATAAATTAAATAAAATTAATCTTTATATTGTTATGTTCCATTTTGACAAATATTTTTAAGATTTGTTTTCAGAAATTTATAAAAAGGAGGTTAAATTACACACAACTTAAATATACAAAAATATCAATATAATATAGAGTAGATTTGCACATTTCTTCTACACTGGGAATTGTAGTGCCTAATAAATTATAGTGATTTTTTTCATACATATTTATTTATCACTATTTTTTAATTAATTCTACTATAAAATATGTATATTTTGTTATGCACACTTTAAGGTGGCCTTAGACATGTCAACATCATTTTTTATTTTTTTGTAAGAAAACATGAATGTTTATTAATAGTTCCTAAGTATTTTTAAAATAATTTCTTAGTAATTTATTTAATATTTTCTAGATATTAATTTATTTACATTTTATAATTGTGTCCTAAATTTTTTTCACCAAAATGTATAACCCATTAGCATGCTTTTACTTGTATAAACAAGTATTGTATCCATGGAAGTAAGCAATCTAAAGAGATAAGTAAGAACAAGTTATTTATAAAAAGTCTAAGTGGTTCAATATGATCAATGAAATAGTACGAATAGGTAGAACCTTTGAAAAAACTAATATGTTGCTAATATGAGCATGCCCCCAAGACTAAAATGTTGCCCCTATGTATGAGAAATGTCAATAATATGTATGTTGAACTCGATATGTGATTTAACCTAAATGGTTAATTTTAAGGGGGTAGTAATTAATGGTAGATTATCCTAATTAATTAGTTTCCAAAGCTAATTGCAACAATATTAGGAATAATCATTGAAAAAATACAAATAATGATAGAAAAATGAAAAAGTACTAAGTAACGTGAGGGACAAAAATAATTAGCTGATATTTTGACTTCTATGCTAATATGTGCTAACCTTATGATTGGAAAAGGATGGAAATAATCTGACTGATCTTTTCCACAGAAACATTATCTTGCAAAACTACCTGGACCAATGTATATGGTATGACACAAAGCATACGATATTATGGCCCTTTTTGTACGCCCCTCTCTCTATACTTTCAACTTCTTAAACGTTTTGGGTCTATACACTATTTCCTCGATCTATTCTTGCCTATAATATGTACCTTCGACACTTTATGATGTTCCTTGTGTAGTTGATTGAATATTCGAAACCATATATGTTAAGAGACTCCTAGGAAATAAACATTAGTTTGGTTGTGGGAACCCCTGTGCATCAATGATGTCACCTCTACACCAAAGAGGGCTCAAACCACACATTTTTCTTGCCAAACATGTTATATCTAGACTATATGCAACCAAGTTGATAACCATGACCTCGCAACAACGTAAGTATACTTGTTCCATTTCCTAGCTTGACTTTGACTTTGATAACGTAGATATTTTTCTTACATAAATGAGTGGATGAATTCCCTCAAGGAGTATGCAAAGTATATGTGTTTCACTCCGATTCTAGATCGTTTCTTCAAATTTTGACAAAACAAATAGGGTAATGGGTGTAGGAGGAATACCTGTTGAAGATGGTTGAAGGTTGTTGCGCGTGTGTTGACTCCTCGATCCACAAACTAATCGTGAGAGCTTCCTTTTTTCTTGGAGGAACTACCTGAAATGGAACACAAGACCACCAAATAAAAGTTAAACAATATATGTAGTGGACTGCCTAGCGTGTGCTAGATCCGGGAAGTGTGATACTTCCTAGACGGCTGTCAATCCACTGTTTAAAGAAAATTAATGCGATAAATAAAGGAAATCCTAATGTAGTTAAAATGATTTAGGTATCTCATTCGTCTACAATAAGAAAATTCGTTCAACAAAGCCAAGCTATGATTGAATCGAAGGTCAAGGTTGGGTTCTAGACAATTTAGGGTATTTAGTGGTGGTTTTAGGCTCTGATATGGGTTTATGGTAAAAGACTCAAAGATCGACATTAGTTTAGGTTACCCGGGTGACGGTTATGTGTGACTAGCATCGGTATGGTCGGGGTACAGAAACTCAATAAAACTTGGCTGGGTGATAGATATGAGGTTAGATGAAGGTGGAAGGGCAATGGCAAGATTCGTATGGATTTGAGGTATGCACATGAATGATTTAGGTCCAGGTATGGGCAGTTTAAGGGTGTGGACAAAAATATGGTCAAATTTTCATGGAGGTAAATGATGGGGGAATAGAAATGAAAGTAGAAACTAATAACATATGTAAAAGTATCTATCGAATGACAAATGAATAAGTGTTGGTTAACAAAACTTACTATTTATATGAGCTTGATTCTGGTTGGTAATGGTGGCTGATCAAATGGAATGAACTTGATGTAGTGTTGGTGCTTCCCTGGATGCTCCTGTGAAGACAAATGGCTTCGTGGTTGTTTCAAGTGCTACCTATGGGTGTTCGATGCTCGCATGAGATGTTGGTTCCGCTTAAATGTAGCTCGGGTTTCGTCACTTGTTCTCAGAATTTGTCTCTCTCTCTCAGAAATGTGCCAACCTCAAAATAAGGTTGTTTTTGGGATTAAATGGTAACCGACGGAGGTTCCGGCTTAACTGGCGGCGGTTAAGGGTAACCGACGTCGGTTAGGGTGGTATTTCTTGGGTTTACTAAACTAGGCAGATCCCCTTGATTTACTAGGATCTCGTTTCATATTCCCCACGGATTAGCATGGA
Source organism: Taxus wallichiana var. yunnanensis (assembly GCA_018340775.1). Classification (NCBI taxonomy): domain Eukaryota; kingdom Viridiplantae; phylum Streptophyta; class Pinopsida; order Cupressales; family Taxaceae; genus Taxus; species Taxus wallichiana. The sequence continues at coordinate 953,507,880 of CM031242.1, forward strand.
ATCTTCCTTCTAACGAGTGGGAATGTGGTTATAAGAAATGTAGGCATTGATTTTTAGGGTTTGGGTAGGTCCTAGTTAGTTATGGAAACTTACTAAGAATAGGTCTTAGGGTGAGGTGGTTAGATGAGGTGTCTAGGTGAGGTGGATATGTGGGCATTATCTCAATTTATATATTTAAATAATAAATATTGTGAGGATAATAAACTAATTTAATTAAATTAATATTATAGTGGGGTGAAGGGGGCCATGGCTAGGTGGATGTGTTCAAGGTATTTATTTATTGAGGGACCAAGGGGAGTGTGACCCAATTTTGGTGTCTACATTTTGCCCCTTTTTGTTGTGTAGCTTGTATTGGTAAGTGACACTGACAAAAATAAGATGTGGTTGCCCCATGTGTGGGTGAAGGTGATCCCCCTCAAACCAAGAACTGATGAGGAAAAAGGAAGTAGTGAGTGGTTTGATAAAAGGTGAATGTGATGAAGAGGAAGGTGGGTAATGGGGGAAAAAGGAAAAAAAGGTCTACTCGGGTAATCTAGGTAATGGGTTAGGGTCAAAGGTAGTAACAGTTAAATGCACGCACACGTATAAAGCGTAGCATGGTACGTGTCAAGAGTAGGAAAAATCTACATTGTCTAAGGTCAATAGGTTTATCCAAACAAGGTTGAGGTGATTCTGGTATCCAAGGTATAGGATATGGTCAGGAAACATGACACAGGTTAGGTGCAGGAACGTTTAGGTATGTTCCGATACACCGAGGGTTAGGTCAGGATAAACGGTCACGGAAAGAGGCAAGGTAAGGTCATTAGGTCAATCAATATAGGTAACAATGTTGCAAGGTATAGTGAGCACATGAGGTCAAAGGTCACTAGCAATGTTCCAAGTCCAAGTATCTAGGTCATAACATGGGTAGGGCCGAGGTATGACTAAAATAATGAGTCCCCAAATGAGGATGAGGTTAGGTAGTAGATGATGAGGTCAGGAAGGTGAGGTGAATGGTCAAGGTAAGTGTTGGGTGAGGGAAGAAAGAGTGATGAGCACAAGGTAAATGAGAAGGAAAGGTTGGTAGGAAAATTGTGTAAGGTAACCGACATCGGTCATGATAAACCAAGGTCAATCTAGAAGCAATAACATCGGGTCTTCTAGGGAACCCGACCATCATCGGCCAATGGAAACCGTCGTCCTGTCAAGTCGAGGGTTATAAAAATAAATAAGTCCACGTTTTTTAAAATTCATTTGTGATTTGCAAAAGAGAGAAAATGATAAGAGAGAAGGAGAGAGGAAGAAAACGACCGAGGGCTTCAAAAATTTGAGTTGGTGAGCCATGTAGGTGACGAGTGTGGATTGATTGGTGGGGCCACAAGAGCGGGGCATTGGATTTAATTGGTTGGAGATTCAGAGAGCATTCAGTGATGGCAGAGGCAGGAGAGGGATTAGGTGGACCAGTGCAGTGGCTTGAGGTGCCACCACGTCGATGGTAGTGGGATGAGGTAAGATCTAAAGCCTATTGTTGGTTGTTTAGTGAAATTGGGAAGAAGTTGGGTAGGTGGGAAATGGGGTTTTGGGGGAAAAATTGAAATTTGAATTTGTAAGGAAAATGGATGAAATGGGAAGGGGGAAGGGTAGGAGATAGGTAAAAGAGGGGTGGGAAGGGATGTGAGGGGTTTGGGGAGGAATGGGTGGGTAGAATGAGGAGTGTGGAGAGAAAGGGGGTTTGAGGGTCGTGGCTTTTCGCTGTGATAGTGAACGGTGTCGATCGGGGTAGCCGGCATCGGTAGGGTCAAACCAATATTTGTCACGAAAGAGGTGACCAATGTCGGTTTAGGGGTGACCGGCTCGATTAGGGATAATCGGCACCCGGGTTTTGGATAACAGGGTCAAAACGACCTTAGGTCGAGTGGGTGAGATAGGAAGGGTAGAATAGTGTGTGGGTGAAAACCTAGTGTAGGTGGGGGAAAATGTGATAGGAAGGTAGGTTGGGAAAACATAAAGAAGTGAGATAGAGGGTATAGGTGAGGTGTTGAGGGTGAGATTCTAGGTGGTTTTCGGTATTTGGTGGAGGGAAATTAATTTCATGTGTATATTGGATACAGGGGAGAGATCAGCTGTGGATGAGAGACAGGGTGCCACCCCTGCTCTTGAGACTGTGAGGCATGGCGATAGTTGAGGAGTGGCGGCACATGAAGGAGGTGGGCCTGATTAGGGTCCGGCACTATCGGCATGTAATATTGTAGCTGAGTCTAATGGTTTCTCTCAATGATAGATGGGATTCAGTGACCAACATGTTCCACCTACCAACGGGTGAGATGACAGTCACCTTGGAGGACGTTTTTAGGATCCCGCAGTTACCGATACCTTGGGGACGCAGGTGTACTCAATCTCCTCCGAGGCCTCGAAGGAATTGATGCTGACAGTGTTTGGGGAGGCACTAGTAGACATGATGTTCCATAGTGCCGGCCTATATTTACTGGGATGTACAGCCCACCCCGAAGAGACGAGGCTAGTTATTTTATTGATGGAGGCAGTGTGTTGTTTTGCACTGCCAGATGCAGAGGGATGGAGATTTCCCCATTTTTTGTGGGTGTAATACATGCCATGGTGATGGATCAGACCTATTTTTATGGGTACCGGCATTATTGGTGCAACTATACAGAGAGCTATGGGCGTACGGGTGTGCGTGTAAGTTCAACTCGTGTTGCACCTTTTACTACACTGTTGGGCCTATGAGCACATAGTTTGTGTGCACCCAGTGGGTATGCCCTGAGAAGATGTATTTTCACTAAGATTTGTGCGCGTGGGGTATAGGTGATGGGTCCTCGTGATTGGAGAGAAATGATTCAGTGGCTACACATGATGTAGCATATTACACAGCTTCTATTGGAGGCATTATCATTCAAGTGGACATCATATGGAGACTATATTTGGGTTATCCCTCATACAGGAAGATGTATGATGAGCTAGATGGACTACATGTGCTAAGATGGATAGAGGGGCATCATTCCGAGGAGCATGAGATGATCCCGAGCTGATAGAGTTATACAACAGCTTTAGACTCAAGCACAGACATACCTCCACCCTTCCCGTAGTACAGGGGAGATGACGTGGAGAGGTAATTTCCTCTACCACATGGTAGACAGTGCCACAGGTGGTAGGAGAAGTAGGTGGTAGACCGGTAGAATGATGAAACCGAGGTGACAGACAGATATAGATAGTGGTGGGTGACTCATTTACGAGCAGAGCACCCAAGTCGAGGTAGCCAGATTTAGCCATGATCACAAAGTGAGAAACGCCCTACAGGCAGGTGGCAACCCCGATTACCCATTGGGTATGGTGCAAGGATAATTAGCTAGTTTAGAGGCAGAGGTGGCTAGCCTTCAGTGCCTAGATGGCCTAGGGTGGAGATGGAGATGGAGATGGTGATGAAGGTCGAGTTTCAACCCCTATAGGAATAGGGGACGGGGTTGCAGGCTAGTTGGCCACGACACGAGCACGGATGGGGCCTTACGAGCCCAGATAAGGCATAGGGGGTAGGGGCGATGGCACCATCACGCCACAGGACAGTGGTCCTAGTTCATAAGCATGGTTGGGACAGGTCCCATAGGATAGGCACAGATCGACTCGATGGGGCCACAACAGCACAATACTTGTATCCGAGTTGCAGGAGGCGAGAGATGAGGCCCGATATTATCAATACCAAATGATAGTGGTAGGGATAGATTATTTATCATATGCCGAGTACAAGTCATAAAAATTATCTAAGGAGTGGACTAGATCATGCACCCATAGAGCATGGAGAGCACGGGGCCATCGAGCCCCAAGACATGGTCAGGGTGAGGCCACCGGCCTCGGAGGCCGTGTTTCACTCGGAATGATTCGTTCCTTTTAGAAACAGAGATAAGGTTAGGGGGCTAGGAGGAATACGTAGAATGTCGAGATGGTGTGCGCGCACTCGTAGAGAAAGATCGAATGATTCGAAGAACTCCTTTTGTCTTGGAAGGACTACTGCAAATAAGAACACAAGACCACAAGATTTTGATTAGACAATAAATGAGGAAACCGCCTTGGGCCTGTGAAATATAAAACTTCCTTTCAAGGTGGTCAGTTCTGCTAATATGAATTAACACAAAAGACTGTAAAATATCAATTAAGTTGCTTCGTTGAACTGGGTAGGGGAAAGGCTGGTTTTCTGGTTTTGATCGGAGGAACCGATGCCGGTTACTGATAACCGATGCCGGTTACTGATAACCGATACCGGTGGGTTCTAGGATCTGTAGGTTAGTTGCTTTGTGGGGTAGTTGTGTTGTTTGTAAGGCTGTATATAGGTGGTATTAGGAAATAAGGTGATGAGAGGTAGATGAATGATAGTTAGATGCAATGACACGTTGGGTAGTGGATCCAAGAATGGATTTAGGAGGACTGTGATTCAAAGAGCATAAGAAATGTTATAACAGAGGACATGCAAGATGTGACTTACTGGTTTTGACAAAGATGCAAGTTGATCTCCTTTGCTGTAAACACTTCTGGTTTCTTCACTCGTCTCTGCTCGGTCAAGTGAAGATCTGGACTCTATTTTTCGCTCCCAATGATCTCTGTTGATTCAAAAATCCTTTCCTTTGATCCAAAATGAAATTTCGATCCTTTGTTTTTGGTTTGGGGAGGCCATTTACAGGGAACCGATGGTGGTTGCGTAACCGACGGCGGTCGAGTAGGAACCGGCATCGGTAAGGAAAAAGTAGGCTATTTTTAGTAAAATAGCCCACCTTCCCTGCTTTTCTCCCGAGAGATCAGTTGCGGGCTTGGTCAAGTGGCTAGAAGGTCGGTTTTGGGTGCGAGTAAGGAGGCATTAGTTATGGATGTGAGTCTAGACCAAGTCATAGGTCTTAATTAGGTTAGTTTAGGGTTAGGGCTAGGTCATGATGAGGTGGCAAAATGAGGTGGCAGGTAAGGTGATGGTGGATTTATCAATTACAAGGTAATTAATAAATAATTGTGTAAGGTTTAGGTAATGAGGTTAGGTTGCGAAATGGGATGTGGGTCACAAGGGGTCGTAAGACATGAATTTGGTGTCTACATTAGCCCCTTATTTTCGTGTAGCTTGTTTTGTAAAGCTGCGCGGACAATAATATGAAGTGGTTTTCCCTGTTAAGGGTATAGGTAATCCCCCTCAAATCTATCACAGATTGAGTGAACGGGAAATCAGGGATAGGGTTGATAAAGGGTAAATGGTGTAGAGAGGATGGTAAGATGGTGGGGTAGGTCCAAGGAAGCAGACGCATGTTGAAATGCCATAGTACGACTAGGGTACATGATTTGACGAGCAAACCAGCAGTGCAGAGGCAAAGGTCGATAGTTTATCCAAACAAGGGTGGTATAATCCTGGTATCCAAGGCATAGGAAGTAGCTCCAGGGTATATAACAGGTAAGGTACAGAACGTTTAGGTGTGTTCGGCAAGACCAAATGGTTGGTTTGGTTGAGATAAACGTCACGGTCTAGGTCTAGGCAAAGTTGGTCGACAGATCAAGTCAAGGACCCTAATCATGCTAAAACATGAACAGTGAGCTCGATGGAACAAAAGCTACATGATGGGTGGATGAAAGTATATGTTGTTGATGTTGGGTATGGTATTAAAGTGATACGGCCGTGGGTCGAGCCAAGTTGGTAGGTTACTGACCTTGGGTCGGGCCGGGTGGTTAGGGTGAGGCCGTGGGTCGGGCCAAGTTATTGGGTGGCGGCTTTGGGTCGGGCCGGATGGGTAGGGTGAGGCCTTGGGTCGGGCCAATGGGTAGGTTGAGGCCTTGGTCGGGCCGAATAGGTAAACAAATGGTGTTCAAAGAAAAGTGGATATAGGCGATATGTGGTTAAAAAGAGGCAAATGGTAAATAAGGGCAAAATGTTGGGTAAAAAAGGATAAAAAAGGGTAAAAAAGGGTAAAAAAATAAAGAGGAATGTAATGAAATAGAAATACACAAAAATATTTATATTTACTACACATGATAGGTTATGGTAGGGGATGGTCGAGCTAACCTTGGGAGACCCCATGTCTCCGAAGTGCTGCCTACATAGCCCATCGCACAAAGCAAGGAGGGGCCTCGATCGATGTAGTTCTCCCTTAGGATCGGGAGAGGCGAATTCGTGCAATTTTGGTATGGTTGGGCAATTTGTTGGTTGGTAAAAATATTGATATTAATATTGGTAAGGTAAGGTTGTTGGTGTTGGAAATGAATTGGTGATGTTGTAAAAGGGTATAAGGGAAGCGAAAGTGAGCCTACCCAAGTGGTAGGAACCATGTCCCGATTAAGATCAACACACAATCCTAGATGCGAGGCAAAGCGGAAAGAGTGCTCCGTAGGTGAAAAGAGCTAAACAAACCACCAAACGTAGAACGAGCTTGAAGCCCTAGGTACCGTGCATAGACGAGAAGTCCATAGGTGAAAAGAGTTGTATGATCACAATATATCGGGTGTACGTTACGTCCCTTGAGTTGAAACAAATGGTGAGGTGAGGTGGATGATATAGCTGAGGTACAGAGAATTTATTACAAAGTGAGTGTTCTGACGAAAGAGAACCTACCCTAAATAGACAAGTCCATGACCCAAAAAGTTCTTTTTGAATGAGGCTTTTATTTTATCGAACATAGATCGATCGATGCGGGAAGTCTACAAGGGATATTGATTGTGCTATTCTTGAGGTCTTCACGAAGCTGATCAATGCGAGAAGCTTCTGATAAAGGCTGACTGTGTATAGCTGTCCTTCGAGGGAGTAGTCTATTTATAGTAAAGAGATTGATTTTAGTGCATAGCTGTCCTTCTGGGGAGCAATCTATATATAATAGCAAAGCAATAATTTGGCATATAGTCTGTCCTTCGAGGGAACATCTATATATAATTTAGATAGCTAGATGTTCTTTTGGCGTGAAGCATCAAGTTTGGTAGGAAGTTTGACTCAAGAAAATCCCATAAGAATACGGCTTATTTTAAAACTTTGAAGTCATGGACTAGACTAAAAAGGGGAAGGCATCGTTTAGGTGAGGTGAGAATCAAACTATGTGAGCTTGATTTTTATTATGAGGTGTAGGAAACGAAGTGCATGTGGTGGTATGTGAGCTCAAGGGACGAGCTAGGTAGATAAGAAGTGATATAACACTAAATTCAACAGTAGAATGGTCGAAGATGCAAGGCATTAAGGGTTCAGGCTTAGGCTTACCATTAAGCGAAGCTAAACGATAAGCGCCCGATCCAGGTGTGAGTGATTATGTAAGGCCCAATCCAATTGGGAGCAAATTTTCCACCTTTGCTCTTTTCTAGTTTGGTGACATGTTGATTCTCTTTGAGGACAAGATCACCAACCTTAAAGGTACGCTCATGAAGTCGCTTATCATAAGCACGTTTGATGCGTTTTTGATAGATTTGAAGGTGATCAAGAGCTGTAAGATGACGTTCGTCAAGAAGCTCCATTGGGCTAACCGCTCTTGGCGGAAATCATCGTTGGTGAGAATATCCCAAGAGATATTCTAAGGGAGGGTATTTGTATTTCGAGAGGCAAAACAGCCTCGGTACCGTATACCAAAGAAAAAGGTGTGGCATTAGTAGAGGTACGAATGCTAGTACGATAAGCCCAAAGGGCAAAGGGAATGTGATCGTGCCAATTTCTTCCGGATTCATTGACAACTTTCATGAGGATTTTGGTTAGGTTTTATTAGAAGATTCAGCCTGACCATTGGCTCATGGATAGAAGGCGATGAGAAACTAAGTTTGATACCAAAGTTGTCACAAAGGTCTTCAGAACAACTTGTTTTTAAAAGATTTACCATTATCTGTTATTAGGCGATGAGGAATACCAAAACGACAGATAATGTGATGGTTAATGAATTCGATAATTTTTTTCCTTTTTAGTTGAAATGAGTGGAATAGCCTCCACCCATTTTGTGTAATATTCGGTTGCTGTGATAATCCATTGGTGACGTTGTGAAGAGGACGGGTGAATCTCACCAATAAGGTCTAAACCCCATTGTGAGAAGGGCCAAAGATCTCGAGCGACCTGGAGCGGGTGGCTAGGAGTATGTTGAAGGTTAGCATGTTGTTGACACATAACACAATGCTTAACATATTCGTAGCAGTCGTTATTGAGAGTAGGCCAATAATAACCGAGGCGAAGGATTCGTTTGGCCACGGCAAGGCCACTAAAATGTCCACCACAAATACCGTCATGGACTTGTTGGATGGTATGGGTGACCTCCGCCGGTGAGACATCGAAGGAGGATGCCATCAAAGCCACGTTTATAAAGGAGTCCCCCCATAACTACATAACGAGAAACGCGTTTAAGAAAAGCACGTTTACCAGTACTAGTAAGGTCAGAAGGGAGAACAGAGGTTGTAAGGTAGTCATGGAATTGGTGATACCAAGTATCCTGCGAGTTAGCATTACACGTATTTATCGTACAAACAACCGGGGTTGAATAAGATGGGGAAAAGAGTTGTTGGACCAAGACAAAAATGTCGAGTCGAGTTGATGAGGCTGGAATTTACGAGGCTAAGCAAGCCATAGTATCCGCAAATTTGTTAGTAGAGCGTGGAATGGTTTGGATAGAATAGTGAGTAAATAAGGCTAGAAGCGAATCCACGTAGTGTTTGTATTTTTGAAGTTCCTCATTTTTGCATTGGTAGATGCCCATAACTTGATTGACTACCAATTGAGAGTCGCCAAAAATATTGATAGATTTGATACCTAAGTGCGGCGCAGAACTGGAGACCAGTAACAAGGGCCTCGTATTCCGTATTATTAGTGCAAGGAAATCGAGTCGAAATGAAAGAGGCATAGGCTCAAGGTCAAGAGGAACGAGAACAATGCCAGCTCCTCCACCGCGTTGGCATTTAGATCCATCGAAGAAGAGGGTCATTTGATACGACTCTTCCCCGAGTGAAAGAGTGGCGATGAGTTCGTCGGGGAATATAAAATTGGTAAATTGTTCCCTGTAAAGGGGCTTCCAAGTTGGTCTGCGATGGTTTGTCCTTTGATTGATTTCTGGTGGATGAACTCAAGGTCGAGGTCGGCGAGGAGCATGAGCCATCGGGCGATGCGTTGGTTTAGATGAGGTTTGGCATACATGTAATGGATGGGGTCTGTGTTGGTGATGACGAAAGTTTTGTGATTCAGAAGGTAGTGTCGGAGCTTGGTAGCCACGAATGATAGGGCTAGGCACAACTTTTCTACATGTGTATACCTAGTCTCATAATCCACCAAAGTACGACTTATATAATAAACGGCTTGTTCTCGATTTTCAGAGTCACGATGTGCAAGCATGGCCCCTACAGCGTGGTCAGTGGCGGAAAGGTAAAGGTAGAAAGGGCGGTCGTCTTGAGGTGGGATAAGCACGGGTGGCTGCAAGAGATAAGTTTTGAGAGCTTCAAAGGCTTGGTGGCACTCTTCACTCCATTGAAAATCAATGTCCTTCTTAAGGAGGTGATGGAAAGGTTGACATCGATCCGAGAGTTGGGAGATGAAACGTCGGATAGATTGGAGCTTACCTTGTAAACTACGCAATTGTTTGAGATTGGTAGGTGGGGGCATTTCTATGATAGCTTTGACTTTAGATGGATCGACCTCGATGCCATGCAAAGAGACGATAAAACCAAGAAGCTTTCCCGAAAGGACACCAAAGACACATTTCTTTGGTCAAGACGGATGAGAATATTGTAGTAGGCGGTCAAAAATAATGGTTAAAACATCGAGATGTTCACTGCGATGTTTAGACTTGCCAAGAAGATCGTCGACGTAATCTTCAAGGATAGTGTGCATAATGTCATGAAAAATGTAGGTCATAGCCCGTTGATAGGTGGCACCAGCATTCTTAAGGCCGAATGGCATTACACGGTAACAGAAGGTTCCCCAAGGAGTTATGAAGGCAGTTTTGTGTTGATCGGCAGGGGCAACCAAAATTTGGTTGTATCCTGAAAAGCCATCCATGAGAGAGAGCATCTCATGGCCTGCAGTGAGATCAACAAGTTGGTCAATGCTAGGTAGGGGGAAGTCATCCTTAGGGCAAGCGAGGTTAAGATCCCGGAAATCCGTGCATATCCGAAGTCCCCCCATCGCTTTAGTGACAGGTACGATGTTAGAAATCCATTGAGGATAGTCAATAGGCAAGATGAAGGAAACAGAAAGAAGTCGTTGAAGCTCTTCTTTGACCAAGAGGGCAATGCGTGGATGCATTTTTCTCAGTTTTTGTTTGACTGGTTTGGAATCGGGGTTTAGAGTGATGTTATGGACGGCAATGGTAGGATCAATTCCTGGCATGTCAGCGTAGGACCAAGCGAAAGCTTGGTTGCGAGCACGGAGGAAAGTAGTAAAGGCGACTTGTTCTGATGCGTTAAGGGATTGTCCGATCTTCACAATGTGAGGATCCTCCTCCGTGTGGATGTTGATTTCTATAGTAGATTCATTCAGCATGGTTTGGGTTTCAGATGGTAAGGCTCGTTGAATATAAGAATCATCCGCGCCAAGGTAAGTGAGGATGGAGTCGTCATCCTGACACTCAACAACATTAATCAAAAGCGAATCCTCTTCGATCATGTCCGGATACGTAAGGGGAAGAGAAGATGGGTCCTCATTATTGCGTTGATAAGTGAGAGGACCTATGAAGATAGCATTTAAAAAAAAAAAAAAAAGTTAGGAGGGATAGATTCAGTGGTCTATAGATTCGTGGGTGATGATGGCAAAGTGGGTGATGATGGTTTGGTAGGGGTGATGTCGTCTTAGAATAGAACGGTGACACGAGGTGTCTCTGTGTAGGTGTTTTAGAAAACCGAGACCACCTGCGATCATTATGTTTGCGTGTGGTGATGGGGATGAGCGTATGTCGGCCTTGTTCATAAAGACCAAAACCAAAGCCTTTTCAAGACAAATGAGTCAAGAAGGTGAGGGCAAAGCGACGATTGGTAAGGTATTGAAAATCAGACTGGAAAGGAACCACACCAAGAGGAGGCTCAGGGGCTGCGGAAGATGTGTCGACACCCCCATACGTTAGGTTAGTGCGGCAATGAGGTGGTCCGTAGGAGATTACTTCCCCACACGACGGTCATAGTTAGGATGGGCATGTACTGTCCGTACTCTCGTGGGGTATGGAAAGAACTAACGTTATATAGCGATACTCCCCAGTAATGTAATGCTTTGAAAAACATCTACTAAGGGGTCTCGAGGTTGGGATGTTAGTCATGGGAAGGGAAGTGGTTTTTGCGATGGTGGTTTCATTAGTTGAAGGCGTAGGTGCGATTGAGGTACATGGTTGAGGCATAGTTGAAGAAGATGGTTGGGTTGAATGAACGGGTGTCTTGATTGGTACCAGCACATCATTTGGGCGGTATAACATATTGCAGGTTTTAAAGGGGGGAGGATCAGCTTTTACGGTGTAGGACTTCCCCTCGTACTCAAATTTTATGCATCTATGTAAGGTTGAGGGAACGCATCCCATGGCCCGGATCCAAGGACGACCCAGCAATATATTATATTGGAACTCTCCCTCAAGGACATAGAAGAGTTCGGGTAAAGTACGTGGTCCTACCCGAATGTTGAGGATCACGGTGCCTAAGGTAGAGGTAATAGCGTCATTGAATGACCGCAACATGATGGGGTTGGCACACATGTAGCTAGAAGGGATATTCATTTGTTGAAAAGCTTTTGAAGAGATGATGTTTAGGCTAGCACCCCCGTCAATCATAACACAACGTACACGAATGTCCCGGACGTAAGCTGAGATGAACAGGTAGGAGTTCAGATCTTCTGTACCAAAATCGACAATTTCATCTTCAGAGAAACTGACAGCAGCAGCTTGTGGTACAGAGACAGAAGTGGTTGGGGCGGTGGGTTGTTTGGTGAGAGAGGCAACGTGATTGGGTGTTAGAATGGAGGCAACGGGCAGGGTTTCATTAGGTAAGACCTCGATCCCTGAAGAATTTCAACGAGAGCTTGTCGATGAGATTCAAAAGTCTGAATGAGATCATATAGTGTCATTTTGACGGGTGATTGGTGAAGCTGTTTGATCATGGCTCGATGGGCAACTCCATTAGAGACGGGGTAAGCGGGTCCACGAATAACCACTTTGGGTGGTGGTGCAATCGGGATGCTAGATGGAGAAAGAGAGGACGCAGGTGTGCTTTCTTTCGCTTTCTCGTTGTTTTTCTGCGCTCGAGTAGCAACACTAATCATATTAATCTCGTAAACCTGAGATGAGGAAGATGGTTGGGATAAATTATGGTCTTCAAGAGGTGGGGTTGTAATAATGATAGATCGTGGTGAGGCGGGGATAGATGGTATAGGAGAGGGAATTGAAGCTAAAGGTCTCTCCCTTCGTAAGTTGTCTTTCTTAACCTTTCTATCTGGGAGAGGTGACTGACGAAGGATGGTTTTTAAAGCTTTGCATCCCTCCACATCATGTCCTGGTGTGCGGTGATAAGCGCAGATCTTAGACTCATCATAACCTATAGGTCGAGGTTTAGACGGGTCATAAGGTCTAAGTGGGGGTAGGGAAATGGTCGCATTCTCTACCAACATGGCAAGGATTTTAGCGTAAGATCCTTTGAGTGGGTCAAAATCAGAAGAGGATGAGGGTATTGATTGCGCGGGTTTTGGTAATGTTTGGGCGTGGTTAGTTCGTATGGGTGGTGGTTTAACCGAGGGGTGTTGATACGTGTTTTTCACTAAACGTGGTTTCTTTGGCGCAGGAGCTACGTTCAGCTGGTTAGATGATGAGGCTACAGATGACATGGTAGCGGGAAACAACCATGGAGAAAGGGGAGTGACGGAAAATAAATCCTTTGATGATGGAGTTTTTTTAGGGTTGATGGGTGGACAGATACGTGGGGTGATAATGTTGACATACCCTTTGATCCCTATATGGGTGCAGAGTAAGGCGTAGATCGTTTTGAAGAAAACGCAGGAGGTATGACATATTGGTGCAAGGTGGAAGGATGAGGTCCTAATATGGAAGGTAGGTATGACGATGATGGTTTTGATTGTGATAGAGGCACGGGTTGAGTGTGTCTCCTAGGCATGGGCGGCTTTATTCTTGGACAAATCTAGTCGCTTAGGCGGGTGTGTTAGACTGGGTATGGGTAAGGTCCCAAGCGTAGGGGAAGATTTGGCTAAGTTAATAGAAGTGGACGAGGCATTTGGTAGAGGTGAGGGGGGTGAAGGTGAGAACATGGGCATTTTAAGCTTCTGTAAACACTTCGGGTATATGGTGGAGGTCTCAGGATCGGTCATTTGCATTTGAGTAGAATATGGCGTACTCAAACGTTCCCATAGGATTTGTCTATCCTCTGGAGAATGACAGTCTTCAGGCTTGAATTGTAAATTTGGTACGGAAGAAAGGTGGGTTGTGATTCCAGTCCATTGTGGGTGTGATACAGTGAGTAGATGAGGCACTGTATCAATAGATGTCAAGAGGTCAACCGGTCGTTGTTGAAAAGATTTAGGCGATGAAGAACTAATAGGTAAGAGGGCATGTTCGAGAGGATCCGTCATGGTTAAAGAATTTGGTGATGTCGGTGCAAGAGATTTCTCGTCTAAGGATGTCAAAAGGAGTGGCGTACCTTCCTCTTGTGCAACAAGAGTGGTAGAAGGGGAAGTCTGGGAAATAGATAGATTAGATAACATCCGTTCGCAGTCTTGTAGGGATGTGGTATAAGTTGAGACTCATCGATGGGAAGAGGAGTCTCAGGCGCTTAACTCCTTATGGGTAAAGGAATGATTTCACTTTGGTTCGATGGTGGTAAAGGAGGTTCGGGCTCCTGTGTTAGTGAAGAGGCTTGATTCAAAATTTTCTCGATAGAGGCTTTGGGTTGGGTATCAAAGACCGCATGGATCTCATGAACACTCTCTTCGGCTAAGATATCCTAGTTTGTGTTCTTGTTGGAAGAGTGATTCGGGAATGGTTTGTTGAAGATTTTCAAATTTCGAGTTGGCGGGGCATTAGGATTATCGAGGTTATATCCCCTCGTCAACCATTTCTCGCACTATGTTTTTCAACATCTTGCAGCTTCTCATGATCGTGTCCCTTCACGCGGTGGAAGTTACTGAAGTCATTTTCATTTTTGTACCAGAAGGTATGGCGCGAGTGGAATCAAACCCGAGAATGAGGTTTAACAGGAGGTAATGTAATGGCTCCTGCTTTGAGCAATTTTTCCAATATCACACCATATGTTTCTCCCAAGGGAGTGTAGTTGATGGGCTCGGCTTTGTACTTATAGGTGGTTTTTGGTGGGGTATTAGACGGTGTTTGAGATTTAACCATCACCGCGTGGACAACTCCTTTTGATTTAGAAGAAGTGGACGCGTGAGGAGTGGTGGTATTTGGTTTATTGGTAGAATCAGGAGTTCGGAAATTGGGGTTTTTGTTGCGCAACCGCAATTTCTCTTCTTCTAAGGCTCGAATTTCTAGTTTCGAGCCATGGTAAAGGCCTCATCAAATTATGCGGAAAGTTTGAATTTGAAGAGTAGGAGAAATGTGCTTAGCACATGCCCGTGTGAAAATTCGATAAGTTCACTGAGGCAAGGCATATGTAAGTTGGTTGATAAGCCACGCCATCGTCCAACGAAATCGTGATAGATTCGTCTTCGAATTGTCGGATGGCATAAAGGTCGGTGATGGATACTTTCTTAGCAATGTTAATGGAGAAGTGATCCAAGAAAGATTGGGCTAGTTGGTTAAAAGAGAAGATTGAGTCTTTGGGTTAAAGCACTCGTACCACTCAAGGCGGGTCTGATAAGGACATGGGAAATGTGCGGAGAAAAGAAGGCATCATCATGGGCAATCAAATAACAAGCATGTCTAAATGATCGCAAGTGTCTTGTTGAGGATCCTCTTTACTATTAAAACGAGTAAATTTCGGCAACTCCCATTGAGGAGGATATGAATGAAGGGGGACAGAAGGGTGAATGGGCTCCCGAAAAACTTGCTCGTATGTCAAGGCGCTACGACTTCGACGATACGAAGCCTCCCGATTTTGCATTTTGTCCATCATTTGTTTGATGAACTCGTGGTTGGATGAGATGATGGTGCGGTTATGGCAAACGGAGCGCAATTGGGCCAAGGGCCTCCACCGGACAATGGTGGGGTTAAGTGTTGATAAGGTATGGAGGATGAATATGTTGAGGCGACAGAATAGGGATGTCCCATATAAGGTGTTGAGGTTATCTTGGATATGTGTATGGGAATGAAAAGGTAGGCGGAGCTTGAGAAGGAAAGCTCGTGTGGATAAGTGGCAGAGAGCAAGTCATGAATGGAGTAGTCTGCAAGAGAGATGAGGTAGGGGCGGTCGGTGGTAATGATATGTGGGGTTCAAGATTAGCCAAAGAAAAGCCAATCGAGTCGTATGAACCTCTCTCGAAGTCGCTTCGGATTGGGAGATGGGGCTAGAGATGCAGGAATCAAGGCGGTATTATCGGGCGGAGTGGGAGCTAAATGAGTAGCTATACTAATAGGCATACCACAAAGAGCTGACCATCAAAGCGTACTGGTCGGGGTATGAGACAAATAGTATTGTACAAGCGCTAGAATTAGCATCCGAAACTTGGCAAAGTCCTTATCTCCCATAGGAATTTTAGGAACCTCGTTGGTATCGTAGGATTCCCAAAGAATGTGAAGCGGGTGATTCAGCAAAGAAACAGAGCAAGCATGTGAAACCATGGCGGCTTGCTTCGAGTGATAACAACCATGGACAGGAGTTCACAGTAGGGTTTCAATCTATCCGGAACAGAAACAACCTTAGAATGGTGAAATTGGCAGGTTGCTGGTTTGTCAGGGGTTGTAGAAGACAGTAACCGATATCGGTCTAGTATCCGATGTCGGTTATACTATAGCCGACGTCGGTCAGGTAACCGATGTCGGTGTAAGAAGTCTGGGTTAACAAGATATAAAAGGCTGCTAATTTGATTTTTAACAACGTTTAGTATACTTGTCCAATTATTGATCACAGAAGACAGAGTATGAGAAAGAAAGCAGGACTAACAACAAGCAAGATGCACACACAAATCTAGAGATTAACCCTAGGGTTAATTTTAATTATCGTGGGCTTATGCCTTTAGACGTAGAATGATGTCAGAATCCTAAACAAGAGACTTAGGGGAAATGTCAAGTTGTTTTGGCTTATAAGGTTACCTCAATCGGGCGGAGGAATACCGCGGAAAAAGGGGGATGTTTGAGCTGTTGTGTTAATTGTGAAGTGATTCGGTATGTGTTGTGTAGTGAATGTAAGATTAATTTCCTATCAATACCGTGGATATCACCCCACGTGTACGAATTGTTACTTAATCTATGTTCACTAGAATTGAAAAACAACAAGCAGAATGCAATGCACGTGTTTTAAACCCAAATCGAAAATTATGTTCGATGAAGCAAGATAGATGACTTTTACTAATGCGAAACTAGGAAAGCAAGACAAATTCTTTACGAAATATATAAATAAAAGCAAGAACAAAGCAAGTATGCTTCCTAAAATGAAAATAAGCAAGAGAAATAGAAACCCAAGATGGGTCCCACCGGGTGTGCCAAAATGTTTCACTCGGAATGATTCGTTCCTTTTAGAAACATATAAGGTTAGGGGCTAGGAGGAATACCTGTAGAATGTCGAGATGGGTGTGCGCGCACGTCAGAGAAAGATCAGGCTGATTGCGAAGAACTCCTTTTTGTCTTGGAAGGACTACCTGCAAATAAGAACACAAGACCACAAGATTTTGATTAGACAATAAATGAGGAAACTGCCTTGGGCCCAGGAAATATAAAACTTCCTTTCGAAGGTGGTCAGTTTCCCTGCTAATATGAATTAACACAAAAGACTGTAAAATATCAATTAAGTTGCTTCGTTGAACTGGGTAGGGGAAAGGCTGGTTTTCTGGTTTTGATCGGAGGAACCGATGCCGGTTACTGATAACCGATGCCGGTTACTGATAACCGATACCGGTGGGTTCTAGGATCTGTAGGTTAGTTGCTTTGTGGGGTAGTTGTGTTGTTTGTAAGGCTGTATATAGGTGGTATTAGGAAATAAGGTGATGAGAGGTAGATGAATGATAGTTAGATGCAATGACACGTTGGGTAGTGGATCCAAGAATGGATTTAGGAGGACTGTGATTCAAAGAGCATAAGAAATGTTATAACAGAGGACATGCAAGATGTGACTTACTGGTTTTGACAAAGATGCAAGTTGATCTCCTTTGTTGTAAACACTTCTGGTTTTTCACTCGTCTCTGCTCGGTCAAGTGAAGATCTGGACTCTGTTTTTCGCTCCCAATGATCTCTGTTGATTCAAAAATCCTTTCCTTTGATCCAAAATGAAATTTCGATCCTTTGTTTTTGGTTTGGGGAGGCCATTTACAGGGAACCGATGGCGGTTGCGTAACCGACGGCGAGTAAAGCAGAACCGGCATCAGTAAGGAAAAAGTAGGCTATTTTTAGTAAAATAGCCCACCTTCCCTGCTTTTCTCCCGAGAGATCAGTTGCGGGCTTGGTCAAGTGGCTAGAAGGTCGGTTTTGGGTGCGAGTAAGGAGGCATTAGTTATGGATGTGAGTCTAGACCAAGTCATAGGTCTTAATTAGGTTAGTTTAGGGTTAGGGCTAGGTCATGATGAGGTGGCAAAATGAGGTGGCAGGTAAGGTGATGGTGGATTTATCAATTACAAGGTAATTAATAAATAATTGTGTAAGGTTTAGGTAATGAGGTTAGGTTGCGAAATGGGATGCGGGTCACAAGGGGTCGTAAGACACGAATTTGGTGTCTACATTAGCCCCTTATTGTCGTGTAGCTTGTTTTGTAAAGTCGCGGACAATAATATGAAGTGGTTTTCCTGTTAAGGGTATAGGGACAATAAAATGAAATTTTGATCCCTTGTTTTTGGTTTGGGAGGCCATTTACGAGGAACCGATGGCGGTTGCATGTAACCGAAGGCGGTCGAGTAAGTAGAACCAAAGATCGGTGAAGGAAAAAGTAGGCTATTTTTAGTAAAATAGCCCACCTTCCCCGCTTTTCTCCCGAGAGATCATTGCGGGCTTGGTCAAGTGGATAGAAGGTCGAGTTTGGGTGCGAGAAAGGGGTCATTAGTTACGGGTGTAGGTGTGGACCAAGTTATGGGTCTTAATTAGGTTAGTTTAGGGTTAGGGCTAGGTCATGATGAAGTGGCAAAATGAGGTGGTAGGTAAGGTGATGTAGATTTATCAATTACAAGGTAATTAATAAATAATTGTGTAAGGTTTAGGTGATGAGGTTATATTGCGAGATGAGATGCGGGTCACAAGGGTCGTAAGACACAAATTTAGTGTCTACATTAGCCCCTTATTGTCGTGTAGCTTGTTTTGTAAAAGTGCGCGGACAATAATATGAAGTGGTTTTCCTGTTAAGGGTTTGACCTCTTAAGTTGTTGGGTGGTGGCTTTGGGTCGGGTCGGATAGGTAGGGTGAGGCCTTGGGTCGGGCCAAATGGGTAGGTTGAGGCCTTGGGTTAGGCCAAATAGGTAGGTTGAGGCCTTGGGTCGGGCCAAATGGGTGGGTAGGGCGAGGCCTTGGGTCAGGCGGAATAGGTAGGTTAAGGCCTTGGGTCGGGCCAAATGGGTAGGGCGAGGCCTTGGGTCGGGCCAAATAGGTAGGTCGAGGCCTTGGTCGGGACGAATGGGTAGGTTGAGGCCTTGGGTCGGGCCGAATAGGTAAACAAATGGTGTTCAAAGAAAAGTGGATATAGGCGATATGTGGTTAAAAAGGGGAAAATGGTAAATAAGGGCAAAATGTTGGGTAAAAAAGGATAAAAAAGGGTAAAAAGGGTAAAAAAAATAAAGAGGAATGTAATGAAATAGAAATACACAAAAATATTTATATTTACTACACATGATAGGTTATGGTAGGGGATGGTCGAGCTAACCTTGGGAGACCCCATGTCTCCGAAGTGCGCCTACATAGCCCATTGCACAAAGCAAGGAGGGCCTCGGACCGATGTAGTTCTCCCTTAGGATCAGGGAGAGGCGAATTCGTGAAATTTTGGTATGGTTGGGCAATTTGTTGGTTGGTAAAAATATTGATATTAATATTGGTAAGGTAAGGTTGTTGGTGTTGGAAATGAATTGGTGATGTTGTAAAAGGGTATAAGGAAGCGAAAGTGAGCCTACCCAAGTGGTAGGGAACCATGTCCTGATTAAGATCAACACACAATCCTAGATGCGAGGCAAAGCGGAAAGAGTGCTCCGTAGGTGAAAAGAGCTAAACAAACCACCAAACGTAGAACGAGCTTGAAGCCCTAGGTACCGTGCATAGACGAGAAGTCCATAGGTGAAAAGAGTTGTATGATCACAATATATCGGGTGTACGTTACGTCCCTTGAGTTGAAACAAATGGTGAGGTGAGGTGGATGATATAGCTGAGGTACAGAGAATTTATTACAAAGTGAGTGTTCTGACGAAAGAGAACCTACCCTAAATAGACAAGTCCATGACCCAAAAGTTCTTTTTGAATGAGGCTTTTATTTTACTGAATATAGACTGATCGATGCGGGAAGTCTACAAGGGATATTGATTGTGCTATTCTTGAGGTCTTCACAAAGCTGATCAATGCGAGAAGCTTCTGATAAAGGCTGACTGTGTATAGCTGTCCTTCGAGGGAGTAGTCTATTTATAGTAGCAGATATGATTTTAGTGCATAGCTGTCCTTCGGGGGAGCAGTCTATATATAATAGCAGCAATAATTTGGCATATAGCTGTCCTTCGAGGGAACAGTCTATATATAATTTAGATAGCTAGATGTTCTTTTGGCATGAAGCATCTAGTTTGGTAGGAAGTTTGACTCAAGAAAATCCCATAAGAATACGGCTTATTTTAAAACTTTGAAGTCATGGACTAGACTAAAAAGGGGAAGGCATCGTTTAGGTGAGGTGAGAATCAAACTATGTGAGCTTGATTTTTATTATGAGGTGTAGGAAACGAAGTGCATGTGGTGGTATGTGAGCTCAAGGGACGAGCGGCAGGTAGATAAGAAGTGATATAACACTAAATTCAACAGTAGAATGGTCGAAGATGCAAGGCATTAAGGGGTTCAGGCTCAGGCTTACCATTAAGCGAAGCTAAATGATAAGCGCCTGATCCATAGGTGTGAGTGATTATGTAAGGCCCAATCCAATTGGGAGCAAATTTTCCACGTTTGCTCTTTTCTAGTTTGGTGACATGTTGATTCTCTTTGAGGACAAGATCACCAACCTTAAAGGTACGCTCATGAAGTCGCTTATCATAAGCACGTTTGATGCGTTTTTGATAGATTTGAAGGTGATCAAGAGCTGTAAGATGACGTTCGTCAAGAAGCTCCAATTGGGCTAACCGCTCTTGGCGGAAATCATCGTTGGTGAGAATATCTGAAGAGATATTCTAAGGGAGGGTATTTGTATTTCGAGAGGCAAAACAGCCTTGGTACCGTATACCAAAGAAAAAGGTGTGGCATTAGTAGAGGTATGAATGCTAGTACGATAAGCCCAAAGGGCAAAGGGAATGTGATCGTGCCAATTTCTTCCGGATTCATTGACAACTTTCATGAGGATTTTGGTTAGGGTTTTATTAGAAGATTCACGACCATTGGCTGCATGGATAGTAAGGCGATGAGAAACTAAGTTTGATACCAAAGTTGTCACAAAGGTCTTGTAACAACTTGTTTTTAAAAGATTTACCATTATCTGTTATTAGGCGATGAGGAATACCAAAACGACAGATAATGTGATGGTTAATGAATTCGACAATTTTTTCCTTTTTAGTTGAAATGAGTGGAATAGCCTCCACCCATTTTGTGTAATATTCGGTTGCTGTGATAATCCATCGGTGACGTTGTGAAGAGGACGGGTGAATCTCACCAATAAGGTCTAAACCCCATTGTGAGAAGGGCCAAAGATCTCGAGCGACCTGGAGCGGGTGGCTAGGAGTATGTTGAAGGTTGGCATGTTGTTGACACATAACACAACGCTTAACATATTCGTAGCAGTCGTTATTGAGAGTAGGCCAATAATAACCAAGGCGAAGGATTCGTTTGGCCATGGCAAGGCCACTAAAATGTCCACCACAAATACCATCATGGACTTGTTGGATGGTATGGGTGATCTCCGCACCGGTGAGACATCGAAGGAGGATGCCATCAAAGCCACGTTTATAAAGGAGTCCCCCCATAACTACATAACGAGAAACGCGTTTAAGAAAAGCACGTTTACCAGTACTAGTAAGGTCAGAAGGGAGAACAGAGGTTGTAAGGTAGTCATGGAATTGGTGATACCAAGTATCCTGCGAGTTAGCAGACACAGTATTTATCGTACAAACAACCGGGGCTGAATAAGATGGGGCAAAGAGTTGTTGGACCAAGACAAAAATGTCAGAGTCAGTTGATGAGGCTGGAATTTGTGAGGCTAAGCAAGCCATAGTATTCACAAATTTTTTAGTAGAGCGTGAAATGGTTTGGATAGAATAGTGAGTAAATAAGGCTAGAAGCGAATCCACGTAGTGTTTGTATTTTTGAAGTTCCTCATTTTTGCATTGGTAGATGCCCATAACTTGATTGACTACCAATTGAGAGTCGCCAAAAATATTGATAGATTTGATACCTAAGTGCAGCGCAACCTGGAGACCCAGAACAAGGGCCTCGTATTCCGCTGTATTATTAGTGCAAGGGAAATCGAGTCGGAATGAAAGAGGCATAGGCTCGGCGTCAAGAGGAATGAGAACAATGCCAGCTCCTCCACCGCGTTGGCATTTAGATCCATCGAAGAAGAGGGTCATTTGATACGACTCTTCCCCGAGTGAAAGAGTGGCGATGAGTTCGTCGGGGAATATAAAATTAGTAAATTGTTCCCTGTAAAGGGGCTTCGCAAGTTGGTCTGCGATGGTTTGTCCTTTGATTGATTTCTAGTGGACGAACTCAAGGTCGAGGTCGGCGAGGAGCATGAGCCATCGGGTGATGCGTTGGTTTAGATGAGGTTTGGCATACATGTAATGGATGGGGTCCGTGTTGGTGATGACGAAAGTTTTGTGATTCGAAGGTAGTGTCGGAGCTTGGTAGCTACGAACGAATGATAGGGCTAGGCACAACTTTTCTACATGTGTATACCTAGTCTCATAATCCACCAAAGTACGACTTATATAATAAACAGCGTGTTCTCAATTTCGTAGTCACGATGTGCAAGCATGGCCCCTACAGCGTGGTCAGTGGCGGAAAGGTAAAGGTAGAAAGGGCGGTCGTCTTGAGGTGGGATAAGCACGGGTGGCTGCAAGAGATAAGTTTTGAGAGCTTCAAAGGCTTGGTGGCACTCTTCACTCCATTGAAAATCAATGTCCTTCTTAAGGAGGTGATGGAAAGGTTGACATCGATCCGAGAGTTGGGAGATGAAACGTCGGATAGATTGGAGCTTACCTTGTAAACTACGCAATTGTTTGAGATTGGTAGGTGGGGGCATTTCTATGATAGCTTTGACTTTAGATGGATCGACCTCGATGCCACGCAAAGAGACGATAAAACCAAGAAGCTTTCCCGAAAGGACACCAAAGACACATTTCTTTGGTTGAAGACGGACAGAATATTGTAGTAGGCGATCAAAAATAATGGTTAAAACATCGAGATGTTCACTGCGATGTTTAGACTTGCCAAGAAGATCGTCGACGTAATCTTCAAGGATAGTGTGCATAATGTCATGAAAAATGTAGGTCATAGCCCGTTGATAGGTGGCACCAGCATTCTTAAGGCCGAATGGCATTACACGGTAACAGAAGGTTCCCCAAGGAGTTATGAAGGCAGTTTTGTGTTGATCGGCAGGGGCAACCAAAATTTGGTTGTATCCTGAAAAGCCATCCATGAGAGAGAGCATCTCATGGCTGCGGTGAGATCAACAAGTTGGTCAATGCTAGGTAGGGGAAGTCATCCTTAGGGCAAGCGAGGTTAAGATCTCGAAATAAACTGCATATCCGAAGTCCCCCATCGCTTTAGTGACAGGTACGATGTTAGAAATCCATTGAGGATAGTCAATAGGCAAGATGAAGGAAACAAAAAGAAGTCGTTGAAGCTCTTCTTTGACCAAGAGGGCAATGCGTGGATGCATTTTTCTCAGTTTTTGTTTGACTGGTTTGGAATCGGGGTTTAGAGTGATGTTATGGACAGCAATGGTAGGATCAATTCCTGGCATGTCAGCGTAGGACCAAGCGAAAGCTTGGTTGCGAGCACGGAGGAAAGTAGTAAAGGTGACTTGTTCTGATGCGTTAAGGGATTGTCCGATATTCACAATGTGAGGATCCTCCTCCGTGTGGATGTTGATTTCTATAGTAGATTCATTCAGCATGGTTTGGGTTTCAGATGGTAAAGCTCGTTGAATATAAGAATCATCCGCGCCAAGGTAAGTGAGGATGGAGTCGTCATCCTGACACTCAACAACATTAATCAAAGGTGAATCCTCTTCGATCATGTCTGGATACAGAAGGGGAAGAGAAGATGGGTCCTCATTATCGCGTTGATAAGTGAGAGGACCTATGAAGATAGCATTTATGAAAAAAAAAAGTTAGGAGGGATAGATTCAGGGTCTATAGATTCTGTGGGTGATGATGGCAAAGTGGGTGATGATGGTTTGGTAGGGGTGACGTCGTCTTCTTCTAGAATACAGCTGACACGAGGTGTCTCCTGTGTAGGTGTTTTAGGAAAACCGAGACCACTGCGATCATTAT
Source organism: Taxus wallichiana var. yunnanensis (assembly GCA_018340775.1). Lineage (NCBI taxonomy): Eukaryota > Viridiplantae > Streptophyta > Pinopsida > Cupressales > Taxaceae > Taxus > Taxus wallichiana. The sequence continues at coordinate 953,531,584 of CM031242.1, forward strand.
GTTTGCGTGTGGTGATGGGAATGACCGTATGTCGGCCTTGTTCATAAAGACCAAAACCAAAGCCTTTCCAAGCACAAATGAGTCAAGAAGGTGAGGGCAAAGCGGACGATTGGTAAGGTATTGAAAATCAGACTGGAAAGGAACCACACCAAGAGGAGGCTGGGGGCAATGCGGAAGATGTGTCGACACCCCCATACGTTAGGTTAGTGCGGGCAGTGAGGTGGTCCGTAGGAGATTACTTCCCCACACGACGGTTATAGTTAGGATGGGCATGTACCGTCCATACTCCCGTGGGGTATGGAAAGAACTAACGTTATATAGGCGATACTCCCCAACAGTAAGGTCTTGAAAAACATCTACTAAGGGGTCTCATGAGGTTGGGATGTTAAATGCGGGAAGGGAAGTGGTTTTGCGACGGTAGTTTTTCATTAGTCAAGGCGTAGGTGCGATTGAGGTACATGGTTGAGGCATAGTTGAAGAAGATGGTTGGGTTGAATGAACGGGTGTCTTGATTGGTACCAGCACATCATTTGGGCGGTATAACATATTGCAGGTTTTAAAGGGGGGAGGATCAGCTTTTACGGTGTAGGACTTCCCCTCGTACTCAAATTTTATGCATCTATGTAAGGTTGAGGGAACGCATCCCATGGCCCGGATCCAAGGACGACCCAGCAATATATTATATTGGAACTCTCCCTCAAGGACATAGAAGAGTTCGGGTAAAGTACGTGGTCCTACCCGAATGTTGAGGATCACGGTGCCTAAGGTAGAGGTAATAGCGTCATTGAATGACCGCAACATGATGGGGTTGGCACACATGTAGCTAGAAGGGATATTCATTTGTTGAAAAGCTTTTGAAGAGATGATGTTTAGGCTAGCACCCCCGTCAATCATAACACGACGTACACGAATGTCCCGGACGTAAGCTGAGATGAACAGGGCAGGGTCAGGATCTTCTGTACCAAAATCGACAATTTCATCTTGAGAAACCGATCGCAGCAGCTCTTGTGGTACGTGAGACGTAGTGGTGGGGTGGTGGGTTGTTTGGTGAGAGAGGCAACGTGATTGGGTGTTAGAATGGAGGCAACGGGCGGTGGTTTCATTAGGTAAGACCTCGATCCTGAAGAATTTCAACGAGAGCTTGTCGATGAGATTCAAAAGTCTGAATGAGATCATATAGTGTCATTTTGACGGGTGATTGGTGAAGCTGTTTGATCATGGCTCGATGGGCAACTCCATTAGAGACGGGGTAAGTGGGTCCACGAATAACCACTTTGGGTGGTGGTGCAATCGGGATGCTAGACGGAGAAAGAGAGGACGCAGGTGTGCTTTCTTTCGCTTTCTCGTTGTTTTTTCGCGCTCGAGTAAAGAACACTAATCATATTAATCTCGTAAACCTGAGATGAGGAAGATGGTTGGGATAAATTATGGTCTTCAAGAGGTGGGGTTGTAATAATGATAGATCGTGGTGAGGCGGGGATAGATGGTATAGGAGAGGGAATTGAAGCTAAAGGTCTCTCCCTTCGTAAGTTGTCTTTCTTAACCTTTCTATCTGGGAGAGGTGACTGACGAAGGATGGTTTTTAAAGCTTTGCATCCCTCCACATCATGTCCTGGCGTGTGGTGATAAGCGCAGATCTTAGACTCATCATAACCTATAGGTCGAGGTTTAGGCGGGTCATAAGGTCTAAGTGGGGGTAGGGAAATGGTCGCATTCTCTACCAACATGGCAAGGATTTTAGCGTAAGATCCTTTGAGTGGGTCAAAATCAGAAGAGGATGAGGGTATTGATTGCGTGGGTTTTGGTAATGTTTGGGCGTGGTTAGTTCGTATGGGTGGTGGTTTAACCGAGGGGTGTTGATATGTGTTTTTCACTAAACGTGGTTTCTTTGGCGCAGGAGCTACGTTCGGCTGGTTAGATGATGAGGCTACAGATGACATGGTAGCGGGAAACAACCACGGAGAAAGGGGAGTGACAGAAAATAAATCCTTTGATGATGGAGTTTGTTTAGGGTTGATGGGTGGACAGGATACGTGGGGTGATAATGTTGATATACCCTTTGATCCCTGTATGGGTGCAGAAGGCGTAGATCGTTTTGAAGAAAACGCAGGAGGTATGATATATTGGTGCAAGGTGGAAGGATGAGGTCCTAATATGGAAGGTAGGTATGACGATGATGGTTTTGATTGTGATAGAGGCACGGGTTGAGTGTGTCTCCTAGGTGGCGGGGCGGCTTTATTCTTGGACAAATCTAGTCGCTTAGGCGGGTGTGTTAGACTGGGTATGGGTAAGGTCCCAAGCGTAGGGGAAGATTTGGCTAAGTTAATAGAAGTGGACGAGGCATTTGGTAGAGGTGAGGGGGGTGAAGGTGAGAACATGGGCATTTTAAGCTTCTGTAAACACTTCGGGTATATGGTGGAGGTCTCAGGATCGGTCATTTGCATTTGAGTAGAATATGGCGTACTCAAACATTCCCATAGGACTTGTCTATCCTCTCGGAGAATGCAGTCTTGAGCTTGAATTGTAAATTTGGTACGGAAGAAAGGTGGGTTGTGATTCCAGTCCACTGTGGGTGTGATACAGTGAGTAGATGAGGCACTGTATCAATAGATGTTAAGAGGTCAACCGGTCGTTGAAAAGATTTAGGCGATGAAGAACTAATAGGTAAGAGGGCATGTTCGAGAGGATCCGTCATGGTTAAAGAATTTGGTGATGTCGGTGCAAGAGATTTCTCATCTAAGGATGTCAAAAGGAGTGGCGTACCTTCCTCTTGTGCAACAAGAGTGGTAGAAGGGGAAGTCTGGGAAATAGATAGATTAGATAACATCCGTTCGCAGTCTTGTAGGGATGTGGTATAAGTAGACTCATCGATGGGAAGAGGAGTCTAGGCAGTTAACTCCCTTATGGGTAAAGGAATGATTTCACTTTGGTTCGATGGTGGTAAAGGAGGTTCGGGCTCCTGTGTTAGTGAAGAGGCTTGATTCAAAATTTTCTCGATAGAGGCTTTGGGCTGGGTATCAAAGACTGCATGGATCTCATGAACACTCTCTTCGGCTAAGATATCCTGGTTTGTGTTACTGTTGGAAGAGTGATTCGGGAATGGTTTGTTGAAGATTTTCAAATTTCGGTTGGCAGGGGCATTAGGATTATCGAGGGTTATATCCCCTGCGTCAACCATTTCCTGCACTATGTTTTTCAACATCTTGCAGTTCTCATGACTGTGTCCCTTCACGCGGTGGAAGTTACAGAAGTCATTTTCTTTGTACCAGGAAGGTATGGCGCGAGTGGAATCAAACCCGGAATGAGGTTTAACAGGAGGTAATGTAATGGCTCCTGCTTTGAGCAATTTTTCCAATATCACACCATATGTTTCTCCCAAGGGAGTGTAGTTGATGGGCTCGGCTTTGTACTTATAGGTGGTTTTTGGTGGGGTATTAGACGGTGTTTGAGATTTAACCATCACCGCGTGGACAGCTCCTTTTGATTTAGAAGAAGTGGACGCGTGAGGAGTGGTGGTATTTGGTTTATTGGTAGAATCAGGAGTTCGGAAATTGGGGTTTTTGTTGCGCAACCGCAATTTCTCTTCTTCTAAGGCTCGAATTTCTAGTTTCCGAGCCATGGTAAAGGCCTCATCAAATGTGCGGAAAGTTTGAATTTGAAGAGTAGGAGAAATGTGCTTAGCACATGCCCATGTGAAAAGTTCGATAAGTTCAGCCTGAGGCAAGGCATATGTAAGTTGGTTGATAAGGCCACGCCATCGTCCAACGAAATCTGCGATAGATTCGTCTTCGAATTGTCGGATGGCATAAAGGTCGGTGATGGATACTTTCTTAGCAATGTTAATGGAGAAGTGATCCAAGAAAGATTGGGCTAGTTGGTTAAAAGAGAAGATTGAGTGCTGGGTTAAAGCACTGTACCACTCCAAGGCGGGTCCTGATAAGGACATGGGAAATGTGCGGAGTAACAAGGCATCATCATGGGCAATCAAATAACAAGCATGTCTAAATGATCGCAAGTGTTGTTGAGGATCCTCTTTACTATTAAAACGAGTAAATTTTGGCAACTCCCATTGAGGAGGATATGAATGAAGGGGGACAGAAGGGTGAATGGGCTCTCGAAAACTTGCTCGTATGTCAAGGCGCTACGACTTCCTAATACTGAAGCCTCCCGATTTTGCATTTTGTCCATCATTTGTTTGATGAACTCTGTGGTTGGATGAGATGATGGTGCGGTTATGGCAAACGGAGGCAAATTGGGCCAAGGGCCTCCACTGGACAATGGTGGGGTTAAGTGTTGATAAGGTATGGAGGATGAATATGTTGAGGCGACAGAATAGGGATGTCCCATATAAGGTGTTGAGGTTACTGGATACGTGTATGGGAATGAAAAGGTAGGCGGAGCTTGAGAAGGAAAGCTCGTGTGGATAGGTGGCAGAGAGCAAGTCATGAATGGAGTAGTCTGCAAGAGAGATGAGGTAGGGGCAGTCGGTGGTAATGATATGTGGGGTCCAAGATTAGCCAAAGAAAAGCCAATCTGAGTCGTATGAACCTCTGAAGCTGTCGGATTGGGAGACGGGGCTAGAGATGCAGGAAGCAAGGCGGTATTATCAGGCGGAGTGGGAGCTAAATGAGCAGCTATACTAATAGGCATACCAACAAGGAGCTGACCATCAGGCGTACGGTCAGGGGTATGAGACAAATAGTATTGTACAGTGCTAGGATTAGCATCCAGAAATTTGGTAAAGTCCTTGTCTCCTACAGAATTTGGGGGATCTCACCGTATCGTAGGATTCCCATGAATGTGAAGGGGGTGATTCAGTAAAGAAACAGAGCAAGCATGTGAAACCATGGCGGTGGCTTGCTTTGAGTGATAACAACCATGGACAGTGTTCATGAGTAAGGTTTCAATCTGTCAGAATGAAACAGCCTTAGAATGGTGAAATTGGCAGGGTTGTTGGTTTGTCAGGGGTTGTAGAAGACAGAACCGATATCGGTCTAGTATCCGATGTCGGTTACACTATAGCCGACGTCGGTCAGGTAACCGATGTCGGTGTAAGAAGTCTAGGCTAACAAGATATAAAAAGGCTGCTAATTTGATTTTTAACAACGTTTAGTATACGTGTCCAATTATTGATCACAGAAGACAGAGTATGAGAAAGAAAACAGAACTAAAAACAAGCAAGATGCACACACAAATCCAGAGATTAACCCTAGGGTTAATTTTAATTATCGTGGGCTTATGCCTTTAGACGTAGAATGATGTCAGAATCCTAAACAAGAGACTTAGGGGAAATGTCAAGTTGTTTTGGCTTATAAGGTTACCTCAATCGGGCGGAGGAATACCGCGGAAAAGGGGGATGTTTGAGTTGTTGTGTTAATTGTGAAGTGATTCGGTATGTGTTGTGCAGTGAATGTAAGATTAATTTCCTGTCAATACCGTGGATATCACCCCCACGTGTACGACCTGTTACTTAATCTACGTTCACTAGAATTGAAAAACAACAAGCAGGAATGCAATGCACGTGTTTTAAACCCAAATCGAAAATTATGTTCGATGAAGCAAAAGAGATGACTTTCACTAATGCGAAACTAGGAAAGAAAGACAAATTCTTTTGAAATATACAAAACCTTATGAATATCTTTAGAAGAAGAAAACAACAAGTATGCTTCCTAAAATGAAAATAAGCAAGAGAGAAAAAAACCCAAGATGGGTCCCACCGGGCGTGCCAAAATGTTTCACTCGGAATGATTCGTTCCTTTTAGAAACAGATAAGGTTAGGGGCTAGGAGGAATACCTGTAGAATGTCGAGATGGTGTGCGCGTACCGTAGAGAAAGATCAGGCTGATTGCGAAGAACTCCTTTTTGTCTTGGAAGGACTACCTGCAAATAAGAACACAAGACCACAAGATTTTGATTAGACAATAAATGAGGAAACTGCCTTGGGCCCAGGAAATATAAAACTTCCTTTCGAAGGTGGTCAGTTTCCCTGCTAATATGAATTAACACAAAAGACTATAAAATATCAATTAAGTTGCTTCGTTGAACTGGGTAGGGGAAAGGCTGGTTTTCTGGTTTTGATCAGAGGAACCGATGCTGCCATCGATAACCGATGCCGGTTCTCGATAACCGATACCGGTGGGTTCTAGGATCTGTGAGGTTAGTTGCTTTGTGGGGTAGTTGTGTTGTTTGTAAAGGGTATATAGGTGGTATTAGGAAATAAGGTGATGAGAGGTAGATGAATGATAGTTAGAGGTGCATATGACACGTTGGGTAGTGGATTCAGGATGGATTTATGAGGACTGTAATTCAAAAGGCATAAGAAATGTTATAACAGAGGACATGTAAGATGTGACTTACTAGTTTTGACGAAGATGCAAGCTGATCTCCTTTGCTGTAAACACTTCTGGTATTTCCACTCGTCTCTGCTCGGTCAAGTGAAGGTCTGGACTCTGATTTTCGCTCCCAATGATCTCTGTTGATTCAAAAATCATTCGACCCTGATCCAAAATGAAATTCCGATCCTTTGTTTTTGGTTTGGGGAGCCCATTTACAGGGAACCGATGGCGGTTACGTAACCGATGGCGGTCGAGTAGGAACCAGCATCGGTAAGGAAAAAGTAGGCTATTTTTAGTAAAATAGCCCACCTTCCCTGCTTTTCTCCCGAGAGATCAGTTGCGGGCTTGGTCAAGTGGCTAGAAGGTCGGTTTTGGGTGCGAGTAAGGAGGCATTAGTTATGGATGTGAGTCTAGACCAAGTCATAGGTCTTAATTAGGTTAGTTTAGGGTTAGGGCTAGGTCATGATGAGGTGGCAAAATGAGGTGGCAGGTAAGGTGATGTGGATTTATCAATTACAAGGTAATTAATAAATAATTGTGTAAGGTTTAGGTGATGAGGTTAAGTTGCGAGATGAGATGCGGGTCACAAGGGGTCGTAAGACACAAATTTGGTGTCTACACAACCATCACTATTAATGCCTCCCATAAAATCTACCCCCAAATCTGTCTTGACTATATAAATTTTTGGTTTGATGCCTTGAAGGAGGAGGAAATAGCAGAGAAGATTGAATCTCGATTTGGTTGTTGGGAAAAAATAGATCTTACATTAATGGCCTGAAGAATTTTTCTCCATTTTCTCCCACCTAACCTCACCAATTTTAAATTTTTATATCTTCATGGCATAGATGAGGATGAGATCTTTCCAACGGTGTCAAATTTGCAATATTTTGAGCCCTGAGTCAAAAGATATGCCCCTTCGAAGTTTGTATCGGGTCCGTATAAAAGAGTGGGAAAACTAGTTTGAAAAATGGGCCCCCTTTTTAATATGGGACATGTGGAGGGAAAATTAGGGCAAAAATCGGGTCCGTGGGTCCAAAATTTATCTTTTCTCCCTTTTTCACAAAAATTGCAAAATCTAGAAAGCTCCCACGTACCCGCTTTGCTCCGCTTAGACACATGGCACCCTCTGGTGGCTAGGGACATGTGCTATAATTTTCATCTTTGTGCCATTTTGATAAAAGGAAAATTTTCACTTTTTCCTCCAATTCCCCGCTTTGACCCTGACTCGGGCTCAAATGCTGACTTTTTCCCTTTAGGCGGAGTTTGCAACCCATTTTGTAACTTTTACATCTTTGGAATAAAAAGGGAAAAATCCAACTTTTCCCCCGATGGCCCACCTTAGTGTTGCTGATTTAGGCTTGCCACGTGGTGCTTCCTCTATTGACCTGCCCAATTTCTATGTTTTTGGCTAAGTCCTTTGCTCGGTGGGGTCATATTTCTTGATCGTGTACATGTAACACCTTTGACGCTTGTTTGAGAACCCTCTCTCTATTTGACCCTTGAGTTAGTGCTATTTGGACACTTGGCACTCTTCGCTTGCCACCATGCATTGACTATTCAACTCGACTATGTTTCCCTTTTTTAGATTGGACACGTGGAGGCTCCGTGCTCGCTTGAAATCCCGATCAAGATTTTCCTTTGAAGGAGCATCGGGTTGACACTTGGAAGCCTCCACAGGTCTTTGGAATTTTCAATGACCTCTCTCTTACCTTTTCAAACCTTGGGCTATGTGGCGAACTGGCACTTGTTTGAGCCTCCACTTTTGGATCTACCCTGGAGATGTGCCACTTGGACGTGTGACAGCCCCCGCCAATTTCTATACTCATCCTTTTTTGAGGGCCGCCCTGTCATCGCCTTTTGAAATCTATTGACCATTTGCTATGTGGAGGGATAGCATGAGTTATGTGTCTCCGCCTTGGACTCCCATTTTAGATTTGCACCGAGTTGACACCTTGCACCTTCCTTCCTAGTTGAAGAATTTTCAACGGCCGTGAAACTTTTGGGGCTCTAGATACATGGAATGCCTGGCGCTCGCTTGAACTTCCCTTTTGGATTCAACTTTGGAGAAGTGCCGTGTAGACATGTGGCTCTCTCCACTGCCTCCTCCATACTTAGTCAATTTCTAGACTCATTCTGAACTGTTTTGAACCCAAAGACTTTAGATCTTCTCCATTTCTTCTTTCCTTGCTCTTGGCTTCTTTGTGACACTGCTCCTCCTCCTCTAACCCTACTATTCTATTTCCAAGCCCACATGTAACCCATTAAATAGATTTAAGACATAGATCCACTCGATAGAGTTGTTTCTTCTCTTTCTTCTTGCATAGGGTCGTTTAGTCTTTCGTAGGCCCTGCCAGTCCATTGTTGAGTCCTTCGTGACCCGTTTACAAGATTTAACCATGTTTTCTCTAATTCTTTTCGTACGGGGGTGTGGCTGATCCAATACTTTACCTAAGGGGTGAAATATGGATAACGGTTTGTGCGTCACTTCTCATACAATATAGAAAGTCATATCACAATGGCAGAGTTATGTGGCACCAAAAATTGTCCTAACGAGACATTCACCATTTTCTACAATGGTGGAGAGGGATATCCAATCGCTTCCTCTTGCGTATTCCTTGAGAAACAACTAGTAAGTATCTTTGTGCCCAATCTAAATCCAGACATTGCTTTCCACCTTCAAATACATTACGCTCACACTTTCGAGGAGGTCATTGAAAAAGGCATTCAAATAGAGAAATTCCTTATTGCCAAAGGAACTCTTAAGTCACAATCTAATGAGAACCAAAGTGTTAAACCTATGGAAAAGCTGAAAATATTCAACAAAAACAAGAACGTGGTGGGATATGGGATCACGATTCCAAATGCGTGTAAACAGCTTTTAAACTAGTTAACCTTTTAAACTCGACTAAAGGACCTATTCAACCACCACCTAAACGGAGAATGTTAAATCCTCTCAATGAGCCTTTTTCAGTCATATTGAAACACGTGGATGCAACTCACATGGTGACTTATCCCATGACACAACCCTTTGATGAAAATGATCCAAACCATCATGGTACAAAGAGCATGACTATTGTGAATTACATCCCGTCAAAGGACACAAAATAGAAAATGTCTATGACTTCATCACTACATCCAAGACCTCATCGAAAATGGGGAGATAGAATTGGAAAACCTGGAAAAAATTAGATGACTAATGAAAAGATGGGGATATACAAAGAACCATTCCCTAAACATGGTAAGTCAGAGGAGCCAAATCTGGATCGAGGAGAGCCATCCTAGAGTTATAAAACAACAAATTATCTATATACCAAGAAATACAACAATCATTATGATTCACTCATTGGATGTATTCGTTCTCCTAGTGACCATGTAAACACCATTTGAATCAAGGGAAAATATTGTGCTACTCGTAATAAGGCATGCCTCGCCTCATGATTCCCGAACCTCTCCGTCAAACCCGCAAAATGCTAGGTACAACCTCTTAGAACAACTTGAGAAGACGTCTACCAAGATTTTGAACTTGGATCTTTTTAAGATATCAAATGTACATAAAGAAATTTTGTACCAAACTTTTCGTGAGGTCAAGAGTGCCACTAGAAGTAGATCCTACACATCTTCAAAGCCGCGATATCAAACATTGTACCAATTGAGCACATTTCCTTTAATCACAGTGGAAATCACTATCTGAAAATCTAACACATAATCTCCCCTTATATATTGAGGTATTCATTATCTTCCAAAAGATAAAACGGGTGATTTTGGACAACAGATCATGATTGAATATATGCATGTTGAAATTAGTTAAGAAACTGGGACATACCGAAGAAGACCTCGAGTTAAACATCATTACCATAACCACTTATGACAACACAGAAAGAGAGTCAAATGGGAAAATCACATTATCCATGAAATTCAGACCCACTGGTCATCACACAAAGTTTGATGTCCTAGACTTGGAACTCTCATACCATATGCTTCTAGGCCAACCATGGATTCATGCCATGTAGGCCGTGCCATAAATGTTCCATCAATGTATCAAATCGAAACACGAGGGACATACATGCACATGATACAAAGAGATTCGTGAGCCCTTCACTCACTGTAGGGCTCTCAATATTTTTGTGTATAAGGGTACCTATACATGTCCCTCTGCTAATATAGCTATTCCTCTTCAATTAAAGCCATGGAGTCCCAAGTAGATTTAGATTCCCTCAGTTCTTGCGCCCGTGGTGCCTCTACATCAACTTTTCCTTTTGATTCATGGGATATGAGGGTTATAGAATAAGGTTGTGGAGAATATAATGTGCAACAATCCCTTTTAGTTTTAGACCTCTCATTGTCACCTAAAACTAGAGGTCGACCCAACTATCATTTTAGATGGCCTAGAGATGAGCAAACTATTGGGTCATTTTTACCAGGAGGCTTGTTGGCTGAAGAGAAATTGTTAGATCCACCTACGACTTGGGTCCTGGAAGATACTCAACCAACTTGCTACCAAACCCTTGAGTATGAGAAATCTATCCGAATGATGTATTCCATGGGCTACAAAGGTATGAGATGTGGAAGGAATGAGCAAGGACAATGAGAACCAGTTCCTCTCCCACATTTTAAAATAGAAAGGTATGACATCAAAATTCACCCTTATGGGGCACATCCCAATGATCAAGATGCTACTTGCTTTGAATGTGAAGATAGCTCGACTATTTAGATAGTGATACAAATTCCTATCAGAGCTAGCCAATACGAGGATCTTGCCTCCATGAACTTGAATACCACTGTCCTCACCATAACCCCTACTGAAACCTACACTTGACCTTGTTTACCCTTTCCTTGTTGAATGGGACCAACAATGTCATATGCCACTATATCTATTTGAAAATGATGAAGCTATTATAGAATTTATGGGAATTTAGGATACAATCCCATTGGAGATCACAAAAGGTCTTCTTTATTAACTTAGATACTGTGCCTATTTTGGAGAGGAAGCTGAGCTTCATGGTCAACAAAATTTAAGAAAAAGTGAGGGTAAAAGTTCTAATGAAAAGCCTTAGAAAAATTCAAAGTCCAAGTTGCACATGTGAAAACCCATTTGAGGCCCCGATGTAAAAATAGGTACAAAAATCAAAGGATAATGAAAGTGACCACGCCAAGGATGAAAATCTCATGGAGACATCCTTGGACGAATATCTCAACCTTCCTCTTGATCCCACGCGTATGGAGAATTTGTCAAAGTTACTAGTAGAAGAGACTATTGATGTAAACATTGGCACAAAAGAAGACCCAAAAATAGTTAAGTTGGGAGCTTCGCTCTCAGCATGGGAACAAAAAACATTCACCATGCTACTACAGAGTTTATAGATGTGTTTGCATGGTCCTATAAGGATATTCCAAGATTAGATCCAACTTTTGTTGTGCAAAAATTAGTTGTACATCCGTAAAATAAGCCTATTAAGAAAAATCTCAGAAAGATGCACCCGAGGGTGGCTCTCCTGGTTAAGGAAGAGTTAGAAATATTTCTTGCGGTAGGATTCATTCGACACATTAATTACTCTAAATGGATATCCAATATCGTTCTTGTCCATAAAAGGCCTCATTAGGATTATAATTTGCATATATTTTAGAGACATAAATAAGGCATGCCCCGAGGATGATTTTCCATTACTAAATATTGATATAATTGTTGATTCAACCACACGATATGAAATACTATCTCTTATGGATGGATATTCAGGATAGAATCAAATCAAGATAGTCGATGAAGATCAACACAAGACAAATTTTACAACTCCTGGGGTACCTTCATATCGTGTAATGCCATTTGGTCTTAAAAATGCAGGAGCTACCTATCAAAGGGAAATGATGGTAATTTTCCATGATATGATCCATGATATCATGGAAGACTATGTGGATGACATCCTAAAAAAAAACTAAGACAAGGGAAGACCACCCTACTATTTTACGTAGTGTATCTTTGAGATCCTATGAGAGTACAAGGTCCATCTCAACCTAAAGAAATGTGTGTCTCGGCATGCTATTAGGAAAATTTCTTGGTTTCATCATATCAAGAAGGGGAATTGAGGTAGACCATGCTAAAGTGTTTGCTATTACTGAGATGCCTCCTCCTAAAAACATTAAGCAACTACACTACTTGTAGAAAAATATAGGCTATTCACTGATTCATCTCCCATCTTGCTGATAAGTGTCATTCGTTTGTGTAGAGAGATAGAAAAAAAGAATGCCTAAGGCGTGCTACCAATCAGATGGTGCCACATAGTTGCGTTGAAAAGTTAAAGTGGGGATGAGGGTCGGTGGAGAATTTTAAAGTTTTAAACTTTTTTGATCAAAAAGAGTTAAAAGTAAAAATCGATCTCGCAACCCCATCGCCAAGAAGATAAAACCACCTGTCTGATCATTGAAAAGTCAAAGCAGGGTAGTGGGCCAAAATGTTCCAAAATGCCTTTTCACTATAAAAGTTATAAAGCGTAAAGTTTTCCCCACACCCGCTCCAATTAATTTCTTCCACATGGGCGGCCCAAATTTAAAGTTGTAAAAGCAAATTGAATGGCCCATATTTAAACTGGTGAAATAATGTAATGGCCGTATATTTGAAAACCTAGTTTTTCCGCCATTAACGTTTCTTTGCAAATCAAGAATTTGAAAGGGTGCAAATGATTGGAATGATTTGTAACCGCATTTCTTGCTTGCTCGAGGAATTTGTAACCATATCTTGCGAGCTATTTCATGGGATTTCAAATCCATTGTAAAGGGTTGGAATTTTGATATTCTGGAACTGTAATTTTGAATATGAAGAAATCAATACAAGGGTTTTCCCCTTTTTCCTCTATTTTCTCTTTCCTTCTTGCTCTGATATGTGAATCATTTAATCCTTGCATGCTTAGAAACTTTGTGTTCTAGTTTATACAATCTCAAGAACTTTGAGTCTGTGGATTGTGCCTATTATAAATGTGAATGGTTCTACTCTATATCTCATTTTCTCAATACATATAAGGGTTTTCTCTACCATCTCTTTTCCTTGAAAGTATTGTCTTCTTTTGCCTCCCTCATTTCTTCAAGTATTCTATCCTCATGTATTGATAAATTTCTAGGTATAAAACACATTTCAAGATATCAGAATCCACCATGAATGAAATATTGCATATTTGTACATAGGTTTTTCCTTTTCTTTCAATAAGGTAACCTCTCCCATTAAAGAGGAGGGACTTGCTTGTCCCCTGACTGTGGTTTCATTCCAAGTGCAAATCTGAAACCCAATAGTTTTTGGCAACTCTACTAGGGATTTGTTCAACAAATTTCCTTTTACGAAAAGAACAACTAATTTGATCATTTCTTTGATCTGGTGACTCTAAGATAAACTCGTGGTAGAAGGGATCTTGGAATTGAAGATCCCCAATTTTAACTCCTGGATCAACAAGGTTTTCAACTTCCTCCAACAAGAAGAAATAGAATATCTCGTTCCACAAGAACACTTCCGTTGAAGACAAAGATTCTAGTAGTAGCATTCCTCAAGCAAAACTTAGCCTTGATCTTTGTGCCTTAATTCTTGTTGGTCGCTCGGGTTCCACTTCAAGAAATATTTCTAAGGATGGCGTAACTCTACCTTGGGGACAAATAATTGGGCCTCCGGCTCTTCCTCAACCATTACATGCATTACCTAGGCATAATAAGAAGAATTTTTGAAAATTTAGAGGTGATGGAAAAGTGCACCCTGATGAACACATTGCAACCTTCATTGTTGCATGTGGGGTCCTTGGAGTTGAACATGAGGATGTCTCTGTTAGGTTGTTTGTGGAGACCTTGCAAGATAATGCTACAGATTGGTTTTACCATCTTCCTGTTGGGACCATCATCGATTGGACTACTATGAGGACTGAATTTGAGCAGCGTTCAAACCTGTTGAAGATGTGCATGCTTTGCTAGCTCATATTTCTCAAATCAAGAAGGAGCCACATGAGCCTATAAGAGAATTTGTGGCTAAGTTCAACAAGTTGATTAACAGAATTCCACAAAATACTAAGCCTATTGATCGCTCTTGAAGTGTTTCTTCTTGAATTTTCAATTACCGTAAGTAAGCTATGCCCCAAGGAGAGAAAATCTTACAACTTTAGATGTTGATCGAGAGATTAGCTATCATTGTAGAAGATGAATTGATCATGTCTGGAAAGCTGAAAAGGGAGTATTTCAAATCCAAAGCATCTTCTTCTTCCTCTTCTCTTGGAGGTAATTTAGATCAGTTGGTGCAAAAGTTAGCTAATGACCTCATTATCATCAAGAAACAATTGGCTCAACATGATCCATATCAAGATGTTCCAAGGAATAATTTTCAGCCTAAGAACCGCTTGCCTTCTTCTCAAATCAGTTGTCCATCAAGATCCACCCCTCAAGGTGTCTATCAATGCTACTTGTGAGGTTCTTGAACTTGATGATGAGGAAGAAAATGGGCTCTATGATAAAAAAATAGGAAGCTAATGAAGAGCTGGATGAGCTTGGTGGTTCTCTAGTTTATTTCCTCACCATTAAAGGTGTGGATGATGAAAATGACTATGATGATGTAGTGGCTGAGATGAATAGTGAGTCATATGCTGTTATGACTCGGGAGAAGACCAACAAAAAGGAAAAAGTGGTGCAACTTGTAAAAATATCCAAGGAGTACCCCATCACCATCTCGGTGATTGCAAGAAGAGGAGCTCCTATTCCTACTACTTCCACCCAAAAGGTAAGCTCTGTTAGTCCTTCTCCCTCTACTTTTGCTTCTGAGAATTCTTGTCCAACAAATGATAAAGCTGATAGATCAAAAGCTCCTCCTACTCCTAGTAGTGATTCCCCATCCACATTTGGATCTTTTGACATTATAGACCATCTTAAAAAGACCAAGATTCAGATTTCTAAGGCAAAGTTCTATCAAACCCATCCTAAAGCATTTTCCAAAATGGTTAACTTTGTAAATTCTAAATATAAAACCCTAGCCCATTCTTCTAAAGGCATTTGCCCACTCCTTCTTCTCCACCTCAACCCAACCTTGTGGCTGTAGTCACTTCACCCAATGAGAAGATCAAACCCTTCTATGTGACTCTCCTCATAGCTAGCCACAAGCTTAGCAATTATGTCATTGATTATGGTGCATATGATAATGTAATTGCCTGCAAAAGTGGCTCATGCTTTGGGTCTAACCCTAACCCACACTTATGGCTCTTATTATTCCATGGAAAGTAGAGAAGTTCCTTTGGTTGGGAGAATCAAGGATGCACAAGTAGATTTTTCTTCTTTACTAGAGAAGAAGGTCTTGGCTACCATCTTGGTTGCTGATATCCCTCCTTCTTATGGAATGATGCTAAGTAGGAACTTTTACAAATATGTTAGAGGTGAGATCCAAATGGATTGGTCACATGCCTTGATACCTATCAATGGGAAGATGAAGAAGCCACTACCTGAGAAACAAGCAGAGTATATTGTGCAAAAGACAGATGATCCTAAATCACAAATACTATATGAAGACATTGGGCATGGGAACTACATGATCATGTCACAAGAGGAGACAAGTATTCTAAAGGGAGTTTTGCTTGATCCTAATGGTGTGTGGAATTTGGAGTTTGATGGAAGCTAATCTTCAGCCTATTTCTAGAGTCTGGTGTAGTGCTCATTTCTCCTAAGGGTAAGGTTCATCCTTTCTCCTTCAAATTTTAGTTTGAAAATACCAACAATAATGCTTAGTATGAGGCCCTTATTTTTGGGTTGAGCATGGCGAAGGAAATGGGAGTGAAGAACCTTCTTGTTCATGGAGATGCAGAGCTAATTATAAAACAAGTTAGAGACCTTTATCGAGTAAAGAAAAAGGTTCAAGCACTATAGGAATTGGTCTGGGATTCCATTGAATTCCTTAATGATTTTTCCATTTAAGCTGTTCTCCAAGGGAAAGGTACACTAGGCTGACTCTCTAGCTATTTTGGGGTGTTTGTTGATTCCTCACCCTGATTTCCCTTAAGAGAAATTCACCATTGAGATGATCCATAGACCCAGTGTGCCTGAAAATGCAAATAATTGGCAAGTTTTCAATGATGACCAACATTTGCTTTCTTTCTTGGAGCTTAGAGACAACTTTTATCAGTTGTACTTTAAAGGAAGTGACAATTTTCCTAGAGAGTGTGTGTCATCAAATGAAGAGGGTGTCAAAGAAGAGATGGATCAAGATGGATGCATCAAAATGAAAGGCAAAAAAATCCCTAAAGGGATGGTGAGTTTGGAGGATCTTTTTGATAAACATGATAGGTATATGAAGTCTAAAGTTTCCCAAGGAGCCCGACAATCTATTGAGACTGAGAAAGTGAATATTGGGAGTCTTGATGATCCCAAAATGGTCAACATTGGAAAATGCTGCACTCAGGAAGAGAAAAAGAAGGTGGTAAATCTATGAAGAGGTATGTTGATGTTTTGGATTACTCTTATGATGATCTTAAGGCTTTTTAGCCTAAAGAAATGCAACATTTCATTCCTCTTAAGCCTGGGATCAAACCCTTCAAACAAAAGTAAAGGCAATATAATCCAAAGATAGATGATACAATTTTCCAAGAAATACAAAATATTTTGAAGGCTAAGATCATCTTCCCCATCCACCATTCAACATGGATTGCTAATATAGTGCATGTCAGGAAGAAGAATGGTGAGATCCAGATCTGTGTGGAATTCAAAAATCTAAATCAGGGTTCTTTGAAGGACAACTACCCTCTCCCCATGATGGACCAAGTATTGCAAGTTGTCATAGGCTCGGAGATGCTATCTATGTTAGATGGATTCTTAGGGTACAATCAAGTAGAGGTGAATACTGTAGATCAACATAAGACTACCTTTACTACTCCTTGGGGAAAATTTACATATAAGAGGATGCCATTTTGTCTCATTAATGTTGGTGCCACTTTCCGAGGGCCATGGACTTGGCTTTTGGCAGTTTGAAAGGGAAATGCATTGTTGTGTATTTAGATGACTTGACAGTGTTTTCTAAAGCAATAACATATCACTTCCAACACCTTGAAACAATATTGCAGAAGTGTAGAGAGCATGGGATTTATTTAAACCCTAAGAAGTCCGTATTTTGTGTAACAGAAGGAAAGTTGTTGGGACAAATTGTTTCAAAGGAAGGGATCAAGATTAATCGGAGATAGTTCAGTGCCATCCAGTAAAATTCCTCTTCCATCAAGTAAGAAAGGTGTCCATTATTTCTTTGGTAAGATCAATTTCCTAAGAAGATTCAACCATAATTTTATAGAACTTACTATGAGCATTGCTCACATGATGCAAGGGACAAAAAATTTTAGTTTGTCCTCTGAAGAGAAGAAATCATTTGAGGACATTAAACAAGATATTGCAAAGACTCCAATATTGGCATGCCCTGACTTTAGCAAAGATTTCATTATCTATTTTTATGCCACTGAAAATACCCTAGCTACTATGTTAGCCCAGAAGAATGCTGAAGATCATGAGCTCCCAATTACATTCATGAGTTATGTCTTGAAAACTCATGAGCTGAAGTACACCATGATGGAGAAACATGATTTTGTAGTTGTCAAAGCTATCAAGAAGTTTAGGTTTTACATCCTTAATTCTCATTTTGTGGTGCTTGGTGCCTGATACAACAATCAAATCCATTCTTACTTAGCAAGAATTTGGAACCAAGAGAGGTAATTGGGTAGCAAAGGTACAAGAGTATGATCTTTACATTAGGCCAACAAAGCTGGTTCGTGGTAAGGGCTTGTGTGAACTCATTGCTGAGGGAGATGCCAAGGAGTTTTCCAAAGATGGAGTTGATGTCCTTGTTGTTCTATTCCTTAGCTTGACAGATGTATGGTATGCTGACATTGCTCACTTTCTCGACGTATGGAGAGTGTCCATATCACTGAGTGCCAAAGAGGAGAGAGCCATCACACTAAGCTCGCACAATATGTGTTATGGGATAATGCTTTGTTCAAACGAGGCATAGATGGAAGGTTTTTGAAGTGTGTAGACAAGGAGCAACAAAAGAAGTTGTTCTCTGCTTTTCATGACCAGGATTGTGGAGGTCATTTCTCCTCTACTGTAATAACTCATAAAATACTTTGTCATCGTTTTATTATTGGCCAACTTTGTTCAAAGATGCATCAAAATGGGTTAGAAAATGTGAAGCATGCCAAATGTTTTTGGAAGACCTAAGTTGGCTGCTTTTCCTCTCAATCCTATAGTGATTGAAGATCCATTTACACAATGGGATTTATAATTCATTGGGGGAACTACCCATGTGCCGATCCAAAATTACTTCACCAAGTGGGTAGAAGCCATCCAAGTCAAGAGCACTACTTCCATAGTGCAACTTCATTAAGGAGAACTATTGAAAATTACTTCACCAAGATACTAATGGAACATGGCTAGAAACCATAGTTAGGGACAAACATGTCCCTCCCTCTTTAATGAGAGAGGTTCCCTTATTGAAAGAAGGAATTTTTTTACAAATATATAACTCTCAATTGACCCTGATATTCTGGAATGTTTTCATACTTAAAAGATTATCAATACGAAGGATTGGAAGAGTAGAGAGATGAAGAAGGAAGAAAACAACAATGTTTTTAGGAGATATAGGTAGCATAATATATCCTTACTCACATTGAACCAAGAAAATATAGGAAAAGATCAATCACTTCATCACCAATGTGAATCTGTAGACACAAAGTTCTAAAGATTACATAGACAAGAACACAAAGTTTCTTTTGAATGCAAAGACAAATGATCCATTGAATCGAGCAAGAGGAGAGAGAGATGATATAACAAAGGAAATGAGAAAGAAAGCTTTGTATTGAATTACTTCCAAATTTACAATGTTCCTAGAAAACTAGAATCCTTTTTCCATGGCCAAAACATGTTCTTATAACAATTTGTGTACATCCATACTTTGTCCCCAAGAAAAGAATATCCAAAAGGAATAATGTTTGTTGTAGATCCATTTTTGGAAAGTGACATGAAACAAATGCACTCATGAAAACCAGAGGTTCAAAAAGGTGAATATTTCATCAGTTCAAGCATGATTACTTTAGTAGGGGCATCTCATGATTTTCTTCTTCATGTGGTCCTACCATTTCCACCTTTTAACCACTTTCATAGCACTCAAGTGCTTACTGGTAAGTTTTCCCCTTTTTTATTGCGTATGCCCGATAAACTCTATTTTCTGATAATCAAACTTTACATCTCTTTAAACTTATCGATTTGGCTCCACAACAAACCAAAAATGCATCTCATGAATAAATGATAAGGAAACAGAGAGAGAAGAACAAAGAATGGTTCACATTTGTATTCTTTGGAGCTCTGGTTCGTTAATGGCATCAAAAACTAGATGAGTGCATTTTGGCCACTCTTTCCCTTTGTCAGCTTTGAAATTGGACCCTATGTGTGGCAAGCTCCAAGAATGACAACAAACTTGGGGAAAAAAATCCACGTTTTAAGACATTTGGGAGAAAAAATACAATTTCTCATTTTCTCCATCCCTCCGCATCCTCGCCAAAGGTCAGACACATGGCACACCTTGATTGGAAATGGGGTCGTGGCTCAAATTCTCATTTTCCTCGCCTGCCCACTATCCCGATTTCATTCTTCAACACATGGCATCACCCGATTGGTTGTGGGGATGTGCTTCACTTTTATACTTTATTTATTTTGAAAAGGGAAAATTCCAACTTTTCCCCCAAAATTCCATGCCTCCACCATTGACTTTTCAACGTAGGCCATATGTCCCTTTTTAATTCACTGCAGGCTTCAACTCAAAATTTATCCCTTTGAATGAGTGGGGCCGCGAGTCATTTTAGAACTTTTCACCCTTTCGCCATAATGCCTTAGAGAATAAAATGGATCCATTGCCCCGAACTTCCGCCAAAACTACTCCAACCAATCAGGGACCCATGGGGATGCGGGGAAAATATGACATTTTTTCCAAAATCACCAAAAGTGATAAGTTCAAAAAGGAACCCATCCAACCACATCCAATGAGAAGAAAACACATAGCTTCACCTTCTAAGAAAGAATTTGATGGGGAAAAGAATGTAGAAAATTGTAGAGAACGAGAAAATGCCATTTTTGCACCCGATGAAGATTTTCTTTCTGCACAAGTTAATATGTGAAGAATGCAAGTTTCCACGTCCTTCAAATGCATAAAAGAAGATCATAAACCCCCTCCCATCCATGAGAAATAGATATAACGTTATAATGGTCGCAGACTGAGGAAATGCATAAAATGTCATGGGGATCAAAATGAGCACTTGAGGGGCTCAAAACATGAATTCCTCCATGGCAAGACTTCAATTTTCATGAAATTGGATTTCAAAAAAAAGGGGGAAAATTGAGGGGACAACAATGGCTCCTTCTGGGGATGATTTGGTAGAGGAAAGATGTAAAATCAAGAACCATAGAGAATTTTGGGGATGAACAAATCAATGCCTTATCCATTGGGCAATGGAGTCAAAAATCAATATCAACACAGAAGACAACACACACAAGGAAACAAGCAAAAACAAGAAAAACTAGAAACAAAATGCTATACAAAATGTACAGAGGGACCGCCAAAACTCCTAGGTTTTGAACAACTTCAAAAATTTCCCACTATAAGGAAGTGGGAGAGGAGAACCATCCATGTAATCTAGGTAAAAAGAGTTCTCACCAACAAAATGTCTAATTTTAAAAGGACCAAGCCAAAGGGAATCAAATTTACCATGGCTGCCTCGAGGTTCATGCCTTTTGTCCCAAAGAAGAACACTGTCTCCCACTTGAAAAGTTTGGGTTTAGCCTTTTTGTCAAACAAAGCTTTTACCTTGAGTTGATGAGCTGATATTCTATCAACCACTTGCAATCTATCTTCATTCAACTTCTAGAGGTACATAATTCTTTTGTCCAATGAATTGGTAAAGTTGGCATCCTCAATGGCCTTCATCAAATGTAAGGTGGCAAGTTCCATGTCACTAGCAGTTGAGCTTCAACTCCATATACCACTTGAAAAGGAGACATTCCAATGGCTCTCTTAGGTGTAATCCTATCTACCCATAAAGCATCATATAGTTTCTTATGCCAATTCCTCTGAGAGTCATTAACAAGCTTCCAAACAATGGTGACCAAGTTCTTGTTAGTTGATTCTGCTTGCCCATTCCCTTGGGGATAGTAATATGAAGAGTGGGCAAGGGAAATGCCATAGCCATAGCAGAAATCCATCATCTCAGCAGAAGAAAAATTGGAAGCATTGTCAGTGACAATCTTGTTTGGTATCCCAAACCTTATTAAGATGTGCTCCTTGATGAAGTTGCATACTACTTCAGAAGTAGTACTTTTAACTGGAATGGCTTCCACCCACTTGGTGAAATAATCAGTGGCAGTCAAAACATGAGTATGCCCTACACTTGAAGGTGGATTGAGTGTCCCAATGAAGTCCAAACCCCATTGTTGAAAAGGTTCCTCAATCACCACTGGTTTGAGAGGTAAAGTAACCAATTTGGGTCTTCCAACAAAGGTTTGACATGCTTCACACTTGCCTACCCACTTTGATGCATCTTTGAACAAGGTAGGCCAATAATATCTAGCACGAGGATTTTGTGGGTCATGACAATAGAAGAGAAATGACCTCCACAGGCCTGGTCATGAAAGGCTGAGAACAATTTCTTTTGCTGCTCTTTGTCAACACATTTCAAAAACCTTCCATCTATGCCTCATTTGAACAATGCATTTTCCCACAACACATATTGCGCAGACCTTAATTTGATGGCTCTCTTATCCTTGGCACTCAAATGGGATGGACATTCTCCATAAGTAAGAAAGTGTGCAATGCCAACATACCATTCATCAGTTGAGCTGAGGAAAAGAACAACATGGATATCAACTTCCTCCTTGGACAATTTGGCATCAACTCCTTCAACAATGAGTTCACATAAGCCCTTTCCTCAGAACTAGCTTGGTGGGTTTGATGTCAAGATCATACTCCTAAAATTTGGCTACCCAATTTCCTCTCTTGGTTCCAAATTCTTGTTGTGTAAGAATGGATTTAATAGTTGTATCAGGCACAAGCACAATAGAATGAGAGTTGAGGATGTAAAAATGAAACTACTTCACAACTTTGACCACTACAAAAGCATGTTTCTCCATCATGGTGTACTTCAGCTCATGGGATTTCAAAATATAACTCATGAATGCTATGGGGAGTTCATGACCTTCAACATTCTCCTGGGTTAACACAACAGCTAGAGTACTTTCAGTAGCATAGCAATAGATAATGAAGTCTTTGCTATAATTAGGGCATGCCAAGATTGGAGTCTTTGCTATAGCTCTCTTGATGTCTTCAAATGCAACCTTTCCTTTAGAGGACCAACCAAAAGTATGCTTCCCTTTCATCATGTGGGCTATGTTCAAAGTAAGTTCAGCAAAATCAGGTATGAATCTTCTTAAGAAGTTGATCTTGCCAAAGAAAGAGTGCACACCCTTCTTGCTTGTGGGGAGAGGGATCTGTTGAATTACCTGGACTCTTTCTGGATCAATCTTGATTCCCTCCTTGAGAGACAATGTGTCCCAATAATTTTCCCTCGGTGACACAAAAGACATATTTCTTGGGATTCAAGGAGATGCCATGCTCTCTACACTTTTGGAGGACAGTTTCAAGGTGTTGGAAATGATCAACTCTGGTTTTTGAAAACACAGTCAGATCATCAAGGTATACAACTATGCATTTTCCCTTGAGACTGCCAAAGGCCAGGTCCATTTCCCTCTGAAAGGTGGCACCAAGCATTGATGAGGCCAAAAGGCATTCTCCTGTAAGCAAAGGTGCCCCAAGGAGTGGTAAAGGTAGTCTTATGCTGATCTGCAACACTTACTTCTACTTGATTATATCTGAGAATCCATCAAGCATGGACAACATTTCTGAACCTATAACACCTGCAACACTTGATCCATTATGGGAGAGGATAATTATCCTTCAAAGAGGCTTGATTCAAATTCCTAAAATCAACACAAATCTGGATCTCACCATTCTTCTTCCTAACAGGCACAATATTAGCAATCCACGTTGAATGGTGAATGGGGAAAATGATCTTAGCCTTCAATAACTTTTGGATCTCTTGAAATATTGTATCAGCAATTTTAGGGTTATACTACCTCTACTTTTTCTAGAAGGGCTTGATCCTAGGTTTTAGAGGAATGAAATGTTGCATCTCTTTTGGCTGAAAAGCCTTGAGATCATCATAAGAATATGCAAGAACATCAACATACCTTTTCAACAGATTCACTGCTTTCTCCTCTCCTCTTGTGTGCAACACTTTCCAATGTTTACCAGCATGGGTTCATTAAGACTCCCAATGTTTATCTTTTCACATTAAAGAGAGACTGTTGAGCTCCTTTGGAAGTTTTGGACTTGATGTACCTATCATGTTTATCAAATAACTCTTCCAAACTTACCAACCCTTTAGGTATCTTATTACCTTTCAGTTTTATGCAGCCATCATGATCCATTTCTTCTTTGTTATCTTCTTCATTTGGGGGCACACACTCTCTAGGTAGATTTCCACTTCCTTCAAAGTACAACTGGTCAAAATTATCTCTGAGTTCAAGGAAGGAAAGAAAGTGTTGATCATCATTAAAGACCTGCCAATTGTTTGCATTGTCAGGCACACTAGGCCTATGAATCATCTCAATGGTGAATTTATCTTGGGAGAAATCTAGATGAGGGATCAGTAGAGACCCCAAGACAACCAAGGAATCAGCCCTGGTGTTTCTTTCCCTTGGCATGGCTTCAATGGAAAAGGCATCAAGGAACTCAATGGAATCCCAAACCAGATTCTGTAATGTTTCAACCTTCTATTCTTCACTTGAAAGAGATCTCTGACCTATTTTACAATCAGCTCTACATCTCCATGAGCAAGGAGATTCTTGATCCCCATCTCTTTTTCCATGCTTAAACCGAGGATGAGAGCCTCATACTCAAGCTTGTATTATTTGTGTTTTGAATTGGAGCTTGAAGGAGAAAGGATGAATTTTCCTTCAGAGAAATAAGCACCACACCAGCTCCAAAACCAGCTGAGGAGAAGCTCCCATCAAATTCCAAAATCCAAACACCATTAGGATCAAGAAGCACTTCCTTAGGATGGTTAGCCTCATCTTGTGACATGATCATGTAGTTACCATGACCAATGTCCTCATAAAGTATTTGTGCCTTTGGGTCATCTATTTTTTGCATGATATATTTAGTTTGTTTCTCAGGTAGTAGCTTCTTCATTTTCCCATTCACTGGAATAAGAGCATGTGACCAATCCATCATGATTTCTCCTCCAACATCTTTGCAAAA
Source organism: Taxus wallichiana var. yunnanensis (assembly GCA_018340775.1). Classification (NCBI taxonomy): domain Eukaryota; kingdom Viridiplantae; phylum Streptophyta; class Pinopsida; order Cupressales; family Taxaceae; genus Taxus; species Taxus wallichiana. The sequence goes on from CM031242.1 coordinate 953,556,265, forward strand.
ATTTCTACTCAAGTAGCATGTCGTAGGAAGGGGGAATATCAGCTACCAAAATGGTGGCTAAAACTCTCTTCTCTGGAAAAGCAGCAAAGGCTACTTGTGCATCCTTGATCCTTCCAACCAATGGCACTTCTCTACTTTCCATTGAGTAACATGAACCAAAAGTGTGGGTTAGGGTTAAGCCTAGGGCATGAGCTACCTTAGCAGGCATCACATTATCTAAAGCACTAGAATCAATAACACAATTGCTGAGTTTGTGGCCAGCTATGAGGAGAGTGACATAAAATGGTTTGATCTTCTCATCAGATGAAGTGACTGCTGCCACAAGGCTTGGTTGAGATGAAGGAGAAGGAGTGGGAAAGAGACCTTTAGAACTAGGGGATGAAGGCTTGGATTTGGAATTTACAAAGTCTACCATCTTAGCAAAGGCCTTGGGATGGGTTTGGTAGAATTTGGCTTCTGAGATCTGGATCTTAGTTTTCTTGAGATGGTCAATAATGTCAAAAGAACTAGAGGTAGATGGAGCATCATTGATAGGAGTAGATGAAACTTTTGACTTATCAACTCTATCATTTGAAGGGAAAGAAGTTTTAGGAGAGAAAAAATAGAGGAGGAAGGAACAACAGAACCTACCTTGGGTGTGGAAGAAGTTGGAATAGGAGCTCCTCTCCTTGCAATCACTGGAATGGTTGTAGGAGGTTCCTTAGATATTTTAGTAGGCTACACCACTTTCTCCTTCTTGTTGGCTTGCTCACACGAGTCATGACAACATATGATTCATTGTTCATCTCTGCAACTCTTTCTTCATAATCATCCTCTTCATCTATACCTTTAGTGGTGAGAAAATGGACATGAGATCCACTCAACTCTTCTAATTATTCATCAACTTCCTCTTCATGTTCTTCATAGATTTCATTCTCCTCCTCATCATTAGGCTCCAACACTTCACATGTTGCATTGACTGGAACTTTAACAGGTGGGCCTTCAATTTCCAATCTGGTTTGAGGAGAGGGAAACCGATTCCTAGGCTGAAAGTTCTTCCTAGGAACATCCTGATAAGGAGCATGCTGGGCTAACTACTTCTTGAGAGAAATGAGATCATTAGCAAGTTTTGTACCAACTGATCTACATTAGCTCCAGGAGAAGATGTGGAAGAAGGAGATGCTTTGGATTTGGATGATTCTCTCCTTAGCTTTTGCCAAACATGATCAGATCATCTTCAACACTGACAAAAAATCTCGATCAACATCTAAAGTGGCAAGATTAGCTCTTCTAAGTGCATAGCTCACTTTAGGTAGTTGGGCATTAAGGAAGAAACATTTCTGAATCTGATCCATAGGGTGTGTGTTTTGTGGGATCTTGTTAACCAACCTGTTGAATTTGGCCACAAATTCCCTCATGGGCTCATGTGACTCTTTCTTGATTTGAGAAATCTGGGCCAAGAGGGCATGTACATCCTCAGCAGGTTTGAAACACTGCTCAAACTGGGTCATCATGGTGTTCCAATTGGTGATGGATCCAACAGGAGATGATAAAACCAATCAACAACATTATCTTGCAATGTCTCTACAAAAATTCTAACAGAGATATCCTCATGTTCAACTCTCGAGAACACCACAAGCAACAATGAAGGCCGCAATATGCTCATCTGGATGAACCTTCCCATCACCTCTGAATTTAGGGAAATTATTTCTATTGCCTCTAGGAAATTCATGCAATGGCTGGGGAAGAGCAAGAGGCCCAACCCTTTGGCCCCAAGGTAGAGGAGCTTCCATCCTTGGAAATATTGTTGGAGAGGAACTGAAACACCAAGTGAGAATCAAAGCATGCAAATTAGGACTGATTTGATCTTGAGGGATGTCACTCCCGAAGTTTTGTCTCTAGCAGGAGGAGTGCTTGCAGATCTTGTTCCTCTTCTTTTTCTTGATGAAGGGAGAGAGAAACCTTGATGATCCAGAAGTTGGAAATGAGGGTCTTCTTCCCCAAGGGTTCTTCTACCCCGAGTGTATCTTGGAGTCACCAGATCAAAGATGATCAAGAAGTTGTTATTCAAAAACTGGAATCCATTTGCAATGAATTCCCTAGTGGAGTCACCAAAAATTGTTGGGTTTCAGAATGGAACATGGCTAGAAACCACAGTCAGGGGACAACATGTCCCTCCTCTTTAATGGGAGAGGTTCCCTTATTGAAAGAAGGAAAACAAATGTACAAATATACAACTCTCAATGTTTGGACCCTGATATTCTGGAATGTTTTCATACTTAAAAGATTATCAATATCGAAGGATTGGAAGAGTAGAGAGATGAAGAAGGAAGAAAAAACAATGTTTTTAGGAGATATAGGTAGCAGAATATATCCTTACTCACATTGAACCAAGAAAATATAGGAAAAAGATCAATCACTTCATCACCAATGTGAATCTACAGACACAAAGTTCTAAAGATTACACAGACAAGAACACAAAGTTTCTTTTGAATGCAAAGACAAATGATCCATTGAATCGAGCAAGGAGAGAGAGAAGAGAGAGAGAGAGAGAGAGAGAGAGAGATATAATAGAGAGAAATGAGAAAGAAAGCTTTTGTATTGAATTACTTCCAAATTTACAACGTTCCTAGAAAACTAGAATCCTTTTTTCCATGGCCAAAACATGTTCTTATAACAATTCGTGTACATCCATACTTTGTCCCAAGAAAAGAATATCCAAAAGGAATAATGTTTGTTGTAGATCCATTTTTTGGAAAGTGACATGAAACAAATGCACTCATGAAAATAGAGGTTCAAAAAGGTGAATATTTCATCGGTTGAGCATGATTACTTTAGCAAGGGGCATCTCATGATTTTCTTCTTCATGTGGTCTAGCCATTTCCACCTTTTAACCACTTTCATAGCACTCAAGTGCTTACTGGTAAGTTTTCCCCCTTTTTATTACGTATGCCCGATAAAACTCTATTTTTGATAATCAAACTTTACATCTCTTTAAACTTATCGATTTGGCTCCACAACAAACCAAAAATGCATCTCATGAATAAATGACAAGGAAACAGAGAGAGAAGAATGAAGAATGGTTCACATTTGTATTCTTTGGAGCTCTAGTTTGTTAATGGTGTCAAAAACTAGATGAGTGCATTTTGGCCACTCTTTCCCTTTGTTAGCTTTGAAATTGGACCCTACGTGTGGCAAGCTCCAAGCAACGATGGACCTAGGGAAAAAAATCCACGTTTTAAGACATTTGGGAGAAAAACACAATTTCTCATTTTTCTCCGCCCCTCCGCATCCCCGCCAAAGGTCAGACACGTGGCACACCCTGATTGGAAATGGGGTCACGGCTCAAATTCTCATTTTCCTCTACCATCCCACTGTCCGATTTCATTCTTCAACACATGGCATCACCTGATTGGTTGTGGGGATGTGCTTCACTTTTATACTTTATTTATTTTGAAAAGGGAAAATTCTAACTTTTCCCCGAAAGTCCATGCCTCCACCGTTGAATTTTCAACGTAGGCCATGTGTCCCTTTCTGATTCATTGTGGGATTCAACTCAGAATTTATCCCTTGAATGAGCGGGGCCACGAGTCATTTTAGAACTTTTCACCCTTTTTTCCATAATGCCTTAGAGAATAAAATGGATCCATCACCCTAAACTTCCACCAAAACTACTCCAACAATCAGGGACCCGCGGGGATGCGGGGCAAATTTGACATTTTTTCCAAAATCACCAAAAGTGATAAGTTCAAAAAGAACCCATCCGATTGCATCCAATGAGAAGAAAACATGTAGCTTCACCTTCTGAGAAAGAATTTGATGGGGAAAAGAACGTAGAAAATTACAGAGAATGGGAAAATGCCATTTTTGCACCCGATGAAGATTTTCTTTCTGCACAAAGTTAATATGTAAAAATGCAAGTTTCCATGTCCTTCAAATGCATAAAAGAAGATCATAAACCCCTCCCATCCATGAGAAATAGATAGAACATTATAATTTCGCAAACTGAGGAAATGCATAAAACCTCGTGGGGGATCAAAACGAGCACTTGAGGGGCTCGAAATACGAATTCCTCCATGGAAAGAACCCAAGAGAGAAATTGGAATGTCTCCTTTCCAAGTGGTGTATGGTGTGGAAACTCAACTCCAATCATGGTGGAACTACTAGCCTTGCATTTGATGAAAACCATCAAAGATTCAAGTTTCGTGAGCTCTTTGGACAAGATAATTTTGTACCTTCATAAGCTTTGATGAGGACAGATTGCAAGTGGTTGACATAATAATAACTCTTTAGCTGAAAGTGAAGGCTTTATTTGACAAGAAAGCCAAACCCAAAGTTTTCCAAGTGGGAGACATTGCATACGCTTTGGGAAAAAAACATGAGCCATGAAGAAGCCATGGTAAGTTTGATTCTCTTTGGCTTGGTCCTTTTAGAATCAAACATTTTGCTGGAGAGAACTCTTTTTATCTAGATTACATGGATGGATATCCTCTCCCACTTCCTTATAGTGGGCAGTACCTAAAGTTGTTCAAGTCCTAGGTGGCTAGGAAGTCCTTTTATACATTGTGTTTGGTTTTGGTTTTGGTTTATTTCCTTTCTTGTTCTTTGTTGTGTGGTGTGTTTTGTTTTGGGTCTTCCCTTTTGGTTTGTTTTGTTTCTTTTCCTATCTTGTGTGTGTTGCCTTGTATTGGTTTTACTTTTGACTCCTTTTCCCAATGGATAAGGCACTGGTCCTCTTTCCCAGAGTTATCTACAGTTCTTGATCTTGCCTTGTGTCTTTGTTCCAAGCCAAGTCATCCCCAGAAAGAGCCAGCTATTGTCACCCTCAAAATTCCCCTCATTTTCCAAGTCTAGACTTAAAATTTTGAGTTGGTGCCTCTAAAAATATTGAAAATAAAAATTGTGAAATATTGTTCTTTCCAATGGCTTGTGGTTTCCTAGAAACTTCTTCATTAGACAAGAAATTTCTTCCCATTTCTGAAAAGGTAAATAAGTCCTCCTAACTCTTCATATTTTTCAAGTTATGGCCCGATGGACTGAGATGGTATTATTTGCCCAAGGTGAGCTAACGGGGCTGCGGGAGTTTTAGCACTTAACACCTTTTGGAAAAGGGCGTAGTTGGCAATGGTGGGCCCGTGAGCCTATGCAGATATAGAAAAAAATAATGCCTAAGGCCCACCACCAATTAGATGGTGCCACGTAGCCACGTTGAAAAGTCAAAGTAGGGATGTGGGTCGGCGGAGAATTTTGAAGTTTTAAGCTTTTTTGATCAAAAAGAGTTAAAATTTAAAAGTGATCCACAACCCCATCTCCAAGCAAATAATGCCACATGTCTGACCGTTGAAAATTCAAAGTGGCAAGTGGGCCAAAATTTTCCAAAATGCCTTTTCATGTAATAGTTATAAAGCGTAAAGTTTTCCCCCACGCCTGCTCTAATCAATTTATTCCACGTGGGCGTCCCAAATTTAAAGTTGTAAAAGCAAATCAAATGGCCCATATTTAAACTAGTGAAATAATGTAACAACCGTATATTTGAAAACCTGGTTTTTCCACCATTAACATTTCTTTGTGAATCAAGAATTCGAAAGGGTGTGAATGATTGGAATGATTTGTAACCATTTCTTGCTTGCTCGAGGAAGTTGTAACCGTTTCTTGCTTTCTTGAGGAAGTTGTAACCATCTCTTATGAGCTATTTCATGGGATTTCAAAGCCATTGTAAAGGGTTAGAATTTTGATATTTTGGAACTCTAATTTCAAATTTGAAGAAATCAACACAAGGGTTTTCCTCTTTTTCCTTTTTTTTCTCTTTCCTTCTTGCTCTGATCTGTGAATCATTTAATCCTTGCATGCTTAGAAACTGTGTTCTAGTTTGTACAATCTCAAGAAATTTGAGTCTTCGGATTGTGTTTGTTATAAACGTGAATGGTTCTACTCTATATCTCATTTTCTCAATACATATAAGGGTTTTCTTTGCCATCTCTTTTCCCTGAAATTATTGTCTTCTTCTGCCTCCCTCCTCTCTTCAAGTCTTCTATCCTCATGTATTGATAACTTTCCAAGCATAAAACACATTTCAAGATATCGGGAAACCACCATTGAATGAAAGATTGTGTATTTGTACATAGGTTTTACCCTTGATTTCAATAAGGGAACCTCTCCCATTAAAGAGGAGGGACTTGCTTGTCCCTTGTTGTGGTTTCATTCTAAGTGCAAATATGAGAATGGTTAATTGGATCATTTCATTCAATTGATCGATTAATGAAACCCAACACTTTAGAATGGTTAATTGGATCATTATGCTAAGTGAATTTGACATCGAATTTATGCACCAAAAGTCAGTCAAGGGATAGGTACTTGTTGATCAATTAGTAGAAGCACCTTTAGAATGAACTCGAACCCATGAATCTAGATCTGAAAAATGATTCATTATTGTACATTGAAGAATCTGTCATGTGGTAGGTACACTTTCATGGATCTTTTACTTTTCATGGTTCAGGAGTAGGTGTGGTCCTCATTACTCCTTCAGGAAACCCTATACCTCAAGATTTTCACCTTGGTTTTCCTTACATGAAAATATCATAGAGTATGAGGCACTTATTCTGGGATGAAGCTCACCATCAAATGGGAAATTCATCATGTTAATATTGTTGGTGACTCATAGTTAATCATCAAGCAAATTCAATGACGAGTACAAAGTTAAGGATGAGAAACTCATCCCTTATAAGAAGTTGGTAGAAACTCTGAAAGAGTATTTTGTGTGCATCACATTTGAACAAATTCCAAGAGAACAAAACAGATCTACAGAGACATTATGGAAACTACAGGTTCTATTCTCTGCATTCCACTAGAAAGTAATGACATGCCATTCTTTGTGGAAAATCTACGCCAGCCTGCGTATGACATGCCAAAATCTTGTCTAGTTTGTGATGTTTTTGGTCCTAATTCCCCATGGTTTGAGCCCATCTTCACCTACCTTAAAGACAACACATTCCCTCTTGACATCTACCATTCTGAGAAACAAATCCTAATTCACCCATATAGCCCATTATACCCTTTTAGGAGGTATGCTCTATGTTGTGGCTACGATGGGAATCATTACGTTGTCTCGATATGATATAGTCTACCGAGTGATTAAAGAGGTCCATGAAGGGGTGTGTGGGGACCATACTAATGGAATGGTTCTAGCCAAAAAATTTTGAGAGTGGGCTACTATTGGCCTACCATGGAAATTGACTATTGCAACTATGTAAGGAAGTGTGTACTTTGTCAGAAGTATAGAAATTTCATCCATGCTCCATCACAACCATTATAACCCATCACCACCCCATGGCTATTTTCTAAATGGGGACTTGATTTAATAGGGAAGCTTACCCCTACTTCATCTGATGGCCACACCCACATCATTACAGCTATTGAATACTTTACCAAGTGGGTGGAAGTTGTCCCTTTGACCTATGTAATGGGTGCTCGATTTCAAAGTTCATCATGAATCATCTTATTTGTCTAGTATGGAATTCCTGTAGCCATTGTTACTGATAATAGAAAATCATTCAAGAATAAAACCGTAAAGGATCTCTATCATCGGTTTCAAATAAGGTTAAAATGGTCTACACCGTATTATCCCCAAGGTAATGGACAAGTCGAGGCCACTAATAAGACTTTGGTTTGAATCATGGAGAAGATGGTAAGTAAGACAGGTCATAATTGGCATTTGCAAATCCACCCAACTCTTTGGGATTACATGACCTCTATTCATACCCCTACTGGTGTGACATCATATTCCTTGGTATTTGGAACAAAATCTATCATCCCATTAGAAATTGAGCTTCCTTCCCTAAGAATCTCTCTTAGAGATTATCTGGATAAGGATGAAGATTACCGAGTGGCTAGACTGGTAGAGTTAGAACTCCTGGATGAGAAGCGCATCCATGCCCTAAATCACCTTAAAGTGTATCAGAATAGAGTTTCTCATAACTACAACAAAATAATCATACCTCATCAGTTTGAGGTTGGTGATTTGGTCATGAAGGAAAATCAGTTCAACATAAGGGTAGAATGAGAGAAGAAAGGAAAGTTTGAATTGCATTGGTTAGGACCTTATGTTATTGTGGCCAAGTATGGCATAAGAGCATACAAACTTGCCCACCCCAATGGTGATGAGCTCTGTGAGCCTATGAATGCCATGCACCTTAAGTGGTTCTATGCTTAAACATGGCATGAAAATCAAAAAAGCAAACCAAAAATAGGGTAAAAATAATCAAAATACAAAAAAATTAAAATAAGAGAAAAAAAAAGAAGAAAACAGGTCATCCATAAGTGAAAACCACACAATTTTGGCACTTTGGATAGGTCCTTGGGTGAAAACTAGTTTCCGGTGCCTTGGGAGGATTCATTGTTCACAAGAATCTTACATCTGGAGGGTACTTTTACTTAGCCTAGGGCTAGTTCTGCATCCGCCTCCGAGATTCCCTGTGAGCCTAATCTTGTGAAGCCTAATCCAGATTTTCTCCTATTATTAGTCCGTGAAGGCATGGTCTTTGTCTATTCCCCATCTCATCTGGGGCACTTCGTGACTTCACCTTCCTATTTATAAGCACGTGGAATTTTCCTTGTATATTCCCCATCTAACGCTGGGGGCATCCACAATTTCTTGGTTACTGTGCATAGCTCTAGGAAATTGTTAGAAAAACACCAAAAACATTCAAAAATGTTAGAAAATCACAAAAAACAATAGCAAATTGTTTCACAAAAATCAAAACAATAGAAAATTGTTTCACAAAAATCAAAACAATAGAAAATTGTTTCACAAAACTCTAAACAATAGAAAATTGTTTCACAAAAATCAAAACAATAGAAAATTGTTTCACAAAAAGTCAAAACAATAGAAAATTGTTTCACAAAAGTCAAAACAATAGAAAATTGTTTCACAAAACTCTAAACAATGGAAAATTGTTTCACAAAACAATCTTACAAAAACATTCACTTTAGTTTACTTCCGTTATCTTGTTTCTTGCTTTGCTTGTTGCTTGTATAGTTGCTTCATGTTTGTACATTTGTATAGTTTGTTTCTTAGACATACTTTGTTAGGATTCATCTTTTCTTGCTTAGATTAGATTTATTCTTGCTTGTGCATATTGAAGTGTGTTTTTGCATGCTGGTGAATCATAGTACATTGTTGTGTTGGTTCATTATGTTCTTTGTTAGCATTTGATTGTGTTTTCCTATTGCATGTGCATCATTTTGTTATCACATCATCATATTTCCATCAATATCATCACATATAACATCATCTATACATCATATATCAAGAAAAAGCTAAGTATACATCATACATGAATGCTAAGCTAATAATCACATATCGTATCATCAAATGGGGGAAAGAGGGATCACAAATATCAAAATCTATCCCCCACACCCATATCATCATATCATCCCATCCACTAAATCTAGCACATCACATGAGAAAATACATTTGATATAATCTATAGATCTATCATCTAAAAATCAAAGCACATATGATACATCAAACATCAAGATACATATGCATGCAAATGTAATCAAAACAACAATGACATCCATCATTTCATAACACATGTATCAGGTCCAAAAATGTCCATCTCTATATACATGTGTGTGGGATATCTGTGTCAAAAATAGATATACATCACTACTATACATACATCAAAAAAGCTTTCATTTGAGGTGTATAATAAGGATGATATACATCGATCAAAGAATATAACTATATTCATATCGTATACAGAAATATGTCAAAACTATGATATACATAAAAATTCCTTCATCAGAGGCATATGTCAAAACTATTATACATCAAAAATTATCATCGAGGCATTCAAAAAGGATGATATACATCGATCAAAGAATACAACTACCTTCATTAGAGGTATATGTCAAAACTGCTGTACATAAACAATGATGTACATTGAGCACAAGATGCTCATAGCCTTCATCAAGAGGCACATGTATCAATACAATATGGATTAGGGGTGACTCGAGCCCTCGGGGATGGGCTATATGGTCTATCCCGTGGTGGAGGCATAACATGAGAGCCACTCGATCCTATATACCCCTACCCCTGTGGCTGCTCCACTGAGGCTTGAGGCCTCTTTGACCTCATTGCTCTACTCAATTGTTGGCTATAAGAAGGTGCCCTCTCTCGCTCACTAGAAATTTCTCGTAATATAATGATCTATAATAGGAAGTTCTTCCCTCTACTGTAGCTAGATCTATGTGAGTTTGGGCCATCACCACTGTGCCATTTGTGCTTCGGAAGGACACTATCTCTGCTAATAGTCAAGAAATTTTGGCTTGACCTACATGACTCACTCTTATCTTAGCCTATCTCTCTCCAAAGTATCAAATGGCTATAGCTGATCTTGTGATATACTAATATAGGCTCATCACCTGAGCCATTTATGCTGCCATCTTCATATCTGCTGGAAATGGATGACACCATCACCTCCCTAGCTAGCCTGGGCCCGAGCCCGATCCTAATCCCGCGAAATATATCTGCCAAATCGGAGCTCGAGGCCTTAGTCTCTCTCTACTATAGCCTCCTCATGTAGCTGCTATTGTAAGGTGGGTATCTATTCCATCGACTGCTCACATAGGGCCTATCCTATGCTTTCCCCTACTAGTCTAGAGGCCTATCCCTATTCTCATAATATAAGCCTGAGGAACCTATGCATGTGCATGTATTGGTCCCTGCTACCTTGGTCCATGCACCTGATGCACCATGCACCACCCATCATGTGGCAGCCCATCAAATGGATCATCTAGGTCATGGGCTGTTCATCCTCCTCTCTCACCATTGTAAGGAAAATCTCTTGTGGTGGATGAGTGTCTGTATTGCCCATGCCTCATCGGAATAGTCAAACACGAGGTAAAACAGTGGCATACAAATCCATGTAATTGACAACGGTGGTACTAGGTATCTAATCTATGGGATCGATCCCATGCTTGTGGTACCACCTGTAGAAAGCTAGCCAGCCTGGCTGGGCCACTATATGCGTGGCCCCATGGTTGCCTCTTGGCATCTTGGCGGGCATACCACAAATCTGGCTGTGGAACCCCATGCACCATGCCCATGTATCTATCGCTGACATCGGTCTACTCTATATAACTCTATGATGTAACTGACTACCTAGAAGGAAGTGCTCCACCACACAAACAATGAGCTCTACTCCATCCTTTGGCCACTGTATGTGCATGTAAGGCCTCCATATAATGTCTCTATCTAGTAGCTTGTTGAAACTCTCATCGATAATGAGATAAGATGCCTAGGTGCCCTCGTATGTCATCACCTACATAAACCTAAGCCATGTATGTCGGATCCTCGAGACTAGAAATGTAATGCACCTATAGGGAACCTGATAGCTATGTGGTCCCAAGATCAAATATCTATAAAAAGAGGCCCCCACCGTCTTTTGAAAGTGGTATGTAATCAGGTGCAAGTCCCAGTATAGATGTGCTAGTATGCACTGGCCCCAACAATAGCACTCTCCACTAAAAATCCTATGAACCAATGTCATCAGACCCATAGGGAAGGATGTCCCTGTCTTATCAGTGAGAAAAAACCCACTGATAAGTGACATCACATATAGCATCCCCCATGTAATGTTAGATCAGCTATGCACTCGTGCAATGAAACTATCATGCCATCGTGAGGTATCTCATCATGGTCAAATAGGTCACCGACCATTGCCTTGATCCACCCAAGGTTGCTCATATACTGATCATCGAGCCTACGATAGGTACGTGGAGGATCCACCATACATCCTCTAGAGTAACTGTCATCTCTCTAGTCGGGAGCCTAAAGCACTGACTCTCGTTGTGCCACCACTCAGTCAATGCGGTGAGTAGACCGTGATCCAGTGTGATAGAAGGAATCCACGATATGGGGCATAGACCCACTCACCTCTAAAATGAAAGGAACGATCATTGGCATCATTGCCAAGAAGCTCCAATACGATGATGCTAATCAAACACCACGATCTATAAGATGAAAGCAATAATCATTCCATTTTGAATAACTTTACATAAAACTTTTGCTAATAAATGAGAAGCAATATCATATATTATTATGGAACTCAATGCAATACATTGAGAATGGGCCTTGCTTAAATAGGCATGTGGGAATAACAATATAAGAACTAGTCAAGCATGTGTAGATCAAGCCATAAATCATGGAAATAACTAGTCATCAAAGAACTAGTCAAGACCATAGATTTAGGAGAGAACTAGACATCAATGATCTAGTTGATACCATATATTAAGGAAAGAATATACCTAACAACTAGATAATATCTCCTAATATCTAAATAAGATAAAAGAAATATCCACACATATAAGTGGGTGAGGATAATTCAATAAAGGTAAATAAAGTACCTAGTGATGAACATGAGCTAAGGTAAATACCCACTCTAACATAAAATTATCGCCATCATGCACCGATTTTGTCGAAGCATGCTCCCCTCTAGCTCCGCTATGCATGTATGTCACTCTCACGTCTGTAGCATGGGTAACCATCTCTTGTAAAATCATTCCATTTTTCAGCTACTAACATTTCTTCTAAGTTCTACCTATCATTCTTTAGGGTTAACCCAAAAATCCTAATTTTCTTCTAAGTGTCATCATTTTTGGCATTTTTCTATCTCTCCTCCATCTACTCCATGTGCCTACATGCCCTTTAGGGCATGTACACACCCCATGGCATGTGCACCCTCCTTTTGGTGCATGTGCATGCGCGCATCCACCTATGGATGCTTACGCCATTCTTAGTGTGCTTATGCGTGTGCACATATGTGTGCACTATGTGTGTGTACTATCATGTTGGTTCTTATGCATGTGTGTGCATGTGTGTTGTGTGTACACTATTATGGAGTGTATTCATGTGTTCGTATATGTCTCTTGGTGCTTGTGTGTGCATGGGATATGCTCAAGGGTTCTTGTGCCACCATTGGGGCACTGCCCCCGCACATGTGCATGCCTACTCAACCCTACCCTAATTTCCTACTTCTAGCATTAATTACGAGCATTAATTATGAAATTAATGAAGAGGGTTAGGTTACTCACAAATAAGCCATCATCCATGTCGTTCATACCCCGAATCGTGTCGTGTCTCGCTTCTCTCAATGGTCTCGTGCTCTCACGATCTTCCTCATCATTGTTAGAGTCTTGCGGTAAAAACTCGGAGTGGTCGGTAATAAATGAATTGGTCATGGTGATTTACCCCTCGGGGTGGGGTATATCAAGCCATTTTTCATTGGACCGTGATGCCTGGAGGCTTGTTTTGACTGCCATTTTCTCTTCTATTCATCGTTAAATAATTATTAAGTACATAATTATTTTTCTTTCATTTTTCATTTCTTTGGGGCATTTTTGCCATCTAGTACCCCTTTCTTCTCACTAGGACAATTTTTATTGCTCTAGGTGATTTTTATTCTTATCCACACTCTATCAAATAATTATTTTTATTAAATAATTATTTTATTAATTTTTCCATTGTACGGGGACATTATTTGTCACTGTTTCTTCTTTCTTCCCCCTGGGGCATTTTCTTTTGCATCTAGGCACTTCATTTTGATTCTTCTATTTTCTTCTACGCATCCACTATCCACCACATTTTAGACAAATATATATATATATATATATATATATATATATATATATATATATATATCAATTCAAAATCCAAAAACAAGGAAAAATTCTCCACAAAATCCTAAAAATTAGAAAAACCTACAAAAATAGGTAACTCACTTATTGCAGCTGAAACTTGTGTCTTATGCATGGTATTCTTTTTGTATCCTACTAGTTTTTTTACATCTTCACCAATCAACACGACTTGTGGATCACCGGATTCACAACCATTCACAAAGCTAGCTACTTACTTGCTTTCATGTACTCTAGGGCACATCTCATGTTGCCTCGGTGTTGTTTCATTTACGCAAAATATTTCTTGTTGGACCCAATGTCCATTATCATTTCCCCTTGCATGTATTCTTGCTCGGGGCATCATTTTTAACCCTTTTCATCAATCACGAACATGTGGAAATCTTCAAATCGATAACAAAACATTTTTACAACCATCTTAACCATTGTTGGGTTGGATATGTGTGTTTGTACTTGTTTTCCCTGTTAAATGATCTTGTTTCCTTCTCATATTGCATTGCATTTTGTATGTTACATGGAGTTAGTGTTTTCAGTAATGGACAATTGTTCATAGTATGGATTTTCATGCCATTCTAATTTTTTCGTATGCTTATATTTTTAATAAGGACTGATGACGTAGATCTTTTGGCAATATGATAGCACTGAAGTTGTCCCAATGCAAAGGATGAAAGCTAGTTCTTCTCTCTACTTCTCCATATTTCTTCTACATCACCCTCCTATCAACACTATTCTTCTTCACCTAGGGCATCCTCTCCTCTCCTTTCTTCTATCCATTTCTCACCTTTTTCGATCATCGATCGTCTTCCTTCATCACCCCATCGACACTCGAGGGGGCATCTCTCACTTCTACTAATTTTTCTTCTACCTCTTCAAAATTTTATCCATCTACTATCTTTGAAGTGGCATCACTTACACCACATGAAAGAGGGGAAAATGGAGACACCTATAATTTAGCTTGAATAATTTAAATACTTAAATTGTGCCAATTATCCCCTTTCCTGCAAATTGGCGACATATCATCAATAGTGCTCATCTTCTCTCCTATCATCATTAATTAATTACAATAAGTAAGTAATTAAGTCTTTTATTCAACAAATACCCTAATTAACGAGCTTCCGTTAATTAATCCTTCCTTCTATCTAGACTAATTAATTATTATTAATTAATTAGCTTCCCCTTTCATTAAACCAATAAATCATTATTTAGTTGATTTAATTCCCTTCTATAGTCTAAATCATACTAACTATTCCTCTAAAAAGCTTTTATAAGCTTGCACATCTATTAATTAATCATCTTGATTAATTAATAAACCCCTTTATCCACATGAGTCACTAAAGGACAAGCTAAACTCTCCTAAAGTTAACTCAACCCTTTCTAAACCCCCCTTATCCACAACTAACTCAACATCTCTATTATCCCACATGCAAAGGGATGTAGAGATTCCTTTATCCATTGGGCTATATAAAGATCCCTCCTCCTACCTTTACACTTACACCTAATTCTTGAGAAACAAAAGAAAGCATATAGTACATACACTATAAGCCTTTTGTCATCCTTAAGCATTTCACCATTAGAAGAGCTAAGCCTCATTCTTGCATTTCATCCATTTAAGCTTTTGGGTCATATGGAAATAATCAAAGTGGTCTTGTAGCCATGCTTTGATGAGCTTCCATTCCTAATCCCTTAAAGATCAAACAATCAACTTTGATTGCCATGAATCTACCTAGGTTCAATTTAGTTGTTTTGGTAATCTAAAGAGTAGAGGTTTTGATAATTAACATGTTAGTTTGATTTCCATTTCAAAGTTATGATGCAATAATGTTGTTATTTAATCTTTCTTAGCTCTTAATGTGATGGTGTTTAGATTTTGATTTAACTTTGTTATTAAGACTACTAGGTGTTAGTTTTAATTTTCTTAACTTAGTTAAATAAAACCATACACATAGGTCTTTATGTTGATGAGTGCCTCTGGAGCTGTGTAGATGTTCAAGCCCCGGTATGATTTCTTGATTCAATTTCTAGAAAGCATCTTGAGTAGTCATTCATATGATGTAATATTTCACATCACTGAAGCCTTTTCTCTCTTTGCCTCTTATGCTGGATCCTTTGGTGCTGGCATGCATAGAGATTCATCTTCAAGCACTAGGTCCACCAATGTACCTACATAGTGTATTGCCGAAGGAAATGTCTTTGGTACCTTTGGCTCTAAGTGTGGCCTAGCCCTTACAACATTATCACCAATTTCCTCTGTGATGCTAATAAATACAATGTTCTTTTTTTTGCACTAAGTCTCTCTCCTGCATTAGGCACACTATTTCTCCATCCTTAGTTTTAATCTCTTCCCTGAGTGCCCTAATTGTGGCAGCCTTGTCCATATTCCGCCTCACCACCTCTGTTGAGACTTTCACCAATGCATTGCTTACCTATTCATCTGACATGACAATAGGCTTTACGGTCATGTGTCTATCCTGAGGTGTCTTCTTCAACCTCCTTGATATGCATGACTCCTCACACACATCAAAATATGGCTCATCCATGTGTGTGTGCATTGACCATGATAACTATTTCCTTGTGCAACTATAGCCATATCTTCATCCATTAGTTCCCAGCCATATAATTATTTTTGTGTTAGCGTGCTCTGGAAATGGGTGCAGACAATTTTACCTATGTCCTCTACATAACCCATGGCTGGTGGAATGTGCTCACCACTTGCTCTTCTAGACCTAGGCTACTTAGGAACTTGAGCCTCCATATTTGGGACTTGTGTCTCCATGTCCTGAGTAGTCTCTATAGTTGTCTCATCTGTTCCCTTTTCCTCCTCTTCTCCTTCCTTCAATTCCTCATCTTTTTGTTCTTCTATGTTCTCTGGAGGTGTAGGAGAATTAGGTGTGCTTTCCTCTAACTCTTCCACCTCCTCATTCAAATTTAGTTTCCTTCTCCTTTGTGTGGTTGTCTCCTTCTGTGGAGAGATTCTAGGTGATTTGTGCATTGTTTGTGGAGTAGCACCTTGGTTCCTTGTTCTCCTGAACACCCTCTTAAACCATGCTCTCTTGGACTGCATCCAAGTCCTCATCATCCCCCTCTTGTGGCTGAGGTGGTGTAGTGGCACACTCAACTTCATCCTTATTCGTAGGATGTCTTCTACCTCTATGCTCCAAACCACCACTATCTTCGTGCTCATCCTCCTCATCCTCTACCTCAATTGGCTCTGTGGGCTTAGGCACTAGGATGTTCTCCATTGTATGCTTACCCTCGGTGGTTCTGGAAGTGCGAACTCATCTTCCACATACTTGTTATTTTCCAACTTGGGCTTTAGTTGGAGGTATACTAGTGCTACTCCAACATCTCCCATAACCAAACTTACTGGTTTAATGCTCAATACATCTGAAATGAGTCTTTCAATATATGCACCCCACCATGGATACACATATTTCTTCCTTAGTGTGTGGTAGTCACAATCTACCTTATCCATGTTGAATGTAAGTCGCCGCACATCTGAGAACCTGTGTACTAATGCCTGGAAGTACCTTGCTATGAAGGCATATGGAAATTTACACCAAGGGCTCCATGCTCCATCCTTCATGGAGAACCGCACTATGTAAAAATGCTGGTATACAATGAACTGAACTGCCTTTCCAACCACCAAAGGTAAGTCCTTGGGGATGTGTCATTCTTCTTCAAAGGTTCACATGGAGCCTATCATACCATTTCTCAGCCCTTTTCTTGACCTATTATGTCATGGATCCTTCACACAAGTACTTTTGAAGTGTTCTATAGGTGACTTGTGTTCCATGGGATACTCCCATATCTTCTCCTTGGTCCATCAGGTACTTTGATCTCCATGAACACCAGTGATAACAAAACAACTCCAAAGTTGATCTTTCCTCATGTGCTCCTCCTCAATGATAGTTTATGTAATATAGCGTGAAATGTTGTAGACTACCCCTTTAGACATCTTTTTGGCAATATGTAGCCACATGGTGTTCACTTGTGACCACCTTTCTGGTCATTTAGCTTTGTAACAAGATGTGCGGCTTTACACAACTAGATACTTCTTAGTTTATCAATGTCCATGCCATGGACCCTTTGTGTACCCCAACTCCTTTTGGTCTCCAATATTGTGGCCTTTTCTGTTAAATCATCTCACAAATCTTCTCTTGTGCCCTTCAATCCCATTACCATGGAGATGAGTGTGGCTGAAATTCTAGCTTTGCATCTGCAAAGTAGAAAAAATCTTCATGCACTCTGCTCATGAGCCATTGGTACAAGGGCTCATATTTCCCAAAGTAAGGGAGTTCGTATAGTTGGTAAACTCTAATCTTCTTCAAGAGCTTCTTGCTAGCATCGTCATACACCGACATGTCTTCCACCATGTGCATTTATTTGTCTTTGTGTTCAACAAGGCATCAAGCTCCTTCTTATTCTTTGTAGTATGGTGATTGTACTCACTCACCTTGCTTTTTCTTATGTGAGAATCCCACTCTGGCCTATGATAACCCCCTATGGATATTACATTTAGAAAAATTTCTTTCGGGAGCCATCTCCTCTTCTTCTTGACCACCTTCTTCTTTCCCTTCACTCCTGCTGCAACTACTTTCTTGGGTGTCATTTCTACCTTGCAATCCTTTGTAGATACTCACCTCTTGAATTCTACAATATGTGAATCAAAACCTAGCTCAAATCAGCATGTCCCTAGGTGAAATCATGTGCCCTAGCTCCTCTCTATCACCTTGCTTCACTCAAACCCTTCACCACCGGGGATGCAAAGCTCTTTTGTGCACACAACTCTCTTCATCACGACTAGTTACACACCTTTCACACCTCAATTCGATCACTCGGCTCTTCACACTTAGCTCTTTTTCAAATAATCTTAATCACAATGGTAAAAATGAATTCACATCCCATCCTTATATAGATTTTTAAATTTTTGATGCATTCATTACTCCTTCACCTACCAAATATCCTCTCATTAATTGACCAATTCCATCCTTTCCATGCATTACATCTTTGCACCTTAAGCTATAACCTTCTAGCATGCCTTCCTACCCTCGATCACAAAATTCTCTTCAGTGTGCTTCCTTACGCCCGAGTACCTCATCACTACACCTTCTACTGGTAGTTATTATGGCCTCTGCTTACCTCGTGTTATACTGTTCCTTCATTCATCTCCATCTTTGGTCACTTTTTAGAAGCAATCCTTTGACTTGAAGAGCACCCATAGCAGACTTATCCTTTCACCTTTCAATTCCCATGATTTTGTACCTGGATATCGACAATCCACCCCACACTAAAAGTATGTGCAGTCCTCTATGCATAAACATGCTTCATATAGTAATTAGCTTCATGCGCGCAAGTGCACTTATTACACAACACACCAACTAAATTGAAAAAGCATAATGATAAAGAAGGAAACACATTAAGGAAATACAAAATTGAAAACCTAATCTAAATGGCAATACTACCTTATTATAAACACCAAGAAGACTTATTTATAGTAGGGCTTCAACCTACTCCCATTGAAGTAACTGGGTAGCCATGTTCCATCAAGTGCTTCTAACTGGAAAAAGCACATGTTTCAAGGATGTAAGTGATAACATATGGCCCCAACCAATGTACCTTAAGTTTTCCTAGATGGCGTAAAAACTTAGAGTCATAGAGAAGTACCATCTATCCAATCTCAAAATTCTTATTCCTTATGTGTCTATCATGCCATGCTTTCTACCTGGCCTTTTCTTTCTTCTGACTCCAACGTGTTATGGCTCATTGCTCATCCAGATGAATTATCTTTTCAATCCATTCTTCTAAAGCTTTCTCATCAGCTAGACCTCAGTGTGTAATACGTAAAGAAGGTAACATAAATTCCATAGGAAGAACGACTTCTACGCCAAACACTAACTGAAATGGTGTGGCTTTGTTTAGTCTTTTATATGTTGTTTGATATGCCCAAAGTACTACAGATACTTTATCATCCCAATCCTTTCTTCCAACATCACATATTTTTGTCAATGTGTGGCCTAAAATTTTGTTGAAAGCCTCAGCAGTTCCATTTTCTGAGGATGATAGGGTGTAGTCTTATGGTGTGTAATCATGAACTCATCCAATAAAATTTTATTGTCTCATTAAGAAAATGTGTGCCCCTATCACTGGTCAAACTCAAAGGACATCCATACCTTGTAATAATATTTTCCCATAGAAATTAGGCTGTTGTAGCCATTGTACAGTCCTTGGTAGGTGCTGCTTCTACCCACCTTGTCAGATAGTCTGTGCAAGTTATAATGTAGCATGATCGTTTGCACGCAGCTGGTGAAATGGGACCCAAAAAATCTATAGCCCATTTCTCAAATGGTTCTGCACTAGCAATAGGTCTCAGAGGCATTTCATCTCGTTGACCTAGTCTTCCAAGATGTTGACAATGATCACATGCCTTGTAGAATTCCTTACAGTCTTTATAGAGGGTCTCCCACCATAATCAATGAGTAGAATCTTGCACGTTGTGGCATCACTGCATAATGGCCACCTGCAATTCCACCATGAGCTTCTTCCATAATTCCTATGTGCTCATGTTCCAATACACAATGGCACAATACCTCATCATGACCCAATTTTGTACAAGTCACCACTGATTAACATATAAGGTGTGGCATGTATAGTAAGTTGTTTTTTTCTCAAGGATTTCATTCCTTCTGGTGCCATCCTATGCGTAGAAAGACAACAATTTCCTCTAGTTTTGATGGCGCGCATTGTAACATGTATAATTGTGCATCTGGCATGGTATCCTCAATTGCTTGTGCTTCTTCTCTATGATTGTATTCTTGATAAATGGTCTGGTCTAGAATTACTTTTCCTGGTTTTACCACAATTGTGAAATCAAACTCTTGAAATAGAGCACCCATCGACATATGTGCCCTTGTAAAATAGGCTTATTTACCAAATACTTCAATGCCATGTGATCTGTATAAAAGATGAATGGTGTAGCTAGTAGGTACTGGTGAAATTTATGCAACACATAGATCATTGACAAAGCTTTGCACTCTGTAGTTGTGTAATTTTGTTCTATAGGAGTCAACTTTCTACTAGCAAAATAGATAGGATGATCTACAATACCTTCTCTAGGTTGAGCCAACACCATGCCAATGGCCATGCTAGAGGCATCAACATGTACATGAAATGGTTTGTCCCATGAAGGAAAATAGTAGAATAGGCGTGGTAGTAAGTTTCTCCTTTAATGTCTTGAAATGCATTGTTGCTATTTATTCTCCCTAGTAGAATGTACCTTTTCCTTTCAGTAACTCTTCTAAGGGTGTGGAAACTTTGGCATAGCCTTTGATAAATTTTTTATAATATCATGTATGTCCCAAAAATTTGTGCACCTCACTTTGACTGGTAGGCTCCCTTAGGCCTATAATGACTGTAATTTTTGTTGGATCCACTAACAAACCCTCCTTGCAGATTATGTGTCCCAAAAGTATCCCAAATGGTGTAGCAAATATACACTTCTTGATGTTCAAAGAGATACTCAACTATCTACACCATTCAAACATTAAGTGTAGATTGTCACAGTGATCCTTAACTAATCCATACACCATCTAATCATCTAAATATACCTGTAAGAAGTTGTGAATAAATTCCTTGAACACTTGGACAACTATGCGTGAAAATATACAATAGGTGCATTCTTTAGACCAAAGGGCATTACAGTATAGGTGAAGCTACCCCATTCAATAGTAAATGTAGTCTTTTCTTGATCTTCTGGGAAATCCTAACCTAATGATACCCAGAGAACCCATCTGTAAATGAATAGATTTTGCACCCTGTAACTCCTTCTAGTATTTCCTCAGTAAATGGCGTAGGGAATGGATCTATTACACATGCAGCATTCAGCTCCTGTAGTCCACACATATTCTAATCCATCCATCCTTCTTGATACTGATCACCATTGGACTAACCCATTCTGACTCATCAAGGGGCTTGATAATTCCAGATTTCAACATGTTATCAATCTCTTCTTTGACCTTTTTCACACAAATTGGGGTTCATTCTATAAGGCCTCTTTCTAACTGGGCACACACCCTCTTTAAGATTTATCTTCATCTCCCCTAATGATTCATGCACACCTTTAAGTTCATGGTACCCCCTAGGAAATAGGTCTTGGTAGTCCCTTAGTAACTCTATGATTTTTGCCACTTCAGAGTCTGACCAATAGTCTCAATTATGGCTTCCTTAGGCTCAATATCTATTCCAATATTCACCCACTTTGTCTTCATAGGTTCATGATAGGTGCACGTGGTCTTATCCACACTGTCCAATACCTCATGCCTTCCTGTTGAATGGTTTACATCAGATTATCTACTTCTTTGTCATCCACTAAGTAGACCATTTTTCCTTTCTCTTTCTCAAGGAAAGTGCGTTGAAGTAATGTTGCATCGACCTCTTGGTTCTTTATCAAGACACGCTCCTGAGTCTTCTTTATCTAATAAATCTGAAGGAGTTCTTCAGCCTTGGCACTATCCCCCATAGTTAAGCACTTGATAAATTTCAATGCTTCTTCTACTAGAGGTTTTGTAGAGAAGAAGTCAAAATGTTTGGGCCATTCCTGTAATTAAATTCTGCCAATTTCTAGTTTCTCTATGGAGTTCTGCATATACATACCAACATGCGTGCAACCTTGTAAAGTGGAATAAAACCGGTGCACCCATAGTGAAGGTGGTAAAGCTTCCTACCCCTTTGTATAGAGTCTCTCACACTCTGAATGTGGTGTTGAACAGGTTGATTACCATGATAAATACAGATTTGAGTAGGTGCATTACTCCTAAAGAACCTAGTAGTAAGAGCAATCCCAATTTCATTCCATTCGACCAGATTATCCTGTGGACCACCCACCAATGTGTTGTTGTCCCACGTAGTGTATATGCTAGCATATTTCTCCTCTCTAGTGGGTCTATCCATTTTTCTTCCATGGCACACAAGAATATCATGGGATCCCCTTCTCTGTGTAACAAGGTACCGAGTTGTTACCTATCCTCTTGACATAACATGGTTTTGTGCCTTGAGGATTATGCTCTTTACATCACACCCTACCAACTCATAAGTGTTGTGAGCCCAATTATCACAAGCAACACTTGTAGTATCGCTAATAGACTATGCATCCTCCCATTGAATTAGTCCTTCTTTGGTTGGTTCAATCATCTCTGGATCTCGGATGGCACGTACATAAATCCTATTAAGATCTTCTTCACTTAAAGGCTCAACATAGGGCACAAATTTCCATCTGTTAAAGGGATAATGACCCTTTCCTCTTTATTTTCAAAACTGATATAGCCCTTGTTGAACCAAAGATCAACATTATTTTCATAGCACCAAGGATGCCCTAATAGAGCTGGGAAGCTATCTGATTCTGCCAGTGCTAAAACTTCAAAGTCTCAGTGAACTTGGCTCCTTGTATGGTAATGGATGCATCTTTTAAAACTCCTATGGGAGTGGCCTTAGTCGATTAGCCATGAATAATACATTAGAGGATGGCTATAATGGGGGTCTCCCATTTGTACCCATGCATCCAAGGTAAGAACATTGACTTATGTGCTGTATCAATCAGTATATTACTCAATAACCACCCATCCACAACAACATTTGAGTGATTTCCTTGTCATAATCTAGGCTATGAGGAGGGATATTTACATGTAAGATCTTCCATCTCGGTCTCAGTACTTACGCGTGGAGTGTTCCCTTTTAACCAACTCCCTAACAAGTGGAATGATGTTCTCCTGGTGCAACATTTTGCACACTTCTCTCAAGTCATCTATATCAGTTTGGACCATCTCTGATGCTTTCTTCTACTCCTTTAAGTATTGTATCTCACCCTGAAGATTCCTTAGAACTTCCATGGTATCTGATAAACCTCCTTTTGATAGGTAGGATCTGGGTACCATGCATGAAGAACCTCATCTTTAGTGATGGTAGGTTTTATTGTAATGCCTCCCTAACGTGTTGCTACCTTAGCATGGGTCGTGATCTTCACTTGTAGTGCCTGGATTCTACTCCCATCTTGGGCATCCATTGATTTTCCCATAATGTATGTATCCTAACCATCCCTGCGCCTTTGTTTTCTTGTTTATGTTGCTTACTCAGATGCTCATATAAGTTGGGCACTCTTCATAGCTATGGTTCTTTTCGTAAAAAGAACATGTAATATTATGAGGACATTCACGCCTATAGTGGTCAGGAGATCCGCATGTATAACATGTTTATGAGGAAACTCACTTCTTCCACCACCATGACCTCATCCTCCGAATCCACCATGGTATCCTCGACCTCTTGCCATGAATGCCTTCAAAATGCCCCTCATTCGATCATAGCATGCATGATTGTGCTCCGGTCATGATGCTCATTATTTCCCTTAGAGTTATCTAAAACTCTATCTTCCATACACCAATATCTATAGCATCATGGATCTATCCAATCAACCAATAGTCCTCCATGTCATGAGTCGTGGACCTGTAAATTTTATAGTAGCTTGAAACATTCTTCCTTATCATGTTGTAATAATGGGCAAGTGGCTAGCATCATGGTTTAGGTGGCATATTTCACAATCCATCAGCAATGAGTGTACTATTCTGTGAGGAAACTATCCTTTGTGTGACCTTCCACCTCACAATCTGTACACCAAATTCTGTGTGCGTCTCATGTGTTGAATTTGTTGATAGTTTCTCCAACTATTTTTCCATTGTTGCTATTTGTGCTTCTAAAAATGGGCTCACCCCAGTATCTATGCTCCCAACTGCCTCAGTGTGCGCAAGGCTGCTTCAAGTGCTTCATGTGGATCAAGTATACGTCTTATGTGATAATGCCCTCCTAAAAGGGGTAATCAAGCCCCCAATGAACCATTGTGCATGTTGGCTTGCGTGTATGTCATAAGAAAGCTTTGATAACAATGTTTTAAACCATGCATCATACTCTCTAACACTTTCAGTAGTGCCTTGCTTAATATCTTTGAGTGCACTTATACTCTTCTACTCAAACTCAGGGATATGAAACTCTTTAAGGAATGCATCCTTTAAAGCTGTATAATCTATGTAGGTCTGATCAGGGTCAAACTTTCTGTACTAGTTGTGGGCGTGCCCTTGTAACATAGTAGAAAATTGGCTTTCCCTACATGCTAGAAGTAAGTTGTAATTCCTTTTTACATGCCATAATATCTCACACATATGCACATGTTCAACAACATCTTCTATGCCCCTATACTCTGGAAGATGAAGAGACATTTCCATGTAAATATTCTAGGGTTGGTGCGGACCTTGCCCACTGATCTAGAACCTCCATGTTTCCCCTACCTCTCCAGAACCTCCTAGATCCACCTAAACTAGAACTTCCCATGCCTCTTGATCCCAGAACCTATAGCTAGAATAGGTCTGTAGACATACTCCCCTATGCTCCGATAATAGTACTATATTGAACCCCTACGGTCTGTGAAGTAGTTCCACTTCTAGAAGTGAATCCAACATTCGGTGTGCTCATATTCTATGTGTGGATAATGCACCTAAAAACACACCTCTAAATAAAAATGAAGCCATTTACCCTGCCATTGATGTGCTTGCTCTCTTACTTCCCACACTTGCTTGTTGATTACTTGTCATACTAGATACTGGAAAACCAAGCGCAAGGGCTAGGTTACCAGGTGGATTTAGATGCATGCCCATGGCCCAAGTAGTCTCTATTGGCGTGCATGCTTTGTTGTGAGGCGAGGGGGATCCCTATCATGCTTTCCAAGATGGGGAGTTCCTAATGCTCTGGGATCCATGTCTTCTATGTGAGCTTCAAATCCTTCATGAGCCATCTCTCTCCTCAATGCCATACTTTCTACAATGTATGGTTGCTTCTCTATCTCCCTCTCGCGCACCTCATTATACTTAAGCCACCTTTCCTCTCTCTACCTTTCTACCGCTAGGTCTTCCATCTTTCACCAATCCTGCTCCTACCCCCATGTGGTGAGGTTTAGTTAGCCATCGGTTTACTCTCTAGATTCAAAGTTACCATCAAGATCTTGATTGCTAGTGGAATGCCTTGTAGGTAAGCTCCCCTTGGATGTCGTAAGAACTGGAATTCAGCTACCTCTGGACATGAATAAGTGGAAATTGAGTATTCCAAAATATAACTATTCAAGACACCATGAAACCACATATCCATAGCTCGAGTCCAAATCAGATCAACATCATACATGGCTTGGAATTATTCTATGTCCAGACAAGTGTGATACCTCTAATTCACTTAGAGCATAAGTAATTAGCCACTCAATACAAATTCTCTTTGGAAAGATAGTGAAAAAGATCTCATATAAAATGTCATACAAATTCTGTTCCACCCCATGCATGTGTTAAACTTAGATAATGAATCACCATGCGTATTCTTCCTCCAGATCGTGTATCCACTCTTCAATACTTGCTAGAGTTAACCGGTATGTCTTCATCACGAACCATCCTAAAATCAACTGAAAAAGAGGTCCCGACAATGGAACCAATGATGCAGCCTAGAATTCAAGTGATACAAACCCAATAAAACCCTATATGCACTTTGGCACATCACTCAGCCTAGACTAAGCACTCACCCAAAGTGTGTAAAGGTACTCAGGTCCCTCTTTAGGGTTGTTATTGTAGGATGTTAGCATGACGAGACTTAACATATATAGTTCTATTACTAGCTCATCATTCTACAGAGCATACCAGATCTGTATCTAAGGAAAAATAGAATTAAGTACTAACCATGATGAGATCAAAAACATACTAGATTCAAATACACACAGAACTAACACTTAAATTCAGCCAATATCCTCCATTATATTCAATGCAATAAGTTTACAGAAGCTTCATTACAATATCAGTAGTATGCATAGCAGATTTAACAACATATCTCTATATATCTCGATCCCCCTCTATTACATAGTTTACTACATATATATAAGGGTGGGGAATTTCCCTTCACCGCTTATCCATTCCAAAAATAGGTCACATGCTACTAATAGCCACATGCCGTTACAAAAATAGCCACACATGCAAGTGCGCTAATAATAGACTACTACTAGCTAATTGATAGTAGCAGATCTATTTCCATCCTGTGTCCATGCAAAGTACTTCATATCCAATCCTCTAAAAATAGCCAATGCATGGTGCACACATATCTACCTCGTTTTGTGTTCTCTGCATGCCATCTCTAAAAATAGAAATTTATGAGAAAAAATGGCCATCTCTAAAAATGAACTTCTATTCCACGGGTGTTTTCCTATCCATTTGATCATTTGATTATGACTCACTTGTGTGGACTTCTTGTTTGCTTTTTGTCAAGTTTTCTTTGATCAACACAAACCTAATTCGTCATCAAGATCGCTAGAAATTTTAATTCCTGAGCTGCTTAATCCTGTTAGCTTTCCAATGAATGGCACAGTGAGTCATACTCTTCTTCAATCGAAGTAGAAAAATTACTCATGGACCATCAAAATCAGCCAATGGTAGAGTCCCTCTAGTTTTCAAAAGAATGAAAACTCATAGATATGTCGAGACCCCAACTTTCTCCAAAGTCTTTTTCCCTTCATCATCATAAATGACCTTATCATCTTTAGTGCGTAAGTTTGTATTTTTCACCAGCTCCTTTTCTATCTAGTTTGTGTTTGAATTAGTGCGGTGATTGTAGTCACTCACCTTTCTCTTTATGACATGGGATTCCCAATCGTGCCCCATGATAACTCCCTTAGGGTACTGCATCTCATAAAACCTTCCTTTAGGTGTGTCTTTGACCTCTACCTCTAGCTCATTCTTCTTCTTTCCCTTGTGGGTGCTCTAGGTGCTCTCTTGGGTGCCATTTCAACCTTTCACACTTTCCATTGCATTATTTTTCTTCTAAAACCTCGAACTCACATGACCTATCCATAATTCAAACCCTATATTTTCAAAACCTTCTTCCACATGCCTTTTAATTTCTCTAACACTTCCCATAAAGGATCTCTGCTATGGCCATGCTCAAATTCACTTAGTTTGATGCTATTATTCGATTACAATCACACTTTATAATCATCACACTTCAAATCATTCTTCCAAGGCTTGAAAAATCAAATATACAAGGTAAGAATGAACTCACATGTACCCTTTTTATAGATTTTTCAAAATTTCCACATTAATTACTCCTCATCTAATAGCTTTAATGACACTTTTATGCTTTTTCCACACTTTTTGCTACTTTATTTCATGCCTTAGTCATAATATTTTGGTGCACCTACTACTTCTTGGCCACATACCTCCTTTCACATGCCTCCATGTACTGAAGTACATAAACCTTTGTGCCTCATACTAAGTAGTTTCCCATTCTTCTTCCTACATTGCGTTATCGTGTGATCATCCTTCTACGTGTGGTCTTCAATTTGAGAAATTTCTTAAGAGTACCTTCATCCAAAGCACCTGTAACACCTTTCTCCTACGTGCACTAATATTTAAGAGGAAATTCATATTCCATCCCATTTATATGCCTATGTGACAACCTTTACTTGAATCTCAACATAAATCAATTCCTTTTTCTTGTACTTTCTCCACCCCACACTAAAAGTATGCGTGGTCCTCTACACATAAAATCAATATATAGTAATCAAATTCTTGCATGAAAGCACACTTATTACAACAAAACATTGAACTAAATTGACAAAGCATAGTAACAATAAAAGGAAACACATAAAAGGAAATATAATCTAAGTGGAAATAGTGCCTTCTTATAAAAACCAAGAAGATTTATTTATAACAAGGATTTGTCCTACTCCCATTGAAGTAACCGGGCAACATGGTGCCATCTAATGCCTGTAATTGACAAGTACTGATTCAAGTATTTTGGTTACTATAAACAGTCCCAACTAATGTAATTTTAATTTCCCTAGGTGGCATGCAAGCTTGGAATCATGTAGAAGAACCATCTTTCCCACCTCAAATGTCTTATTCTTGATGTGCCTATCATGCCATGTTTTCTATTTTTACTTCTTGATCTTCTGGCTCTAACACACAATGGCACACTTACTAATCTAACTGCATTAGTTTTTCAATGTGCTCTTCAACAACTTGCTCATCAGCTAGTCCTCCTGCGTGTGCAATACATAGGGATGACAACATAAATTAAACAAGAAATACATCCTCTACACCAAACACCAACTGAAAATGTGTGGCCTTATTCAACCTCTTATAAGTGGTCTTGTATGCCCAAAGTACAACTAACACTTTATCATCCCAATATTTTCTTCCAACATCACATATTTTTGTTAATGTATGTCCCAAAATTTTGTTGAAAGCTTCTACAGTACCATTTGGCCTGTGGTGATAAGGGGTAGTTTTATGGTGTGCCACCATAAACACTTGCCAATATAATTCTTATTATCTCATTGAGGAAATTAGTTCCCATATCACTCGTAAATATTAATGGAAACCATACATACTAATGATGTTTTACCATATAAAATTTCTACTCTAGTTGTAGTACAATCCTTTATAGGCTGCCATCCACCTACCTTGTAAAATAGTTTATACAAGTTATGATGTAGTGTGCACCTATCCTACGCATGGGTGGGGAAATAGGGCCTACAAATTTAATCACCCACTTCTCAAAAGGATCGATGATTACTAGAGGATGTAACAAAATCTCATCTCTATAAGAGGGCTTCCCAAGGCATTGAAAATGGTCACATGCCTTGACATATTCCTTAGTATCCTTGTACAAAGTCTCCCACCAAAGTACAACCATCAAAATCTTACACGTAGTAGCATCACCTGTGTAATTCTCACCCGCTATTCCACCATGAGCCTTTTCCATAATACCCTCATGCCCATGCTCCAAAACACAATGACATAAGAATTCATCATGAACTAACTTGTAAAATATCCACCAATTACTTGATAAAGTGTTGCCATATTGCAAGCTATTTCTTCTCCAATGTATTCATCCCCTTAGGCACCTGCCCAATGTGCAAAAACACTGTAATATCCTCTAAGTCTCATGGGCAAGTGGTTTAACTGAAAAGTTGTGCATTTGGCATTGTGTCCTCAATGCTTTGCACATCCTCTCTAGAATTGATCCTTGATAAATGGTCAGGCCCTAAATTACTCTTTCCTAGTTTTACAACTATGAAATCAAATTCTTGAAAAGAAGGATCCATCTACATATATGCCCTTGCAAAATAGGATTATTGACCAAATACTTAAGTGCCATATGATATGTATAGAAAATAAATGGGGTTTCCAAAAATTATTGTTTGAACTTATGCAACACGTAGATTAGAGAAAAATCCTCACGCTCCACAGTTGTGTAATTCCACTCCACTTAGCATTGATTTCTACTCGTAAAACAAATTGGATGATCCACAATTCCTTCCCCGGTTATGCCAATAATACACCAATTTCCATACAAGAAGCATCAATATGAATATGAAAAGGTTTGTCCCATGAAGGAAAGTGTAAAATAGGTGCAATGGTCATCCTTTCCTTCAAGTGTTTCAAATTCCTTCTTTTGTGTGTCACCCCAATAGAATTTACCTTTAGCTTTCAATAATTCTTCCTAGAGCACAACAATCTATGCATACCCTTAATAAATTTCTTGTAATAGCTAGTGTGACCCAAGAATCTGCACAACTCACTTTGATTGTTAGGTTCTTCCAAACCCAATATCATGGCTATCTTGGCTAGATCAACCAATAACCCTTCTTTGCAAATTATATGTCCAAGTAAAGTACAAAAAGGTGTAGCAAAGATGCACTTCTTAATGTTAAGGGAGATGCTCAACTTCTTGCACCTCTCAAACATAATCCTAAAATTATCACATTGATTCTTGACTAAACCATAGATTGCCTAATCATCCATATATACCTATAAGAACTTATGAATAAATCCTTATAAATCTTGCAAAAAAATGCGTGAGAACATCACTCTGGCACATTTTTTAGTCCAAAGGGAATGAATTTATATGAAAATATTCCCCACTCAATCATGAAATTAGTCTTCTCTTGGTCTTCCTTCACAATGCGCACTTGGTGGTAGCCTAAAAATCTTCTGTAAAAGAATATATCTTGCGCCTAACAACTCCTTCAAGGATTTATTCTATGAAAGGGGTGGGAAAAGGATCTATTACACATGAAGTGTTGAGTCTCTCTATAATATACACAAATCCTTATCCTCCCATCATTCTTGATGCTTATAACCATGGGGCTAACCCATTCAGATTCTTCAATAGTATCAATTATTCTAGACTTGAGCATCTTATCAATTTCTTCCTTTACCTTCACGCGTAGGTTAGGATTCATCCTATAAGGCCTCTTCCTAATCGGGGTGAGCCTTCTTCTTTTAGCTTGATCTTAATCTCACCCAAATAAGGGTGTACTCCATTTAACTCATTATATACCATCATAAATAAGTCTGAAAGTCACATAATAATTCAATAATCTTATCTACTTCTGATCTCCGACTAGTAGTCACCAATAATGGCCTCCTTAGGTTCTACCTCTATACCAATGTTAACCTTATTTATCTTCATGGGAGCATGATAAACACACACTTTCTAATCTACAATTTCCATTACCTCACACATACCTTTAATGTGTTTAACATCCATTTTATAAACCTCATCATTATCTATCATATACACCAGTTTACCATTTTCTTTTTCCTTCCAGGCATGAACCATCTATTCTCCATCTATTTCCTCAAGATCCATGCCTAACCCAAGATCAAGTTCTCCAAATATTTTTAACATAAAATCTTCAACCTTCACATTATCTCCCAAAGTGATGTGCTTCATTATCTGCAATTATTCATGGATTGGAGGATTAGTAGAAAAGTAATCAAAAGTTTAAATCATACCTGAAGTCATCTCCTACCAATTCTCCATTTCTCTTTTAAGTTCTACATGGACATACCATGCATGCACGTAGCCACGCAAGGTGGAGTATAAATTATGTACCCAAAGTGATGGTGGTAAATCCTCCTTTCCTTATGCACCTAAGATCTCTCACACTCTTAGACGTGATGAGAGGTAGAAGACTTCCCATGAAATTCACATGTTTGTGTAGGTACATTACTCCAAGTGAACTTGGTGGAGAAAGTGATTCTCACTTCTCGCCACTCCAAAATGCCATCTCTATGTGTTTCCCACCAATGTCATGATGTCTCACACAAAGTATAAACCAACATATTTCTTCTATCCCCTTCATTCTGCCACTAAGTCTCCATGGTGCATAGAAATGTATCGAGATTCCCTTCACCAATATACCTTGGTACCCTATTAAATCCCAACCACCTCACCATGCACAATATAATCATCTTGGTGACTCATCCTTTTACTTTGTGCCCAACCATTTCATACGTTCCATGAGCCTAGTTATCACAAGAAACACTTGTAGTGTCACTTATAGATTACATATCTTCCCAATGAAGTACACCCTCCTTGGATGGTTCCAAATTCTCTGGATCATGCATTGATTAAACATAAATTATATTAATCTCTTCTTCACTCAAGATATCAACATAGGGATCTTCCTTCTTATTCAACAAGGGTATAATCACATGCTCTTCCTCATTCTCAAAGCTGATGTACCTTTTATTAAAGCAAAAATCTACCTTATTCACATAGCACCAAGGTCATCCAAGTAATGTTGGGAAGTTTTTCTTCAACAAGCTCTAATACCTCAAAATCCCTAGTAAAATTGACTCCTTGAATTGTAATAGTTGCATCCTTCAATAACCCAATTGGCATGGCCATAGTCTTACTTTCCATATTCAACACATTCATCGATAGCTATATGGTGGTATACCCATATAATTTATAACATCGAGAGTTAATACATTTAATTTTGTGCCGTATTAATATGAATGTTATGTAATAGACACCCATCGATTACTACATCAAGTGTGATTTCCTTATCAAATTCATGATTTTGAGGTGGTATATTTGCATGAAGTATCTGTCTTTCAAGCTCAGATCCAACATGTGGTACCTTTTCTCGTATCCATTCCTCTATCAGAGGAATGGTGTTTTCTGGTGTAATATGTTGCACACCTCTTTAAAATAATCAACATCCTTTTGTGGAAGTTGAAATTTCCTTGCATGATCCTTGTCACGTGCCTGTTCCTTTAAACACTTTATTTCTCCCTGTAGCACCTAACAACTTCCATGGTATCCTGATAGACTTCCTTTTGGTGCATAACATCTAGATACTTAACATGTATCGATTATTCCCTCAAAATGAGTGTTTTATTCTTCGGATACTTGTGCATGTGCAACCTTAGCATGTGTAGTGACCATGAAAATATGTAACTAAGGATCAAGGGTCTTATTTGACATCCACCGATCAGTAACAATGCACTACACCTTAATCATCCCACTCCCTTTTCTTGCTTCTTATTATTACTCATGTGATCATATAAATATGGGAATTCTTCTAACTTATGAGGATTCTCTTGCAACATGAGCAAGTAATGTTCTAAGGGCACTCATGCTGATAATGATTAGGAGATCCATAAGTATAACAAGTTCCTCATGTAAACCTACCTCTACCACCACCGTGACCTTGGCCTCTATATCTGCCCCTAAAGCCACCATTCTAGTTATTTCCATTGTCATGCCCTTCATGGTTATGGCCTTCATGCTCCTTAGATCCACTAGCCACACTAGTATGGTGCACTCATGTCTCAATGGCTTCATGAATGTGATCAATCAACTTACAGTCAATGGTGTCATGAGTGTGGGACTTACAAATCTTACAATACATGGACACCTTCTTTATAAGCATGCACAATAATAGAGGTAAATCCCAAACATCATGGTTTAGGTGGAAAACATCACAATCAAATAATAGTACATGCACCGACATGTGTGGGTAATTATATTTAGTATGTCCCTCCACTTCACAATCTATACACCAAATTCCATTATGCATCTCATGAGATAAATTAGTAGAAATATTTTCCAAGTAATTTTCCATGGCTGTAATTTGTGATTCCAAAATGGGCTCACTCTAGTATCAATGCTCCCAACCGCTTCAATGTGCGAGCTATTTCAAAATCCTCGTGTGGATCCACATATGTCAAATTAATGTCATAAGTTATTTTGGACCATAGGGTCTTGAAATGCATGTCATAATCCCTCACACTTCATCCAATCCTTTCTTGATGTCCTTAAGTGTGTTGATAATTTTATACTCAAACTCCAAAAATATGAAACTTAGTTAGAAACGTAGATCGTAGAGCATCATAATCTACCATAGTTTGATGCGGGTCATACTTTCTATACCAGTTATGCACGCACCCTTGAAGAGTAGTAGAAAATTGATTTTTTTCTATCTAAAGTTATAATTTCTTTAGCGCATCATAGTAGCTTAGGATTGTGCACATGCTCTATGCATCTTCAATTCCTCTATATTCTGGTAAGTGGAGAGACATCTCATAATACACTTGCTTGAGGTTGATGTGGGGGTTGCTAGGGATGTGGGCCTTGTCCTCCAGATCTAGAACTAGAACCTCCACTAGTATTTCCTCCACCTCTAGAACCACCTGATCCACTTGATCTCGATCTTCCTGATCCACTTAAACCTCTATGGGGCACTAAACCAATGGATGTACTTCTTTACATCCCAATTTTAGTGCTAAACTAAACTCCCATAGTTTGTGAAGTTATAGTACTTCCAGACATATTCCCAATATTCTACATGCCCATACTCTATCTTGATGATGAAATATTCCTCTAATCAGACCCATAAAAAAAATGTTGACTATTTTGACATGGGCACACTATTAACTTTATCTCCTAAATTCAACACAAAATGATACCTACTGTCTCTACTTACTTGCACTAGCCTTATTTTTAATGACTACTGGGTCTGAAAGAAAAAGCACAAGGGTGAGGTGGATAAGTGGGATTAGTTGCATGCCTATGGTCCTCACGCTCTCTTTTGATGATGTGCTATGATATTAAATCGTGAAGGGGATTCTCTATTGTGATTTCCCAATGTCGAGAGAACCAGATGTTATGGCTCCTCATCTTCCACGAGAGATCTAAATCCTTCGTGATCCATATCTCTCCTAAACATGATGGACTCCTTAATCTCCCTCTGTTTCACAATTTCCCTCTCTCACACTTCATTATATTTAAGACATCTTTCCTCTCTTTCCATTATTTGTCGCTAGGTCCGCCATCTTCACCACACCTACTCCTACCCCTACATGCGGTGGGAGTTTAGCTAGCCATAGGGAGGCACTCTAAATCTAGCTCTATCATCAAGATCTTGATCAATAAAGGTATAATGTGCAAGTAAGATCCTTTGGGTTCATGCAAGAACTAGAACTTAGCTTCTTTAGGACAAAAATATGTGGAAATAATGTACTCCAAAATATAACTATGCAATACTCTAGCCTACCAATGGTTTATAGCTCTTTTCCACTCCACATTAGCATCAACAAGACTTTGGTAATATTTCTACATCTAAATATTTGTCATATAACTCCAAAACTTCCTATCGCATATGTTGACAACCACTCATACAATTCTACTAGAAAAAATTGAAGAACATCTCATAGTGCATCATATAGATTGTCATCCACCCATTTGCATGCATTGAAATCAGACCTAGTGTTGTATATCTACGTAAACTTGTAATGTATGTAATCTATCCAACCTTCAATACTCTCCAAAGTCAATCGATATGCCATCTGCATGCAACATCCTAACAAAAATTTGAAAAGAGGTCTCGAAATGGAACCAAAATGCAGCCTTTTTTTTCTATACCCAATGCCTAAGCACACTTTGAAACTTCATTTAGATATATCTTAATGCTCACTCAAGCCCAAAATCCTACCAGTCCCTCCTTTGTGCTATGTATCAAGATGTTAGCATGTATGTTCATGATTACCATTGTTAAGCATACATCTAGATGTAAATCATTACAAATATCACAAGGAAACATATATAATAAGGAAAAATAAAAGATCAAATCATTACTAAGATTAATTGCACTATGTGATCACCATACTCATATACATCAATTACCAAAATCCAACTATAATGATCCATTAATAACCAAAAGGATTACATAGCAGAAGATGAATACATAACAATAGTCACCAGAGAGTCATGCACACTAGTATACTAGAGCAACATAACTCTATCATACCAACCATTCAAGGTACCCAAAATAATATAGAACAATACATATTTATAGGGTGGTGAATTTCCCTTCACCACTCATACATCTCAAAATAGAATGCATGCTAAAAATAGCCACACGTACATCAATATAGGTGCATGTTTTTCTATCAATCCTAATAATAGATTAATCTATAAATAAACTCTACTTTTAATCCTATTATTAGATCGATCCATGCATGACCTTTGATCTCTAATTTAGTCCCAAAATTATCTTGTTCTTAGCCCCAAATTCTTCTTGATTTTATCTTTACTTAGGTGGCACTCCAACCACTTTTCCTATTTTTAGCCGTATCATGAAAAATTGGCTAAGTCTTGGTTGTTACTTTCTGGGGCACCCTCCTTCAACTAAAACTTATGTGAGTCTATGCACCCCACACGTGCACTCGACTATTCACATGCCCTCTTGATACTTAGGAAATTCAACCAACCCAAAAAGTCTCATATAAAAGAAGTTGAATACATGGTGTTTCAATGAATTAGTAAATACATTATCATTAAACCCTAGGCCATAATGGACTCTAATAAGCGATAACTTAAAGATCCTTCACTCGTGGTCATGGTAACCAAACAATGACATATAATATATATATATATATATATATATATATATATATGGTGTGTGTGTGTGTGTGTGTGTGTGTTGTGTGTGTGTGTGTGTGTGTGTGTGTGTGTGTGTTTGGGGTGGGTGGGTGGGTGGGGACTTCACTTCACGCCATGCACTCTCAAAATAGTTTGCATGCTCAAAATAACCATGTGTACATTACATGCATTAAAGCTTGTTGCTAATAATAGACTATCCTATAAATAAAATTTTCTTTTGTCCTATTAATAGCCCGATCCATGCATGTATCTTCATCTTCGATCCACATGTGCTTTTACCTAAAATAGAATTTCCTTTACCACCAAACCTCCTTGATTTTATTTGGATCTAAATCATTGCTTGATCAACACTCTAATTCTATTTTTCTATTTTTATCTGTGGTACACAAAATCAGCTAAGTCCCAAAATTTCCCTCCCTAGGTGCAAACCTCTACATGTTATCCAATTATATCTATGTGTGCCACTTCATGCCTACCTCGCATGCACCATATGTCCTCGTGTGTGCCATGTACTTAGTTAATTTTTTGTGCAACAAAATTTATTTTTGTTATTCATTCAATGTTAATATTTAATGTAATCTAAGAACCAAGATTAGGACAAAAACCTAGTTATTATAAATTCACGCTACTAGTTTATAGCCTTTGACTATCCTTTAAATACCCTTTTGGTGTTATTTTTCTCATTCACGAGTTGAAAACCATATATGAGCTTTTATGGTCCGACTCAACCTTGTAGGAGAATCTTCGAACCAATCACTAACCCATTAGGTTTGACCTTTACTAATTAGACATATACTCATGATTACGTGCACTAGCTTTCCAATCTATTCCTTTGCCCCCAAAAATCATCAACTAACTTGATGCTCTAAATGAGAAATCATCCATAGATGAAAATTTTTGGGCCAATAAATCAAACTGAGCTAGAAACCAAAATCCTTAGTTTTCCTCCTTTCGTATCATCCACATTCTTGTATGACCCTATCTAGAGAGGAGTATTTAGAGGAGAACAATTTTTTCCAAGAGTTTATTAACCGCCAAAGCATATTCAATATAACCAACATAAATCAAATAATTTCATGCAATGATTATCCCCGATCGTAGTATTCCACACACAGAGATAAGATGTTTTTTCATTTTCCCCGATTATCCCTAATCGATTGAGAGTTTTTAGGCCTTTGAATTTGATCTTTAGCCATCCCCACCTATTTCATATTTACCACTTTACACCTACTCACACTCATCCCATCTTCCACATTTTGATTGTCTTGGCTTCTTCTCGGGAAGTCGAGTCAAGAAGATCCATGCCACTTTTCTATTTACAAACTGGTGAACTTGATGTGTACAACTTTCTATTTCTCATTTTCCTTTTCTTCCTTTCCACCTCTCCCCTTTTCCATGATTATGAATGTATTTTGTACCCCTAAATATGTTTGGTAGAGAACTTGATGGGCCTTTTTTCCTTGATGGGTATTATTCCCATGTCCAGCCTCATTGGTATCCTTATGCCTCTGGATGGGCTAAAACTACACAAAAAATGTGCATACCTACCATAACTACATATCAAAACCTACTAATCATGTGAGGATAGAGGAGGTTAATCAACCCTAGAGCATTCAATATGTTTAATCTAATTCAAACAATATGGCATTTACAAGGGAGTATGGTTTGCATGCTAAGGTGTTTTCAAGAACTCACATTAGTATGTAAACATCATAGGATGATATATTTACAAGGATCACTGATCCATTATATACAATAAAGGAGTATTTGAATATAATTTATACTCATACTTCTAAAATGTTAAATGAAATGTTTGCAACTACACATCCTAAAGCCCTCTTTATGGAAAAGTAAGAATATGAATCTTGAAAATTCATGAAGGGATATCATTCATCCCCACTGGAGAAACATATAGATTACACATAAAAATAAATGTCTAACCCTCACCAAATGATATTATTTCCACATTAGTGGGAAATATTAGAGAATTGAAAATTTATCAAACCTCTTAACCAACCCATGTAATAGGGAAAATTATGGGTTATCTCACTTATAATCAAAGTCACATCCTTTCAAAAACACAAACTCAACACACAAACACATGTAAACAAGGTTATTTGGTTCTATCAAACCTAAGTGATCTCCTCAGAGAGTGGCACACTAGGAATGGGTTCTCAACCATCATACATATACTCTACCCTATAGGACCCATTGGTAATACCTTTCCACATGTCATTCCCAATGATATGGTTTTTCATAACCAAAAACACACAAATGTATTCTCTAATATTATTCCCACCTATATGCATATGTACTCAAATTTTGCACATCCAGGACATATATGCATTCCCCTGACTCATTCTATTATTTCCAAAGAACCCCATACACTCTAGCTAACACATATGTTATAGCTTACCAAACATATCCTCCTCCACCTTTCCATTAAAAACCTCCATGGTAGAATCCTACACAATACGAACCTATGCCAAGTACTTAAAAGAACCCCTTGATTTCACAATATGGGGTGTCGTGATTATTCTCCCATTGCATGCTATGACATCCCTAAGTTTAAAGGAGAGGGAGACCCCATGCCCACATGAAGCCCTATACTACTGCAACTAGATAGTTTCTCCTATGGGATGTGGTAGTTGCTAAGATCTTCCCAAACACCCTTGAAGGGATCATTTTATATTGGAATTATCAAATCCCTGAAGCATTCATATGTTCTTTCAAATAACTCATATATGGATATTTCAAATCCTTTGACATGAGTAAATCACTAACATGGGAATCAGAGAATTCATACACATTAAATTGGAACAAAACATTTGTTTCTCATTTCATACCGAGATGAAATAGGTTCTTTATCCTTCCACAATATCTCATAACATGGACCATATAGAGCTTTGTGATCTCTTCCTTTACTCACTTAACCATGAAACCAATGAGGAAGTACAAAATTTCCCCTTTCATACTTACGAGGAAGTGCTAGAAGGTGTTCTTCATATTGACCAAACATCGATCAACAAAGTGAAGATAAGACTTATGGTCCTAATGGGAAGTTGGTAACTCCCAACCCAAACAAAACATGTTATTAAAATAATGGGAATAATAATAAAAGGCCCAAAGTATTGAACCACAATCATGGTGCCACCATATATGGTGTTATCAAGAAAGATAGAGAATCCCAACATCACCAAAAATGGTAACACAAAAATAACAACAACATGGGGGATCAAAGGAACCCAAATCTCATTCCTTCTATTAATGTGGTAGATTTCAACCATCCTCCACCTCTAGAAAAATAAAATGCAAGCCCAAATCCATACTAAAGCCTTACTCAGGGAAAAACTATGTATATAAAAATCGAGAACAACAATGAAGGGTTCAACCAACAATAAAACAAAAATAGAGGCCAAGGGATTACAATCCCAAATTTTACTATGGTTTTCATTGTGTTGTTGGTTAGGATGCCCATACTTGTATAGAGTGTAAAAATTTCATATTGATAATCTTGAAGGATCAACAACATTTTTTTCATTGACATGTTCCTAGGGAACTTCGAGGGATACACACTATTTTCCTATATAGGGCCCATTACACTCACAATGCAAAATTAGGCATATATTGGGATCTATTCTAGAAACACCCTAAATATGAGAAACTAAATCCCTAAAATGAGAACAAGGGAATTCCCATTGGAACCCATTATAATGAAGCCTATACATATAGGAATATAGATGGTTTCCCTAATTTAAATTAGCAAAACAAGAAAAGATTGTAGGCCTAGTTGAGTTATAAACTAAAAATAGAATTCAATGTGACAACTCAGATGAGAGAGTATAATTCATATCCCCTTCCTACTAAATATAATTTTTAGGATGATACTCATATAGTCCCTAAACTAGTAGCAACATATGAATTAATTACCGAATTAACCAAGACCATCTCCACATTTCACTTCTGGACTTGTTGAAGAATTTTCAAGTTCATCATTCTACTATGCTAGATGCGATGGGCCCTTGTCATCTAGTCCATGTCATGCCTCCACATAAGGCCCAAATTAATCATATTAAATTAGACATACATCCACCGGGGTATTCTTAATGCAAAATTACAACACCCCCTCGAATGACTGAGTCGGGAATGGGCCATTCGGTGTAATTTGCTAACATGGTGTTATCTCTCAAGATGTGGGATTTGTGAACTTGAGATAACCATCTGGAGAAGGCTGAATTCCTCTACCTAATCCTAATGTTAAACTACTCATAATGAAAAAAATACACTGTCTAAACCTACCCTAAGAATGCTAATGGGGCAAAGGGAAGAGAGAAAATGCATGAAAAGGAAATCCTACGCTAATGGGTGGTGATAGCACCAAGAAAAGGGGTGAGATACTCTACTTGAGGGAGAATGGAAGGAAGAAGTATTTGAGAGAGGCTATAAAAGTGTAACACAAACCTAAACTCCATTCGCCATCTGTACTCCATGAAGCACAACCTCATAAACACTCGGTGTGAGCTATGAAAAACTACCTGAGAATGGAAGAAAAACAAAATACAATGCAAACCTCCATGTAATCCTTCAGTGTAAACCTCAGTAAGGTTGTGGAGACTTTGTTTGTGGAACCTTGTAAATGGATGTGGGTGCTCTTGAATGTTCTCCAAATGTGAGTGAAAATGCTATAGACACAATACTTTGGCTTGGAAATTTAGCAGAATTATTGTACTTAAGATTCAAGAGGATTTGTAAGAGAGTAAGCCTATAATTTATAGAGGAATATGTAGTTGAAATCATTTACACACAGTTGAATGCACATGCTAAAAATAGAATCAAAGGAAGTTACAAGTAGATTGGGGCATTTAGGGATAAATTAATTAATTGTAGAATTTGTATCGAGGAAGGTGGTTATACGTGTAATTTAACTACCACCATCTTTATAGGATTCTAGAAGTGCAATTAACTAAGATGAGGACATGGAGTCCAAGTGAAGTCTAAGTGGATGTTGACCAAGTGGCATTTGACTAGGATGTGCACACACTTAATTATTTAATAATTTAAAGTCAAATTTTTTTTTTTTTTTTTGATAATTGCATCTTGGTTCTAAATACATAATTTAGAACTCACAATTCAAATAACCATTTATATAACAGAGACAACCATATGCATTTGTAATGACTCGGAATACCTCCGATCTATTCATTCCATGACTCGGTAATCTACCGATCTATTCATGAGTAAAAAGAGTTAGTGTTTTTATTTAACACATATACTCGGCGGTTCTCTTCCTAATCGGGATTGAGAATGCTCTGTCGAGGAATCTAGCTGAATAAGCTATTACCATTATTCATCGGCATCTCATCCCTTAGACTAGGTGAATTAGGACAACGCAATCAGCGACTTGCGATACTTTGGCCAAAGATTTGAAACATCTTGTTCATGTCTCGTATTCCTTAACGGCATACTCGTCGATCGGAATACGTCCTTCACCCCATTCATATGTTATATAGAATGTCTTATCTGACTTCTTATCGAGTCCTTTCTTTCACAATTTGAATCACTCGGAGGCGGATTAACAAGGTGATAATGTTATATGGATGCCTACGAGGATTAGGGATATGAGGACATCTTGGTTTGACCTTGCGATTGACCGGTGTGTCATGATACCCCAAATCTCAGGCGATCTTATAACATGGCCACGTTCTTAATCGGTCCCGAGGTAACTCGTCGTGCGAAATCAAGTGTAAATCTTAGCGATCAATGCAAAGGTGTCGCCATAAGTCACTGCATTGTTGTAACCGAGAAGATCCTAATCTTCTCGGAGGTACACCTATGATCGACCTTATGTCGTCATCCTTTAAATCCGCCTCGAGAAGATCTACCCAAAAACAAGCGTTACGCACTAGAGATTAAATTACTTTAAAGACTTTTCCCTAAGGTTAGCCTTTCCAAATCCTGGATTCTTTGTCTTAAGGCGACCCTCCTCTAAAAGACTCATTACGGGTAGAGGTATTACGGTCACGCTCTCATCAAGGAGTCATTAGAATACACACGATTCAAAGCAGCAGAGCGGGACAATTTCTCATAACCAATGCTTGAGAATGCCATCGATCTCCATTGATTGCCTATCGGTTCTCTTAAGCTGAATTTATATCATACTTTTTAGTTTAAAGATATAAATGATTTAGAATCAATTTACTATTGTCTGTTATACTTAGGACTAGGGATTAGTAATTGATCAACTTGTTTAGCGTTATCTTTTAGGCTCAATTTTAACCTATCCCCAGAGAGAGACAATAATTAAATTACAATATTGCTTTTGCGAGCAAACTAGAACTACTAAATACTCATAAGAATTTAGTCTAATTACTTCTGAAGCTTTCATTGTCAATCACAAAAGCATCCATATTATACAAAGATAACTATGCCTCTTCGTTACGTAAGCGAAGAAGTTCATCATTCGAGAATAGAATACAACACATAAGTATCAAACACTTATTTTCATTCCTTTGAAACTCGTACAATTACATTTTATGCAATGAGCATACTTGATATAATGCTAACGGAAAAGAAACATCTTTTCTCATATAGTACATCCATAAAATCAAATTTGTAATTCATAATAAATCAAATAAACAATCGATCGACCTATCGGATCTGCATTGCTTTTACCCTCTTACGGTGACCATCTGCAAAAATAGTCAACATGAGTCGGTTGATAGGTGAGGCATGATAAGCACTAACTTTTAAAACAATTGCGATCCATCAATTGTTTTCATTAAACCTACTGTTTAAATGAGATCGAGATATTCACATAAGTAAACATAATCGGACTATGCCCTTGTAATACTGAGAATGATTACAATTATGTAACTCTATCATTGTTACAATTAGTCTTAATCATTTCCTAATATTTCATCAAATATTAAGAAACAAAGAGCGAATGCACACAACAATCATTAAACCCAAAATCACAACATTGGTGGATTGTTTCATTCTCCAAAAGGAAATAACATAACAATTAGGATTCCACCAATATGTTACAAACAATTTCCCCTTTGATAGTCCATTATCAATAATATTAAATAAAGGAAGAGAAAGAACCAAACCATTCATACTTCCTTTCACATAAGTTCATCAACATCTTTGCCTTCACATATGAAAGCGATCAACCAGTATATAAATGAACAAGTTAGACAAGCCCATGAAACAAGATCAACTTTGTTTAACTAAGAACGAAACACGACAAACTCTTGTATAGCAACTAACACATCAACAAATCATGTATCAATCCTAAGCCCAATGCTAGTTCCTTTTACAGTAAGGCTTATCACCGATTGAAAACAAGAGCTACAAGCGTATCGCTGAAAACAACAACTATTGCATCAACAATCTAAGGTTTCCCCAAAGGACT
The DNA here is from genome assembly GCA_018340775.1 of Taxus wallichiana var. yunnanensis. Lineage (NCBI taxonomy): Eukaryota > Viridiplantae > Streptophyta > Pinopsida > Cupressales > Taxaceae > Taxus > Taxus wallichiana. The sequence continues at coordinate 953,600,159 of CM031242.1, forward strand.
ATGCTATGTTGCCCCACGGTACTTCCAAATCATGCACGGTCGATCGGACGAGATCAAAATGGAAGGAAACATAGCATACATATTCTTGCTCGAGTCAAAATCGGGTGAAGTGAAGGAAAGGAATTCAACAAGCGATCCTTACCTTGCGGCATACGAGTCTTGGTGCGTTATTCGCGACTTACCTAACAAGGTCAAAACACGAAGCAGTCATCCAAACTAAGGATCTCAACAATGACAAAAAATAGTGTCGAGGTCGAATTCGAGAAAAGAGGCGAAATCTTGGTTACCCTTCCGGAAGTTCTATGATTGACGGATGTATCGATTCAAGCGAATGCATAAGAATTCATCTTGTCATTCATCGACCAAGCATAATGATAACCAGCCAATAAATTACTCTCGGCCGGTCGCTTTATACTAATTTGCACGAGTTGAAGATATACATGTCTACATAAACATCGTAACTCAAAATCCCAAAAACACGAAGGGATCCCAATGGTTCAACAAGATCGAAATGCATGTTCATCCATTAAGTCACTCTGACTTAACTATATTTGGTTCAAAATATCTGATGAATTATTGATCGACTCCTCGAGTCGTCCAAGTCACACTAGTATATATATATATATATATATATATATATATATATTGCCTTTATGCTTGTTAAGGATTTTGCACTCATAACCACTTTGAACCCCAATGCGTCTGAGAAATTGGCGATAAATCAATAGGCGCCATTCATGGTTAACAATCAACATCGACCAAGTAAAACAAGTCGAATACCCTTATCAAGCAAGGGAATCTATTGGGCGCTTGAAACTTTGAAGAGTTTTCACATGAAATAAAAATGCATACACAGGAAGTCTTTATCCTTGATTATTTCAATATAACGATGATAATCAAAAGCCTGTTTCATCTTACAGGCTTTCATGAAAAGACCCTTCACAAAACTTATGGATAAATCTACCTTCCTAGGCAATTACGATTGATCATCGACTCCATTGGATCAATACAACGAAATGCAGGGTGTATCTATAATATACACGGTCTTGCAAGTAATCCGCTAACACAGTAACAAGGAAAACAACTTCCCGCGGGTCGAAAGACTATGGTGACACTACGGTTACTGTTCCCGAACTAAAAGTTGAAAACAAATGAAACCCGAAAGTATCATTAGTATTGTCAACAAATCCACACGAGTTTTTTTTTTTAATAAACGAATAATACAACAATCTTACAGTAATCACCCAAATCATTTTATACAGTTTCTATAACAAGATCAACGACCACGAAACAAAGACATACTGTGGTCTCATACTACGCATAGGTATATTCGAGGGCTCACGCCAAGCAGGCCGAACACTCGCATATTGTTAATAAATACCTCTCATGCATAATCCAGGAAGAATGCACAAACAAGTAGAGTTAAAATTCGATTTCCACAAACACCCAACAAACGGATTTGAAGAAAAATCGAACCAGAAGAAATACAGTGCCAATAATCAAACTAGATCTCATAGAAAATTCATCTAATCTTCACAAAACAAATGAACAGAGTTGTTTTAATGAAGACATTTGAAAGACAGCAAAATATTTAAAGGATAGGGCCTAGCATGCTGTATTTTGATCGAATTTCGAAGAAGACCGAGAGGAAGAGCTCAAACTTCCTTTTCTTTTTCCCAAATACGGCGACCAACAAAATTTATTTGTCCCATTTACAATATATCCTCCATGGCAGCGGAGAAAAGAGCGAGGAGAATTTCATTCTCGCCATGCGACTCAAAGAGAAGGCTGAGTGCTTATGAGCGGTAAACTAGCGAGAGAGAGAGAGAGAAGAAGACCGAAAATCGCGATACACCAAACAAACCTTCCAACTTCTCGTTTGCATCTGTTCGCGAGCTCGGCTCGACTCCCTAGACATTAAATGCCATTAAACCAATTTTCCGCTTAATCTCAACTCCCCCGACCGCGAAATTGGCGGCAGTCCATCAAAAACTCAAGTTCATTTCAAACTTAGTAATTGCCAAGTCTACGCAAGGTTAGCCGCCGCCTAAGCCTCCGCCATATACTGTCCCTCATCCTTATCCTTCCCATTTATTGCCATAGAGAATAGCGCCCATGGTTCGCCACCCTTCAAAGGCCCCTTCCCAAAAACTCTTAGTTAGCTAGGTTAGTATCTTAGGTTAGAGTTTTAGGGTAATGACCATCTTAACCATTTTACACTTAGTTATTATTTTAGGATCATAACACATAGCCTAGGTCTAGGTTAGACTAACAATAATCTAACCCCTAGGTTAGGTTATTGTTTTAGGTTCTAACCCTTAGTAATTCGAGTTTGGTCCTTCTCACGAAAACTCGGAGAGACTGTATCATACTTTCTAGAGCAGAGCCACTCCTGTTCTTATTACGAGTTGTATGTCGATGAATTATTACGGTCTTTAATCGAGACCTTCCGGATATACTAGATATCGGGAACCGTTTCATTTCTCAAGATCGGCTGAGTCATACTCGACCGACTTACTAAATGCTTCCATACCTTACTGACTGTTGAGGTTCGTGATCTAATTTTATCACTTCACAAAATTAAAGCATTACTTGGATCAATTCCTGCGGTCCAAGTCTAGATATTATTGATGAATACTGTATAATTCATTAGTGATCAGATTAATATTGAGTCACAAAATGAAATAAATAAAAGAGTCTATTAATATTTTGACTCAGTCGAGATCTGCAATCTGCAAGAAATTTAATACATATCAAGCATGATTTCGAATCGAGGTACACAATCCATTTACTAGAAATCACATATCAACACTTGAATGCTTAGGAGAAAGTAACAATGATTCGGGTGTTACATGCTTCCCTCTAAAAGGATTCATCGTCAGATGAATTACATATTAAACTTAACCTTCCGGTCGATCAATTTATTAGTACACAAACAATGTGTTTACTTCCATATTTAATAGGTTGAGAAATCAATGTCACCACACTTTTATTCAACTTTGAATAAAGTACGCATGTCGAGGCTTTCATAAATACTTAAAAACAATCGGTTCATAAAAGTATTTCATCAGCATGATTTCATTACATTTGCGAAAAAAGAGAAGGAAAAGCAATTTTCATCTCTTCCGAGTTTTCCCAAGTTGCACTTTCTTCGTTAAAGCTGGTCCCCTTTGGACCTTACATTCTTGTATATCACGATTTCTTAAATGCGATTGGCGAGTTTCCAGCACTCGTGTGGGTTTAACCACGATTATTCTGGGTCTTGGACTGCGAGGAATTCAATTTAAAACATGTGACAGATCTGAAACGTATTTCTTAAGCAAAGAAATATGGAAAACATCATGCATACGAGATAGAGCGGGAGGCAATGCTAAGCGATAAGCTACGAGTTGATTATCTCGACAATTTGAAAGGTCCACATATCGTGGTAATGACTTGGCAGCCTTGCCAAAAGTTATAGAACTCTTTACGGGTTTAACACGCGAGAAAAACCTTATCACCAAGCTCAAACTTTCTATCAACCCGCTTAAGGTCAGCATAGCTCTTAATCTATCCATTGCTTCCTTTAATCGTTCACGAATCAGCTTAACTTGCTTTGTTCCATCTCTGTGAGAATCTACTGGTCAATTACCACTCTATCCTCTACCTTTGTCCCAACTTACGGGGTTACGCACTTTCTTCCATAAAGTGCTTGAAAGGTGCCATCTTAAGAGATGAGTGATAAGTGTTGTTGTATGCGAACTCAACTAATGGGAGATACTCTTCCCACTTATCTTTGTTGATCCATGCGATACATTCATGACATGTCCTCAACACTTGATTTACCCTCTCGGTTTGCCCATCCGTTTGGATGATATGCGAACGAAGTTTAGTTTCGTTCTAGGGCTGCGTTAAGCGTTTGCCAAAACCTTGGCGTCATTCTAGGATCACTGTCGAGAAATAATCGGTTCGGGTACACCATGTAATCTGAAAATTTAGGTCACGAACCTCTTGGCTATTTGGAGAATCATCCTTTAGATTTCAGCGATGAAATGAGCTACCTTAGTTAGCTTATCTACAACTACGAGGATAACATCATGTTTATTCCTGGACATAGGTAGTCCTTGTACAAAATCCATGGTTATTACTTGCCATTTTATCTTGCGGTATCTTTATGAGGATACAACAATCCGGCGAGGATGCATATGCTCTGCTTTCACCCGTGACATTCAGATGATGAGTCACAAAATTTATCACATCCTTTTTCATACCTTTCGAAGTATTCTTTTTCAAATCAGCTAGCATTTTTGTGATACGGGTGTCAGAGAAAGGTGAATTATGAAATTGACAACTAACAACTTTCTCAAATCATCGGCCACGAGGCACATATACCCTATTTTCATAACGCAAGATTCCTTCATTATCTAAATGAAAACCTTCATACCTTTTATCTTTAGGTTACTGCAAGTGTTTGCTTTTACTTCTTTGAAAATATGTATCGATTACGAGGCACTTTTACCTCGTCTTTAAACTGAGTTCTTAATGTTATAAGAGCAGAAATGTGCCTCCTACGACTTAGAGCATCAGCTACTCTATTCTCCTTTCCTTTGATATAGCTGATATCAAAGTCATATTGTGATAGAAATTCTAACCACCTTCTTTATCGGCATTGATTGGGTGAGTAAAAATATATTTCGAGTCCCAAGTGATCAGTTTTCAACTCAAAAGGTTTCCCTAGTAAGTAGTGTCTCCAGACTTGAAGTGCGTGAACAATGGCAGCAAGCTCCAAATCATGAGGGGCATAATTCAGCTCATGAATCTTAAGTTTTCTACTCTCATAAGCAATGACTTGATCATTTTGTAGCAAAACACCCCCAAGACCTTCCCCAGAAGCATCAGTTACCACTGTAAAATTTCCATTAGGGTCTGGTACAGCCAATATAGGTGCAGAAGTCAGCTGGTCTTTCAGACTTTTGAAAGCCGCTTCACACTTGTCATTCCACATGAATTTCTTATCCTTCTTCTGTAATGAAGTTATTGGTGCAGCTACCTTAGAAAAATCCTTTACAAATTTTCTATAGTAACCAGCAAGACCCATGAAGCTTCTTACTTCATGCACATTCTTTGGTGTAGGCCACTCAGTTATCGCCACTATTTTCGAAGGATCTACAGCGATTCCTTCTTTGCTTATGACATGACCCAAATAGTGAACTTCTGAGTCAAAGAAAGAACATTTGGATAACTTACCATCTGACTTTCTCTTTCTCAAAATTCCCAAAACTATCTTGGATGCTCATTGTGCTCCTCAAGCGCTCTTAGAATAAATGAGAATATCGTCCAAGAATACAAGTACAAACTTGTCGGGTATTCTTGAAAAATATTGTTCATTAAATTCATAAAGGCTGCAGGTGCATTAGTTAACCCAAAGGCTAGAACTGTGAATTCATAATGTCCGTACCTTGTTCGGAAAGCCGTTTTATGAATATCTTCCTCTTTAATTCTTAGCTGATGATAACCAGATCGAAGATCTATCTTAGAATAAACCGCTGCTCACGCATCATCGATCAAGCAGATCATCGATCCTAGGAAGTGGATATCGGTTCTTGATCGTTGCTTTGTTCAACATCCGATAATCAATACACAGTCTCAGAGTTCCATCCTTCTTTTTCACAAATATCACAGGTGCTCCCCAAGGTGAAACACTTGGTCTAATCAATCCCTTAGACAAAAGCTCTTGTAACTGAGCCTTTAGCTCGACTAACTCAATAGTAGTCATTCGATAAGGTGCCTTGGAAATAGGTTCCGTTCCAGGCTTGATTTCTATAGTAAAATCAAATTCTCTCTTGGGTGGTAACCCTGGTAATTCCTCAGGAAAAACATCCCTGAAACTTTGTAACAGTGGGATTTGCTTCATGAAATCACTATCTTCTTCTGCAGATTCAGATATCTTTACTGCATAAAGGGTACATCCTTTATTCTTAGCCTTTTTAAGCTGCATAGCTGACAGCTTTCTAACTGAAATTTCTCGTTTCACACCTTGAATCTCTACTGATTCCAGCTGATCATCTAAACATTCTATGTTCTTTTCATAGCAATCTACCTTTGCTTTATGATCAGCTAACCAATTAACACCGATGACAATGTCATACGATCCCAAAGGTGCAACATAGAGATCAACTTCCGTGGAAAAGTTAGGTAAGTCAAGGACTGCTCCAAAAAGACACATACTCACTTTGTATGAGCAGAATTATTACCATCTTTATGCGGTCAAGATTTATCCATTTTCCGAGCTTTTCTTTTAAGTTTAGAAGCTAGTTTATTAGATATAAAACATTCGGTAGCTCTGTATCAAAAAGAATAGTAGCGGTATGCCGAATAACTTACAGGAACTTCTATAGGTGTCACTTGCTTTTCGACTTGTTTGTCGCTCTTTGCGGCATGTATCTTATCTTTGCTTGATTACGATCATCCTTCTTCAAAGAGGCGATTTGCGTAATGATCTTTACCACAAGTGTGACCTCCTACGGAGTCCCTTCTTAGGCTCAAAGTTGCCTCCGGTTTTATAATTGTCATATTTGTCCTCCATAGGACTTTGACCATTATTATAATTTTTAGCAAAATTATCCTTCACATTCCCAATGAGCTTATTTCTTCTTTGCTTTTTGTGTTATCTCTGAAACTTACTCTTGTTTCCAAACTTTTCCATGGTCCTTTTAAGGTGCGAGAGAGGTTGAAGAAGGGTTTGCGGTCTTCTTCCGCACTTCCTCCTTATGAGCGAAATAGCCTTTAATTTTGTTCTTGCCTTATGGCCTTTTCAACAACTCCTTCCATAGTGGTTGGGTGTGAACATCGACCTCTCCCCTATCACGGGATTGATCCCATGATGAATTTCCGTATCTGAACTTTTCGTCGGTTTGATCTTTGCGGTACATACTTGAGGAGTTTTGTAAACCGCTCCCGAGAATTCGATTCTTGTTAACTTCCCTTGAGTCAAGTTTAAAGTCTGTCATTTTACGATCATAGAAAAGTTGTGGCAGCCAGCGTTGCCTAAAATAGCCTTTAAATTGATCCCAAGTGATATTGGTCTCATCGATATTTAGCTCGACACCGGCTATCCCACCACGAAGATGCTTCGTGAGAAAGCTGATAGGCTCCCCATATAGCCTTGGTTTCTTCTGAGAAGTTCCTTATAGCAAAGTACTTCTCCATTTCGCTGAGCCAGTTCTCAGCTCCATCTCCTAATGTGGTGCCATCATACTTAGGTGGACTTATCCTTTTGATATCATTAGTGAGTTCTGCTGCCAATCGGGCCTTTTTATTTTCTGGTTGCACAGGTGCATTCACAGCATTAACATCAACACCCGTGTCGGGATTGCCCTCAGGAGGTTGCTGATTATTATTATCAGCTTCTTCATCCTCCTCATTTCCCGTCACCTGCTGTTCAAGTACAGCCAAGCGATCTCTTGTGTCAGCGGGGCAGCGAGGATCTCATCCGATTTACGGGTTGTTGCCGCTCCTCCTTCGGGTGGAGCATTACTCGCAACGTTTCCCCTTGTTCTAACCATTTTTACATTACAAGAAAATTCAGGTTTTATCAGATTATGGACTCGATAGGTCGAGAACGCGACCTTGACTACGATACCAAGATGTAACATCCTCATTTTAGACAATAGAACAAGTCAAATTTTTTTTTTTTGATAATTGCATCTTTGGTTCTAAATACATAATTTAGAACTCACAATTCAAATAACCATTTATATAACAGAACTGACCATATGCATTTGTAATGACTCGGAATACCTCGATCTATTCATTCCATGACTCGGTAATCTACCGATCTATTCATGAGTAAAAAGAGTTAGTGTTTTTATTTAACACAATACTCGGCGGTTCTCTTCCTAATGCGGGATTGAGAATGCTCTGTCGAGGAATCTAGCTGAATAAGCTGTTACCATTATTCATCGGCATCTCATCCCTTAGACTAGGTGAATTAGGACAACGCAATGATCAGCGACTTGCGATACTTTGGCCAAAGATTTGAAACATCTTGTTCATGTCTCGTATTCCTTAACGGCATACTCGTCGATCGGAATACGTCCTTCACCCCATTCATATGTTATATAGAATGTCTTATCTTTCTTATCAGTCCTTTCTTTCACAATTTGAATCACTCGGAGGCGGATTAACAAGGTGATAATGTTATATGGATGCCTACGAGGATTAGGGATATGAGGACATCTTGGTTCGACCTTGCAATTGACCGGTGTGTCATGATACCCCAAATCTCGAGCGATCTTATAACATGGCCACGTTCTTAATCGGTCCCGAGGTAACTCGTGCGAAATCAAGTGTAAATCTTAGCGATCAATGCAAAGGGTGTCGCCATAAGTCACTGCATTGTTGTAACCGAGAAGATCCTAATCTTCTCGGAGATGCAACACTATGATCGACCTTATGTCGTCATCCTTTAAATCCGCCTCGAGAAGATCTACCCAAAAACAAGCGTTACGCACTAGAGATTAAATTACTTTAAAGACTTTTCCCTAAGGTTAGCCTTTCCAAATCCTGGATTCTTTGTCTTAAGACGACCCTCCTCTAAAAGACTCATTACGGGTAGAGGTATTACGGTCACGCTCTCATCGAGGAGTCATTAGAATACACACGATTCAAAGCTGCGAGCAGGACAATTTCTCATAACCAATGCTTGAGAATGCCATCGATCTCCATTGATTGCCTATCAGTTCTCTTAGCTGAATTTATATCATACTTTTTAGTTTAAAGATATAAATGATTTAGAATCCAATTTACTATTGTCCTGTTATACTTAGGACTAGGGATTAGTAATTCAATCCAACTTGTTTAGCGTTATCTTTTAGGCTCAATTTTAACCTATCCCCAAGAGAGACAATAATTAAATTACAATATTGCTTTTGCCAGAGCAAACTAGAACTACTAAATACTCATAAGAATTTAGTCTAATTACTTCTGACTTTCATTGTCAATCACAAAAGCATCCATATTATACAAAGATAACTATGCCTCTTCGTTACGTAAAGCGAAGAAGTTCATCATTCGAGAATAGAATACAACACATAAGTATCAAACACTTATTTTCATTCCTTTGAAACTCGTACAATTACATTTTATGCGTGACATACTTGATATAATGCTAACGGAAAAGAAACATCTTTTCTCATATAGTACATCCATAAAATCAAATTTGTAATTCATAATAAATCAAATAAACAATCGATCGGCCTATCGGATCTGCATTGCTTTTACCCTCTTACGGCAACCATCTGCAAAAATAGTCAACATGAGTCGATTGATGGCCGAGGCATGATAAGCACTAACTTTTAAAACAATTGCAATCCATCAATTGTTTTCATTAAACCTACTGTTTAAATGAGATCGGATATTCACATAAGTAAACATAATCGGACTATGCCCTTGTAATACTGAGAATGATTACAATTATGTAACTCTATCATTGTTACAATTAGTCTTAATCATTTCCTAATATTTCATCAAATATTAAGAAACAAAAGAGCGAATGCACACAACAATCATTAAACCCAAAATCACAACATTGGTGGATTGTTTCATTCTCAAAAGGAAATAACATAACAATTCGGGATTCCACCAATATGTTACAAACAATTTCCCCGATAGTCCATTATCAATAATATTAAATAAAGGAAGAGAAAGAACCAAACCATTCATACTTCCTTTCACATAAGTTCATCAACATCTTTGCCTTCACATATGAAAGCAGATCGACGGTATATAAATGAACAAGTTAGACAAGCATGAAACAAGATCAACTTTGTTTAACTAAAACAGAAACACAATGCAAACTCTTGTATAGCAACTAACACATCAACAAATCATGTATCAATCCTAAGCCCAATGCTAGTTCCTTTTACAGTAAGGCTTATCACCGATTGAAAACAAGAGCTACAAGCGTATCGCTGAAAACAACAACTATTGCATCAACAATCTAAGGTTTCCCGAAAAGGACTATGCTATGTTGCCCACCACGGTACTTCCAAATCATGCACGGTCGATCGGACAGATCAAAATGGAAGGAAACATAGCATACATATTCTTGCTCGGTCAAAATCGGGTGAAGTGAAGGAAAGGAATTGACAAGCGATCCTTACCTTGCGGCATGCAAGTCTTGGTGCGTTATTCGCGACTTACCTAATGAGGTCAAAACACGAAGCAGTCATCCAAACTAAGGATCTCAACAATGACAAAAAATAGTGTCGGGGTCGAATTCGAAAGAGGCGAAATCTTGGTTACCCTTCCAGGAAGTTCTATGATTCAAACGGATGTATCGATTCAAGCGAATGCATAAGAATTCATCTTGTCATTCATCGACCAAGCATAATGATAACCAGCCAATAAATTACTCTCGGCCCGGTCGCTTTATACTAATTTGCACGGGTTGAAGATATACATGTCTACATAAACATCGTAACTCAAAATCCCAAAAACACGAAGGGATCCCAATGGTTCAACAAGATCGAAATGCATGTTCATCCATTAAGTCACTCTGACTTAACTATATTTGGTTCAAAATATCTGATGAATTATTCAATCGACTCCTCGAGTCGTCAAGTCACACTAGTATATATATATATATATATATATATATATATATCGCTTATTTATGCTTATTAAGGATTTTGCACTCATAACCTTGAACCCACCCAACAGACGTCTGAAATTGGCGATAAATCAATAGACGCCATTCATGGTTAACAATCAACATCGACCAAGTAAAACAAGTCGAATACCCTTATCAAGCGAGGGAATCTATTGGGCGCTTGAAACTTTGAAGAGTTTTCACATGAAATAAAAATGCATACGGGAAGTCTTTATCCTTGATTATTTCAATATACTTGATAATCAAAAAGCCTGTTTCATCTTACGGGCTTTCATGAAAAGACCCTTCACAAAACTTATGGATAAATCTACCTTCTAGGCAATTCGATTGATCATCGACTCCATTGGATCAATACAACGAAATCAGGTGTATCTATAATATACGGTCTGTGAAGTAATCCCGCTAACACAGTACAAGGAAAACAACTTCCGCGAAGATGAGTCGAAAAGACTATGGTGACACTACGGTTGCTGTTCCAAACTAAAAGTTGAAAACAAATGAAACCCGAAAGTATCATTAGTATCATTGTCGACAAATCCCACGACGAGTTTTTTTTTTTTTTAATAAGCGAATAATACAACAATCTTACATTAATCACCCAAATCATTTTATACGGTTTTATAACAAGATCAGCGACCACGAAACAAAGACATCTTGTGGTCTCATACTACGCATAGGTATATTCGAGGGCTCACGCCAAACAGGCCGAACACTCGCATATTGTTAATAAATACCTCTCATGCATAATCCGGGAAGAATGCACAAACAAGTAGAGTTAAAATTCGATTTCCACAAACACCCAACAAAGCGGATTTGAAGAAAAATCGGGCGAGGAAGAAATACGGTGCCAATAATCAAACTAGATCTCATAGAAAATTCATCTAATCTTCACAAAACAAATGAAACGAGTTGTTTTAATGAAGACATTTGAAAACTGACAAAATATTTAAAGGATAGGGCCTAGCATGCGTATTTTGATCGAATTTCGAAGAAGACCAGAGGAAGAGCTCAAACTTCCTTTTCTTTTCCCAAATACGGTGACCAACAAAATTTATTTGTCCCATTTACAATATATCCTCCATGGCGGAGAAAAGAGCCGAGAGAATTTCATTCTCGCCATGCGGACTCAAAGAAGCTGGTGCTATGAGCGGTAAACTAGCGAGAGAGAGAGAGAGAAGAAGACCGAAAATCGCGATACACCAAACAAACCTTCCAACTTCTCGTTTGCATGCTTTGTTCGCGAGCTCGGCTCGACTCCTAGACATTAAATGCCATTAAACCAATTTTCCGCTTAATCTCAACTCCCACCACCGCGAAATTGGCGGCAGTCCATCAAAACTCAAGTTCATTTCAAACTTAGTAATTGCCAAGTCTGCAAGGTTAGCCGCCGCCTAAGCCTCCGCCATATACTGTCCCTCATCCTTATCCTTCCCATTTATTGCCATAGAGAATAGCGCCCATGGTTCGCCACCCTTCAAAGCCCCTTCCCAAAAACTCTTAGTTAGCTAGGTTAGTATCTTAGGTTAGAGTTTTAGGGTAATGACCATCTTAACCATTTTACACTTAGTTATTATTTTAGGATCATAACACATAGCCTAGGTCTAGGTTAGACTAACAATAATCTAACCCCTAGGTTAGGTTATTGTTTTAGGTTACTAACCCTTAGTAATTCAGTTTGGTCCTTCTCCTGAAAACTCGGAGAGACCTGTATCATACTTTCTAGAACAGAGCCACTCCTGTTCTTATTACAGAATTGTATGTCAATGAATTATTACCTGGTCTTTAATCGAGACCTTCCAGATATACCAGATATCGGGAACCGTTTCATTTCTCAAGATCGGCTGAGTCATACTCGACCCGACTACTAAATGCTTCCATACCTTACTGACTTTGTTCAAGGTTCGTGATCTAATTTTATCACTTCACAAAATTAAAGCATTACTTGGATCAATTCCTCTGGTCAAGTCTAGATATTATTGATGAATACTGTATAATTCATTAGTGATCAGATTAATATTCGGTCACAAAATGAAATAAATAAAAGAAGTCACAAATTAATATTTTGACTCGAGTCGAGATCTGCAATCTGGCAAGAAATTTAATACATATCAAGCATGATTTCGAATCGAGGTACACAATCCATTTACTAGAAATCACATATCAACACTTGAATGCTTAGGTGAAACACTTTGTACTACTTCTATTAATGTCTGGTTTGTTCCTACGCTCGAGGCAGTTGCATATATTTTCCACTCCCATACAATAGCATTTTCCTCTTAGAGTCTTTCAGTTCAAATTACAACTCGACCAATAACATGTTTTCCCCACTACCGACCGGTAGCTTAAAATACACATCGATCGGTAACATCTGTACAACAACTCTTTGGTGATTTGTACCATTTTCCTGTCTACGGACGTCAACCCTACTATTTTTACGGTAGCATATAAAGTTCTACTAGCTAGTAGCCTCCGTACACTAAATTTTCTACCGTATGATAACATATAAAATGCTGCTTAGTGGTAGCATCCAAAAATGCTACGACAACCATTTATCCACCGCTTTTCTTTGACTTGCCAACCTTGCCAAAATATTGAGAAAAAGTGACATGGGAAAAGATGAACCAATCATATGGTGACATGTGGTAGTCATGGAAGTGGATAATATATCGATTCTATTGATGAACCTAGAGACGTAGGCTTTCTACCAAACTCTGTTATCAATCTTTGTGTAGTGTGTTTTTAATTCTTGCATTGTTTAAGGTTGATTCTAATGGGGTAAATTCAGAAAATAAATTAAATCCTATAGGGGTCCATGGTCGAGTAAAAAAATTCAGTCAATTTTCGGATCAAGTTGGTATCAAAGCTAGTTGTTCTTGCCAGAGAACTTGCTATTCTCTAAGTAGGTTGATCAACTGCAGGATGAGTTGACAAAGTGATGACATCAACTTATACTTGTGGAGTCTAGATTGGTGGGATAGGTTGAGGGACATGTTTATCATCCTTAGTATTTTTCTCACATTTATATTTGGATTATTCCATTATATCTCATATGCAGATGAGAGATCGTTCAACGATCAACAGAGCACTATTGAAATAGGCTGACACCAAGGATTCTACAGCTAGTAAGAAATCTAAGGTGTAATAAAATTTAACATTATGTTCAACTATTGTTTAAGGATTTTGAGCATTATTTATTTCTCTTATTGTAATTATAAAACCAACAAACTATTGTGCTAGGTAGAATGTATTAATAAGACCCCTTATGGGTAGTGGGCCCCTTAAATATTGGCTAAGTGCAAAAGGGCACGTAGGCGTGTAAGGCCTAGTTGAAGAAAGGCACACAAGGAGAAGGCGCACATGAAAGGGTTTAAAGAAACCCGTGGCATGCGCGTGGACAAAGCCAAGGTTCAGGACTTAGCCATATTGGGAATTTTGGGTAGGATACGAGAAAAGCATGACCCAACTATGCATGCAGAGTGGATAAGGTGTCATCCTAGTGACAAGTTGGCCTAGGAAGGAATATGCCCTGCGTTAGAGGCTTTTAGAAGGAAATCATGGCATAGAGTGGTGAGCTCAGGCCTAGAGGAGCATGTGCTCCTAGAGGACCACATTTAGACACTTGGCGATAGATTTGAGGCCGCAGAAGAATGAGTTGGTAGTTTAAAATGGCTATATATACAAGTGCTTGCAGAAGTAAAATATATACATAGAGAGAGAGATATAGAGAGAGGGGAGCTCTGCAAATATACTACAAAGACTCTGTTAGCTTGGGAAAATAAGGGTAGGAAAGGATGTATCAAGGGTTGGGAGTTATAAATTTTGTTTTTGAGGGCCTAGTTATATGAGTCCAGTTATAATGCATGACTACGGTTTACCTTTTTGTGACATTCTGTAATGGCCTAATGAATGTAATAAGGTTACCAGTTGATATGAATATGAGCATTAATGGTTCTGATACATACATCCTTCTTCATAGTTTTTTTCATTTATGTTTATGAACTAAGTATGAATGCTTGTATGATTTCCTTTTTATATTGGTGTAAGTTCTTTACTCTATCAAGCACTTTATGTCTGGAATGACTGCAAGGATCTAGAATCCGTTCTAAGCTCTATGGTGCTTGTATGTCTTATTTCCTTTTAAATATCTTAAACTCGGATCATAGATGATGTTTCCCACTAAAATCACATAAAAGAGATACTCAACGCCCGCGCGTGCCTCGGGTGAGCACCCAACGCCCACTGGGTGATAGGATGACGTGCATGGGATTTCTTTCCTTTGTGATGGGGGTAAAAATGACTACATCTTGGTTCCATTGCCGGGACCTATTTTCGAAGTTGTAGTGGGAAATGACATACATCATGATCTATGTAATGAGTAATGACAGAATGTTTAACTTTGGAAAGTGTTGAATCATGGTTCAAGAGCACAAAGGATGAATTTTCTCAGAGATTCAACACTAGACTTGAGTTTGATGCATGTAGGTGGGTAGAAGAGAACCTCTACCATGATTTGTATGATTTTTTCTATTGCTTCCCAGTAGAACTATATGAATGGCTCTTCAAGCATATGCGTCTAGATCAAGCTGGTATTATAGATCACATGCATGGACCTAAGAAGAATACCAGAGGTTGCAAGATGTAGATTTGACGTGGACTCATGCTATGGATCATTGGTGGAAAGGTGTGTTGGCTAGCTACACTCTGGAGTATGTTATTTCCACATATTCTTGTCTAGAATTTTCTAAGTTTGAATTTATGTGGGATCCTAGAGGATCATTTCTACATGTTATCCCTCTGGTAATGAAGATCTTGATTGTTACTTTGAGTTTAGAGGCATTTCCAATGGCTAGATAAACCATTTTGAGCATTGGGTGAGGAAGCTAGGGTGGAGGAAGATGGTAGATATTACGATAGAGAAAGAAAGGGAGGAGAGATGGCTCAAGTATAGTGAAGCATATGAAAGGGAGATTGCTAGATGATGTAAGGCTGCAAGTGTGATGGAACTATGGAGCAGAGACGTTGTGGGAAGGAGTTGAGGTTCATGGAGGACATGGAACACGAGCGATCTGTGCTACCCCATCTTAGCAAGTGCATAAGAGAGAAACCTTCAACTTCTGATGAGAGTTCATCATGTGGAGAGAGAAGAGTCATTAGCACATATTTGAACCCACCCAGTGACCAAACCCTGGTGCTTGGTTTTCCAGATCAAGGAAGGAGTATTGTTGACCCAATTGGTATTAGTGGAAGTGATAGATCTGCGCCTAGGAGATATAATTTTTAGTTCCCACTTCTATGGCTACACATATTCTAGTATTCAAAGGAGTCTTTGGACAAGGATCAAGTACACAAGCCTTTGGTCTCGTGTTTGGGAGTGGTGGGGTACAATAGTGGTAGTGGGGCATTATCACAGACCATTGGCATGTAGTTTAGTGGAACCTTGGGGACACTTAGCATAACCACTACATGACCCAATGGATATGGTGGGTCGGGGAGGAATAGGACACTGGTGGACCTAGTGGTTACGCAGTGGCTTAGGAGGCATAGGACTGGTGGATTCGTAGTGGAGGAAACACCGGAGGGAACTAAGGCTCACGCTTAGAGAAGGACAAGGGCTCTAACCACCCCTCAAGTCTTCTTTGAGATGTCTTTACATTTTCATATTACAAAGGTATTGAGGATCTTTGAAACATGTTCACAAGTGTGAGCTGCTATGGCATGCAAAGGGATCACAACCTCGGAGCGTAGAAGGCTAGTCGGTTTGTTTGACTGACATTTGTAGGGGGTGCGCACATAGCTAGTATAGGAAATATGACCCTCATAAAATGATGGTGGATTATATTGCTTTAAAGAATGCCTTGTTGGTAGAATTCCACATCCTTGAGTTTAAACAAAAGAGCATCAATGCCTGAAGGAGATTCAATAGGGAATGGTGGAGAGTGTGTGGGAGTATGATGCATGCTTTAAAACTCTCTTATCTAAGTTATCATATGATATTCACCCTTCACAACATTCTCAGTGGTTTTTGGAGGGTTTATCACACCTTTTAGGAGGGCCTTATCTCATAAAACTTTTATAGACCCACGTGAGGTGTTAGAAGCCACTCTATGCACCGAGGCTGTTGAAAGTGTTGATACTGGTATTAGCCCATTTTGGAGGCTCAGATTGCTGTTATGGCTAAGCAGTTAGAAAAGTTGTCTGCGAACTCAGCTCATGAGACTCATAATGGTTTATGGTGTATAGATTGTGAAGTAGAGGGGCATGTCAAGGATAGTTTCCCAGAGGATAGTACACCGTGACAGTAGACTATGAGATTTGTCATGGGGACCATGATGCAAGTAGATGCCCCTTGTTACAGTGCACAATTCGGAAGAATGTGTCTTGCTACTATAAGATCTACACCTCTACAACCCATGATACTAAGGATTGTAGGCTTATTGATCAGATCCATGAGGCCATTGATCATGGGGTGTGCCAAACCAACATTGCCAGTAGTTCTAAAGGTGATGATCACCATTATGAGGAGCGTATAGATGGAGGCACACATAGAAGGGGATTTCGTAGAGGATTCTATGGTTGTGGTAACCATGGAGGAAGAAGTGAGTTCCCATGTGGAACCTATTTTAATTATGGGTCTACAGAGCATTACAAATGAGAGTGCCTAGACCTATTGCAGTGCTCATGGTGCGGGAAGAAACACAAGTATGAGGAGTGCCCTGAGTTGTTTGAGCACATGAATCAACAACAACGGAAAGACAAGGGTGTTGCAATGGTAAGCATTAATAAGACAGACACACAATGGATGCCATGGGTAACACGTGATGCAAGATTAGAACCTATTTTAGTAACAACAAGAGTAGAGGCCACATGTGTGCAAAGGAAATACAAGAGAAGACTCTGGTTTCAAGAGAAGAAGTGGTAGCATGGAAAGTACCAAAATCCTGCTCTCTTGAAGGAGGTATAATAATATAACATGAATGTCATTGAGTTTACAAGGAGAAATATAGTGTCTAAAGGAGTAGTCCAGGAGGGAGGAACAAAAGAGGAAGGTCGAGGTGCAAGAGATGACCTGGATGAGGTCAGGGAAGTATGTAAAATGCTAAGGCAAGAGAATGTTATTCCCTTGCTAGGAGCATGGTTGAGGGAGAAGGTACCACACACCGGAGAAGAGCATGAGAGGCAGGTCCTGCATACAAACCTTCCCCCTCACAGCCTTGACTATGATAGGGAGATCACGTTAAATGCAATAGTGGATGGATGATTGCTGAGTAATATCCTCATTGACACAGGCACGGAGGTCAATGTTCTCACATTGGATGCATGGCATCAGATGGGAATGCCTGCATTACAACCATCTTGAATGTGCTATATATGGCAAACAAAACAAAGGAAATTCCCATTGGTATCTTAAAAGATGTGGCTATCACCATTTAGGGAGCTAAGTTTATTAGGGACTTTGAAGTCTTGGCACTCGCCGAGGAAGACAATTTCCCAACACTACTTGGGTGCCCATGGTGTTACAAGAACAATGCGGATCTTTGGTTCAACAAAGGGTACATCAGATTTGAAAATGAGGAGGAACGAGTCATCATACCCCCCTGGCTAATGGGAATTCATAAGAGGTCCTGGATAGAATATATGTGTGCTCAATCAGGGATCTAGAGATAATCCATCCTACCGATGGAGTTATCTAGTTTGAAGATGCTTAGTCGGTAAGTGACACCACTAGTCTAGCATGTGATAATTGGGCACATGGGACCTATGAATTGATCGAGATGACATTTAAGAGGATCGGTGATAAAGGTGACAAAGGCATGCACACTCAGGCACCTAGGAGGAAAAGAGCTACCTAAGTACTCAGGAGGAGCCTCCCTTGAGGTATTTTGTAGAAAATGGAAGCTCAGTGGAAGGAGGAAAATGAAAGAAGGGGGATGTTAAGTTACATCCTACTAGGAACTATTACATGTTGGTGGGAAACACATCAGATAATCTCTTGGAATGGTGCGAAGTAAGAATTGATTTATTTGTTCATTTCTCTAGAAGCAATACGCCCACCGCCATCAAGGAATACCATGGTAAGGAGCCCACCTCTTTCCACATCCAAGCCTATGAAAGAACCTGGAGGGAAGGCGTGGAAGCTTTTCCACTTTGTCCTCTGGGTGCAAAATTTTATTCTACACTACTGCAGGTTACACGCGCACATGGTATATACATTCGAGACACAATCCCAAACAAGGAATTGGCAAGAACTAGTGGCTGACCTAGTTCAAACATTCAAGTATCAAAGTACCAAGCCATCAATTGATAAGGCATTACAGGTTATCAAATGCCTTACCATGGGGGATAGTGTCATGGTAGAAGATAGGCTGTTGGACTTGCTTGGTGAACCAGGTTTGGGGGAGCACTTTGAAGAAGAGGAAACAAAGGAAGATTAGTTTGAGCATGTGTGTGAAAAAGGAGAAAGGAAAGCTTGTATATGTGATTGATGGGGAGGAAGCAGAAAGCTTGGATGTTAACCATTCTGTAGGGACATGCGAGGTAGTGGATAGTGCTGATACTCACGTGCGCACCTACCATGAACCTTTAAAAACTAAAAAGGTTAACATCAGCTCAGGAGAAGAACCTAAGGAAGCTATCATTGGAGATTACTGGTCAGAGAAGGAAGTCTCTAAGATCATTGATATTTTGTGTGAATTTGAAGATTTATTTCACACGAGTACCATGAGCTCAAAGGCATCCACCATTCCTTGGGGGAAATGAGGATAAAGATGAAGGATGGTGCACACATGGTCGGGAAGATACCCTACCAGATGAATCCCAATTTACGCATGAAGGTAAAGGAGGAGATAGAAAAATGATAGCATTTGGGATCATTGAAGTTGTGGAAGAATCATAATGGATAAGTTTGATGGTAATCAACATCAATAAGGATGGGTGGATTAGGATCTATGTGTATTATAGGGAGCTGAACGTAGTGTGTGTCATCGATCCTTTTCCAAACCCCTTCACTAAAGAAATTTTGGAGGGAGTCGTTGGCGCAAAATCTATTCCTTTATGGATGGATTTTTGGGGTACCACCAAGTTTGGATTGCAAAGGAAGACTAGGAGAAGAAAATTTCACCACTGAATGGGGAAGTTTTGCATACATGGTCATGCCCTTTGGGTTAAAGAATGCACACTTGCTATTTTCTCACACATAGTGGTACAGGTGTTCCAGGAATTCATCCAAAAATTTCTTCATGTCTATCTGGATGATTGGACGATGTATGGGCTAGTAAAAGACCATTGTGATAATTTGAGGTTGATGTTTGAGAGGTGTCGGCAGTTGAGGATATCCCTCAACATTAAGAAGTGTGTCTTTGCTACCCCCTTTGGAACGTTATTGGGGCATATCATATGTAAGGAGGGCTTGCTAGTAGATCCTACCAAGGTTGTAGTGATTGTGGGATTGGGGGAGCCTACTAGCCAAAGTGCAGTGCGCGGGTTTCTTGGACACGTGGGCTACTATCGAGAAGTTCATCAAGGGGTATGCCAAGATCACCACACCTTTAGAAGAATTTATTAGACATAAAAGTGCCTTCCATTGGGGAAAGGCACAATGAAGGAGTTTGACACATTAAAGGATAGGCTTGTCACCACGCCTATATTATGTTTTCCCTCTTGGGATAAGCCCTTCCATGTTCATGTAGATGCCTCAGAACGGACATTAGGGAAGTGCTTGTAAAACACTGGTGAGGGAATATTTGATCATCCCATATGATTTTGCAAGTGAAGTTGACACCAACAGAGCATAATTATACTATGACCGAGCGCAAAGCATTGTCAATGATCTACGTGCTTCACAAGTTTAGATAGTATCTGTTGGTAACTCCCTTTGTATTTTACACTGACCACATGGCATTAAAGTACTTGGTGAACAAGCCCGTTCTACAAGGGTGCATATGTTGGTGGGTGTTGTTATTTCAAGAGTTTGAGTTCATGGTAGTTGTGAAGCCTAGGAAGAGTAATTGTGGACCTGATCATTTGTTAAGGATTGATTCAGGGGAGGACACACGAGCATTGAAGAGACAATTCCAGATGCACAAATGTTTAGGTTATGGCGCGTGCCCTCGGATTTGGAGGAGATTGTAGTATTTCTAAAGGAAGGTGTGGTGCCGGAAGGGATGAAGACATTATAGAAGAAGCAACTAGCCATACGCACCGCACCCTACATGTTGATCAGTGGGGACTTATACAAATTAGGGCATGATGAAGTTTTACGTAGGTGTGTACTAGAGCATGAGTGCCTCACCATCATAGAGGAAGCACATGGAGGAAGTGTAGGTGGACATTATGTAGGTGATGCCACCACACGTAAAATATTAATGATAGGCTTATGGTGGGAAACTTTGTATAAGGATTGCAAGGACTATTGTAAAGTGTGTGACCATTGTTAGTGCATTGGCAAGCCAAGAAGAAGAGATGAAATGCCTTTTCACCCTATCCCTAGCCATTGAACCTTTTGAGAAATGGGCAATAGAATTTGTAGGCCCTATTGCACCACCAACACGTAGGAATGGATCATGCTACATAATCACTTGCACAAACTATTTGACAAGGTGGATAGAGGAAGCCCCAACTAAAGATTGCACAATAACTATAACATCAAGATTTTTGTGGGAAAAATTATCACAAGGTATGGATGCCCTTTAAGTTTAACTAGCGATAGGGGTACACATTTCTTTAATGAGACCATGAGGATCCTGTTAGCAGAGTTCATGGTGTCTCATCACAATACTACACCTTATCACCCACAAGCAAATGGAACCGCAGAAGCATTTAACAAAATACTGAGTCATACCCTGAAATTTTTTTGTGATGTTAGAAGATAAGATTGGGATGACAAGGTATTAGCTGTATTATGGGCTTATAGGACAACTTATAAAAGGATGAACAAAGCCACACCATTTTAATTAGTGTTTAGCAGAAGCTATTCTACCGGTTGAGTTCATGATACCTTCTCTCGTGAATAATGTGCGCAGGAGGGATGGAACATGAACAAGTGCTGGAAGAGAGAATTGAGAATTGATGAACCTGGATGAAAGATGATCACTCGCAGGTGGAGCCAAATAGCAGAAAAAGTAAAGCAAAAAGCATGGCATGATCGCCACATTAGGAACAAGAAATTTGAGGTTGGGCAGATGGTCTTACTGTATGATTCTAAGTTTTTGCACCATCTTGGGAAGTTAAAAGTCCATTGGTTAGGTCCTTACACAATCTCGTACATCCTTGATTTGGGTGCGTGATAATTATAAGTGCTTTAGATGGAATGAAATTGCTTGGACACTTCAATGGGAGTAGGATGAAGCCCTACTATAAATAAGCTTCTTGGTGTTTGTAAATAAGGAAGTTTGATGGGTGTCATTATTCCTTCATTTAATCAACTTCTCTTGTTAATGTCATATTCAAACCAGGGGTGTGTATAAAGCTATATGCAACAAGAGTAATCATATCGATCTAGTAGTTGACTGTAGTTATTTTTGTATTTTTGGGGGATATTTTCAATGTCTTAAGGACTTCTTGGTAAAAACCTTATTTAAATCATACTATGAAAAATTTGCTGAAAGGAAACACACTGAAATCTTTGTTGAAAGGAAACACACTTTGCAGAATGGAAATAAAAATGTTTTCTTTTGGAAATAAACACACTTGATTTTGGAAATAAACACACTTGCTTTTGGAAATAAACACACAAATTAGAGTGCTTAAAAATGGTTTCAAGAAAAATAAGAATCTATCTAGACACCTGCAGGAATGAGTATACAACATAGTTTAACTAGAATAATTAAAAGTGATACAAAATTAATAGATCTAAACTATTTTCTTAGGAAATATAAATACCAAATAGATGAATATCCTAGTCCTTGGGGGAGTGGGCCCTTGCTCCTCCTTGAATAAGGATTTAACAACTTAGAATTCTCTCAAATAGGAATGGCTATTTATTGATAAAACATTTAGTATTACAAAACATATTGGATTTGTGTACTTGTAATATGTATTACTTATTCTATATCTATATCTCTTTTTTCATTTATTTATCTACTGCAGGTTTGCTTATATATACATTTACAATCATAGTTGTCTCTACGATTATGATGAAATTGAATCGTGCCCAGAATAGATGTTGACTCAGATTGTGGCGATCGATAACGTTTGTAAGATAACTCTCCTAGATATTTGATCGAAATATTCTCATCCTTTCCTAATTGAAAGGGTCATTGATGCTAAATCACCGGATGTGGTTAGAATAGATAAACTTCCATTAGTTCTAGAACTTCAGAGAAGTTCCAGAACCATAGGAAATCGTTAAAGATCAAAACCATGAGAGTTTCGGAGCTATACCTAGGAGTTCTGAACTAAGTCCAGAAAATTATGGAACTAAATACTAGAGTTCGAAACTAAGTCCAAAAGTTTCAGAACTAGATGATGACTGTGTAATGGAGTTCTGGAACTAGCTTGGAAGTTCCGGAACTAAGACATATTGGAACATATGCTACCGAAAAACATGCTGAATGCTACATACTTCATTTCTTCAACTAATTAGACCTACTTTATTACAAAATTGAATTTCCAACACACTTTGTTAGGAATTTGAGCTTTTAAATGTTAGAATCACAATAAATCAAAAGACATAAAATTACATCCTAACTCATATCAGATCAAATAAAAGTCACAAAATGCAATCAAACTTAATAAAAAGGAGAGTAAGATGAGATCATTTATTGTACATTTAACGGGCATATTCTGGCCTCATCATTTCCCTCGTACTTACTTGTTTGTAAGTCCCTTTACAAAATTTATTCTTCAAAATTGGGGTTATATGTTTTGCATTCCATTTGATTGCTTAGATCAAATGGCTGAAACTAGATCTTCCAATGCTTAAACTTAGAGGTATTGTACCTTGCTCCTACTTCTATTTTCCTCTTCCACTCTTCAAATTGAGTAGGATCTTGAGGTTCTCTATTTTTCCAAGGAGACATGGGGGTGAGAAGTAGAGGGGGCCTTGTTCGCATTCCCATCCATATGTTCCCGTAGGTCTCATTGATATGAGGAATTATTGTGCATAAATATTTTGCTCTTTCTAAACTCTCTAGATCAAATTTTAGGGATATTGCTTCCTTCTTCTCAAGGAAACAATAAGAAGTTCCCACCTTTTGAGCATCCCTCATAAATATCTTCAAACTTCTCCTCCTCATAGGAGGTAAAGGTATCAATACTTTTTTGTAAGCTGGAAAAATAATGTATCTTGAATCGTTCATCAAAGGCATGAGTTCTAAAATGTATGAAGAAGGCAGAAGGTTTACCATAGTGAGCCCTCATGTAGAGACCAGTTGAGCTAGCTTTCAATAAAAACTCAGAATCCCTTTCCTTCCATGCAATCTGATTTTGTAGAACAGAGACAAATGCATTGAGTTAACTTTCCCCCACATAAAAATTGATCATAAATCCTATGTTTTTTCTAGCATCAAATTACAAAGATAGAATTCACATAGAAGATTTTTCTACTTAGGACTGGCTAAAGAATAAGCTGTCATGAATTCAGATTCATCTTTTAATTCATGTGGAAGTCCACATGCAATCCTTGACAACTTCCAGTGAATGAATTGTTCTTCCAAAAATGAACTATATGCAGGAGAGGGCCTCCTGTAGGCAAGAAAATTTTCACTCATAATGCAGACCATCTATATTTTTGCAAGACATTTATATTTATCTCCTTCTTCCTTATAAAACTTTTCTTCCCACTCTTTTCTTTCCTTCTTTTCTTCTTCCATCTTGGTCTTCAAATATTCATTGGATGTTTTAGCTTCTTTGAGTTCCCTGCAAGTGTCATTCCATAGTTATTTGAGTGGAAAATAAGTTAACTCAGTCTGTGCAGAGACTGTGGACACAACATTCGTTTTTGGAAGTTTGACATTCTTCCTCTTTCTCTATCAGCTATTTTTAATTACTAATAATTCCTCAGTCCTAACTGCAAGCTGATTTATTAGCTATCTAATGAGCATTTCCCTCTATTCTAATTTGAGTTTGAGCTGTTTAACCTGATGTTTTTCTTCTTCCTCTAAAATTTCTTGGGGAGTTGAGCATTCTTCTTCTATCAAAGGAGATTTACCTTTTCATCTCCAGGATGCCAACTCTTCTTCTTCATGTGATAATGCTAATGGTTCAACCAATTCTTGAAAATCCTACTCCTCAAGTCTCTCATCTCCTTTTTCATCTCAGCTTGGCTTGGTTTAGGAGGAGTCATGGCCATGCTACCTAAAATATCAGCAACTTCTTTTTCCATCTTTTCCTATTCACTCCTTCCCTCTGGGATTTCCCTTGACCTCTTATGAATTTTCCTTCTTTGGGAATTTCAACATGCCCAGCAGGTGGATTTCCTTCTAGAGCTTCTTCTTACTTTTGTTTCTTGCTCTTACACGAGTGAACTATCACCGTTAGAGACAGATATTAGCTCCCTATAGCTGCTAGGAAGAAGGAATTTCCTTCAAAGGCATAGAAGGTTCTGCTATTTTGATCTTTCTCACAGATATTCTTCTTTTTGGTATATTATCTCTTCCCACTTCCTTCTGTTCTTTTCTACAGGGGCATCAATTTCCAAATTAGTTGAAGGAGAAAATGGAGCTAGTATTGTCCTCCTGATAATATCAGGGTTTTTCTTAAACTTGCCAAGAAACTTTTCCCAAATTTCTTCTCCATTTTTCTTTGATAGAAAATGGTGTTGGCATACTAAATGAATTAACCCGTGATGCCTGATTGTCCCAACACCCCAAGAATACCTTTGGGCCATGGTTTGGATAGAATAAAAAAGAAACCCTGGAAGGTTTACTATGTATTCTAGTTTTGTGGCTCCATATTTCAGATATATGAGCATCTTTAGGACTTCTTTTCCTATGGACCCAAATTGACCATCATAGGTTAAATACTTCACTATCCAAAATGCTACCCTATCAAAGGGTTTGGGAAAACTAGCCCTTTTGACCCCTTTTATGATTTTATTTGTATTGTAAATGTATTGGGGTTTAGTTTCCCCTTCTTGTAGTAGGGTTTCAACTAGTTCTTTCAAGGTCCCTTTGGTAGGATGTGGGACATGCAAAATTAGCACTCCAGACACATTACTTATTGTATTCATAGAAAAAGGAATAAAAATATTTCTAACCTTTGTCTGGATTGCTCTAGGTTTATGACGAATTCTCTTACTAATTCATTGTTATACTTTGAAAACTTTTTCAGGAACTCTAGCCATCCTGCATGCTCAAAGATAGATGCCACTTCTTCATCCGTGAGTAGTTGGGAATCATCCTCTAGTTCTGATTTCTTTTTAATCCCCATATCAACTCAAATTTGTTTCCTTTGATTCTATGCAAATTAGTTGTAGGGATTCTTGCTTAGCTATGGAACTGATGATTTTATCCATGGAACCTCTATTCTTTGCTATGGAACACAAGCCTAATTCACTGCTTCTCCCTCAAAATTTCTTTGCAACTATTTCATTTGATTTTGCACTAATGATTACTCATGATAACTATGCCACCACTTATTCCATCCAAATCATCTTCATGATTACTCACTTTTAATCATAATGTATAAATAGATGACTCATCATACCAACTTTTAAATCAAGTCTAATCACACATGTAAACTTTTAATCTAACCCTAAATAAGTTAAAAGATATAATTATCATCCTTGATGATGTAATCCTTTGTTATGATGACTCATCATTCCTACAAGTGGAACAAAAATGGTTAGAAAAGACAGTTAGAATTCCAAAGAATTCCCTTTTATTTGAATTAGCCATATGAGGAGATCAACCGCCATTGTTGGTTTTCAATTGACCTCTGAGAGAATTTTTTATTTTTTTTATTTATTTTTGGGGAAGAAAACACCATTTACTAGTTTTCATTTTCTTCCCTTTTATTCTGGATCTATCATCTGGTTATTTGATCATTTTGGAAGAACTGGGTTCTTCCATATGATCAAATTCTTTGTCTACTTCAATCTTCCTCAAGAATTCATCCTTAGTAGGAGGCTTCCTATAGAGTTTTAGCCTATGTCCATTGACCAAGAGTGTTTTTCTGTTGCCATCAATGAGAAGTAATTGAATAGAACCATTGTTGAATATCTACTCAATCTGATAGGGTCCCAACCATCTGGTTCTCAATTTTCCCTTGAATTGTTGGTACTTAGAATCAAACAAGTAATGCCCAATATCCTACTTTGAATTTCCTTTTCTTGATATGTGTGTCATGCCATTGCTTCCTTTGATCTTGGATTATCTCTATCTGCTAAAGTGCTTCCATCCTCAATTCATCCAATTCATTGAGTTGAAGGATTCTTTCCTTTTGAGCTGCATCCAACTCAATACCCACCTTAACTGCTGTCCTCAATGTCTATAGTTCAAACTCAATGGGAAACAAGGGATTTTTCCCATAGACTAACTCATATGGTGAAAACCCTATTGTAGTTTTCCAAGTTGTATTATAAGCCCAGAAAACTTCAAGTAGTCTTTTTACCCAATCTTTTCTCCTAGCTTCAACTATTTTGGTAAGGATGTTTTCCAATTCTCTATTTGTTACTTCAGCTTGTCCATTTGATTGTGGGTGATAATGAGATGAATTCCTATGATTGATTTGGTAATACATTGTGAAATATTGGATCATATTAGACATAAATTATGGTCCCTGATCTGAAACTATGCTCCTTGGTGCTCCAAAATTTACCATAATTCTATTCCAAAGGATGGGACAACCACGCTTGTTCATTAAATATTTAATTACTGAATGATCTATGTGTACAAATATTTTGTACCCTGTAATGTAATGTCTAAATTTATTGATTGCATAAATCACAACAAGAAATTATTTTTCAGTGGTGGTGTAATTGTCAATGGAAGTAAGATTTTTACTAAGATAATAAAAAGCATATATTTTCCTTCTTCATCTTTTTCTGTCCCAAAATCGCACAAATGAAATTCTTTGAGGCATCTGTTTGGATATGAAATGGCTTTTCCCAATTAGGTCCTCTCAATATTGGGGCAGTGATTAATTTTTCTTTAATTTCTTCAAAAGCATGCTGACACTTTTCATCCCAAAGAAATTCACAGTCCTTGGTTAGAAAATTAAACATGGGGCAAGTAATTTTATTGAAATCTTTAATAAAACACCTATAGTACCCAACATGTCCTAAAAATGACTTGATATCTGTGGGGGTATGAGGAATAGGTAAATCTGAAATGATCCTAATTTTGTTTTGATCAACTTGAATTCCTCTTTTTGAAATATGGTGTCCTAATACAATCCCCTCATCAACCATCATTAAACACTTTTCATGACTAAGAGATAGATTGTGTTGTTCACATCTTGTTAACACTCTGTCCAAATTTCTCAAAGCATCATCAAATGTATCTCCGTGTATAGTGAAGTCATCCATATATACCTCAACACAATCATTTGTTAGATCAACAAATATTGCAAGTACAACTCTCTGGAAAGTTGCAGGAGCATTGCATAAGCCAAATGGTAACACCCTATAGGAAAAGGTACCCCATGGACATGTAAATGTAGTTTTGTCCTGATCTTCAACAACAACTCTGATTTGATTGTATCCACTAAAGCCATCCAAGAAGGAAAAGTATTGTTTACCTGAAAGGTTATCTAGGACTTGATCTATGAATGGTAAGGGAAAATAATCTCTCAATGTGGCTTTGTTCAGTTCCCTATAGTCAACACATATTCTCCATTTTCCATTATTTTTAGGAACAATTACAAGAGGAGATACCCATTGACTATCTAAGATAGGGTAGATAAAACCTACTTGTAATAGTTTTTCAATTTCTTGTTTGACTATATCCCTTAAGGTTGGGTTAATCCTTCTCTGAGGTTTCCTAATTGGTTTAATATTTTAGTATAGATGTGATGAGTGTAGATACTTGGGTGAATTCCCTTCATGTATTTATAATCCCAAGCAAAAGCTTTAGTATGATTTTTTAGAACATCAAACAATTTAGCTTCTTCATCATCCTTCAACCAATTGTTAATGGTTGAATCTCAACATGCTTGGTTCCAATGTGTGATGAACTGATTTGTTGAAAGGGTTCCATTAAAGTATTTAGTGGACATGCATGTGGTAATAACATATGATATGTAACAACATCTCCAAAAGTTCCTTGAGACAAAATACTGGAAAAGGACAGTAATGAGAATTATGATACTTATCTCTTTGTAGGTCAAACTCTTCGTCACTGCTACTTTCCAGAAATTCTTCACCATTCCCTGATGTATTTGAAACTGAAGCTACTAATTCTTCCTCTCCCCACAAGAAATATCGTTCCTCCGGAGTGAAATTATTTCCAATCACAGAGAACCACTGTTGCCGTGATTCCGGAACTAAATATGGTGGTTTCGAACTAAGTTCCGAACTAAGTAGGTTCCGAACTATAGTCATAGGTTCCGGAACTATAGTCGTAAGTTTCGGAACTATTTCTGATTGCTTGAGGATAGCTAGTGCTCATTCAATGGTGGATTAATCATCTCTTCTACTTCTCTTACGTGATCCTGCAATGTGATCATAGCCAAAAAGAAAATTTTTTTCTTATTAGTATTAGGAGAATCAACCCACAATTGTTCTTGATTGTTAATAAAAGGTCATGCAGAAGGATATAAGGAAATTTTCTTAGAGTTATTACCATTTGAGATTGTCATATCACCTAACTTGTAATCAATTAAGGTAAAGCAAATGTAGCTAACCATGGTCTACCCAAAATAATGGGATAACCCAATGTTTTACCTTTTGGCTGTAGTATAAGGAAGTCAACTGGATATTCCCATGACTCCACCATAACCACCACGTCTTCAATAATCCCTTCTGGTTTTGTTATAGATTGGTATGCCATATGCAATATGGTATTAGTAGGTTGTATACCCATTAATGGTAATGTTTTCAAAGTGTCCATTGTCATTACATTTATAGCCACTCCCAAATCTACCAAAACATTATGTATATCCTTATTCCCTATAGAGACAAAAATAACAGGACTTCTAGGATCTCCGTATTTGGGAAGTAAAAGTTTTCCTACTAATAAATCAGAAAGTTTCCCATCTACTTTGATAGTCTTGGGGTACTATTTCTTCATTCCAGGACATTTTCAAACATAACATTTTGATTAATTTGATCAATTCTAGAACGTCCTTAATTGCTTGTAACAATGGTATTTCAATATTCAATTTCCTTAGTTTCTATGTACCAATTTAGACTCCTTGGTTTCTATAGCTTCTTTAAATCTCTCTAGAAATGGAGTCTTAGTAGTGTCGCTATCTGGCTCCTTTTCTTTTCTTTTTATATCCTCTTTTGGAACAACAGTACTAGGGTTTCATTTTCTTTTGTCATTTTAGTGATTATAATAGGTGGACTGCTAATTATTTTTCCAGATCTAGTTTGAATATCCTTACAATCCATGGCATTTAGATCAACTGATTTTTCTGGTTCTGTTCCATAAACAGGAGTTATTTGTTTGTTTCTTGGGTTTGTTACTAGCTATGCTGGTATTTGTGTTTGGACTATATTCTCAGTTTGTGAATTCTATAGGGGATCCCATGATGGCCTGTTGATTCTAATTTGGATATGTTTTTCCTTGAGCATAATTACTAGGGTTCCATCTAGGTTGTGACCAAGCATAAGGACTTCCTTGACCAACCCATGGTTGTTGATGTCCCTAAGCATACCAAGCTTGACTTGCCCAATCCTGAGGGTTCCATGTTGGTTGAGGTACCCAAGGTGGTTGTCCCCAATTTTTGGTACTGTCTGAGTAGCCCATGGCATCATCCAAGGATTAGGAACTAATCTTGGCATAAACTTCCCTTGGTGAGGTTGTCTTTGAACAAAATTCAATTCTTCTGTTGTGGATGATGTACTGGTTTGTTTAAGCTGATTCTTTATGACTAGGAGTAGAGAACAAAGCATCAATATCATGGTCTTTAGATTCACAAATAAGACACATTTCCATTTTATCCAAAGGATAATCTCTTATTGCATGCTTCTTCCTACATCTAGGAAAATACATAGCCAATGGTTCAGTTTTGGCATTTGATTTAGCTTGTAATCCATCCATAGTAGAGGTTAATTGAACTAAAATGTCTGTTTTAAAGTTTGCTAACTCATCCATTAGTTTGTTCATATCTGGATTTAGAATTTTCACTGATTTTCCATTCCTAGATCCTCCCCTTGTTCTAGAATATCTTCGACAAATCTCCTTAATTTCATTCATCCTTAATTGATCAATGTCTCCACCTCCTATCAAGTTAAGGGCTTCCCTATATTTTTCATCCAAACCCTTAAGAAAAATGGTTTTACTTAACTCCTCTTGAAGTACAAATCCACACCTTTTTCTCACAAAGAGGAATCTATCTAAATAGTCTTCTATATTTTCATCCTCCTCCTACTTGATTTTGAAGAATTCTTCCTTCCTATTTCTCCCTCTATAATAATCCTAGTATTTGTCTAGGAAGGAAATTTCCATTTGTTCCCAAGTGGTAATAGAGTTAGATGGTAATCCCATGAACCACCTCATTGTTGCATCCTTCAAAGTGGATGGAAACAACTTGAGTTTTTGATTATCCGTTTTGTAGTCATAGGTCTGACATAGCACCTTGAACTCAAATTTTTTTGGCTAGGTTCTTCAGATGACATCCCTCTAAATGTGGGTAAATGTGCAGGTGATATATTTTTCATTAGTGTATCATCATCACCCAATTGGATTGGATAAGTAAAGGTCCTATCAGGTTCTCTTTCAGCTTCTCGTGCCATTTTAAAAATATTTTCCAAATTTTCCTCCCAATCAATGTGGTATGTGGTATGCCTTGGGGAAGGTGAAAAATCAAGAGTAGGAGGTTGAATACTCAATTGAGAATCAAAACTCACCCTAAATGGATCTTGAGAAATAATCCTTCTCCTAAAAGTTCTACTTCCTTCAGGTGACTGATCTAAGAATTCCAAAGGTGGCAATTCTGTTTCTTGTATAACAGGGGATGATGGTGCCTCCAATTCTTGATCAATTTCCTTATTTGGACTAGAGGATGTTATGAATTCTTGTGAAGATGTTCTTGGGAGGAATCTACCCTTTGAGTCTCTTGGTCTACTCATATATTTTATGATATAGTAGGGAAGATCCTTCAACTACTAGATGTATGATTATTGCTCTTGCTAACACCTAATTAGAAAATTCCAACTAGTGTGTCCCCAAAAATGGTGCCAAAAATGATGGGTGTCATTATTCCCTTCATTTAATCAACTTCCTATTGATGTCATATTCAAACTAGGGGTGTGTCTAAAGCTATATGCAACAAGAGTAATCCTATCGATCTAGTAGTTGACTATAGTTATTTTTGTATTTTCTGGGGGATATTTTCAATGTCTTAAGGACTTCTTAGTAAAAACCTTATTTAAATCATACTATGAAAACTTTTCTAAAAGGAAACACACTGAAAGCTTTGTTGAAAGGAAACACACTTTGCAGAATGGAAATAAACACACTTGCTTTTGGAAATAAACACACTTGCTTTTGGAAATAAACACACTTGCTTTTGGAAATAAACACACAACTTAGAGTGCTTAAAAATGGTTGCAAGAAAAATAAGAATCTATCTAGACACCTTGGAATGAGTATATAATAGAGTTTAACTAGAATAATTGAAAGTGATAGAGAATTAATAGATCTAAACTATTTGCTTAGGAAATATAAATACTAAATAGATGAATATCCTGGTCCTTGGGGGAGTGGGCCCTTGCTCCTCCTTGAATTAAGATTTAACAACTTAGAATTATCTCAAACAAGAATGGTTTTTTATTGATAAAACATTTGGTATTAAAAACATATTGGATCTGTGTACTGCGATCTATATTACTTATTCTATATCTATATCTCTTTTTCCTTTATTTATCTACTGCAGGTCTTCTTATATATACATTTACAATCATAGTTGTCTCTACGATTATGATGAAATCAAATCATGTGCCTAGAATAGATGTTGACTCGGATTGTGGCTGATCAGACAACTGTAAGATAACTATCCCTAGATCTATGATCAAAAATCTTCTCATCCTTTCCTGATTGAAAGGGTCGTTGATGCTAAATCACCGGATGTGGTTAGAATAGATAAACTTCCATTGGTTCTCAGGAACTTCAAAGAAGTTCTAGAACCATAGGAAATCATTAAAGATCAAAACCGTGAGAGTTCCGAGCTATACCTAGGAGTTCGGAACTAAGTTTGAAAATTTTGGAACTAAATATTGGAGTTCTGGAACTAAGTCCGAAAGTTCTAAAACTAGATGATGACTATGTAATGGAGTTAGAACTAGCTTGGAAGTTCCGAAACTAAGCCGTATTGGAACAAATGCTACCGAAAACATGTTGAACACTACATACTTCATTTCTTTGACTGATTAGACCTACTTTATTACAAAACTGAATTTCCAACACACTTCGTCAGGAATTTCAGAGTTTTTAAACGTTAGAATCACAATCAATAAAAGAGGCAGACAATTACATCCTAACTCATATTAGATCAAATAAAAGTTACAAAATGCAATCAAACTTAATAAAAATGAGAGTAAGATGAGATCATTTATTGTACATTTAATGGGCATATTCTGGCCTCATCACAGTTTTTCCAGATAATTTAGAATTTCCTTTATGCATTTCCTTTCTTGTATTTCCCTTTCGCATTGTTGTCTTGTTTTGCACCTTGGGCATCGGTAACCTTGTTTCTTTTTTATGGTTTTGAATGCACATAGGGCTGCACATCATTTGAGTGTGGGGTGGAGTGTTGTGAAGGAAAGCATGGGTAAAATGATAAGGAGGATTTGGTTGGAAAGCCCAATTGAATGGCCCTGTTGAAAGAGGTGCATGAAAGAAAAGGTGGAAAAGGATGGTTGGTGTTAAGATAAGGCTACTTTTAGATCCCACGTATAGAGAAGGAAGAAGCACATAAACAACATGAGGTAAGCGAGAGAAAAATAATGATGAAGAAGTGCCTTTGGTGTAGGTGACGTGTGTGTAAGAGTCTCTGTCAAGATGGATTGATTGCGCACCAGAAGGTTAGAGATTATCTGCGCACAAGGTTGGATGTGTAAGTTAGGGCACAAACATTAGGCTTTGTTTAAAAATACACTTTAAATGTTAAAAGTACGGTGGTAGGTGAAGTAGCATTTAATTCTTAAAACAAGAAAACTATAAATAAAGGTTTGGGCATTTCATTATTCACTTTGCGTATAAGGAGAAAGAAGCGCTTGTGCATATTTGCAAACTAGGGCTTCCAAAACTAATCTGTGTGAAGAAAAATTTGAAAAGTGTGAGCGTGAGTCACTAGTTTGGATTTTCAAACCAGAGAGAAGGGATTTCATGGGTGTAAGAGAAATTGTGAGAAGGCACCGTCTTGTGAAGGAACTATCCTAGTTAGGGTTTGAAGAACTAGGGCACATGTTTAAGGGGTTTTCTTCACAAGTTTGAGATCTAAGGTTGGAGGGAGTGGAAGAACAGAGTAACAGGAAGTGATTGAAGTGATAAGAGAACCTAGACAATGGCATCCAAGAAACTAGTTAGCACACTTAAGAAGGGGAAAAGGGCAAGGGAAAGCAACAGAAACCTGTCATTCATACATAATGAAGAGTGGTACATAGAAATGCAATAACTAGATGGAGTATTGTTGGGAAAGGAGTGGGAGTCCCATTTAAGAAACATGTCTGTAAATGATTACAATCATCGCTCAAGCACAACCGAGAAGGAAATGGTGTTGGAGTTAGTGTGCCTAACAAATAAAAGGACACTAGAGGGTTTGCCCATCTATGGTAATGATGTAAAGGTCAAGTTGGAGAAGTCAGGGTTATTGTAACTCTTTGAGTTTCCCTACTTCGGGAAGCCTGAGTGCCTATATCAATGGTTGATGTTACACATGTATGAAGACTACTTCCACTTCGTAGGGCACAAGATGCACATTACCCCTCAGCTCATTTCACATTTCACATGCCTCATCTATGAAGGGGATAGTTTAGAGGATGACCTAAGTGACAAGGAGGAAATTAAGGAGACTGTCGCTGCTTATGCATATAAAAAGGGGTCGAGGTACTTTGATATCATGGACATCAAGGACCCGGTGATGAAGATGGCCGCACACCTTGTGAAAAATATAAATGGCTAGGAGAGATGGACCCAAGTTAATAAGGCATGATTACATGTTTGCAAGAAAATTTTAGAGGGCACCATCTACAACTTGTCTACATTCATCGCGGATGAGATTGTCAGCAATGTAAAGGAAGGTGATAAAATCCTTTTTGGTAATGTCTTACTAACCATTGTGTTTTTAGAGATTGGAGTGCCGGATGCATCGGAAAATTCATGTGGGAGTGCCTGCTTTGAAGAGCCCTCACCCGCAAAGAGATTTGAAAAATACACTGTGACAGTATGATGACCATGCACAAGGCATGCTTGGAGATGTGGTATACACACCTGAGAAACACGTTTAGGGTGGAATGGAGGATCCTTGAACAATTTCAGTGACCACCAAGGGAGAGGCCAAGTTTGATGTGTACCAACATTTTTGCCTTGATAGATTCAAAT
This sequence comes from Taxus wallichiana var. yunnanensis, assembly GCA_018340775.1. Classification (NCBI taxonomy): domain Eukaryota; kingdom Viridiplantae; phylum Streptophyta; class Pinopsida; order Cupressales; family Taxaceae; genus Taxus; species Taxus wallichiana. The sequence goes on from CM031242.1 coordinate 953,635,454, forward strand.
TGATAGATGAGACATGGAGCCCATGGTGCAAGCTCCCTTTTACCTTCATAGCTCAACACTTCCAAGCAGGAGTGAATAGGTTTAGAGAATCCAAGAAGTTGAGGTTAGAACTTAGTAATCTAGACTAGGACCACAGGGAAATTCACAAAGGGTTGGTCTACCCCAATAAGCACGTGTACGTGGAGAGGTATGTGTCGCATGAGGTCCAAATGGTGAGACCCATGAATTTTCCCATTACAGGAGGATCCATGGCACATGTATACCTCCGCATAAGACCCAAATCTGAGAAGGGTGTGTATTTGGGAATGAGATGTCCATACCTGAGGACCTAACTAGTAGGAAAATACCCATGCCTAGACAAGAGGAAAAAGAAACCAGAGAAGAAAGTACCAAGTGTAGTGGATACATAGGTAATAGGTTCCCCTGGGAAAAGTGCCAAAACCAATATGTATTCACGCAAGAAGAAGTCCATAATCAAAGAGAAGACTCGGAGCTAGAGAAGCTATTAGACAAGGAGTCATCAGAAGAAGAAGAGATAGAGTCACCTACACCGGAATCCCCGGTTAGGAAGAAGTAGAGGGTAGAAGAGGAGACCACCTCGGAAGAAACTAAGAGTTTGGAGAGGTACATAGGTGAAAAGGATGATGATGATGAGGAAGATGAAAGTGAAGAAGATGATCTTGGAAGAGATCAAGAGCCACCTATCTTCAATGTTCATGATTCAGAAGAAGAAGGAAGAGAAGAACAAGGGTTCCTTTTCATGTGGCGCAAGGGTAGTTAGGAGGGGAAGGCACCCAAGACATAGGAAGAAGTGAGGAGGTCAAGGTGTGTAGAAGCAGAGGACTCCAAGCCTTACGCAGAACAGATAACCAAGGTGACATAAGAAGAAGCAACGAAGATCATTGAGACCTTGGTGGAAGAGGAGTTGGAATGCAATGTTGAGTTGGTGTTGAATGAGGATAAGGAAGAGAGCGTAGAAAAGGACCATGGCAGCACTGGAGGCCCCACTTTGACTGTAGTTATTCCTAAGGGCACACACATAAGAGGAAAGCACATGGAGGAGGAGAGGCCATGGATGGGTTATATTAATGACCCCAACAAAGTGTTGCACACACGGTTCTAAAGCACAATTCCAGCAGAGGAGCTTGTGGCTATGTCATATTTTGATAAGGAGGCTACATACCATGGACAAGGAAGATGCTCTCATGGGCATTTGAGTCCCATATTGATGAGCCAAAATTTGAAGTAAGCCATGGGGTAATCATAACATTTCCAAAATCAAAAGGAGATAACCCATTGGTGAATGCTCAGTAGCTCTCATATGAAAAACTGTGTAATGCACTCAATAAGGTCTCCATTGAGGTTGAAGCTAGAATCTTTGGGTAGAATGATAGAATTAAAGATCTAGAGGATGAACTGAAGAAGAAAGAGGAAGAGCTAGCTGCGAGGACAAAGGAGATGAGTAAAGAGAATCTGATCGAACCCGGGTAGCACGAGTTAAGGAATGAGAAGGCTAGGGTATGTAAAGTATCCAAGAAGGTGGAATCCATTACAGATGCCATAGTGTTGAAGCATCCGGACCTAGCACCTAACATGCAAAAGTATGCATCTACCCTGGAATACCTAGAGGACTTAACCAGAACCCTCACCATGGAGAGGCAACCGCTAGCTTTGGAGTCTACAAAAGAAGTGGCCATGCGCTTAGAGAAGGAGGATAAGTTGAAAGTCATGGTACTCATAGAAGAATACAACAAGGTCCTTGCTGATGTAAAGATTTCCTCCCGGAATGCTGAGGCCACGTACGAAAACTACGTGGATAGGGACAAAGTGGTGAGCATGCTGGTTACAAATGATGAAGTGGAACTTAAAGAGTTCCAGGAGAAAAACAAGGGGAACAAAGTGGAGTGGGAAAATATCCTAGCCGAGGTCGAAAAGAAATCCGAGGCCATTGAAACCTTAAGGGGTTCAATCAAAAACCGAGTTGAAGGAACTATACCCGTAGATTACACGAAGGATGGATGCGCTAGAGGATATAGGCAAGGAGTTAGAAAATATTGTTGACACCATGAGTGCACAAGGGGATGGGATAGGTTTTGAATAGGTGAGCACCTTAGTGGGTGATATTTTCTAGAGAGCGTAGAACAAAGTCAATGCCTGGAACAAGTTGGAGGCTGAATTACAAAAAGATTTTCCTAGCTTATTGCAGTGATGCCATCACTGTCCCATTCTTTCTTCTTTCCCAAATTCTTCATCCCCTTATTATTTTTCCAAGGCATAAGCCTACTATGATTCCTTATCCATTTAAGAAGTGTTCCGTGGATGGAGAACAGGCATAGTGTGGGGTGATGTTGGGCCCCTGAAATATTGGCTAAGTGTAAAAGGGAACATGGCGCATAAGGCCCAGTTGAAGAAAGACATGCAAGGAGAAGGTGGAAAGAGTGTAAGGAAACCCATGGTGCATCGGTAGAAAAATACAAGGCCCAGGACTTAGCTATATTGGGAACTTTAAGTGATATAAGAAAAGTGTGACTTGTTGTGCATGTAGAGTGGATAAGGTTCCAGCCTAATGATAAGAAGGAAGGAATATGCCATGTGTTAGAGGCTTCTAGAAGGACATCATGGCAAAGAGTGGTGAGCTTAGGCTTGGAGGAGCATGCACTCCTAGAGGACCACATGGACACGGGAAAGATTTGAGGCCGTAAAAGAATCCAAGGCAATTCGAAAAGGCTATATATACAAGTGTTTGTAGAAGTAAAATATATACAGAGAGAGAGAGAGAGAGAGAGAGAGAGAGAGAGAGAGAGAGAGAGAGAGAGAGAGAGGAGCTCAGAGATATACTCAGTAAAGACTCTGTTAGCTTGGGAAAATAAGGGTAGGAAAGGATGTATCAAGGGTTGGGAGTTATAAATTTTCTTTTGAGGGCCTAGTTATATGAGTCCAATTATAATGCATGAATATGGTTTACCTTTCTATGGCATTCTGTAATGACCTAATGAATGTAATAAGGTTGTACAAGTTGATATGAATATGAGAATTAATGGTTCTGATAGATACATCCTTCTTCATAGTTCATTTTTATTTATGTTTATGAACTAAGTATGAATGCTTGTATGACTTCCTTTCTGTATTGGTGTAAGTTCTTTACTCTGTCAAGCACTTTATGTCTGGAATGACTACAAGGATCTAGAATTTGTTCTAAGCTCTATGGTGCTTGTATGTCTTATTCCATTTCAAATCTCTTAAACTTGGATCATAGATGATGTTTCCCACTAAACTCACATAAAAGAGAGACTCGACACCCGTGTGCCTCGGGTGAGTGCCTAACGCCCACTGGGTGATAGGTGGTGTGCATGGGATTTCTTTCCTTTGTGATGGGGGTAAAAATGACTATAGTGGGCAATGTTTGTATACATCTAACTAGTCAGAGCACACTAGTAAAAGACCCAATTTTGGGCAATGTTTGTACTCTTTTATACTTGCATTAGTAAGACCCCTTAGAGGGAAATTATTTTGGTGATTTTGCTAACACCATGATATGTAGTATATTTTTCCTTGTTGAGTTATTTTTCCAACAAGGGGGAAACAAATGAGGTCAATCCACATTGTAATACAGTGGAGAAGACAAAGTACATAAGCCACCAAATAGGAGAAATCTTCGCGATAGGTTTATCATGTGAAATTATTTTCCTTATAAATTTGGTAATTAAGCTTATTGTACAAAGACTCCAAAAATGGAGCATTATTACAACTAATTTTACATGATGTATTAGGAAATGTTTTCCTTACACTTGTATTTAGAAGTTGTATAAAGACCCTTTTAAGGGAACATATCCTAATAGGATTTTGAGTACCTGTTACAACTTGGATATAAGATTTAACTCATATTTATAAGCTTGGATATTTTTAGCCATTTGTGTAAACAATTGAGCTCGCAGGTATCAATTCAGATCTTCATTCTGTGTAGCGGCATTGTGACCATGCAACAAGATGGTAGCTGATCACCATTGGCATCTAACATCGGGTTGGATCTTCATTCTGTGAAGAGGCCATCATGGCCATACAACAGAATGGTACCTGATATTTTTTTCAACAAGAGGAGCTCATGAGAGATTAGCTTGGATCATCATTTGATGTCAAGGAATTATGACCATACATTCGAATGGTAGTTGATCATCAGACTTAGCACTATAAAGTGGAAGTGTTGAGGTCTAGAAAGGAGACTTAGCACGTGCATAAGAGGTGTGGAGGTATTTTAAATATATCAAAGTGGTGTAATAGGAGGAAATGAGCCCAAGTGCTATAGATCCTAGAGATTGAGCCATCAATTGTTTGATTGTGGAGTTGGTAGTATACTGCGTAGATCTCTTCTCAACAACATGATTTTGGATTCACAAGATTTTTGGGACAAAAAGTCTTTCCCATTGGGGAGGCATGATCTAGAGGAAATTTGGAGGAAAAATGTTCCCTAAATCTCCCATGATTTACACACAAGATGAAATATCACTCGAGAGATTTTTGGTGAATATTTGAACACTGCAAACAAAGTCTCTATACATACATCGGTGGTTGGTCAAAGTTTGGTCAACAATTGGTCAACATAAAAATGAATTTTTTAAAAGCATCAAACATTAGCACCATTGCATAGAGCTCACTAAAAAATTTTGACGTATTTTAATGGACCAAATCCGAGTCCGTATGTGAAAGTTATGATTGGTCAAATTTTGGTTAATTAGTAGTTAATAATTAAAGGATGCACCAAATGGAAAAATGACATGGTGACACATGGCACAACTGCATTTGACACATGGAAAAGTTGCATTTGATCAGGTGGATGTGGCATTAAAGGTGGGTTTATGGTTTTTACCCACATAAAAGGTTTTATAATCAATTTTATATATAAAAAGGAAGAAAAGTCCACGTGAAAACAAATTATGGTGGATAAAGCCTATTAAAAAGGCTTGCATATAATGTGGGATTTTTCCCCACATAAATTTGCTCCATCCACGTGAAGAGTGGATATTATTATGGGGTTGATTTTTGTAAAAATATGGCTTAAGCTTATTTAAAAGCTTAAAAAAGGGAATTAATCCCTATTAATCCGCTCAAAGCCTATTAAGGCTATGATATTATTTGAAGCGGATTAAATATTTGGTGGCTAAATTATTATTATTATGCCACGGGAATTTTGGCTAAGCCCAATCCATTGAGGATTATTACAGGCTCTTTAAAAATAAGCCATGGATATTATCAAATATCCTTATATTCCGGGCTCCTAATCAATATAAATAGGGGACCAGTACATTGTAAAACACACAAGCCTTAAGCTTATCAAGTTTTGTAAAGGCATTTGAGGTGTTATTAAATATAGATTATAAGCTATATTAAAGGCCTTAATTATTTTTAAGGCATTATTTTTATTGGCCTATTATTTATTAGGAAATATTTGAAGATGAAGCTTGAGTTCTCTCCAAGAAGTAGTGATCCATGCCCGAGTTATGGCAAACAACTGGTGAAGTTTGAAGATGATCGTGGTGATGTAATGGAGACATTATGGAGAAATATAAATGCTTATATCTTATTAGTATAAGCATGATGGTATTTATTATTTGTTATAGGCAATATAGAAAATTAAAAATTCCTATATTATTCATTATAGGAACATGACAAAAGTTTGATATTATTGTTATCAACATGTTGATAAAGTAAGACTTATTTATTTTATAGGCATATTGAGGTCTGATATTATTTTTTATCGGTAAGACCTATTATTAAATAGGCACATTATGGTTTAGGAGTTATTATTTTTTTAGCTCACCGATAAAGAGACTTCTCAAGCTGGATCCTGGAGATGCCATGGAACCGAGGGATGCGATAGAGCATCGAGAGAAGTTTTAGAACTTAGAGCCTCAATACATTGGATGTATCATCAGATTGTTAGCTTTAGAGGAGGGTCATTATTCAAGTATGAGCTCATTGACAACAATTGATGTTTTTGAGCCATCCTAGGGGTTTTTCTCTCCGATCCTTGGGGCTGAATTTGACGGTCATCCGCACGTCCAAAAATTTTAATGGCTAAGTCCATTTATAATGAATTATCCAAATTAACCGGGGGGTAAATTTGGATGAAAACTATAACAATAGGGAAATAGGTATGTGTTTGACATAAGTAAGATGCCCTTTATTTCCAAAATATCTTGAATAAGATATCCACATTATACCTACAAGTGTGAGTCTATAACAATTATGTTAAGAGAGTCACGATTGATGACAAAGATTATATGAATATATTTCCCTTATCCTTCTTGTATAATTTAGAATATGAATAGAACAAATGCTCCTCTACTAGAAACATGTTGCGAGGTTATGAAAACCTCAAATTCACTTCAATTAGACCATAATCCTTCCTGTCTCCTTAGGTGAAAACCATTTTAACTTGTTTTTAAATCATAGATAGGGAGAATAATTGCAACATGATCTTAGGAAGGCCATGGATTTATAGGATGAAGGCCATTCCTCCCACCTTATTCTAAGAGGTTAGGTTTATTTATTTAGGAAATATTTGCTTCACTCAAGGAGATCCTATACTTTTGATATACACTTATCGAATCTTAAGAGGAATCTTGAAATTCATTATGAGTTTGAACTCCCTACGCACCACCTAAAAAAACCATGCCCTTTGAATGAGTTGGTTAAAAATATAAAATGGGTTCTAAAGGATGACATGGATAAAAAAAGTAATCAAAGCCATAGAAAAAGGTGACGATAAGGTTGTTGTTAGAAGCCATATCAATGGAAAACACAATAGATATTGTGAAACCATTAGATAATGATTCACTAATCACCCTTATGTTTTTATCCATAGGTATGGTAGTATTCTTGGCTTGGCCTCTCTCCCGCTAAAAATCTCACATATATGGTATGGTATAAGTGTCATATATGAGAGGAACTCTCTAAGGAAGTTGTGATTTCTATATTCCCCATCGACTACTAAATACTCCACTATGATGGAGCCAAGTACAAATATGTTGCAAGCGTAGGGGTGTTATTAACCTCTCCTAAAGGTAAGATCATTCCCTTTGGTTTTAAATTGAATTTGAGTGTAGTAATAATGGCGCAAAATATGAAGCCTTGTTTCTCAACCTATTGTAGCCAAAAGGGTGAAAGTTAAGAATATTAGGGTCTTGGGAGATTTACGACTTATAACCAATCATGATTTCAAAGTTTATGAGACTGGAGTGGAACACATTTATAATTAAAAGGTTGTTGCATGTGAGATAAGAAAATAATTTGAATTTATCTCCATCAAAGGTATCCATAGCTAAGTAAATTACCTAACGACTTTATGGATTATTCCTCTCAATGTTTACCGAGATGCAAGTTTAATGAAAACCTAATTTATCATATCCATGAGATGGAAAATGCCAAAAGTAGCATTATTCCCTTACGTATAAAACAAGAATGAGATTGCTACCATGGATTATACTAAAAATGACAAAGTAATTTTAGGTTTCTTGCATACATATAACGATCTTCCCCAACTCACCACAAGAGGGGATTTTCTCTCATCCCCCATTCTTCATATTAATTTGGATCCAAATTCGATCCTATTTCCTCCCCAAAAGATTTTAAAATATTCAAAGTAGAAGAAGAACGTCTTAAAATTCCCCATTCTCCCTTAGAATTATAAAAGGGAAATAATTATCTTATATAGGAAACAATCAATATCAACATCGAATCGACACAAAACCCAAGATTATGAATCTCAGTTCTTCACTATCTATTGAGGAAGTGGAAGAGAACACTGAGATTCTTATAGAGTGAGACTGAGCCTTTGCATTCAACTGAAAGGACATGTTTGTGGTCAACCCTAGTGTAGTACTTCATAACTTAGTAAAAAACTTGATGTCAAACCCATCAAGAAAAAGTTAAGACCAATAAAGTTGAAGGTTTATTTAATCGTCAAAGAGGATGTAATGAAACTCCTACATGTATGGTTTATAAAGCTGGTGACTATTCCATGTGGCTATCCAACATCATCATAGTCATTAAGAAAAAATAAAATATTAGAATTATTATTGATAATAGGGATATCAACAATTATTTCCCAAAATATGATTTCGATTACCATCTATAGATGTCATTATTGATCTTGACTACTAGATATGAGTTTTTTCCCTTATGTATGGGTTATCGGGATATAATAAAATAAGGATCAAAAAGAAGATCGATAAAAACAACCCTCACCACCCACTTAGGAACCTTACGTTACATAACCATGTTCTTCAAATTGAAAAATATAGGTGCCACATACCAAAGGGAAATGAATTACACATTCCATGACTTGATCCTCAATATCATAAAAAACTATGTGTATGAATTTCTAGCAAAGGATAAAAAAGGAGTGAGCATCGTGAATTTCTCCATAATATTTCTCTCATTTGATTGAGTACAAGTGTCAATTTGAACCTTGAAAAATTATCTTCAAAGTCATGGGATGGAAGCTCCCAAGTTACATCATCTCCTTGAGTAATCGATGTAGACCTGTAATACTTCATGTAATTTTTGAGATGAGCCCACCCACTAACGAGTCTAACATCATATCTCTTTAGGTAAACTTGGGGAAAATTTTGGGTTACCCAACCTCACCTATGCCATACATCCCATCAAATGTATTATCAAAAATCATGTTGCAACACTGGATGAAATAATGTCATGATACTTTCGAAGCAGTGAATCATTTCCTTCTTTCTCCACCCACTCTCATGTTGCCTAAGTCCGATCATCCCATGATTCTCTATTCCAAGGCCACAAAGGTGTCTATCATGTGTATGTTTGTACAAGAAGATAATATGGCTTTGATAATTCCATTTATTTTAATACCTTTTTCCTTATCGATTAAGAAATAAAATTCACTTAGGTGGAGAAAGATTGCCTCGCCATTGTCTTCGCAACTAAACAAATGAGGTACTCACTTAATCAAAAGACAAGACTCATGGTCAATTTTGTATTGAAATTTTGTTTTCATTGATGTCAAAGAGTTAAGTATTTGATGGTTTTAGTTTTCTCCGAGTTTGCATTGATGCCAAAAGAGAAAGAAACATGAATGTCTTGTTGAGAATTGTTTGGTCATGGTGATGGTTCATGGTGTCCCGATTAAGTATGGTGGCTTGTAGAGGTAATACATTGAAGTGGTTATGTTTTTGTGATGTCATGAAGTGTGTTAAAGGTCATTTTAGGTGTTCAACGTTTGACAAGTGATGAGGTGAATAGATTTAATGAAGAAATTATGTTTTAGGTGTTTGTTTATAATGCTGGAGAGAAGTATGAGGCATGACATGATGAAATGAAGTATGTAGCAGATGGATATGTATTGTAACAACATGGGGAGCATACATATGATGTGTTAGGATATTCACATGTGTATGAGAGTACATGTATAAAGGTTAGAAAACTATTTTAGGTGTGTTTCTAGACCTAGTCTTATAGAAAGTTGATCATGGTGTGGTGAAGTGAGTAATTATGGGAATAACATAGAAAAGGTGATCATTGGAGAGTGTGTGGAAGGTTTACATGATGGTATGGTCCAAGTTTTAGGTTATTTTGTTGAATATTTTGTAAGATATTGAGTTTTTACTAAAACTAGGTTTCTAAAGGTGAGAATTTGAGCTCAAATTTGACTTTCAGATGCTCATTGGAGAGTGTATGCCTTACATGGGGACCTAATATCCCATGGGTTTTTGAATATGTGAGTTATGAAGGTTTTACAAGAAGAACGAGGTCATTTTATTCTCAAATTTTTATGAAAATTGTTAAGAAGTTAAAATATTTTAAACCTTCTTGAAACCATAGCTATGGAGAAAATCGAGAGAACTTGATTAGATGTTGTAGAATACTCCAATTTTCTCCAGGTGTAATTTATAGGTCTTGGTTATATGTGAGACCAACCCAAAAAAGGAAGGTTTCTAAATATTTTCATTTTGTGGAAAACTTATCTATTAGACCTATTGAATAAATTACCATTTATTGAATCATGTGAGTTTTAATTCATGTCCATATTGATTTGAGATAATGGTTAAGGCCCTAGGATGAAAAATGTGCCCTATCTACGAGGACTATTTTTTGGGTAGTTTGGAGAATTTGGTGTAGTCTGGATGCAAAATTACTTTAAGGTATATAATTTGATATTCATGATGTCTAATTATTTTTTTATAGGATCATGAGATCAAGGTTTTTCCATTGATATATAATACTTATATGTTTTGAAGTGATGTGATGCTTGTTAAGCTTCATTTTTGAAGACTATTTTTGTAGGCCTTAGATCCAACTAGGTAAGTTGATCCAAATGATGATTTTTGGTATAAAGATGATGTTATCCACCTACATGGTCCCTTTTTGATGTTTTTACTATGTTCCTATTATTTGGGATGCATTTTTCATCATGATGGCTGACCCAAGTGTTTTCTAATGAAGAAACAAGTGTAAAAGCAAATAGAAGATCTCATTTGTGCCAAAGAAGAGAGAGGAAAAGGGCGACCTAAAGGGTGTATTTGGATATTTTAGAGAGGTCTTTGTGACCATCATGAAAGGTAATGAATGATTATATGATGTTATGAAAGATATTAGATGATGGAAATCTTGAATAAGGTCATCCATACATGACCTAGTTTGAGGGAAATACCTAGTTGAGATGATGAGGGTTTGAGCAAACTATAAGAGAGTGTGAAGGATGTTATAAGAATTCAAGGTAAGATCAGAGAATAGTATGAGGAGAGAATATAATAAGGAAAACAAGGTCACTTTACCTAATCAGAATATGAAGATGCAAGTTTGAGCGAGGAAGAAGAAAGAGGAGTTTGAGAGAGTGTTGGGTATATGGAGTTGAATTAGAGATCACAATAAGTTGTTGGAGAAAAAAATCTTCAAGTGATCATCATTTTTAGGTGGATAGGTGGGTGCTTAGTCATCTTGGGGGTCGGTAGTCTCATTGTATAGTGAGTGTTATGCTAAATAGGGGTTGGTGCTCCTTGTAGGATGGGTGTCCTACTAAACTAGGGGTTGGTGCTTATTGTGGGGTGGGTACCTCGATAAATAAATCTTGTGTGATGTGTAATATTCACATAATTCACATGCTTATGTGGATTTTTTATATGTTGCTTATTGGTTTGTTAAGCTAATTGATATTTCTCATATGATGCATAATGAATTTTGAATGGTTAAATACAATTAAAGAAAAAGTTTTAATGGCACACTAATTGACCCCCTCTAAGTGTTCATGATTCCAATAGTTTTAATAATTGTGTACCTTCCTCACCTAAAATTACCTATTTAATAAGTTAGCAAGTTCATAATGCTCATTAATTAATTCAAACTTAATTACGTAAACCAAAATTTGGTCAAGGGTAAAATAATTTCCAATTGGATAGTCAAAAATCCTTTAAACTCGGTGAGCTAGCCAATCTAGACATCTAGATGAGTGCATTTATAATATTGAAAAACCTACAATTTCCACGTGCCCATAGTACTTTGAGATAATAAACTATATTTTATACCAAACTTACCGAGAGGGATCTAACTCATACCAAATGTGAAGAATTCAAATGATATCCACTAAGTATGTCATCATAAAGGAGGTTCTTTATTATAAAGCCTTTGATGCTTTACTCCTTAGGTGTGTAGATAAAGAAGAATAATAGAATATCCTTTTAAAATCCCATAATGGATTCTATGATGAGAATTTCAAAGGAAATTTAACCACAAAAATATTCATCAGATGGGATATATCTAGCCCACTAATGAGCATGATGTTTTGAAACATGTACAAAGGTGCCATAAATGTCAATAGTTTTCACATGCCATACATATCCCGACTCAAGTTCTACAACCTATACTTACGTCACAACCCTTCTCTACACAGGGTTTATATTTGATAGGAAAATTATATCCCACTTCTAATGATAATCACAACTTAAACATCATGGCCAATTAATTTTTTATGAAGTGGGTTGAGGTGATGCCTTTAACCATGGTTCCTGGGTTTTCCATATCCAAATTTATCCTAAACAAAATTATTATAGGTATGGCAAGCCAAAATTCAATATCTAATAATGGATGATCATTTAAGAATGACAAGGTACGTGAGTTGTGTAAAATATTTAAAATATATCATCACATTGATCCTTTATATTACCCTAAAGAAAATGGTCAGGATGAGGCCACAAAAATGCTAAATTCCATTCTACTCAAAATAGTCAAGGAGAGAAAGAGTGATTGACACCTAAATCTATTTTTGGCCTTATGGGCTTATAGGAATTCCATCTATACACCAACATGGGAAAATTGTTGTCCTTATTTATTGGTTCATAGGATTTCCTACCTTTAGAGTTAAAACTCCCTATTATTTGTGTGTCTTTACAAGGTATATTATATGAAGATGAATATAGAAATGAGCATTTAAACAAAATTAGAAAATATGGATGAGAAAATACTCAGAGATGAACAAAACCACCAGGTTTACATTAATAGAAGGTGTTGACATTACAAAAATAGTGTTTATGAATTCCAAATCCAAGTGGGTGACCTTACACTAAGGATCGATAGTCATATAGATGATAAAATTGATGAAGTTTAGAAATTTAAACTTGAATGGATTTTACCTTATCAAGTAATTGAATATTTAAACAATGGAAACAACTATTTTTGCACTTTAGAAGGTGAGGAGTTTGGAAAATTATTCAACTCAATCCACCTAAAATGTTTTTATATCTAAATCATGGTATCTCCACATTATCCTTGTTAAATTTTCTTACTTCGTGTGTGTTGTCCAAGATAGCACCCATGATATTCAGAAATCTTCATTTAAATTAAGGAATTAAGAAAATTGTGTTTAAAAATCCATGGATCAAGGAACTTAGTGTTCCATGGAAGTTAGAACTTAGTGTTCTACAGTGTTCCTAACCCACATAGCAAAGAGAAATCAATGAGGGGATATATGCCATGGGAAAAAGGTTTAAACCATGTAGCATTATGGAGGATTAAAGGATAAACATGTGAATAAGATATAAAATTATGGGAAATAAACCAAACAAGTTTAAAATTCACAAAACAAATAGATACGTGATAAAAGGAAACATGCCGCGAGAATGTAGAAGACTCCATGAAATGAAAAAAACTTCATGAGAGAAGGAAATATAGAGCGAGGGTGAAGGAAAGTAGTTTAGACTTAGATATTGTTTATGGATCAAAGAGGAGGTCAAAGTGGGATTGTGGGTCATCTTAGGTTCCCTAAATAAAATAAAAATCCATAAAAGACATGATCGAGGTGGAAAAACATCAAAATTATGTGAAATAAAGTAAATTCGATATAATTTAGACTTGATGCTCATCCACTCTAACAACCAAAACTTAATTTTGAATAATGTCATCCTCCAACACTAGGTGGGTGATTGGAGTAATGTCATATGAATACCTAGCCTATGAAATCAATGGTGATTGGTTCTTAGTGTCGGCATGGTGGTTGAATCCATTCATCGTTGGATGTGATCTTTTCCCTCTTTTATCTCTTAAAACTTCTATATATGTATGTGTGAAAGCACATGAAAAGGGTTCAATTTTTACGCTAAGTCTAAGAGATCTATCCTTTTGAGTCCAAAGATTTTACTTAGACCTCTATAATGTACCTACGAAGGCTTTATACACCTCAAATATATTAGAGTTTAAATGGATAAGTTATTTACATTATGTGCAATTTTGATTTCTTTCCTTTGAATATATTAGTGTTTAATGTGAATGTTTCAATCCTCTTGCTCACATTTAGTCTTATTTTATTTATTTCTTCCAAATATCTGTGTGCATTTCTTGTATCTTTGCATGTATTGTTATATATATTTCCATGGAGCTAGAATCGAACCTTATTCTATTTGGTGCATCACCTCTCTTTATTTCAACATTTCTCTCTTTCAACCTTGGTCCCTTGGAATACTTAGGATAGGATTAGATAATAATAGTTTAGTGTTGGTTAGTTAGTCACAATGAGATAGGATAGAAGGAGCCAACATTATCTAGAGATTGACCTCAAAAGGCATCATTGTCCCACACTTTGGAGGTATTTCCATGTTTCATTGAGGTGTTTAATTTGGTAGATTTATCAAGGGTGAAATTTTAGGTGAAAAAGATTTTGGAACCTTGGTGAGAGGGTTTGAGTTACTTATAGCTCATATTTGGTTTTCTTTCTCTAAGATTGGTGTGTGTATTAGTGGATTTCGGCCTATGGAGGAATATTTTACACATCTAATAACTCCCAAGTTCAGATATACTATTTTTAAGTAGTCCAATACCCAGTTTCATGAGAAGGATACAAATAAGATAGAGCATAAAAAGAGGTGAATTTATTAAATATTTGTAGCTATCACACAAAAGAGGAAGAGAAAGATCAGTTTAAAAATCCATTTCTCCTCCCAAAAATTATTTCCACTCCTCTGGGATATTATATCATCCCTCTCTGAAAAATATAATATTGATTCTATTTATGACACATAAAATAAATTCACCCTTTGTAACATTTAATGGATGTAGCCCTTTATCCCTAATGATTCATAATGATATGCCAATAAGCTTGCTCTAAAAAATTCCTTTCTTTACTGGTGATAATATTATGACCCCCATAGAGCATATTTAAGATATTTCCAATGTATGTGTAGTCCATTCTATAATTAATGATGATTAGTAGTTAGAATTTTAGCCTCTTCTCTAAAAGGAAAGGATTTGCATGATGGTATAAAAGTCTACATCGACTTGCTTCAATCCATTCATGGGATGAGCTTGGAGAAGCACTTTGACAATAGTTTGAAGAAAAGGAATAAAATATTTATTTGTTGTAATAACTAACAACCATCAAAAGGTCCCCCAATGAGCTCATGGTAGATTTAAAATTCATATTTCATAAAACATGGGACAAAAATCTATCTCTTTTGAGACCAACCCCCAAGGTGCTTCCTTATCTTTATAAGATATCTAAATTATTATATTTATATAATTATACAATCTATGAGAGATATAACATTATCTAATGTATATAAAATACTTATTAGAGCTAAAAATGTCTTAATAAAAGATGGAAAAATAACCCCAGATTGCTTACACCCTTGTTTCTTGAACTACCTCAAAATATTCAACATTTTAATGCTCTTATCCTAGATCCAAATGCTTCATCATTTGCCTCTACATATTATTACTTACATAAGAAGGATTATAGTGATGACCTTAGATCCTTGGTGAAAATTTTATCTAATGAAATTATCTCCCTCAAGAGGCAACAAGCTCAAACACCTAGAAATTACCCAAGCTTCAACCAAGGGAAATATTCTAGTTAAATGTTTAATCAAGGTTATCAATAGTAGAGAACCCAATATCCAAATAAGAGATATGGAAAAAATAATCAGAGAAATAGATTCTAGGTCCACAATTCAAAATTTACCTCTTCAAATAGTTGCTCTTAAACAACCATTTACTACCACAAAGAAGAGTAAAGCCCTTTTTCTAGTGTAAAATAATGTAATACAAGAAGCTGAGTGGTGTTTTCCATGTAACCACCACATAATAAAAATACTTGTGCAAATGGTGTACAAGTTCAAACCCTCATGGTGCAAAATTATTTCAATCAATAAGAACCATTGATGGAAACAAAAAAATCTAATGTAGAAGAAACACAATAAGATACCACAAAATCCAATTTTATGTGGGTTATCAAGTTGAGAACAACTCAAGTAGAATACAACTTCATGTCACAAATAATACAAGGTCAAAGAAGTGAAAATTAGGAATGATTGATCCATCCCCTATTTTGTAAAGTCCAAATCTCAAAGACAATAAATCCACATACTTGAGAAGAAGCATGTCGGTGGCCTCATCTAACGACTTTTTCCCTCAAATAGAAAATTTATGGTACAAAGAAGGTCTTTAATCCAAATTACCAATTCTTACGAGTGGAGCAAAAAAGGAGAGAACCCTACACACCCTCGATGCATAAAAATTTGGGTATCCATTTAAACATTGTCAAGAAAATAAAGAAGACAAATATAAACGTGATAATGTGGGATGCCTTGTCCATCCCATCTCAAAGGGATATTATGTAAGAAACTTTAAAGTAGTCATTGTAATGCAAACCTGAATATGCAAAATTCAAATTTCGTAGTTAACCTATGCCAACTAAAGGATGAACAAGTAAGGTTAAGAAGCCTCCACCCTTCTACATGTATTTGATTATGGGAAAGCACCTAGTACATAATTACATGATAGATTCTAGTGCTAGTACTTATGTAATGCCCAAGAAAATAGTATACATTTTAGGCATTGAATACAACCCAACTTCTAAGGGAGTATTATAACTTGATGGTTCAATTGTCAAAATATTAGGAGTGTTAAAATATCTTGAGCTGACCCTTCATGATTTTCCTATCTTAACCATCACTCAAGATGTCTAATTCATTGACTTTCCTTTTTTACCATCTACTTTGTTGGTTCCCAATATTACACCCTAAGGACTAGGAAATAATACCGAGGAAGGATGGATTTGAGAATGATATATCTGAAGGGAATGTTGTTGCTAAAAATGGATGTTTCTAACACTCTCATGAAACCAAGTCTGAGAATTGATTGGGAAGAACCTCACAAATGGGATGGATAAACTTTTCTACTTTTGGATATGCCGAACTAGGGTGAGATAACCCAAGGGTAACTTGAATGGGGGAGGGATGTTTTGTAATTCAATCTCCTTTAAGGTGGTAGTAGGTCAATTTGAGAAAAGTATATCAATGAATGAAGTATCTAATAACAAGAGTTATCACATATATACACCATTTACTCGGTGCATCAAACACAAGTTACTATAGACAGATGAAAGTGATCCATAAACATCATCTCTATGTAAATAGAAATTTAAATTGTTCTTAATGATGTTTAGACACTATTCTTCATGTATCAAGGAAATTACACTCAGGGTAAACAAAGGTAGTGTAAATTACAAACAAGCATATGTATGGTAAATATATTTCTCAAGGTTCTTGTAGGGGTAGGGTGGTAGGAAACTTAGTTAGGAAAGAAGAATGGAAGATGGTTGATTCTATAACAACAGTATGTCAATGAGTTCCATGATGGCTTGATATTTATCCAAAATTTAGAGATCATATAATCAATTTAACATAACCTTTAAGAGAACATTTGCATTCATTGATACCCAATTATCACAAATGTTGCATACAAACTTTAGGATTCCTAACACAAACACTTGAGCAAGAAACCCTAATGAAATATTCACCGCTCTACTTCACACACCCAATATACCCTCAAGGGATGACAAAAATGACTCCAAAGTAATGTTTCCACAAGGGTTTTATAACTGGACCAAAATACTACAAAACATACACTAAAAAATAATATTCACACAATAACCAAAGAAATGCAACAACTAGAAGCTGAATTTGTGTACTCCATAGATGCAATAAACACAAGATTGCAATAAAATTGTACTTCCTTGATCATATATTCATATACACAGTGGAAAATATGATTAAATCAAAGAATATTGTTCCATCAATATGATTTTTAGTAAGGGGACATAAAAAAATTCCCTCAAAACCTGTTAATTGTTGTACAATGCAACCACCTTAGCATAATCTCAAATTTGGAACCATTAACATTACCTACAAATCAAAATATAGAGCTAGAGTGAAACTATTAACAAAAACTACTAACCATCGACCCTTAGAATGAGGAAAAACCCTCATTCTTATACAATAGTTCCCAAAGGGAATATACCTAAATTCCCCAAAAATCACGTGGAAAAAAATACGTAGAAAATATCCCAAGGCTCACCGGATAAAAAGGGGGAATGCTAACCAAAATTATCATGCATTTATCAGCCTAGTTAGATCAGTTATATCTTATGATTGTGCCCATGGTATTAAGAGAATATTCCTTAGCATAAACATTTATTTTCCTTTAGAGCTTAGTCATCACCTGATGTGTTCCATATATGGAATTTTTTTACTTGTATGCTATAATTTTTTTCTTCTCACGATTCTCGTTATGTGCACAATCATCTGGTAGGATCACCTTTTTCATTTAAATAATAAAAAGAGTGGTGCCCACTTAAATAATACAATAATAAATATAGGATTGAATAATTATGCTAGGTGCACCTCAATTTGATTTCCCTTACCTTGTTCTTCCAACTTGGCCACATAAGCATCCACCCCTTGAACATGCCGATGAGAGGCTTATCATCCGGAGCATGATATAGAAATAAAAATTCTTGTTCGAAAGAGATTCATCAATCTCATTAGTGATGACCCTTCTCTTCTTCACCTTTTTGGCCAATTTTCTTACAAATCCCTCCATTTGAATGAACTTATGAATTAAGTTATAATTGAAAGCTAAGGGGGTAGTATCCCAGTGTTTTACCGATAAGTTGTATACGTATGAGAAAAACATATAGGGTAAGGGTGAGGAGGAATACCTGTGAATGAAGGTGGAAGGTAGAGTGCACACGTTTTGATTTCCCGATCTAGTGCTGATTGTGAGAAATTCCTTTTGCTAGGAGGAACTACCTATGAATGCAAAACAAGACCATAAGAGGAATATTAAACAATATATGTTAGTGGACTACCTAGCGTGTGCTAGATCCGGGAAGTGTGATACTTCCTAGATGGTTGTCAATCCACTATTTAATACAATTCAATGCAAGAAATAACATAAGTAGACAACATCCTACTGTAGTTGATATGATTTAGGTATCTCATTCAAA
This sequence comes from Taxus wallichiana var. yunnanensis, assembly GCA_018340775.1. Taxonomy (NCBI): domain Eukaryota; kingdom Viridiplantae; phylum Streptophyta; class Pinopsida; order Cupressales; family Taxaceae; genus Taxus; species Taxus wallichiana. The sequence continues at coordinate 953,654,253 of CM031242.1, forward strand.
TAAAATAAGAAAATTTAATCTAACGGGTAAGGTTATGATCAGATATGGAGGTGGGGTAGGTAGCCAAGGTGACTGGGACAGGTCAAGATCAGGTTTTGGGTGATTTGGTTTATTTGGGTGAATGTTATGAGGTTGTTATTATAGGAAGATTTACCAGATACAAAGAGAAACATCGGTCTAGTATGACTGATGAGAAGTTGAGAAATGTAGATGACGGTTTAGGTTAACGCGGCGTCGATAGGGTTAGGTGATAGAAAATCAAAAAGTTTGGTTTTGATGATCCTCTGTGATTACACAAAGAATAGATAGAGAATGGTGAGGTTGATGACAATGCTGGGAATACTCAAAGATGTCTGGAGTTGGGTATGGAGAGCTGGGAGGTTATAGGTGGTTAGGTGGAGGGATTGACAGGAAGGTGAGAGGTGATGAGATGCAAAGGAGACTAGGAATCCCAAACAAAGATAAAGAAACTAATCTAAATAAATATGGAAAGATGTAGATCCAAATGCACTTACTTATACTTGTAGGCTTGGTGGTTGGATGGAGGTGATGGTTGATCCATGGAATTGGTGGTCAGTGCCATGGTCATGCTTCCTAGAATGTTACCATGAATTCTTAACCTTTAGATCAATCTTGGTGTTGGTTCAAGATGTTTGGACATGTAAGAGTGCTCTGGTGCATGATTGCATGCAGATATCTCTTCTCAAAAACTTGAATAATTATTCCAACCTCTGGAACAAGGTTACCAAAGTGAATATATGGTAACCGACGATGGTTTAGGGTGACCAGGTGTCGGTTTTGGGTTGACCGACGTCGGTTAAGGTAGGATTTCCTAGGTTGCCAAAATAGTAGATATTGACTATCTTTTTGGCCGTTCTATCCATTGTTGCAGATCCAAAATGGTATTTTCCACATAAGTAAGTGTGTAGTTAGAGGAAGAATATGCATCTAGTGTTAGGGTTAGACTAAGTCTCTGTTAGTTATGGTAAGTAGAGATTGAGTCTTAGTTAAAATGAAACATGCTAAGAATAGGTCTATGATGAGGTTTCATAGGTGATGTGGTGGGGTGAGGTGGTGAGGTGGAAATTAATTTAATTAAGGTATTTATTAATGAATATTATGATAATGGGCATTAATTTAATTGTAGGTAATTAAATTAATATACATGTGGGGTAAAGGGGAGTGTGACCCAAATTTGGTGTCTACATTTTGCCCCTTTTTGTCACATAGCTTGTATTGGTAAGTGATGTTGAAAAAAATAGGAAGTGATTGCCCCATGTGTGGGTGAAGGTGATCCCCCTCAAACCAAGCACTAATGAGGTGTAATACGAAATCGATGAGTGGGTTGATAAATGTGTAGTTGGTGGAAGTGAAGGTAGGTGGGGAAGGGTATGAGTACTATGGGAAAGGGTGATGGTCAACTCAGGTAATAGGTAATAGGCCAGGGTCAAAATTGGGTAATGGGTAATGGAAATCAAATGCACGCACATGTATAGATTGTAACACGATACCAGGTTGAAGAGCTTGTAAACTCTACATCGTCCAAGGTTGATAGGTTTATCCAAACAAGGGTGAAGTGATTCAGGTATCCAAGGTATAGGATATGGTTCGAAACACAACATAGGTCAAGTGAGGGAATGTTTAGGTATGTTCCAGTACACCAAAGGTTTGGTTAGGATAAATGACACAAAATAGGCAAGGTATGGTTGTTAGGCTAAAACAACATAGGTAATAACATCATAGGGTATAACGAGTACATAAGGTCAATGGTCACAAAAAGTAGGTTAGGTCTAGGTAAATAGGTCATGGCATGGGTAAGGCCAAGGTATAGGTAAATAATAGATCCTAAGACGCAACTAAGGAATTTTAGGGGTATTTTGGGCTTGTAGGTAGGGTGTTAGAAGTATGGTTGAGGTCAAAGGGTATCATAAAATGATGAGTTGAGGCCAAAATGGGAAAAATGGGGTAAAAATGATAGTAGTAGGTAACCGATTCCGGTTATAAAGTAACCAACATCGGTTTAGTATGACTGACGTCAGTCAAGTCAGGTAGGGTTAATAAAAATAAAAATCCATATTTTATGGATTCATTGTAACTTGTTGTCCTTTGTGAAAATGACAGAGCGGTGAGGTAAAAGTTGGAAAGTGACAAGACAAGACAGAGAGATGAGTTAGCAAGCCTCATAGCTAGTGATTGGCATTTGGTAGGTGGGTCAATGAGATTGAGTGGAGCCATTTGATTGGTTATGAGGTGTGTGTGGATTTGGTGATGGAGGAGGTGGGGCAGGGTTTGGGTGGACCACCAGCACAGTGGCAAGACGTACCACCATGCCGATGACACCAAGATGAGGTAGGAATCAATCCTCCTTGGTTATTTGGTTGAAAATGATGTTTTCAAATTGATTAGGTAAAAATGGGGGTTTGGGTGGAAAATAAATTTGCATTTCTAGGTAAAAAAAAATGAAATGAGGGAGGGGGTCCTAGATAGTGTAAATAGGGGTGGGAATGAAGGTAGGGTAGGTTTGGGTAGGGTAGATTAGGTGTTTTAGGTTGTTTGTGAGAAAATTTTGATAGGTGGGGGTTCAGTTGTTTTAGGGTGTGATAGAGATCAGCGTCGATTCTAGGGTTAGCCAACGTCGGTTGGCCTTGGTTCAACATCGATCAAATATGAGATGACCGAGACCGGTGAAATTGAATTGCCATCGGTCGAGGGAACTAATGATGGTTTGAGGTGACCGGTTCTAGTTAGAGATGTAGAGAAATGGGGGAAGGGAAGGGTAGGGAAAGGAAATTAGTCAAGGGAGGGCTAAGGGAAGGTGTATGTAGGGAAAATATGGGAAAATGGGTGTTTGGGTGATGGTGGGGGTGGCAAGTAGAATAAGGGAGAATAGGTGTAACAATACACTAGGAAAAAGGGGTAGTCGGTAGGGTTGTGGTTTGGGTAGGGTGTGGTGGGAAATAGTTATGTCATGTAATAGGTGTGTTGGGTAAAAGGTATGTTGGGTATGGTCAAGGCTGAACAATGTTGTGGTTTGTTGGATGCTAGGCTAGGGACCAGCTGTGGATGAGGGATAAAGTACTACCTCTGTTGCTAATTTAGTCGTATAATCGAGCATGACCACTAAGGAGTGGAGGCATGTGGAAATCAGCCTAATTGGGATCCGATGCTATAAATATAGTTCAAGATCCAATTTTGATGGTCACACTCATTGATAGATGGGATTCAGCGACCAATACATTCACCTACCAATGGGTGAGATCACTGTCACCCTGGAGGATGTATACATGATCTTGTAACTACCTATAGTGGGAGAGAAAGTTTATTCTATTTTGTTAGAGGCATCAGAGGAGCTGATGTTGGTAGTTTTGGAGAGGTGATGTTGGAGATGAGGTACCATAGCATGAGAATGAGCTATGGGGACATGTACGCGACCCATCCTTAGGAGATGAGGTTGGTTGTCCTAATCAAGGCAATGTGTTGTTTTTTTTGCATTTTGGATGTGGAGGGTGGGAGATTTCCATGAGCGATAATGATGGTTATCCATGAAATGATGGAGGATAGGACTTATTTTTCTTAGGCACCAACATTCTTGGTATAGTTATACAGGAGCTATGGGCCTATGGGAGGCTACGGAGGTTTAGTTTGTGTTGTACATTTCTTCTTCATTGTTGGGCATATGAGCACATCGTATGTGTACATCAACTTGGTTTTCCCCACCCTGATGCATTTAATGCAGGCTTGGTCTAAGCTACAAGCGTTGGGTACCTGTTAGGGGAGAGTGCAGGGCTACTAGGGCTGCACATAATGTAACATATTATAGGCATGTACTAGAGGGGTTATCAGGGTGGACATCATTTGGAGGCCATATGTTGGCTTCCCTTCTTACATACACATGTAGTGGAGTTAGATGAGCTACAACTACTCAGATGGATAGAGGGATGCCGTGCTAGTGAGCATGAGATGATCCCCATTGACAGGTCGGATGGTAGTTTAGTCTACCCCAGAGGTGCCTCCACCATTCCTATAGTACATGAGAGATAAAATGGAGAGGCCTATGACTCTATCACATTCAACAAAGGTTTGGCAGGCGAAGGAGCAAGTCATGGATTGATAGATTGATGAAACTAGGGTTATTGATAGATATAGTAGTGGTGGATGACACATCTATGGGAAGCACCACCGAGGCTAGGGAATCCTAACCTACCAACTATTACAGATTCGTGGGACACCTTACGGGGTGTGGCCACCCTTTTGACACATTTGGGAGTAGTACAGGGGATAACTTATAGGTTAAGAGGCACAAGTTTCCATGCTACAACCACAGTGGCCCCCTGTAGGCCTAGGTTACACAGGGGAAGGTACCTACACAGGGTGGGGATGGTGATGGGGGACAAGTAGCCACCTTATAGGCATATGTAGTAGGTCTGCGTAGGGATTAGTTGGCCACACAAGGCTCATTTGTGGCCCTACAAGCCTAGGTCATAGCACATATACCCTCACAGGCCAGGATAGGGTCCCATATTACAGTAGTAGTGGGACAGGGTCCCATGGTATAGGGAGGAGGGTAGAGTTCGCAAGTATAGGGGCTGAGGCCAATATTAGTAGGATAGATCTCGTAGGTTGTTGTGAGACCTATGGCACCACCACAAACAATGCTTGATGGTGAGATTCAGGATGACACCTGAATGAGGCTAGATACTATCAGGATCACTTGATGATTACTAGCATAGATATCCCCTCCTATGTAGAGTACAGGGCACAACAGGCCTCGAGTGAGAGGAAGAGATCTTGTACGCATAGTGTAGAAAGTACAAGGGGTTGAAAGCCGAGAGATAGAGTCCGGTGAGGCCACTAGTTCATGAAGGCTTGACCTAGCTATAGGATAGGTAGAGGTGAGACCTAGACCCATAGAGGGTGGAGAGATGTTGGTAGGGCATCAGACATTTAAAGAGGAGGAGACAGATGAGACCGACATGGACATCATATGGGCCAACGATTGATGTCTCTATATATCATCATGTTGTTTATTTTTTGATATATATTGGTCTGCACGTGTCGATGATAGTGAGGCTATACATGAGAGTTTTTGAGATGCTTATATTATGTTATTTTGTATTAGTGTATAGTTGATGGATACACAAAATTTCATAGTGATATAGATGATGATATTGATGTTTATGGATGATGTACTTTTGTTTTGGAATTTTTATTGTTATTTTGTATGGATGAAAATTAGGTGGGTTAGGCATGATGGATTCAGGTGGTTTAGGCATGATGGAGTTAGGTCATTTAGGAATGGTTGAGTTAGGTCATTAGGCATGGTGGAGTTAGGTCATTTAGGTATGGTTGAGTTAGGTCAGTTAGGCATGGTGGAGTTAGGTCATTTAGGCATGGTTTGGTCATGTTTTTAGGTTTGATTTAATTTCCAAGTTATTGGTAACATGGGAAATAAATGATGAGTTATATGTATGTTATGGTGTAAATTTCTGAAATCTTTGATATCATGGAAATGTGAAATGATTGATTGGATGTTTTTATGATGTGATAACATGGTAGATATGTATGTGTGGTAAGTTTCCAAGTGTTATAAAAAATGGAAATTAATTACGATAGAATGTTAATAGAAAATATGTGGGGAAAATGGTTTAGGGTAAGAGTGGCCAAGCTAACCTCCAAGGGCCCCATGCCCTCAAAGTGTTGCCTACATAGCCTCGGTGAAAAGGGGCCTCAGGACGATGTAGTTATCCCATAAGCTAGGGAAGAATATGATGAGGTAGAGGAATGGGTTGGTAGATTTTAGGCATGATTGAGTCTAGGTCATAGGCATGGTTGAGTTTAGGTGAAAGAGGAAGTATTTTAAAATGTAGGTGTCAATGGTCTAGTCTTGTATAGGAGAATCAACAAGTAATGAAGAAGGTGTATGGTAAGAGGTGGTAAAAAGAGCCGCCTAATTGATAAGAACCATAATGAGTCTATCATACCAAATATTGGCTTATGAACATGAGATCCTAAAGGCGTTGCATAATGGACTATTCTAAGGGTGAAGAAAGTCACATGATCATGAAATGTTGCAGTTGATGGCAAGTCCCTTGAGCGAGATAGAAAATTAGGGTGAAAAGGAAATGAGGTGAAAATGGGTGGTTTAGCATAACTTAGTGTATGACAACATGTTTACTTGGAAAGAAACATCTTTTCCTTCGAGCCCATGTATGCAAGGAAGGAGATCAAACATATTTTCTTACACATCTATGATATGATCTAGCCAAGAAAAGAGGAATGCACATGCAACCCATGTAGAAGATTTTCTTCCATTGGTGATCACTTATAGCCTTCAAACCCTCATTGGCACCTCTATCCCTCACACATAAGAATCCGGGACTAGAATCCAAGTAAGTGTAGAATCATACTTCTTTGGTTTATTTCATTGCATCATTATTTTATCATCTCTTGCTTACCTAGCCACCTATTGACCTTCCCCAACATTTCCACCTCTATATACCCATTAAAGCCTCGTGAGGCCTACCCTAGTCATCAATACGTTGTCCCGACTAACCAAAGTCCATTGTGTAATCAAAAGGAGACCAAAAGCTTGTTTGGTGACATTTTAGATTTCACAAGAATGGTGGCACGGTCACACTTGATCACCGTCGGTTACCCCTGACCGACATCGGTCTCTATATTTTCCCACATAGCCCAGAACAAAGACCTACCCACTTAATTTCATCTCACCCTCATCCACTTGTGATCTACCTGAGACCTCTATCAAACCTATAGAACCTAGAACAAATCATTTGACCTTGATTCTATTTTAGCTTAGCCTGTTAGATTAGATCTATTTCTTATTATGTTTTAAGTGAGATACCTAAATCATTTCAAATTACAATAGGATTTACCTTGTTTACAACATTAAATTATTTAAAACAGTGGACTGAAAGCCATCTAGGAAGTATCACACTTCTCGGATCTAGCATACGCTAGGTAATTCACTACCCATATTGTTTGATTCCTTCTTGTGGTCTTGCTTTGTATTGCAGGTAGTTCCTCCTAGCCAAAAGGAAGCTCTCACAATCAGATGTGGATTCAGAATTCATATGCATGCAACAACCCATCAACTAACATTTGAACAGGTATTCCTCCTACGCCCGTTACCCTATTTGTTTCATCAACACTCCAAAGAAATGATCTAAGAAAAAGGTGAAACATTTTGGCACACTGGTGGGACCCATCGGGGTTCCTTGCATTTCATTCATTCCTAGGAAAAGTTGTGTGTTTGTTTCCTTCTAAAAATAGTACACATTAATTTTCTTCTTTGGTAACCCACCTCTTCTTTCTATTTTCTCTAAAGGAAAATTTTATTTTGGTGTAATTAAAAAGAACCATTTCTTCATGTTTTCTGCATTGTAGTGAAAGAGCATCCCTCTTCCTCTTCATCTTATTGTGTCATCCAATTTCACATCTCAATTTGGGCTTAAAAATAAGTGCATTGCATTCTGATTTATCGCATTAGCTCACATTAATTGAGGGAAACCTATATGCTGGAAGTCATGCCCAGCTGATGGTTGACAAATGAATCGTAGAAAAGCACTTCTTTCCTTTTCTCTTTCTCTAAGTCTTACCAAACCTCAAAAAAATTCAAAATACATACATTCTTAAACAACATCCTACCTGGAAGAAGCTATAGGTGATCACATGATCACAACACAGTGGGCACCCAACTCGCTGCTGTCAAGTCATACTTCAGAGTGAAGCCCACCCCCACCATAACATACCTGAAACCTCACCTTTTAGATCTCCTTCTTTGTAGGAAGCCATCCTCACCAAAAAATCTATTTCAAAATTCATGTGTCAGTCCCTAAATAGCATAAGCTAAACAAACATAATAGAAAAGGCACTCCTAGGATCGCATTTTCTTAGTGTTTCTGCTTGGCTTGCATTTTGAGGTGAGAGATCATGTTCTTCACTTTTTTTTCATCCTTGCATGCTCCTCATCATAGTTGGTGTATTCGGCTTCACCTAAGTGTGCCTGGGCCATATCATCATCATTCTCAGAATTCTAGGTCTGATTCTACATCAGATTTTAATTCACAAGCGCTTTTCTTTCATCAATATTTCAATTTCATAGAATCATCGTTGGTTACCTCGGTTGTCGTCGGTTATACCCAACTAACGTCGGTTCCAGGTCCTTTTTCTAACCTACTCAAAAGGACATTTTCATTCATTTTTTCCACTTTTCATAATCCCTATCACTGTCATCATTCCCATTGACGTTGTAAACATCATCAAATTTGGCATACCTATCAGATTTTACCTTCTACCTTGTTGTTCACTCACTGTCCATTTTCTATAGTAGAATCGGCATCATCGGTTTACCCCTAAGCGTCGGACATCGAGTTATCCTTAGCCTATTTCACATTCCACCACCATTTGGTACTTAATCTACTTTTTTTCGCTAGATTCACTTGTTCTTGCTATTCTCTATGTCATTTACAGAGAAGTAGCTCTACCGATCGATACTTAGTTCACATGGTGCCGACTGAAGACAAGAAATCACACTTGTATTTCATGCCGAGTTATCAACCAATCCCACCTAGTCCTTCACCACCTTTCCATTTTATCACAAGCCATGGATCCCATCCCACCTATTACTATCATTATTGGGAGATGAGGATTTAACATGACTCCTTGACCAAAACCCCGTCACCTTGTAGTTTACCTTTACCACTTGTCCACTCGAGATGCCTCGGGTCATTTGATATATGACATGCCCATATCTATCCCCCTTGACTCTCGCACCCACTCGCATCAGCCCCATCCTGCTCCGTGCTACCCGCATCTACCTTACCCCCGGCTCGTTTGCTGATTAGGTCCTATACCCACTATACCATACGTCTGTTACCTCCATGGCACCCATTACATCCACTGTACCCTCGACAACTACCCCAAACACAACCTCATCCACCCCTAATGTCTCACACATACCCGTAGCTACATTACCACCTCCAGTGTTGGTGACCCCTACCCCATTTCAGAATGTGGTCCTTTCCATTCCACAATCATTAGCCCCTATTACTACTAGGGTTACCACAACCCTTCCACCCCATATACATACTATCAACAACCTCCCATTTCATCCATTATACATTCTTAGGGTACATACCCCTATTTCACTTCCTTCTTCCCAATCAACCTACATGGAAACACCATACACTAGAGTGTCACCCCCATTATATGGCCAAAACCAACCCTCTCATGCTGTAGGAGGCATCCAATCATCACAACCCACCAACGACCTAATTAAATTGATGTTGGACAAGATGCAGACATTAGAGGCATTGGTTTCTAGCTCTACGTAACACTCTCACCTATGATGAGATTTGCAATGAGCCCATTCACCCATCCATTCCTATCCATTCATACCCGTGTATTGGGAAATGCCTAAATTCAATCATTTCAATAGCAAAGAAGACCTGTAGTAGCATTTGCGGTTGTTCAAACATGGGTGTTATTTGATCGCTCATGATGATGCCTTGCTCTTGAGAACCTTTCCCATGTCCCTCACTAGACCTGCATTAGATTGGTATAGTGGGTTACCTAAACACTCTATATTCTCATTCAATTAGGTAGCCCAAGCCTTCTTAGATCATTTCTCATCAATATCATCAAGAATGTTACCATGATCGATCTATATTCCACACGCAAGAATGAGGATGAATCTATCGCAGATTTTGTTGCTTTGCACGACAAACTGATGAAATAACTTACCTTCCAATGCCAAAAATAGAACTCATCGAGCTCTTCACATGGGCTTGTGCAGGCATATCTCACCGAGACTTACAAGTCCAAACCTTCCGAACATTTGATGAAGCCTTCACTATGGCATAAAAGTTAGAGATTTAGGACATCGAAGAGAAGAAAATCCAGCTTACACAATAAGAATTTGGCATTCAAGTCAAATGATACCTCTTCTTCTTCCAAACCACGACTCAATTATTCAAAGTTAAGGGCACCGCTAATGCATTGGTACTTAAGGCTGGCCAACACATCCATCAAATCAGGCTACCCCCTCATCTAATCTCTCACATGTCCAAACTTTTCAATTCAGATAAGAGTAGCAGAAATATACCCCAATTGGGGAGCCTTACTCTTCTATCTTAGAAAATCTTATCAAATCCAGAGCCATCACCCTTCCACCTATAAAACCACACACTGGTTTTGACCCTGCTCGCCCCATGCCCGCATGGTATAAAGAACATGATTTCTATAATTATCATTGAGTAAAGGGTCATAGTGATGGTAACTGCATCACTTTCAAAAATATTGTCCAAGAAATTCTTGAGAAAGGTGAGTTAACCATGGATAATCCTAATGTACCTACCAACCAAAACCTACATATCTTCAAGAAACCATTTCCTAACCATGCCCCTTCATCTGATCAAACCGGTGAGACCTCCACTCACGATACCCATACCCACGAGGTTCACACTATCTTTAATGACACACTTGTCACCTCCCAATTACCCCATATTCCTTCCATAGAGGAGATCCTAGCCCAAAATCCTCCTTCCACATCGGAACCAACCTCCCCTATTCCTTCACCAATAGAGGAACACCTTTCATCTCCTTCATCACCTACTAAGGAATATTTTGCTAACATTGAGACCATCTCACCCTTGGCTTCACCACTTAAAGATCCTTTAGCTATAGTACCTCCTCCACCCATAGAGGAGCACCCATCATCTCCGCCACCTATCATAGACCCAGTTGAGATACCTTTGCCTCTTGGCAAGCATTCTCCATCAGCCACCCAAGATCCTACATACCTACTTTTAGCTCTCTTACCCATGGAGGCTAAAGCTAGCCAATTCCCCATCTCTAAGACACATTTTACGGGAATTTCCATTAGGTCCTCACCAAATCCACCTACCGATGTTCCAGTTCTCATGTTTGGCTGATCACTTAGATTATGTGGATAGGGCTCTACTATGGGGGCACCTTTTACTCCCTATCTCAACACAGATGCAAAGATCCCTTGCTGATACCTCCACAATCTACCCAAAAACATTTCAACCAATCAAACCAAACCCAATCACCTCTATCACAACCCCTTCCATGACACCTGTTATAGCTCACACCACCCTTACCCATAACTCAACCTACACCTAAACCCAAACCCATACCTACAACATTTGCTTGATTAAACCCATTACCACTTTAGGGGTCACCGTACGTACCCAAAATTGTAGGGTCATCGCATAGAACACGCTTACATGTGCCCCAATGATGATACAGGTCTCCTTGTAAGGTGTTCGGGATCCGAAAAATCTCTCCAAGTATGCGTTAACATCCTGCATGCCCTGCTTAGCCCCTGTATGCTTTGTTTTCTCTTCTCCCCTCCTTTTCTTTGTGTTTTGACCTTTAGTGATGAAAGCGCCACCCTTCTGGGTGACGGTCTCATGACCGCCCGCTCGAGCGGGCGGTCCTATAACCGCTACCCCGCTCGAGGTGGCGGTCCTTCACATGTTTTCCAGAATGTTCTTTTTAATGCAAATCATGTAAAAATTCAATGTTTACTATCTTTTTCACCACCTTTGCTTGTATTTATGATTCTAGTTCCCTGGAATAGTGTTTTGACATTGTTTATGGTTAAAGAGTTCAATTTGGTTTTCACCTTTGGGTAAATGGGAATTCTATAAATAGCTGGCTTGTGCTCAAGCAAATGGCCCCTCAAATTTTCCTCTCAATTTCTCATTTCAATAGCTTAGTCTTTCAATTTTTCTTAGGATTCATAGTTTTATTTATTGCATGCATAGTTAGTGTTATCTTGCTGCTAGGAAGCCACATAATCTTCTTGTGCTAGTGTTGTTACTATTTCATGCAATCCATTGGAGTAGAACAGTTTAATTTTTAGTAGGAAGCCATTAAAGTTGCAGGTCTTGTTCATCAAAAAGAATAGTTTCAGGTTCTGGATGTTTTGTGTTGCATGACTCGCAATAAATCCCGCTAGGAATTGCATAAGCCAAGCTCTGTTCTCTTGCGCTATCCCTCTCCTACTTGCATTGTATTCAGTCTGCATCCTAAGCTGCCATTATTTTGATACCAACTTCTGTTGATGCTAACATCACATGCTTTTTTAGATTCACGTGAACACGAAGGAACAAGGAGATCTCACTGAGGGGACAAAGCCACACACAATCAAATTCACCACTGTTATGCAAAATCCAGGTTCAAGCTTTCAAAGTTCTAGTTAAAACATATCAAATAGAGTAGTCAATCATTTCATTTCAGTTAATCTCACTTTTGATATTGCCGGGGAAGCTGTGGGGATTGATAGTTTCTGAGAAACTATGATTCACTCCTCACTTCTGAGGTAGGATCGAGGGTCTTTCAAATAGATTAGATCAGTTATACAAGTTATTTAGAATAGAATTACAATTGGTTGCGCATGTGCAAAGTAGCTATACTCACTACTTTGTTTGTTTTAATTTTGTTATTAGTTTAGTTGTTAATTTCTAGATATTTTAAAATAATTGCTCTTTCAATTTTGTTCAAATAGTTCATCAGAAAAACACAAAAATAGAAGAATATACATAGATGTATCCTGCATAGTTAGTTTATTCTGTCATTAGTTAGCTTTATATCATTTCCTTTTTGCATGACAATCATGGGACCTAGGGAGCCCAGAGAATATGTATTCGAGCCAATCGTGCCTCAACCCAATCTTGTTACAAAAATAGCTGATATAGATCAGAATCTTAGAATCCAAGTCTTCGAAAAACAACAGACTTACAACATATCAGCTCACAGTTAAGAGGGTTAAACATAGAAGATGACCAAACACACATGTTTTGGTCAAACCAACCAAACTATAGATTACCCTAGACAAATATCCGCATGACTATAGAAGGGCTTGAAGAGAGAAAATATTCGGTTGTGACCCTTTGGTCCCTGACCAGATGTAAGAGACATTCTCACTTGACATAGACACTAGCTTAAGAATTCAAGTTGCCAGAACTTGTAAGGTACTCTGAGAAGATTACACAACTTGTAGTTCTAAATATAGAGGCCGAAAAGGCATACGACTATTGGATATTAGGGATTAGGGATTGATTCCACATATGACCATTGAAGGTCCACGACAACCACGAATCTATAGTTGTGATCCATAAATCCCACAACCCAACGGACCCACGGGGCAATCTGACATTGATGCTAGTTTACGCACATTAGTATTCAGATCCACTCCACTTCCACCAACCATTATCACACAGTTATCCTTGTTAGACATAGCAGCTAACAAAGCTAAGGATTTCTAGACTAGACCGGAAGAATCGACCATAGAATCCACTGTACCCATCATCCATCCTATGACCCTATTTGGAGATATACACGAAACAATTCAGTGTCATTTTCCCTATATCCTACAACCTATAGATCGGATCATGCTGTAGAGCTTGATATTGATTGGAGCCTTTGAGAGGTCATCCTCACCAATCTATCATGCCGGTGAAGAGTTAGGCGGCCTTATTTGCCTTAGATTCACATATTCCATTAGTGCGCGTCGAAGACATAAGATTGCCTAACTAGCTTGTCTCGCATCCACGTATAGTCCATCCCTCGGCTGTCTCGGAATGACCTCGGGAGGTGAGGTGCGAGGAATAGTTACTTGTAGATTCCCATGCTCGCTTGTCACTTTTCCATCATATCTGATCCCCGACCATTAGCCTTACTCATCCACCTATCAAACTAGATTTATTTACATCCTCCAAAGTCGACACCATACCTATTCTCGACACCCACATAGAAGCACCAAACTGATAGAACTCATACCCTAGCTACGCCAATCACACTGCACTGTCCCATCCATCTTAGGATCTCGGCTTCCCCATATGGTCAAGAAACCTCCACCCATCAATAAACAAAAACACAACAACTCATTCCTTCCTCACAAACCTCTGACCTATCCAGATGCCCTTTGACTTACACCTACACTTACCGCCTCTTTACCACCTATACCTCGATAACCTAAGTTATTGCTTCACTACCCACTACACTTGATCACTTTGTCTCATGCACCTCAAGCACAACCCACATCATCTACCTTCACAAAGACACCCCGTTATCCCATGGGTAACTCACCCTCTTCCTCCATCAACTTTTCCTTCTAGACCTCATACACCCACATCACCTTTACCCAAGAAGGTGCAACTCAAAAACAAAACTCCACTACCCCACAATAAGGTAGTCAAAATGACCACACACCCTCCTACCCATCCATCTACTATACCCATACCTAAACAAAAATGACCAACACGTAAAACACACAGCACCTAACCCATGGTTCAACCCCCTCCTCTTCTAAAGACCATTCCTCAACAATCACCTACACCTACACCCAAACCTACGTTTACTTCCCATTGTGATCCACTAGCAGGGTCTTATGCCAAAATTTTAACCAACCTCCTGGAAACCTCTGTCATCACATTACCGCCACTCAGACCTTACGACCCCTCAAACCCAAGCCAAAAGGGTTTGATGATACTAAAATTTTTGCATACCATCATGTGCCAGGACACGATGTGGAGAACTACAAGGCCTTGAAAACTATTCTTATCTAATTGTGTCCACCAGAAACCAACTTTGACGATGACGACCTTCTCAACGAGGATCCTGTTTCACCAACACCCATTCCCACACTGCCCACTCAATGACCACAACCTCCACCCTCACCTCTCCTAGAGCCACCCCCAATATTTCAAATTAACATGGTTCACATTAGAGAACTTGCCATGCCACCACCCAAATTTCGTTGCACCCAACTGACCTCATAGGGTTTTTTTCTCTGCAGTAGGTTTTACCCATCGTGTCATTATGCCACTCACCCTACACCTTCTCAATTTTCCAACTCCCCTCAAATCAACATGATACACATCACTACACATGCACAAAAGTGTAAAAAAAGGAAGATGACCCACCAACCAATCCTATACCCAACATACCATCGCACTCCATACCTAAAATAACTATCTCATGGTCCCACGTACCCCATTTCTAATGGCATCACACATCACACCATGCTCAAACAATTACATCAATCATCTCTCAAAATGTCCTTATACGACCTCATCCAAACCAGAATCCCATCAATCGATCTCTCATGGAGGTTCTTCAATCAATTGAGGTTTTACCTAATGACCCTACACCCATAGCCTCCATTATCACACCCCATCTTGTAGCCTCTCTCACTAAATTACCACCTTCATATTCACTCCACCTTGTTCACCAAGTGGCCTCCCTTAGCTTCTTAGAGGAAGAGATCGTGCCACACCAAAATGATGACCCAAACCCAACCCTCTTCATCTCTGTCCACATCGATGACATATGAGTATGACATGTGATGATTGATGGGGGTGCTAGCATTAACATCATTTCATCCCATGTATTCACTCAAATGTGCATACCTGACAATTGCATGCATAAAAACCTAGTCATGTTGCATTCATTTAATGACACTATCACCTCTACACTAGGCACCGTCATCCTCCACATTCACGTGGAACCCCCCACTATTCCCGAATTGTTTTACATTTTGAGGGAATTCAATATAACTTTGTTGCTTGGTAGACCTGGATATGTGTCATGGGTTGCATTCCTTCCACTTTTGCATCATTGTGTAAAGTTTGAACACAAAGGACACACTTATACCATTCCAACGAACCATCACCTTTTAAAACATGCAATATGCTTCTTTATCGACCCAATGATGTGCTCATACCTATCAAGCCGCCTAC
This sequence comes from Taxus wallichiana var. yunnanensis, assembly GCA_018340775.1. Classification (NCBI taxonomy): domain Eukaryota; kingdom Viridiplantae; phylum Streptophyta; class Pinopsida; order Cupressales; family Taxaceae; genus Taxus; species Taxus wallichiana. Next base: position 953,670,041 of record CM031242.1, read on the forward strand.
CTCCGCGACCACTACCACTTCACCTACACCTCCACCTACCAGTAAAGTCGTTGCTTCTACCGCACATACCTTCTCCATGCCTACCACTACCATAACCTCCATAGCTAACCCATTAGCTTTCCAATCCATTAACTCCACCTTCGCATCAACCTCGACACGGTATCCATACCAGCTACCTACACATACTAACCACTCGATCCCTTGGAAGCTATTTTTCAATGCCTCACTCTGGGGGAGTACCGCCTATATAGTGTCAACACATTTCTTACTCCACAAGAGTATGGAAGCCTTCACCAACACCCTCACTATGATCACCATATAGGAGAATGTATCCTTTATGGTCCTCCCCACCTTCATACTAGTCTCACCTATGGGGGACTTGATACTACCACTTACACACCTGAACCACCATCACAAACCCGCCCATTTTCCATTGACTTCCAATCACTTACCAATCACCGTTTCACCCACACCTTCCTGCACCGTTGTGTGTGGAAGGGTTTTGGTTTTGGATTTTATGAGAAAGGACGCCATACCATTATTCCATGTACCACCCATAAACATAATGACCGAAGTGGTATCGGCTTCCCCGAACCACCTACCAAACAAGCCCACATTAAACTCATTAAGGACACTAGCCCTTCTCCACCTTCTTCACTCACTCCACCTTCATCACCACCTTTACCAATGGAGTCGATGGATCCTGAATCTATCCCTCCTAACTTTTTTTTCATAAACACCATTTCCTTGGGGCCTCTGACTTATCAACATGAGGGTGAGGCCCCTTCCACTCTTCCCTTCCTGTATCTTGAAATGATCGATGATGACACACCTATAATTAACGTTGTTCAATGTCAGGATGATGAATCCATACTCACCTACCTTGGTGTAGAAGACTCATATATTCATTGGTCGTTACCCTTTGAGATGTAAACCATGTTGAATGAATCAACTATCGAGATCAACATTCATACTCAGGACGACCCACACATCCTAAAGATCGACAATCTTTAGATGTTGCTAAATAAGGAAGCCATCACTTCTTTTCTCGAAATCATAACCATGCTTTCACTTGGTCTTATGCGAGACATGCCGGTATTGACCCCACCATAGTGGTCCACAATATTGTAACCATTTCGATGTCAAAACCTATCAAAACAAAAGCTGAGGAAAATGCACCCTCGTATTGCTCTTCTCGTCAAAGAAGAACTTCAATGCCTTCTTTCTATTTCCTTCATCTTACCCATTGATTATCCTCATTGGATTTCTAACATTGTCCCTATTACTAAAGCAATAGGGGGACTCCACATTTGCATGGACTTCCATGACCTCAACCTAGCCTTCCCAAAGATGACTTTCCCTTACCCAGTATTGATCAGTTGGTTGACCTCACCGCTGGTCATGAGATGCTATCACTCATGGATGGCTTCTCGAGGTTATAACCAAATTTTTCTTGCCCCAGAAGATCAACACAAAACCTCATTCATCACCCCATGGGGGACCTTCTGCTATCGAGTCATGCCTTTTGGCCTTAAAATGTGGTGCCACATATCGCCAGAGGCTATGAATTACATCTTCCATGACATCATGCATCACATATTGGAAGATTACGTGGATGATCTCTTGGCCAAATCTAAATGTTGCTCTGAGCACCTTGCCATCCTCAAAACCATTTTTGACCGCCTCATTAAATATTGCGTCGCCTTCAGCCTAAGAAGTGCATCTTCGTGGTTCTCTTGGGAAAGCTCCTGGGATTTATCATTTCCTTCGTGGTATAGAAGTTGACCCTACTAAATTTAAGGCCATTTTTGGAAATGCCTCCACCCACTAACTTTAAAAACTCCGTAGCTCTGTAAGGTAAGTGTTATCCAAAATGTGCCCCAACTCATTTTTGTGGCTAACTCCTTGTGTTCTTACCTCTCTTGTGCCTCAGTCCACATTTTTTGATTTTAAGGCACTCAAGGCTTTTCAGAAATGGCACCATGGATCACAGAGCTCTCTCGGCTTTCCTAAAGGTAAAGTTTGCCTCCTAACTCCTTATATTTTCAAGTTATGGCTCGGCAGAGTTTTGTGGAAAATTTCCCCATTTGAGGCCCACGGCCAATAGGAAGCTACCACGTGGCATCGACCGGTGGAGCGCGGGAATTTTGGAAAAATTTTGAAAAGACAGAAAGAGGTAAAATTTGAAATTTTTTCTCGCCGATCCGTTTTAAACCGTTTTCCTAAATCTTCAAATGATCATATCTTTTGATCGAGCTCATATTTTCACGTTATTTATATCATTGGAAAGCTGTTAAAATTATCTACATGATTCCATGGTAAATTTCTAATTTTGGTTTAGTTTGAGAGAGAAAATTCAAAATAGTTTTGTACGTGTCCATGGCGAAATGACATTTCAACAACCAAATTTAATCTGTAGATGGGTCGCATTCTTCTCAATATGGTAAAAATGACAAGGTATGGGTTTGTAAGGTCCTCCATGCTATTTTAATGCATTTGCCATCAATGAGGAATGGCTCCACATTTTTACATTTTCTCTCTCTGGGCTCGACCTGGGAGCAACTGTAAAAGCAGATTTGGCTCATTTCTTCAGATGGTTGAACACTTTTGGCATTGCAAACTTCTTCTTTCACCTCAACAAGTGATATTTGTAAGAATCAAACCTTTTCATAGTTTTGCGATAGGTTTATACCTCTTTGATGGTGGAATGCAAGATATTTTTACATGGAATTGATCAGTGCAAACTCGTGAATGCTTTGAGTCCTCTGTTTGTATTGTTTTACTTCATTTTAAGACCTCTAATTACATCTATCTGAGCTTGTGTATGTTTTCCCTTGTTGCATTTCATGAATTTGTGTCTATTTACATGGCAAAAAAATTTCACCACTCCTTTTGGTGCATCACCATCTTTAGTTTAGTTTCATTTTTGTATTTTTATCCACCTGTCTCCTTGCGATCTAGGGTAAAATTAGGATTAGAACCTCTGTAGTTGTGCAAAATATAGATCTAAATCGGAGGAGTTTGAGGAACCAGCCTCTATCTCGGAGATTCCTCTCTTATTTTCACAAGTACCACACTTAGAGAGAGGTTTCCATGTTGTGAAATCACAGCTGGATGATCTAAACATCATTTAGAACCTTGATTTACATCCGAGAGTGCTGCTGATTTGCAAATGAGTAGAAGTTGTAGTCTATTCACCATTTCATTTCACAATTATTGGATCGGTGCCAACCGTTTCATCATCTACTCAAGAAGGATGTCATCTTTCAATGGGATGATGATTGTCACAAAGATTTTGAGGACTTAGAAACAATACCTTCTCCAACCACTTAAGTACTTATCCCACCTAAATACGATCAAACTTTTTATCTATACATATCCACTACTGATCATTCCTTGGGAGCTATGCTCACTCATCACAATGAACAACATAGGTAAAAGGAGCATGCGAGTTTATTATATCAGCCATACTCTTTTAGACTATGAAACTCGATACACCCATCTGAAAAACTTTTCTTAGCCTTAGTTTTTGTTGCCCACAAAACTCCATCATTACCTACTCAACCACAAAACCTATGTTGTGACCAACACCGACCCACTTACACTTCATGTACGCTAAACCTTATCTAAATCGGATGTGCGCATGATGGTTTATGCTTTTAGTTGATCTTGACCTTGAATTCATTCATCAAAAGTCCATCAAGGGCCAAATTATTGCCGACTAATTGGTGACACACCTATTTCTTTAAGGGGATCAACCTTCTAATTTTGACTTTCCGGATGAGTAAATTACTACCCTTTCACTGGACAAACCCCCTTATCAAATGAAACTCTTCTTTGACGGTTCCAAATGTACCGCGTGGGGGTGGGGCTTGTATTATCCTCATTCCTCTTGATGGAGAACCCATGCCTTTGTCTTTGAAATAGATTTTGAATACACTAACAATATTGCCGAATACGAAGCACTCGATTTAGATCTCTAAGCCACCTATGCCCTAGATGTCAAATCAATCAACATCTTTGGTGATTCTCAATTGGTCGTAAACCAAGTCAATGGTATGTACTAATGTCGAATTAAGATACTTCAAAAGTATAAAAATCATGTAGACATATTTTTGACCACTCTTTGATCGTTACACCCTTCAAACCATCCACATTCCACAACAAATTCTAGTTATACCATGGTATGATTAGCTTCCTAAATACCCGCTTCACCCATTGATTCCAAAATCTTTGTCACCATACAATGCCTCCATTCACCTTCTTATTTACCTCACAATATTTTACTCAATTGGAACCCAATACCACGACTGAGTGACCTTTGGCAAACAATACTCGACTACCTTTCTCTCCATCTTACCTCCCCGATCTCACTCATAAAGGACAACGCACCTTCCTTAAAAATTTCTCTTGTTACATTATCTTGGGAGGACTCCTCTATAAGCGCGGCTTTGATGGTATTCTCTTACTGATGCCTCACTTTTGAAACTCCTTATACCATTAAGGAGGTTCATGATGGCATATATGGAGGTCACTTTAGTGGCCTTGTTGTTGCTTAAGCATATTCTTTATCTAGGCTATTATTGGCGAAGGCCCTTAACCATGATTATTGTGGACTACGTCAAACGTTGTGTAAAATTCCAACAACATTCCAATCTTCATCATACACCTAGTCACGCCTTATAGGTCACTGTGTGACCTTTGGCCCTTCTCTCAATGGGGTTTGGATCTTGTTGGATAAATCAATCCTCATTCTTTCCAACGCCATCAATGGATCATCATGCACCACCGAATATTACACAAAATGGGTAAAGCCATACCACTCATTTCCATAAAAGTCAGAAAATATGTGAGTTCATTAACCACCACATCATTTTTTCTTTTGTGTTCCCCATTGCCTCATCACCCGATAAATGGAAAATAATTCAAAAACAAAACATTGTAAAAATTTGTGACACCTTCGACATTTAACTTAGTTTCTCATCACCCTACTACCCATAAACCAATAGCCAAGCCAAATCCACTAACAAACCCTCAATAAAATTCTCATGAAAGTGGTTGATTGACATCTTTGGGAAGGATTAGCATACGCACATTCCTTTTTCCCCTATGGGCATACCCACTAGTATTCACACTTCCATTGTGGCCACACCCTTTCTTTGGTTTATGGTATAGAGGCTATTCTACCTCTCAAAGTCTAGGTCCCCTCACTCCGTATTTCTCTCCATGACATGCTCATTGATGATGAATTTTGTTAGGACCGTTTAGCACAACTAGAGTTATTAGACGAACGTCATCTTAACGCACTGGATCACCTTCAAGTTTACCAACAAAGTATCAAACATGCCTATGAAAAACGTGTTCATGAATGAACCTTCCAAGTCGGTGACCTTGTCTTGAAAGAAAATCAACACATAACCAAAGTGAGTAAAAGTAAACAAGGAAAATTTTCTCCTAATTCGCTTAGACCATACATCATGACTCATACCTATGGATCGGTGTGCTTATCATTTATCTTATCTTAATGGTAAACCTAAACCCGAGCCCTTTTTAACGCCTTGCATCTTTAACCATTCTATTGTTGATTTTGTTTCCTACCTCACCCCTTTGTCTCTCTCTAGCTCATCCCTTGAGTGCTATCCACTCCATACACCTTCCTAATGATTAAACCAGAATGATGTGATTACTCTTATCACTTGTTATCTTCTCTTAATATGTGTACCATGACACCGCATTACACAACATGATTCTCATGAATACTTTTGTCTACCTCTAGATGAGATCCATGGTCATTTCACCTTGCTTTTTGAACAAGAGTCCTATCTTTCACCTTGGTCTTGTCCATGACTACAAAGACCTCACACTGGACCAAACTCCTTGAGTCAAAATTCTAATAAAAATATGACTCCCTCAAAAGTACATCTTCCTCTCTGGACCAGCAACTTCTGCTATAAATAGAATCTCCTCATGAAGGACAGATATGTAAAATCTCTTTAAAAAAGACGAGAGCAACCAAAGCTTCCCGCATCGATCAACTTCATGAAACCTCAAGGAGTTTAATATTTTTTCCATATAGACTTTCGCATCAATCAGGTCATCTCAACTATAAGTCAAAACATAAAATTTTTTATTCATGGACTTACTTGTTGTGACCTTAGACCTCTTGCCCAAAGGGCCTACTACCTCATACCAAAAAAAAATAAAAATAATTAAAATTACCTACTCTTTACCACCTATGAACCATGTCCACTCCTCATTTGCTAATGCCTCAAGAGACTTCTTTGAACTTTAGACATTTGGTGATCATGTGACTACTTTTCATCGTAGAACATGTCAATTGTAATGTCTTTAGATCTTATGTTCATCACCTCCTCCAAGGTATGATCTACCTCGGTATGATCCTACCCAATCACATGGTTTTATTGCGCTCTTTATCTTTTTAACCATATTTGTTTACATTTTGGTTACCTTATACAAGACTTGGTCCTCGATGGTTACCTTTGGGGGTAATCCTCCCTTCTTCGCCTATAATCTCTTTCACCTACAACATTTTACCTATAATCTACCCACACCTATCAAACCTAAATCCACAACATGCCCAAACACCTACCACTCATTTTCACATTTCTAATTTTCCTTCTAAAGCTTATGGGAGAACTACATCGGCCCGAGGTCCCTTTTGATGGGACTATGAGGGCAAAGCACTCCGAGGGCATGGGGCCCTGGAGGTTAGCTCGCCCATTCTCTACCCTATGAAAATTCCTTTAACCATGCCTAACTCACCATTTACATCACATTTAACTTAGTTTCCTTTATATATAAAATTGGAAATTAAGCCACATACATAAATCTCATTTGCTTACTATATTTTATACATTTATTACACTTACCATCTCTTCTATCATCACTATGCATGATTATACCACATCTCACATATGACCCATGGTATTATTCATTACAAAAAAATAATAAATCAAAACTTCACCTACTTTCAACACAACCATGCCTAACAAACCCTGACTTAATCCATGCTTATAACCTAACTCAACCATGCCTAACCACCCTAACTCAATCCATGCCTAGCCAAACCTAACTCAACCATGCCTAACCAACTTGATCCATACACTTTAACTTAATCCATGCCTAAGCTGACTCAAACCTAACTCAACCATGCCTAACCAACTGTCTTGATTTCGATTCCATACCTAAACCAACCTAACTCCATCATGCCTAACTCACTAATTTCATCCATATCAAAACAACAAACCCATATCTCATCTAACACAAGCCATAAAACCAATATCTCATAAACACATCAACCAATCACAAAATACCATGTATCTCTGGCCATATAAATAAATAAATGTGTGGCTCAATATACATGCTTCTATCTCATCATGTCCATCATCTCAAAATGTCCGCACGTAGGGCGATACATAATATAAAATGTCATCGACGTGAAGGCCGGTCTCATATATACAATAAAGAATGAATCAATACAAAATATCTTCGTACATGTAGGCCAGTATAGCTCAAAATGCAAGTACAAATCACTCATACATCCTCACCATCTTTGGGATGTAGGTTGGTATGTAAGATCAAAAATACAAAACTATCTTCACAGACGCAGCCGGCGTATATATATATAAAATAACTCATATACATAAAAATCAGTGACCGCATAGTAGGCATCTCACGAATGTCCTCCATCTTGTGTCACCTGCACCCCTTAGCCTATTGTGTCCTCGCTAGTAGCACCTCACCTAATGCTTCACCATGTGGGCTTTGGTGGCCTCTTCCCGATCGGGCCTCAGAGATCTGGCTGATGACTTCCTCCGATCTCTCTCCACACTATGTGCGTAAGGGATCTTGTCCTCTCACCTGATACCCGCTGTGTCTGTATACCGCCATGAATATAAAATCTATCCCGGCCGCCATAAGCTGGTCTCGAGTAATATCTCACCTCACTAGGGGTATCCTATAACCTAGATACATGCATGATTGTGGTGGTCCCATAGGTCTCTGGCCTCTATACCTATCTTGCAACAACTGTTTCGCCCTACGCTACCTATGAACCGTGGGTGGACCGCTCCCAAGTGCTTGTGGTGGTGCCCCTATCCGTGTATGCCTCGTATCTAAGCCCCGTAAGGCCCCAACCTATGCTCAATGGGCTCATGTCCAACCAACCCTGTAATCTCCGCCACACATGAGCTCGTAAGGCCGCCACCGACCATCACTATCCTCCATCTCATCCCATCTCCCCAACTCTTTCCATCTGCCATCTAGGCCTCGTGAGAGGCTAGCTACCTATACGCGAGTCATACTGCACCTACCTCTCTGAGCCTCCAGCTTGGGTCGTAGTATACCTAACTAGGTAATCGGTGGCAAGCTTATACTTGCCCTTGTAGGGTGTCTCTCGTATTGTCAATGGTAGCTAAATCTTGCTGCCCTGCCTCGGGGTGGTATGGCTCAGAATCGAACTACCCCACCACCACCGTATCTATCTATACATCCAACATCATCTATCCAATGATCCACCGGCTACTCCTCCCTCAGGCATCATTACCTGGGTCATGGTCGAGGTAAGGGCCTCTCCACATCATCTCTTCGATACTATGGGAAGGGTGGAGGAATGTCCTATAAGAGCCCAAACTGCCACGCTGACTCTTTCTCACCGTGGATCATCTCATCCTCCCCGCATGCACAATGACCACTGTATCACCTCTCTAACTAGAGCTTAGCTAGCTCTCATGCATATGCCTATATGAGGGGAATCCACATATGGCCTCCAGATAATGTCCATCTCCTGGATAACCTCCATGAACTACCATAAAATGGTACACATCATGTGTTGGCCTATATCTCGATCTCCGCCTCCTATCACCTAAACCTACATCTCCTATATCCCACCTACACAAATTGGGTCGTTGAATGCATCTTCTCGAGTGGCATCCCTATAGGTCATGATGCACAATATATGCTTGTACACCCAACGGTGTAGTATAAATGTACAACACATGCTAAACTCACAGAATGTCTCATATGCCCACATCTCTCTTTATAAATACACTAAGAATGTTGGTTTAGCAAAAGTGTGTGTCTCATGTAGCATCATATCTTGGGAGTAGACCCATCAAGTGATCGGGAAAGCATCCACCCTCTGTTTTTAGCATGTAATTTTGTTCCGTAATAGAGTTAATTCTATCCTTTCATTTCTTGAGAAATAGATAGGGGTTAGGTTAATAGGAATAATCATGAGTGTTGGGAAGGTGTGCACGATCGTAGAGAGACTGACCAATTGTGAAGAGATCCTTTTGTCCTGGGAAGGACTACCTATAAATAAGAATGCAAGACCACCTTGGGGATTTTAGTTAGACAATAAGTGAGGGAACTTCCTTGGGCCCAAGAAATATTAGACTTCCTTTTCAAGGTGGCCTTCCTCTTTAATACAAATTGATGCAAATGATAATAAAGAAGCTTATTGCGATAACTCATGATTTAGGTATCTCGTTAATGTGCATTAACTAAGCAATAGAGCTCAAACTGGCCAATAATGAATGTCATGCTATTTGTTTGGTCACCGGTTGTTGATATGTTCTGAGCTGGTTGTTCACATGGATAGACCAGCCTGGGACATGAGATTTTTTTGAGGTGAATAGGTGAAAGGATGGTTTTGGTAGAAGTCATAGTGACCGATGTTGGTCATTGGATAACCGATCGCGGTTATAAAACCAAGACTTAGGGAATAAATCGATATCGGTAGGGGTAGTGATTTAAGGATTTTTTAAATGGAGAAGTTGGTCAGTTAGGTGATTATGAGGTTTGGACAGGTTGGTAGATGGTTGAGGGAGTAGTAGGGTGATAAAGAAGACTCAGAGAGTAGAGGAGAGCCTATCTTTTGGGGCAATATAGAGATGGATGACCGAAGGTTAGGTGCAAGTTTGCTGCAGTAGTAGATCCAAGAGTGTGCTTATAATCCCTATGAATTAAAAGTTCAAGCAAAGTAGTGTCTAGTAAGAATACAAGGTGATAAAAGAGACTACTTACTAGTTTCAAGGGATGCAGGGTCCAAAGAATGCAAAGGTGGGCAAGGCAAGAATCAGATGGGATGATAGCAATTGGAAGGATCTGATGAAGTTATCCTCGACTCTCCCAGGTTCTGCGGATGAGTGTGACAATGCTCTAGTTGTTTCGGGGCCTACTTGGGCTCCGATACTCCTCTCTTTGCAAAACTCTTCTCTCCTTCACTTGGTCTTCTCTCTTCAAAATGAATCCGATCCTTGCAAATGAAGTCCCATGCTTTGGTTTGGTTGGTCAGGGGAGGTCATTTATAAAGGGAACCGATAGCGACGGCTACGTAATTCGTGGACTGTGGTCGAGTAGTGATTCGATGTCGGTTAGGTCAAAGTTGGATATTTAGTAGGTAAAATAGCCAACTTTTCCTCCCTTTCCCAAGTGGATCGCCGTGGGCTTGGTCGAAGCTGGCTATTAGGTTTGTTTTGGATGTGTGGGTGAGGGTGATGAGTCATGCATGGGGTCTCCGACTAAGTTATAGGTCTTAATTAGGTTAGTTTAGGGTTAGGTCTCGGCGCATAGTGAGGTGGGGTGAGGTGAGATGGCAGTAGGGTTTGAGATGTGGATTTATTAATTATAAGGTAATTAAATAATTCAAAGTCGGTGTAAGGTTTAGGTGGTGAGGTAGGGTTGGGTCACGAGACAAGATACGGTCACAGGCGTGCAAGACCCAAGTTTGGTGTTTACATTTTCCTTTGTTGTCGTGTGTAGCTTATCTGTGTAAAGTTCTGGACAATAATAAAAAGTGGTTGCCCGCTTAAGGGTATAGGTAATTTCTCAAATACTACTGCCATGAGGCGAAATGAAATTAAGGGATAGGGCTGATAAAGGGTAAATGATGATGAGATGATGGTAAGATGGTAGGAGTAAGTTCAAGGAAGCTGGAAACGATGCATTGGGGAATGTAGAGTGCGTGAGGGTACATGATTTGAAGAGCCAAACAAGCACCAGGTAAAGGTTGATAGTTTATCCAAACAAGGTCGATATAATCCTGGTATCCAAGGCACATAAGAAGTAGCTCTGTGGGGATATAATGCGAAAGGTACTAGAACATTAAGGCATGTTTGGCAAGTGGGAAGCATTTCAAATGGTTGGTTTGATTTGAGATAAATGTCACGGTCTTGGTCTAAGCAAAGGCGGGTTGATCGATCAATTCAAGTATCCTAGTCATGCTAAACACGGAACACGAATGAGCTCGATTCAACAAACAACTAAGTACGATGGGTGGATGGGAATCATAATTTGTGGGCCTTGGTCGTAGGTACTTTAATTGGCAGGTGCAGCCTTGCAGGTGGCCACGATTAATTACTGCGACCTTGGGTTAGCCTGATTGGTTGGTTGTAGCCTTGCGGTCGGGCCGATTGGTAAATTGTCAGGCCTCTGGTCGGACCGACATTGCCGTCATGGTTGCTCGCCTTAGTCGGCTGATTGATTATTGCGCGCTCGTCAAAGCCCATTGGTTGGTCGTGCTGACTTTCAAGGTTGGGCTGATTGGTAAGTTGCGTACTTGGGTCGAGTGATTACTTGAGTCAGTGGCCTTGATCGCCTAAGTCGAACTAGAGTGACCGCGGTCGGCCAGCCGATTAGCTCGGGTTACGCCTGGGTCGATTACTGCACAGGTCAATGACTGAGGTCATGCCAATGAATCTCAAAATAAGGCTATTTAGCAAAGCTGAGGTGGATGATGGTGAAAATAGGTGGTGGATAAGGGTAGGAGTTAGGGTCAGAAACTAGAGCGAAGTGCTGAGATATCGCGCTGGGTAAAGTGGCAAGATTTGCCAGAGTACCGTTAATGATGGGTCTTCAGTGGCACGCACCTAACCAGATATCGCATAGATGTCAAAACTACTATAAAAAGAAAAAAAAAAAAAAATAACGACATGTCATTTTCACATTGCACAAGTTGAGTACCAACACTTTTTTGCTTTGAGTTTTGAAGTGATTAGGGTCATGTATTGAAGGCTTTGAGTTTGCAGCCCAATGAAGTGGGGAGTGAGTTATCGTGCAGGCCCTGCAGAAGATCGGGAGCGTAGTTTGATTGATTGAGGACCACGAGAGAGATTGGAGCCTATGGCATAGCCTGGAGGAGTAGGAGGTGTTAGAGGTGCCGGAGAGCCTGGACCACTACCACCTATCCCACCACACATGACGTGATGTCATACTGCACGTAGAGGCTCAACTCCCTATTTTTGTTAATTTGATGAATTTAGCTGTGATATGGGTATTATTAGGTAGAATCCAAAATTTGATAAAATAATGAATAAATGAAGGTAAATAGTAAATGGATTGGGTAGATATGTTAGGTGAGGCCAAAAATGGTAGGTGGGTGAGTTTTTAGGCAATTGTCTGGGTGCAAATGGGTAGAAATAGGAAAAAAGGATTCTGGGGGGCCGCTTTTGCATCACGGCCTCGAAACCCACCAGTTGGCCGATGTCTGGTCACTACTCTCCCCACATCAGCACGGTCGTGGTAAATGGTGCAGGATTAGCTGCAGACCTACACTCGGCCATGTGTGCTCGACTCGACGCTCTGGTTCATACTTAAGGCCATCATGAAGTGTAGGGAGGTGGAGGTTAAAATTTGTGTTGAAAGTGTGCCGGCTGTAGGTGGGTAGGATAGATTTTTGGGGTGAAGGGGGAGAAGGTAGAGTTCTTTACAGGGAAAGGTTGTTGGGGTGGGGGAGTAGTGGAATTGGTTGAGGCCGATTCGGGTGGGGGGATGGGTTATGGGTTGTGTGATGGGTGGGAGGGGTTTAATTGGTTGAGGTATGGTTAGAGGGTAAAGAGCAGTAGAAGCGGGTGGAGTATGATTGGGGTGGTTGTTGAAAAGGTGTGGGATAGGTAAAGGGGATAGTTTAGATATTTGTTAGGTGGGGTTATTGATGTTGAGAGAGATTGGGTGTTTTGGGTTTGATTGAATTAGGTAGGATATTTAAAGAAGGACTATAAGTGAGAGATTTATAGATGTATGAGGCAGATGAAGTGTAGATGTGTTGTGAAGTGGGAGTCGAAGTGATTGGGTGGTGAGTAAGTATAAAGGTTAGGTTGGTTTTTTGTTAAAGAGGTAGTCTGACGAGGTGAGGATTTACTTTGCGGGCATCTTGAGTTGACCATGTGAGAAGCAATGCGTAACC